>JAHDVF020001433.1:0-1200000 GCA_022606425.2 Lepidostoma basale | reverse complement strand
GAGTATATACTTTCTCCACATGTTTCGAAGATTTTACACTTTAATCATTGGGAGACCGATATTAACTATAAGAAAAATAATCTCAGAAGTCGAAAGGAATAAGAATTGTGTTTTCATTCACGAGAATTTTTTTTATTTGGTTTTCCTTTTTTTAAAATGCAATTGTTATCAATTGGAATTTGTTAGATTCTTGGAGCACGTATATATGAACTATTAGCTCAGATCGCAAAAGGTAAAGAAGAAAAAAAAAACAGTACTTTATGAAAACACTTTTGATTCAGTACGGAATAACAGCGTGGAGTCGTTCTTTATAATTTAGTTTTTGCTTGAATCCACGTTAATAAAGAGCTGTCCAGCTGTGTCCGAATAATGTGGGGTGTGTATAATTTGCATGGCATATTCGCACTGGAAGTTTCCGTCCGATCTGATACGAGGGGGCATTTAAGTCTCCGGACAGTGGTTGAGGACTGCGGCTTCAATAACTGTAATTAGTGATACGGTTGCAGGCTGTCTTATTGTTCGCCGGCCGGGGTATCCTTGATTGAATATCACTGCAATTAAACCATGTCCGATCTACGAGCAAACATCTTTAACTTATCATTTATCACGTTCGGAATGGCTCCAATATATTACACTTCTTTGACTCTATTATCGTTAAAAAGATCGAAGCCACTCCTTTTGTTTTCTGTCCCAGATGCCTCGGTCCTTCGATCCCGGGATATGCCGATCCCCGGAGCAATATGTCTCTTCAACAAGCTGTTATAGCAGCGTTTTCGTTAATAACTCACCTTGAAGGCGCTTAATTTTGATAATGTCTTAGCAAAGTGAAGTTTCGCCCTTCTAAGGCATTATCAAATATGCCATTTTTTTATGAATTAAAATACTGTTTTTTCCACTTTTGAAGCTTTGTTTTTGTTTTTTTCACTTCAAAAGTGGAAAGACGGTGTTTTAAATCATAAAAAATGTCATTATGGAATTCCACAGTGTTAACACCTTAGTTTATCTAAAATTATCAAATGTCATTAGTAATGCCTTAGAAGAGCAAAATATTTCAATCCCATAAAATTATTATTATTATTTTGTTGAAAAAACTCCTTACATCATTACAGCGCGAGCTAAGTCGATGTAAAGGGTGAAAAAAAAGAATATCAAAGGAAATATACATAGAACCTTATGAATAGGAATATGCCAGTTATTTCCTTGTTGCCCTTATCGTAAGGGTATTCACGAATACGCCATAATTGCATCCTTTGTTTTGCATAAATATAAATAAACTCATAGAAAACGGACGTTATCACTCTTTTTTTTAAATTAGGAGTTTTGCGTCATTGCTTATAAAAATACCGTATGTTCATTTTGGAGGTTTCTGCACTGATTTTTATTTTATTTCTTCTATTCTGATTTGTATCCAACCGAATAAGTTATATTTTAAATGAATATTATTTTCGTGTCTGTATCAGAAGAATATGTTAAGTCCAAAATAACTTATTCTTCGATGGTCCTACAGCCCATATCGAACCATAGCCTCAATTATTCTTCCCCTCCAACTTCCCCAGTCCTCTGCTTCGACCTTCTAACTTGACACTTATAACAATTTCGCCGCCTCTCCCTCAACTTCAACCTCCCATCGTAGCCTAGGTCGTCCAATTAATTGGTTTTCTACCAACTGGGTGCCACTCCAGCATCCTTTTTGGGTTTCGAATCAACGGCATTCTGGCGTTTGTGACTATAACTGATTTAATATTGCCCAAGACGATATATTATTTAATATTTATCATTTAATATTTTTAAATAATTAAATACTTTTGTAGTTTCTTGCTGAACAATGATGTAAAATTTTCTAAAAGTGTTATCTGGAAGACGAAATTAAATAACAAATAAAAATACTTGTATTTTAAATTTTATTAAAAACAAAAGTTTTTCTTCGTACCTATTACTATGGATTATGGATTATATGTGGTTACTCATTTGAGACCAGTAAGACACAGTTGAATACGGCATATAATTAAAAAAAATCAGTGAATACATGAATCCAAAATTAAATTTTTGTTATTTTTACGATATTGATATTCCACTCAGCTCTTTCGGTTGAAAAACGAATTAATTATTATATTTATTTGTGAATATATTTATTATGTATTCGTTTATTTCCTATTGGGGCCCACATTCGACATCGCCAGGTACGCCAAGAGCAAATTCGCCCGCGGACTCTTGTTAACAACCCTACTATTATCATTATCAGTGGTGGGTAGTGTAATTTTAGAAAACCGACACTAGATACCATAATAAGCCTTATTTTTATTTTTCCTCTAACAAGTTTTCGCTCATGACCAGTTTAATAATATTACTACACGCACATCTCAACATCATTTAAGTAATTTTTTTACGTTTTATTTAAATACATATTTCTTTGTGTTAAATGTAATTTTATAAAAAAAAATCACATAGTTATATGTTTTATGTGTAGCAACGATATACGTATAATTTTTTATTTATTTGTTTAAAAAATACACATATTTTTATCCAATGTCAAGAAAATCTTGTTTGTAATATTCACTAGTTAAGTGAACTTAAATCAGTAATTAACAAAATAAACATTAAATATATACAAATTATGTAAATTTTACTGAAAAAAAAGATACGTCATTTCATTATATTATAATAAATAGGTGGTTAACGATGATATATTAGACTATGATAATACGAAAAAGCAAAGTGTGAACATATGGAATGAATGGACCAGAGAAGAATGGTTAAAATGTTGTATACAAGCAGTGTGAGTGAAAAGAAAAGCCGCGGAATACCAAGTTTATCAAGACCAAAATAATTGAATGCTAAAAGGCAGCCAGGTTCGAAGTCGGAAAAATCAACGAGCGTCCATGTTACGATGTATGAATGTAGAGGATTCTAGACAGGTATGTCAGGACCAAGAAGTCTGGCGGTCCATCCTCTTTGCTTCTAAGAAACGGCGTGATGGTTAGTTAATTGTTAGTTCGTAATGTTAGATTTATCTTCCCTTCATTCAGTTGTGTGTTTTCCAAGCCTTCCGCCACTGATGTAAAAATAAACAGAATTGTATTTATTGAACAAGACAGCTGCTAATTATCGCTCAATAAATTGATTTGTCGGTCCGGCCGGGAGGGTTGCGGGCGGGGGCGGCGGCCCTCGCGGGGAGGCGCGATAAACAATTCGGCGCGGGATATTTATGATAAGCTTTGCACCAGAGACGAAATAAATCAGACTCTTTGTTGGTAACGCGTATATGGATTCTTAATTCTCGCCGATTTACTCTTCCCGCTCGCCCGTTTTTAGAAAGTTTCAGATATATGTTTAAACCAAGTTTCCTAAAAAAAAAACTTTCAATTAAAAATTTGAAAACTTAACTCATTTGTGACAATAATTTAATGATGTTTAAGAGAAATCTTTGAATACTCCCCCCTTTAGCACAATAATGTTTCTTCACAAGGAGTGTAAGAGAAACGAAAATATAAAAAAAATATCTTTTCAATGTTCATCATACTTTGTGTTACAGATGTTTTATTTGACTTTTTTTTAAATATACTTTGTGTATACAACATTATGAAAATTAGATATCGGACATGCTTCAGACAACCAGTCCTTCTTCAGTGATACATATTATAAAGATACATATTAAAAATATTATAACATTGTTTTTTACCAATTTTATAATATTTTAAATATGTATCTTTATAATATGTATCACTGAAGAAGGACAGATTGTCCGAAGAATGTCTGATATGTAATTTTAATAGTGTTGTATATTCAAAGTATATAAAAAAATAAAAATACAAATAAAAAAATGTGTTCAAATATATATTGTAATGTAATAATAATTATTATAATACAATTTATAAATGATACAATAAAAAATTCAAAAATATATGTATACACATCGATTGGTATACAAAATATCTTTATAAAATATTATTAATCATAAAAGACATATTTCTTTTTAGGAATATTTTAGTGACTCAGTTGAAACATCAGTAAATACATTAAAAAGATATTTATACAAACAATGTCATACACACACACTCCTCATGTGGTTGACATTCATTATTTGATTAATTTAATCGTGCCAGGTTTTCCTCGGTCTTCCTCTACATCTTGTTCCGTTAACATCGTTAATATATACTTTCTTTATCATTTTTCTTCATTCATTCTGTTTGTGTCCTTGATTATTATTTAATGATCCTTTTATTGCATTTATTTTATTTTTTCCTCATTTTGCCAGTTACATACCTCACTTCCATACATAGGGGTCTCTTACTGTGCGGCAGTTGTCTTGATCGCATGGTAGAAATCAATGTACAAAAAATACAAAAAAAATTGCGGATCCCACATTTCGTGATTTCAGTAGATGTAATTATTTATTAGAAGAAAGTTGCGTAATACCACACCTAGATCGGTTGCCTCAAAAAAACCGGAGACCTACTTCCTTGGCGGATACCGTGATATATTTGGACCCCGTGGGGACAGCTGGATGTATTGGGTGCGAAATAAGTCCCGAGCTGTTGTTATCCTTGACTAAACTCGTTAGCGGTTCATTTAATTCAAGTCAATATTGTATTGGAAATAACCCACACTCCTGGCGGGCCTTTTGTTTCGCTCAAAAACAAAGTCATTTTCAGCAACCGTTGAAATATTCATATTCGGGATGGCGCGAGTACGACCGGTGATTTAATTACGCGTTATTGTATTTCATCTACCAAAAGAAAGAAAATTAAAAACTCGAATGAAAATAAAAATAATAACTAATATTTTCAATTTTTTAAAATTTTTATTACTTACATCAATGTTAAACATTGATACGAAGCCATTACTTGGTAGTTTGACATATTTAAAAATATAATAAAATTACTTTTCACTTTATTGAGTTAGTAGCGCCAACCTGTTTCTGTAGCAAGCTTCCTCAGGGCTATGCACAAACAGTTATAGGGATTAGGACTATATACAACAATTAAGTTTGTGTATAGCCCCGAAAAAGCTCGCTACAGACCGAAACCGGTAGGCGCTACTAACTCGAGTATTAAGTAAGAAGTGTTTAATTTTATTTACATATTTATTTATATAAGATTTAATTTTCAAAAATTCTCTTTTTTTTGCTTCAATATTTTCTATTCTTCTTCTAATGTAACATATTGAATCCAGTTCATTCAAAATTTCAAGACAATATACAAAACGTTTATTCTTTAGAGTTTATTTTTATCCAAACATTATATTTGTTATTTTAGTATCTACGTGCATGTGTATATGATGACATACTAAATATATTATATGTATTAGGTGTATAACTTTGCTTCCGCCGTTTTTTTCTCCGAAATTCGAGGCTTTATCGTAAAAAACTGGTTATACATTTATGATTCAAAGTATTGTCCATCGCTGGCCACTACTTTCTCCCATCTTTCGGGCAGCATACGAATCCCGCGTTGAAAAAACTGGTCATCTTTTGAAGCGATCCACGAATCGATCCAATTTTTTACTTCTTCATAAGACCGGAAGTGCTGGTCAGCTAGGCCGTGTGCCATTGATCGAAACAAGTGATAGTCCGAGGGAGCAACGTCTGGAGAATACGGCGGGTGGGGTAGGACTTCCCATTTATAAGTTTCCAAGTATGTCTTGACCACTTTCGCAACATGGGGTCGAGCATTGTCATGCTGTAAAATCACTTTATCATGTATCTCGTTGTATTGCGGCCATTTGTCTTTCAATGCTCGGCTCAAACGCATTAATTGCGTTCGATAACGATCGCCTGTGATTGTTGCAGTCGGTTTTAACAACTCATAACACACTACGCCGAGCTGGTCCCACCAAATACTGAGCATAACCTTGGAACCGTGAATATTCGGTTTTACCGTCGACGTGGAAGCATGGCCGGGATATTCCCATGATTTTCCGCGCTTGAGATTATCGTAATGAACCCATTTCTCGTCCCCAGTCACAATGCGATGCAGAAATCCCTTCCGTCTTTGCCTTGCAAGCAGCTGTTCACAAACACACAAACGCCGTTCAACATCTCTCGACTTAAACTCGTACGGCAACCAATTTCCTTGTTTCTAAATCATTCCCATGACTTTCAGGCGTTTTGAAATGGCTGGTTGCGTCACTCCCAATGATCCTGCCAATTATTGTTGCGTTTGACACGAGTCTTGATCAAGAATGCCTCCAATTCTGCATCTTCGAAAACCTTCTCTCTTCCACCGCCATGCTGGTCTTCGACGTTAAAATCACCGTTCTTGAAGCGTTGAAACCACTCTCGGCACGTTCTTTCACTAATAGCGGCCTCACCATAGGTATTTGAGAGCATTCGATGAGCCTCAGCCGCAGATTTCTTCATATTAAAGCATAAAATTAAAACCTCCCGCAATTGACGAGAATTTGGCTCGTAAGCTGACATGTTTAATCGGGAATAACTTTATGATGCAGACACAAATCGACTAATATTTCGATGGCGTTATGTTTACAAATACTTAAGCTTATTGTATGACATCTATGATCTATTTATTCCAACTACCACTTACCGCTACTGCCATACACCTAATATATCAAAAATCTTATCAAGATTTTATGTACGAGTACATTACGCTATACTTGCAGTGTCAAACTCATGTATTATAATATTTTTTATTATTATAATTTTCCCTTACAATGTGTATCGTGTGTATAAATACCTAATTAACACTAATATTTATTTTATACAACTTGAGCAATAAACCAAAAAGGGATTATCTTTTCATTAAAATGAAAAATGTTTCTGTTTAATCAATGGAATAAATATAATATTATTTGCTTCAACTGGTTTAATGATTATGGTAAAGAACTTTACATTTTGGTGAAGCAACAATAATTTTTTTTTCTTGTATTTACCTCGTTTAACTTTCACTTTAAAGGAACATTTTTTTTTAAATTTACGTGATAGGTTATAATAAGCTTTCGTATATTCCCGGCAAGTCGGTATGCACGTAGTTATGATTCAAAGTCCCTATTTGAGACAGTTGAGTTTTTATGTCACTTTTAATTCCAAGGATGAATATGTATACGCGCTGGGCTTCGCTGCTCATTTACACCCATATATGTAAAACCAGATCACCACCTGTGCCGGTCGTCAGCTTTCAAAGTCACATATGATTGCTTG
Source organism: Lepidostoma basale (assembly GCA_022606425.2). Taxonomy (NCBI): domain Eukaryota; kingdom Metazoa; phylum Arthropoda; class Insecta; order Trichoptera; family Lepidostomatidae; genus Lepidostoma; species Lepidostoma basale. The sequence continues at coordinate 1,192,844 of JAHDVF020001433.1, read as the reverse complement.
TCTTTTATTTTTTCCTGGTTATAGATACCCATAGTATGTGAACCAAAAGTTGTATTGTCAAGTTAAACGAATCAGTAAACATATTATTACACCATTTTCATAAATGGGTAGATGAATATAATACATTGTCATATGAAGCACTCACTGTGTGGTTAGACATTTAAAATATATAAAATAAATAATAAAAAAACTTTGTGTTTAACCACGTTATGGTTATTAAAATTGACGCCAACTAGTTTCGCTTGTATCCAAGCTCCATCAGGGCAGTATAATAGCTATAAGTTGTTGATGAAGCTTGGGTACAAGCGAAGCTAGTTGGCATCAATTATAATAACCATAACTAACTAACTAACCACCACGCCGTCTCCCCGAAGGGGTAGGCAGAAAGAATGGACTACCACACTTTTCTTTTCTGACATATTTCTCTCGCTTCCTCAACATTCATACATCGTGTCATGCACGCGCGTTGATTTCTCTGACTTCTCACATGGCCGACATTCAATATTTGATTTATTTGATCGTGCCACGTTTTCATCTGTCTTCCTATATTTCTGGTTCCATTTACATCGTTAACATATAATTTTTTTACCATTATTTCTTCATTCATTCTTTCCATATGTCCAAACCATCTTAATGATCCTTTCATTATTTTGTTCATAACACCATCATTCGCACCGCATTCACTTATTATATTTTCATTCGACACTATCATGCACATAGTATCCACACATTCCTCTAAGAGATCTCATTTCTACTGCATTTATTCTACTTTCATCATAACCATACCGTGGTTAAATACAAAGTTTTTATTTATCTATTTAATATTTTTATATCGTGCAATTTTTGACATTTCTTTTCTTTAAGTGATCTCATCTTCCTTGTTTAAACTAATTTCTTTTTTATTTTATTATTTTTACGTTTATCTTCTTAACACAAGAGTTTGACCATAATTTGTTTTTTAATAATACGCTTCTAGTAAGAAATACTTCTTGATTGCGCTTGAAATAAATTGCATTCGCCATTATTTATATTTATAGATTCAATATTCACAAGATAAATGCTAGTTTAACACGATTTCGTATTTTAATTTCTAAGTACACGCTATGCGTTCTGAGAACATTTTCAACATTTTTTGTTTTTATTTAATCGAGTAACCACGCTGATGTAGCTTATAATTTTAGCAACATTTTATTTAAACCTTTTTATAACCGACTCAATGAATTGCACACGTTTTATGGAATGCTTATTAATAATAATAATAATTTATTATTTCTTGAACAATGGTGTTAAGCATACATTACCCACCACACTTATATATTATACAAGAAGACCTGGAAGATGGGGATAAAAGGAACTATCTCTGGATATACCCAAGATTCCAAAAAACATATTGCTATCAACCGTGAAATCCTACGCATCAATCGTTGCATATTTTTGTACAATATGATAATAAAAAATAATAGTAATAATATGCTAACTTTTAATGCTTCGTTTTTGTGATGTTATTACCTCAAGGGCGTATTACGACGTGTTTTAAACCTAAGAACGCTGCGTCTGATATTCGCGATCGGTTAGGTTAGGTTAGGTTAGGTTAGGTTAGGTTAGGTTAGGCTAAGAACGCTGCGTCTGATATTCGCGATCGGTTAGGTTAGGTTATAATATGTAACCCACTTCCATTATACTTTGGAATTTTGCTTTCCGGCTACGCTTATGATTTAGCAGTGTTGGTTCTTTCCGTTCATTATAATCGATATATCTTCTTCATATACATAGTACCGTGTCAAGTCCCCCTGACGTTGGCGTTCACTGTGGCGAAAAAGCATTTCAGGGTAGTGTTAATGGGGTAGTTTCCCGTTGTCTTCTCCAGATAAATTATTCGTGTTTTTTTTTTTTAAATTAACTCATTGTATATACACAAAGCGCTAGATTTTTTGCTACATTTACCTTAGAAAGGCGAAACATATAATTCCCATAAATTAAAATAAAACTTTTAGAAAACCGACGTTTTCATTCGTATTAATTGTAAATGTATGTATTTTGAATCGCTCTTCGCGTGCAATAGAGTAATTCCTTTTTAACAGTATTGAAATAAACTTGTATTTCGTTTACATTTCATATTCTTTCTCAGATTATAACCACTTTATCAAGTTTGAGTCTGCCAAATTACTGATATAAAAGTGATTACACTTTATGCAATTGTACTTTAAACAGGACTATGTAAATGTTATCGCATTTTATTATTTTATTTTTGGTTGAGAACTGATTGCGTCGTGACGAGGGTTAAATGCATTATGCATAGCTGTTGATACGTGCACTTCCAACGGTTAAAAAAAAATGTTTACACAAATGATTTTTATTATTAAGGGGTCTTTCTTCTTGTTGAGCATGTAATTTACTTTAAAGAGTATTCCGAATGATATATAAAAGATCAATGGCAATGTTTCTGAAACTGAAATGCTATAAATTTTATTGTACAACTGGAGGAAAAATGTTTACTACGTATATTTAATATTGAAAGAAAAAAACTATGTCGGTCAGTAAAATAAAGTCTTGCAATATCTAGACAACCTATAAGATCAATGATATACCTGTGAAGCAAGTAATGGGCATCAGATATTTAGTACGAACTAAAGGCTTCTGATAACATCAATTACATCTTATATGAAGGTCCTTAGATACATTATTGGAAAAACTTTGAAAGGTCATGTCCTAAACATAGAAATAATAAATAGTCGCGAAATAGAGGACTCTGCTTGGTGGAGTAGATAAAAAAAAATGCTGGAGGGACCATGTAGTCAAAATAGATAGTGATAGACTCGCTTATATAAGCAGCTCACGATAACCCCTCAGGACATCGTCCACCTGGTACACCACCTAAAAGATTGAGTGACATTTGGACCTAATCACTTCAGGAGACATAATTTATGTGTCCTAGTTTTATTAAAAATCACCTTCATGCAACATAATAATGACTTTTCATAACATGCTTTATACACTTAGCTGCACATTATTTATTTATTAAGGGTAACAACAGCGATATCAATTACATATATTAGAAGAAAAAAAAACCACTTAGTAAAAATAAAGTAAGGCTACTTACACGCTACCACAAATATAAAATAATATTTAACAGACGACAGTATAAAACGAGATTGAACTTAAACTAAGACAAAATGAGGCTAAACATTTTTTTAAAGTTATTTATTGTTTCTTGAATAATGATGTAAAAACTCCATATTAATTATGAAATATTTAAGAGTAAAAAATAATAATAGTGGAAATAAAGAAGTAATATGATATAATATTATGTAACATTATGTTCTCATCCACGCCGAAAGGTTGCTCCGATCATTTGAAATTTCGCTCGTTCAAATCAATGTCTCCAAAATGCTTATTGTAGTTGTCACAATAAGTAGATAGTCATTTTTCTCTTGAATGTTTTTATTATTTTTATTATTCTTCTTCTTCTCTTCTTCCTCAGCCTGTTTCCGTCCACTCCTGGACAAAAGCCTCCTCCATTTGCTTCCATGTCATTCTGTCCTGTGCAGACTGCATCCAGGTTATTCCGACGTGTCTGTTTAGATCATCCTTCCACCGTAGTTGCGGTCGCCCTGCGCTTCACTTCGCCGTCCACGGTCTCCAAGTCAGCAGTCTTCTTGTCCATTTTTCATCTGGGCTTCTGGCTACGTGACCCGCTTTTATTTTTATTATTATATTATAGTTTATTTATATCCATGTTTAGACTTGTTCGGTATGGAGGTACACTTGAAGAGGTTTTACCTACGAGTATAATAAACTCAATTGAATAAATAAATATAATAAGCAAGGATAAAAATGATATTATGGAATTCACACAATTTTAATGCCTTGAGGTATTCAATTGTTTTCCTTCACTTATGAAACCCGTTTGAGTGCTGCTTGGTTACTAAATTAACAGAGTCTTGTTATGTACGATATACTCGTACAGCAATGCATGCAACTTGTGCAATTTACAGATTTATTGTAAAGCTCTCATATCATCTTGATTTTAGTAAATGCCGGTGCTTGCTAAGATTATAGCAACGTCATCTATCTGATCCGACCCTTACGTATTACAGTACAGCAATAGATAAAACAGACTAAAGTTATATAATTGCCGTGAAGATGAGATCTCTGACGGACAGTGCAGATACACGATGCATGATAGAATTCTGTTTCTTATCACAAGAACTTGAATATGATTCCTAGTATGACTCGCCTTCTTATTCATAGCAGAATAATTATTTTCATTTCACGTAATCAGAAGGCTTATACGGCGTCTGAACCAGGGTGACGTGAAGTTATAATCACCATTCAAGCTAATAAAACTACATTCAAGAATGTGATGTTAGCGTTGATTTTGTTGAAATCTCTTAGTTAAGCTAATTTTGTATCCCTCGTATCGTTTATTTGCTTCTCACAATACTCAATACCTACATTCAATTATCAGTAAATACGGATAGTATTGAATCTAGGTGGCAGTAAAGGTATCGGTAGTTTTAACAACAAAGACTTGTATTTTGTCCATTTTGAACTTAAATCTAATTAGCGATCACGATATTTCTTCGAAGGTGTAGTATTCAACATTAAAATATCGTTTCATGTATGCGCATCGATTTCTTCAACTGAAATATTTGTAATATGAAATAATCGTAGATTACCCCAAGTTTGTATATCTACAAAACACGTTTCAGAGCCATAATGACTTACGAAATCGAAGCAAAGCATACACTGTCAAAACGAAACATCTCCTTAGACTATCAGAAATTAAAACATTGCGACTTGTCGTGGGTAGAACCCACGATATCGGCAATATAGGATACCTAGAAGAAAATTTCGCAGAAACTCCAATAAAGATAACATTGTGGGAAGAAGTAGATAGAGAATACGATTTTAGAGAGATGGACCAAGCGAAGATTCCCAATCGCTCGTTGGTATATGTTAGTAATAAACTAGGGAACCTATTTAATTTACTCGACTAGGAAACACCTTACAATTTTTAATTAGTTCATTAGGTGAGTTTAATTCTAATTAGCTAGTCGTTATTCCGTCTAATAGTCCGTAGAGGTCCACACAAATCAAGACCACCTCACTTTTTTGTCCTGACAAACTTCCTCATTCTTCAACCATTCTTAATCATGTTTTCGCGCTTGTCGATTTTTGCGATTAATGAATTGTTTAACATAAAAATTGTATTATTTATCGTTTCTTGAACAATGATGTTAAATTCCATATTAAATTATTGATACGAATGAAAGTGTCTGTATTTCAGAAGTTTTATTATATTTTATGGGAATTGCATATTTCGCATTTTTTTAAACAATATTTTGATAATCCCTTAGCAAGGCAAAACATGTCACATGTCATGAAAACAGACGTTATTCTTTATTTTTTTTTGGTAAAAACCCGATTGGGTTATGAAATTAGTATTAAATACTCGTATATTGTATTAACTGATTTGATCGTGCATTGATTTCTTAAATATCTTATTCCATTCACAAGGTTCACACAAACCAAGGTATATAGAATAATATGGTAAGATATTGCGCACGTAGCATGCTATCCCTTTCTAATAATTTGCTGTCAAGTGACGTCATGTGGTGAACTCGAAATCGAAACGAAACTATTAACAAACCTAAATAACTATAAACAAGCTAAATCAAATGGAGTTGATTTGCCATATCCAGTTAAAAATCTTTTTTATCGATGTAAAATGTTTTTCAAAATAAGAACAATGAACTTAAAGCTCATTGAAGATGCTAACTCTAAAAAAAGAAAAATAAAAAAAACAATAACTTAAATAAAGAAAACGATTTGTCATAATTTATTTAATACAATTACAAAAACTTCTTTTAATTAGACGTAATAAATAAACAAAGAAAAATTCCATACCCAATGTATAAATATATACTCAACTCATACTACACAACCTAATGCTTGGGTCTCCACGTGACGTAGCTGCGCAGTAGATGTCAAAAATAAAACGCGGAATATCTTACCATATTTATTCTATATACCTTGCACACAAACCCTATAAACATCTTCCAAACGTATAATTCAAAGGTGTGAAAATATCGTTAGTCCGCTATTATTTGAAGATGTATAATATTTTTCAATATTTAACGCAATTCATTGTCATTGTTCAAGTCATATTTTCTGCTTCACTCATTATGAACTAATATACTAGTCATTAAATGTATATAGTAAATCATATGCAATATATATATATATATGTATAATATATATACCATACATTACTATCTCATTATTTTAAATGAAAGCTTATACCAGTTTAATGGAATTTCTACTAATGCTCACTGAGCTCGGAGTAACTATCCTTTGTCTCTCAGAGGGATTCATCTCCGGCTGAATTTAGTAGCCGTTTTGTTTTTCACTTTCCTCCTTTTTTCGTGTCGTCCGGCACGAAAAACGCTTTGTTGTCTATTTCATCGTTTTTTTTTGTCTCTCGCTTCTAAGGACCGAGGGAACCTGTGGTCACCTTTTTGTCCCCGCATCTGCCGCATTCGTGCTTTTGTTTTTTGTCCGATCGATGTTCGTCCGAGCGATTCTGTCACAGACGGTGGCTTCCTCTAATTAAGAAATTTGTCGCAATATGGATGAATCCGACACCGAATCTGTTGTCTGCCTTAAATTAAAGGTTATTTATTTTTCTTTCCTGTTATGTCGATCACGGTTTGGTAAATGATCCGTTGTACAAGAAGCTATCCTTTGAATTGTTGTGCCGCTTTCTATTTCGTATTATTGGGAATATAATAATTAACTTATAAACTAACCAACTTATAGCGGATGTTATCTTCAAGTGTGACGAAAATTGAAACATTTTATTTGAATTTTTTTTATGACTGAAAATACTTTTTTTACACCAGTTTTTTATACATTTAACAACTTCATCAACGAAAGAACGATTTATAAAAAAATACTAATTTTGTATTTATATGTATTTTTATTCCAAGAAATCATTTTCGTATATTTGAAAGATTTTTTTAATTCGTATGTTTTTTCTTTTGTTTCATTCTTTATTTTTATTGTATTCGCTGTTATTTATCTAACCTAGTAGATGTAGTAGCGATGGTTGCCTAATGTTAATTTTTTTCCTAATCATTGCTTTTGATACTCGGACATTAATGTGACGAGAAATGTATTTATGTACTTATACTTCCACAGTCTTCTCTGTTTCGTCCCTTACGCAATCAGGTCGCCTCACCCATTCGGGCAATGTCATCGGTCCATCTTTTATGTGCCCTCCCATAGTCCTCATCCAAGTCTTCATTAGAGTATTCTGGGTGTCCATCTGGTATTGTCCTATCTGGCAATATGTCCAGCCCATTGTCATTTCTATTTTATTTTGTTTTACATGATATAACGAACTAACTAACTAACCGTCACGCCGTCTCCCCTCAGGGATAGGCAGAAAGAATGGGCTGCCACACTTTTCTTTCCTGACATATTTCTCTCGCTTCCTCAACATTCATACATCGTGTCATGCCCGCGCATTGATAAAAAAAGTTTATAGACTCTACCTGTTACACTAGGCATGGCCTGTATCGTGACAACTATATAAAATAGCATGTTAGTGGAATTGTTAGTAACGTAGCGGTTTGTTAGTATTTGTTAGTAATCTTATGCTAACATTGGTAAGTGACATATCGTAACGTGGTGGTATAATTAAAATATGCTAGGGAAGTTGTGATAATAAATTAACATACTAGGATAGGAAATCTCTTCTAAATCTAATAGAAAAAGCATTTTCTACATCTACGGTTGACCTCTTTATATATTTGGTTAGAGCACGTTTAAATTTTTTTTGTCATTAATTGATTTGAGACTCAGGAAGACGATTGTAAATATAGGGCGCGCGGAATGGAAATTGTTTTTGGGCTAGAGCTGAGCGACAGCGAGGAACTGTAAAATTATGATTAGAGGAATATCTATATAATAATAATAATATGCTAACTTTCAAAGCGCCGTTTTTTGTGATGTAATCACCTAAAGGGCGCGTTGAGACGTGTTTTTGATCTAAATGTGAACGCTGCATCTGATTGATATTCGCGATCGATTAGAAAGTAGTATAATAGAACAAAATATCCAAAATTGGGAATGAAATATGAAAAATATGGGTTTTCAGCATAGATCTGAAGTCTGTCGGATCATTTATGCATCTGAGGTGTGAATGAAGATTGTTATTGTGGGATATTTAGCTGTACAATTATCGATATCGGCAATTTTGATGTACAAATGTAATAAATAGTTCTTTATAAAAACATTAGCACAGAAACTTTTAAAACTAATTAACTTACTTACCATCACGTCATCTCTCCGATGGAGTAGGCAGAAAGAATGGACTGCCACACTTTTCATTCCTGACTTACTTCTCTCCAATCCTCAACATTCATGCATCGTGTCATTCACGCACGTCGATTTCTTCGACTCCTTACGCGGTCGACATTTACTATTTGATTCATTTGTTCTTGCGACGTTTTCTCCGGTCTTCCCCTATTTCTAGTTACGTTTACATCGTTAATATTTACTTCCTTTACCATTCTTTCTTCATTCATTCTTTAAATGTATTTTAATGAACCTTTCATAATTTTGTTCATAACACTTTTATACCCACTGCATTCACTTGCATATTATCATTCGATACTCTATCGTACACAGATTTTCCACACATTTGCAGAAGCTTACATATTTTAGTTATTAATTAGATTGCGAAAATGACACGAAATATTTTTTACGACGATTCTTATTCTGGTGCCCTGTCAGGCCCCCCAACGTTGGCGATTACTACAGCGAAGGCTTTTTTGACATTTGATAATGTCTTAGAAGGGCGAAACATGTCATTCCATCTAAAATATATTAGAACTCCTACAAGACAGACGTTTTCATTCATATTAATTATTTGGAGTTTTAAAAGAGTTTTATATCATTGTTCAAAAAACAATAAACATTCCTTTATATTTCGCAGCCAGGACAACTGCCTTCTACCAACTCCCCGATATCCCTCTATTTTAACCATTAATATCAGCCGAATGCGGTGATACGAGTATATCTGTTTTTTTTATATGTATAAGGATTAGGTAGAGAGTAACGACAATGTTTAATCGTGTCTCAATAAAGATTGAGCATCTATTCCAGTTGCTCAAAAGCCCTTTACGACGCCGCACACTCGACGAAGGTTCGGTAAATTGAAATGGATTCATCGGCCGGAACCACTGGGCGTGTAATGAGCCGAATGTCAGATCGCGTTTTGGGCGACATTCGAACCGAACCGTTTCCACCATTTCGCGTTGGTTTTGTTTCCCCCGGATTTCTTTTGTTTCGGATTAAAGCGCGACATATTCGGAACGCTTTGAAGATGGCCGCATTCCCATTACGAGGAGCGTCGGGACATTCCGTCATCTCTTCCGCGTGCTGGTTTCTATACCTACTTGCGTACGTCTTCTGTTTTCACATTTGTACGTGGATCCAGGAACGGTCTCATGGAACCTTTATTGGATTCCATGCGTTATATATATTCACTAGAGGACGGTCCATATTATGAACGTAATTACTTACTAACTAACCATCACGCTATTTTCTCGGAAGGTAAGGCAGAGAGGATGGACCGCCACACTGCTCTATCCTGCCACACCTCGAGCATCCTCTACATTATTATATCGTAAAACGCACGCTCATCGATTTTTCCGACTTCAAATATGGCCGCCTTTATAGTGAATGATTAATTTGGTCATGCCATGCTTTCTTCGGTCGTCCTCGGCTTCTTTTTCCATTCAAACTCAAGTCTAAATCATCTAAGAGATCCTTTTAATTTTACTTACGATGCAATCAGCTGCCTTACATTTCTTCCTTATTTCGTTGTTTGGTATTCTATCGTTTATTGTTTTGTTGCACATTTTCAGTGATCTCATTTACGCGGCATTTATCCTACTATCATCCTTATTTTGCCGGCTCTATGCTTCACTTCCATACCTAAAAGTTGACAATAAATCTCCATTATGTATTGCCATCTTTGGTTCGGTTATTATTTAATTAAATTATATTAGAATATTTATACTGTCCCCAATGAGAAAAGTAAAAATAGCTCATTATTATAAAGAACGAACTAGGTGAATGGCCATGGGTGAACGTGTATTCTCAAATTTATGTAAAGCTTTCAAATTTAAGATATTTAACGTTCGATTGTGGGAACAAAAAACGTATCTCCCAAAATGTTGCAATACTTTTGTTGGTCGTTTCTTGAACAATAATGTAAAACCTTATATTTCTTATTAAATATTGATAAAAACGTCTGTTTTATCATTTAAGTAATTGACATTGATCGCCAAATGATATTTTATAATAAAATATCTTAATTATATGAAATTTCACGGTAGAAGTTCATTGTAGATAATGAAAATATGTATATTTTTTAAATCTTTTCGGTTTTAAATAAGGTTTCGGCAGCTCGCTGCCATCTTCTGGTCGGCCGAAACTTGTCGAAGGCCCAAACATTAGTGGATTTTAACTAAATACTCGTAAACATTTTAAAATATTTTTTTACAGCAAGTTTTTTATTTTCAATATTTTATAATGCCTTGAAATGGCGAAGCATGTCACTCACATAAAATAAAGATTAAAAAAAGAGATTAAACTTGTAAATTAAATGCATTTATAAAATTATGTTTAATTTAAAAGTTATTAAAAAGAGATCTGTAAAATAAAACGCTTCCTGTATAGGTATACCTGTTTTGGATTAGTAATTATTATGATTATTATTCTTCTTCAACCTGCTGTTATTCCTGAACGTAGGTTCACTCTCGGGTTTTCCACTCTGTTAAACCTTGTGCGATCTGCATCCAGGCACTTCTTGGATTCTTCCGCCTCTTCCTCGCGCCAGCGCAACTGTGGGCGCCCAACACCACGTTCTTCCGTCCTTGGGCGCCAGCACAACAATCGCTTTATTTTTTTCATCTGGGCCATATCACGCCCATCACTAAATAACGGTAGCAATCACCTCAATGTAATAGGAGTAAGTAATTATTTATTTACAGAAAAATCAAAAGACAAGCATAAAAATATTGGATATCTTTTTTCTGTTCATAAATTTGTTTTAAAATTATTTATCATGTTTAATAGAGCAAATATTTCTTAACGTAATCCGCTTTTGTTTTATTATTTTTTCCTTGCATTAAAGGTTCTGTGTTATCCTACACACTTCAAAATGGCAGTTCACAATTAAATAATAATATATTTAATTTAATTGTTTAAAACATGAAAAATTTGCCAATTGCACTCGTTTTAAATATCCGCTCATGACAAGCGCCTAACACCGTTGGACGTAATATTCGAATTGACATAACGAAACTAAACGTTCGCAAATATAGACGCATCGATAGTGAGACGTAGAGCGTGTGTGAGACAGTTTAGTTTACTATTTACTCTTCACTTTAATACGCACATTGCCCCACCAATATGCCAATGTCTTAATTTCACTCTGATTTTTTATTTTCAAAATTTCATTCTGTTGCCAATAGGAATTTGTTTTGTAAAAATGAATTATTTCAATCGATACCCAAACGTACAACGGAGGAATACCAATAATGTTATCCCAGAATTATATATATTTATAAAGTATTTATGAAAGTTATTTTAGAATCAGGTGTACTAACTATACTTAGATCATCAGTAAGAGTAGGTAAACGAATATATTACTGATTTTCCACCGCACAATGTATTATTGGGAATTCATCCAATTAAATCTTGAAATATTTCAAAGTCTTTTATATTCTCATTTTTATCATTCCATTTATAAAGCCCCTTTATAAAATAAAGTCTGGCATAATTTAATTAAGTATAATTATTCCAAGGAAAGTATATAATATTTTTTAATATTCGTTTATCTTATAGTCTCAAAGAATTCTTAATTAAAGTAAGCGTTTATGAAGTTAAAAAAATTACGGTAGGGATTCGTTTGAACCATTCTTTGCTTATTATTTATTATTCTATTATCGCTAAACTCCATATTAATTATTTAATATTAATGAAAATATATTCTAGAACATCATTGTATTTTATGTGAGCAGTATGATTTAACATTAGATAATACTCTGGCAAAGCGGAATAGGTTACTTTAAATAGGTTAATTAAGACGTCTAGAAAACGGACTCCTTTCTTCAACGTTTAGTTAGTAAATACATTATAAGGTTTATAAGTATGTGTTCGTGGCTTGTAGTTCACATTGATACGTCCATTACTTCGAAGATGGAGACAAATGATTTCCGAAATGAATTTTCTCAAGATCCCAAGAGTTCATGGATCGCTGTTTTTTTTTGTAAAACAAACGGTCTGTTTTTGTAATCCTGACGAAGCTCCGGTTGGAGCGAAACCGGTTGTTCCGATAAAACAAAATTAAGTAATGTAAAAACGGAGTTTAAAAGTGTTTTGAATTATTTTTAATAATGCCACACCACAAGTTTCAAAAGTTTCAAAAAATTCAAAAGGTTATGAAAATATTTCAGCTGTTATATATAACTCACAAAAGTTTTAAATTTTTCCTGAACAATTTTGTAAGAAAACTGACTAACTAACTAACTAACCATCACGCCATTTTTCCGGAGAGGTAGGCAGAGAGAATGGATCGCCACAATGCTCTGTCCTGGCATACCTCTCGGGATTCCTTTACATTCATACATCGTACAATGCACGCACGTCGATTATTCCGACTTCGAATGTGACCGCCTTTTAGTAATTGATTAATTTGGTCATGCCATGTCGTCCTCGGCTTCTATTTCCACTCACGCTGCTTGTGTTTATCTTTTTAACCATTCTACTATCATCTATTCGTTCCATATGATCAAACCATCTCAGGGATCCTTTTTTAATTTTATCCATGATGCAGTCATCTGCCTTACGTTTCTCTCTTATTTCATAAATTTTGTAAGACTTGATTTAAATTCGCCAAATAACTTGATTTTTGGCTATTATCATTTTGATACGCTTTAAATTATTAGAGCCTATCGCATCGAGCCCATCATTCTTTATCACGTAAATAAAACACGATTTTTCCTATGCTTTTTTTATTTCCTCCATACAGCGTTAAACGAGTTGAATATGTTTATTACACAAGTTTTTTCTTAACTATGATAAAGCTGACCGTACTAGTTTCTATAAAAACATTTTCATATTTTCATAATTTATTAATTTCCCACGCTGCGTTGACTTCGCCATTATTTTCTTTAAGGCGCATTCCTTCGCCCGTTTTTGCCAACTTGCCCGCGCGTCGCTGTCCCCTCCCGCCGCCGGGTTGGCACTCCGCTAATGGCTCATGCCCCCAGTGTGTGTAGCCGGCGATCTATCTTTTACATCAATAGCTTAGGATTTATTAATCACCTGGAGTATTGTACGGGTGGTCCGCTGTACACTAGGCGAGGTATTTCTATAACCCCACCGAGTACTGTTCATCACGAGGGAATACTATCGGCTGGGCCAATTAAATATACACCTATCGTTATTTATCGTTTCTTGAACCACACGTTAAACTTCATTACTTAATTTTGAAGAAAACATGATTTCTGGAAGTCTATTATTTTATAAAGATGTGATATGTTCGGTCATGACTTCAAAATAAAACTCCCTAATGAAAACAAACAACAACCCAACTAACCATCACGCTGTCTCCCCGAAGGGGTAAGCAGAAAGAATAGACTGCCACACTTTTCTTTCCTGACATATTTCTCTCGCTTCCTCGACAATCATACATCGTGTCATGCACGCGCGTCGATTTCTCTGACTCCTCATATGGCCGACATTCAATATTTGATTAATTTGATCGTGCCACGTTTTCCTCTGTCTTCCTCTATTTCTGGTTCCATTTACATCGTTAACATATAATTTTTTTACCATCCTGTATTCACTCATTCTTTCCAATTGTCCAAACCATCGCAATGACCCTTTCATTATTTTGTTCATAACACTATCAATCGCACCACGTTCACTTCTAATACTTTACACGACATATTTAAAAATATAATAAAGTTACTTTTCACTTACCTCTTTATTGAGTTAGTACCGCCAACCTGTTTCACCCTATAGCAAGCTTCCTCAGGGCAATGCACAAACAGTTATATATATTTTATGTATTCTTTTGCCAGTTCCATGCTTCGTTTCCATACATAAAGGTCGGTAGAAGAACACCATTGTTACAATTGTTGAAAACAAACAAACTTCCATATAACGTTAGTTTATATACGTGCTTTTGGAAATCAACGTGTTACGTAATAAAATTATAATATTTTACCAAATTGACGCATAAATTGACGCAAAATTTACCAAATTGACGCGTGACCGCATAAGGAATGAAGAAATCAGACGCCGCACCAGGATTGCTGACGTCATGGACCGAGTGGCAAAATTGAAATGGCAATGGGCTGGACACTTGGCTAGACAGAGTGGCAACAGATGGGCACCCAGGATACTCAGTTGGAGACCATGGGCAAATAGGCGAAGTGTAGAAAGGCCACCGATGAGATGGACCGATGAAATTGTCAAAAGGGTTGGAAAATCTTGGATATAAAGGGGGCAGGATAGAGACGAATGGAGGAAATTGGAAGAGGCCTATATCCAGCAGTGGAGGGAAGAAGGCTAGTAAAGAAGAAGAAGAAGAATATAAGTTAGAGATCCGAGCGCCCAATAGAAGTTTGATGTACCTTCATGCCAAAACCACAATCCAAAGGAGATCATAATGGACACTTCATGTTTTTACATGGGTTTTGTAATGTTAGCTCTAAAATCCTTAAATTATTAATAGTTATGTTAGAAAAAGCTTATATGTAGAATTATTTTGGGAGTTGCGCATTTGTCATTGTTTAAGCTAAAAAATATACTATTGTAGTACACTAATTATTGGGTTACTCTGTAGAATATTTCGCCCTTGTCCGTCTCCCGTCCACCGTTTGCCGGGCGCTATTCGCGACTGATTTATGGCTCCGGACGCGGGGTAACTCGTTTAACTGACGAAAATTGTTTATGCAACAGGCTCCCCGTCGTACGGTGAGTAATCGCCAATAATGCGACAATCCGCCCGTTTGTCTCGTTAAAAAATCATCGCCTTGTAATGAGCGCCGGTGTGGGCTCTTGCGGAAACCAGAACTGATTACCTAGCGTAGAGATTTTTTATTGCGCTAGTAATAAAGACACTAATTCTGGCCAGGGTTACCTTACCACTTAGCAAATTATCGCATATAAAATACTTGTGAATAAAGAATTTGGATTGTTCTTAATTTGCTTACACTAATGTTAGCAACCTCAGATTTCGTAACAGTTTCCCGTTGGTTGGAAATTTTGCCTTACTGTAAAATCTTCGCCATCATCTCAAGGGTATTGGTGTTTTTATTTTAAAGTGTACACTGTTAAAAGTACAATATTATGGGCAGATAGTCACGAACGAGGAAGTACTGCTGCGAATGAAGAAAAAGAAATTATCAAGACCATAAAGCGCAGGAAACTGGAATACTTTGAACACATTATGAGGAACGATAAATACAAAGTGCTGCAACTGATTTTCCAAGGTAAAATTAACGGAAAACGATGTATCAGGAGAAGAAGAAAGTCCTGGCTAGAAAACCTTTCGAGAATGGTTCAGTTGCAGCACAACCTCCCGGTTTAGAGCTGCCATATTAAAAGTAAAAATAGCCATGTCCAACCTCCAATAGGAGAACAACAATGGGAAGAAGAAGAGTAATTTTAGACCACAAAAAAATTACTAAGCATTATGAATTCCAGACTGCTGACGTTCTATCCAATATGTAAGAAATCAAATTTTCTTATGGCATGTGACGACTTTTGTGGCAGAGTAGCAAGAGCTATGACTTCACTGAATCACTAAAGGTCACGGGTTCGATTCCCGGTGATGGTTGTGTGATTGTCACACTGTCATTGATTTGGTGTAGAATTAGCTACTTATCACATGTTATGAGAATCAATAGTTAAAAGTTGTATACAGTAATTGTGCCCAAATATCCTGCTGTATACGTATGTGGAAAGCAACGGGAACACATTAAAGGCCCAAGTGGGATCACAAGCATCAGAAAAAAATGCTACATTTGGCTGCAAACTAATCCCTTGCTAAGTATTAAGTTAAGTTTTTATGAAACTTTTTGCTCTTGGACTCTAGGATCGGTTAACCTAGACCTTGACAAACAGACGAAATAATCGGTTAAACTAACTAACTAACTTACTATACATCAGTATATTGCACTTAGCTTGTTGCTAACTTCGGCCGGGGAGTTAAGTGGTATACTCTGCATTAAGAGCGTGCATATTTTACAGCAGGCACGTAAATAACCAGGATTATGATGTTGCCGGCAAGCGAGGACTTGTAACAACTTATCTTCCTACAAGTTCAAATATGCGTCGCGCTATTCCCATTTGCAATCCTCAGTGTTACCTCGCGGTATCTAACTTACACCGCGAGGAAATTAATTGTGACATCCCATCCCTGTTTTGCAATTAACGAAAGAATGACCCCTCGCCATTGCAGCTATGCTAGTTGTAGATAAACTGTGAATCGATTATGTTGTTTTGTGAAGAGACAGTAGCGGACGTTTATATGCCTCACTTGTTGAGAATATTTTCGAGAAAAAATAAAGTTTATTTTTTCAAATTGATCATAATATTTTTCTGCATTATTAATTTTCCTGTTACATATATCGTATAACAATGGCTAGTGGTCCATCAAACTTTTGTAATTTTTTTTTGTGTACGATATTAGTTATTTCATTAATTGTTTTTAATATAAATTTCATGTCGAGATCATCTCCAGCCTTTTAGGTTAGTCAATAATTATATAGTCCATTGTTTTGGCCGAAACACTATGATACTTTAACATTATGAAGTGTTAAATTATAAAACTTTGTTTTATTACACAATTTTATTTTTATTTTACGCGAGAGCTGTTTCGTCAACCAATGTTGATATCATCAGGTGTTACAATAATATATTAAATGTTAAATTTTCGTGATTTTTCGAACCTTTATGTGTATTTGTTACTATGTCAATTTGAATAATTTCTTTGATATAATATATCAAAATTATAACACCTGATGATGTCAAAGTAGGTTGATGAAACAGCTGACGCGTAAAATAATAATTAAATTGTGATACATAAAACATATTTTTTTTAATTTAACAGTTTTTTTCGATAAATATACATTAATTTTCGCTGAATTGACTCAATCCGAAACTCAATGATGTTTCTAATTTTCTTAACAAGAAAATCGATTAAAAAATAAATGTATACAGATTTTTTGAATATACTAATCACTTTACCTGTCAAATTATTGCATAATGCCCTAATAAAGCTAAATACGTTACTCGTATAAAATATTCAAAACAAACATCTAAAACGGGGTGTTTTCATTAATTTTGAACTGTACATTATTTTTTGGTATTATAACTTGACATTTCGATCGTAACCTAAGTATTTTCATAAATATTATCTGGGGTATATATTAGTTACATAGTATATTATACACAAAATTTTATCAATAATAATGTAATTGTTTTATGTGGTACGGAATTCCTTCCAGTACTGTACAAAGACAGACATTAATCACCGCAGCCCGCGACGTAGAATTACGCAATCAAGGTAAACACGGCACGATATGCGCATCTCGCGGGATATGCGCCCGCAGGATTAATGGTCCATCTGACTCGCGCGGATTCTTGCCTTCCGCCGGTCCTGGCCCCATCACGCATCTCCGCGTCCGTTAGTGATGCCTCGTTCCGGAGAAACTTTCTCGGAGAACATTCTCGGTGGTATTCTCGAAAGCTTTGTTATCTTTAGTTGTATATGTAGAGAGAGAAAACAAATTTGTTTGCTCAAATTAATATTCGTAATTATTGCTGGGAATTATGATTGTATTCTAATGATGATTGAGTTGCTCCCTCTAGGGGAAGAATTTAGTAGGCTTGATTTCAAGTATCATTTTAATCAATCTTTTTTACAATGTTCTCGGATCACTTGGGATCGGCCCTCTACCTTTTTAAAATCTCTATTCAGTCCCTGTATCAATCCTGTACTAACCATCACGCCGTTTCCCCGGAGAAGTAGGTGGAGGGGATGGATCGCCACATTGTTCTATCCTGACGTAACTCTCGCGCCTCTTCTACATTCACACATAGTGACATGCACGCTCATCGATTGTTCCTACTTCGAACATGACCGCATTTCAGTAATTGATTAATTTGGTCATGTCATGTCTTCCTTGGCCTTCCTCGACTTCTTTTTCCATTCACACTACTTGTATATATCTTTTTAACCATTTTTCCCTCATCCATTTGTTCCATATGTCCAAATCATCTTAGTGACCCTTTCTTGATTTTATTTATCACGCATTCCTTTCTTACTTCATCATTAGATATTCTATCATACATTATTTTCCCGCACATCCTTCTTAGTGACCTCATTTCTGCGGCATTTATCCTACTTTCATCCTTCTTCTGCCAACTCCAAGCTTCACTTCCATACATAAGGGTCGGCACTAGAACTCCACCGTGCACTGCCTTCTTTGCTTCAGTCGGTATATTTCTTATATCAAGTATGTATGTATATTTAAAAATATTTGTTTTATATAGAACTTCGTTTCTTTAATATATTTGTCATCATTTTAGTTATTTTTTCCCTTTATTCTTCTTCCTCTACACCTTATTGTGGTGATTTTAATTTTTTTATTCAGATTATTTCATCAAATTGTCATACGCGTTAAAAAAAACATAAAACAAAAGCCGATCGCCAGGAATCAACTTTGTATTTACGAGTAAACTCGTAGAAAACGCAGTTTTATTGAATCATAATTACACTGGATTTTTTCAAAAGAAAACATTGTTTTATATTCCACTATACTTTATACAACTAAAGAAACTTAGTCGTAGATTTACACCTGAAGATGGAGGTAACTCTAAAACATGTTGTGTTGTCTATAAATATAGTATAGTGGAATATTAAACAGTGTTAAATTTTGAAAAAAATCCAGTGTAATTACAATGGAATTCCACAGTGTTAACGCCTTAACTTTCAAGAAAAAATTAATCATTATTAATCTATAATATATTTAATTAAACTGGTAGAAAGTTAAAATACTTATTGATTTTACAGCTTAGAGTTTTGTTCTCTGTGTGATTTATACTATGGTATTAATGTTGAAATTAATTTGATTATTTTTTTAAATAGGCCCATATTCAGCTTTTTACGAGTATAATTGAAATTTAACACCAAAACTTCTCACTCTTCACCTCGGTCCACCTTCGCAACCCTATTAAGATAGCAATCTTATTACCAGAGAACCAGACATAGCGGCAAATTGTAGACCAACTGATTGATGTGCGCCACGCGGTTTACATCTAACGATTGACTGTGATATTTTTATTTCTTCGTCGATGGCCCTACGGCCCATATCGAGCCATGGTATCTATAGTCTTCGCCTCCAACTCCTCCTGTCCTCTGCTGCGACCCTCCAATTTAACACTCACAATAAATTAACTATAACATCGTATTTATTTACCAAATCTGACGCATTATTGATACTTTCATACCTGAATAAAAAACCCCAATATTTTTTTAAGGGATCATTGAAGATTTTTATTCTTTGGTGAATCGTCATTTTTTCATATTTATTTTTCGTGTTATTTTCTGCGGAATAATAAAAAGTTTATTATTAGAAATGTTTTCTCTTGTCATAGCTTAATTATTTTTGCTCCTCGTCATTTTTTTCCAATTCAGGGGTGTCGGCACCCCATTGTTTGACACTCAACCCCCGTCACGTTGGTATTTTTTTTTATTACTTCCCAGTAACAAATTCGCTACGATGATTCAGCAATATTTTTGTTTAATTTTTTTAATAGTGTATTCATATCAGGGCTTGTAAATCGAAAAAAGTGCCTTGTCAAATATAACAACTTAATACTAGCATAAATATATACTCCAGCAAAATAATTTTGTATTAAATTGTAAATTGTGTATACATAGCCTTAAATTAATTTAAATAAAATATTTACAATAAACACATAAACTTTATTTTTTAGGTGGTCTCAAACATAATTTGATTCAATCAAATTGTAAAATATTAATATGTCTGTATTTTATTCTCTGTGTAAATGAGGCCACAATTCCTTTGTCATTTTACCAAGAGTTTAATAATTTTTTAAAGTGACAAATGCGTTTATGTGGTATATGTAATATTTTAAACATATTTATGTCATATATTTCCTTAAAGCTTTCTTTCCAAAATGCTTTCACCAATGAAGATACTGTGTTATTTTATTTTGGCTTGGGCAATTAAGTAAAACTCTTTATTCTTTCGTTTTGAAAACAACAAAGAAAGTCAGGTATGTGTATATTAAATAATATGCAAAGTGTTGCCTGACATAATTTCATTTTACTTTTGATAACTTCTTTGAATGATAAAAGGTATGATCTCGAACACGTGATATGTTGACACAATAAAATCAATTGAATATGTTTTTATATTATTTAAAATGATAAATATGAAATTTAATAATTTATTTTTTAAAGATCGAAATTCTCTTACAGTAATGCAATTTAAGTGATATATTTTTATCAAGGTTTGCATATAACCTGTGAAATATAATACAAAAAAGGTAAATTAATCACCAATGAGCTTGTTATAATATTTTATTCGACTTTTTTCGAAAGTCAAAACTATCATTACTAGGCAGGCGATATTCGTATAATTTCGTTAATAATCGTATTATATAGTATAATATACGTAAAAAAAAGTGTTTTTCATCATAGTGATCGATTAACATTATAGTGATATGTAGTCACAGATTATGACAAACCATTACGAAACAATAAAATGGTTAATTTCTTAAACTATTTTAGTTAACACGTGAACATGTTTTTGCATCCCTGACTATTCATTCATCGTAATTATCTATTTTTTATAGTGTTTTTATGCACTGTAGAACTGAAACAGTTGCATTCGATGAAAAAAAATCGTAACACAATAGTTGCTAACGGTTGCGTGTTTTATTTGAATAAAAAATGGGGTTCTAACCACCCTCGTTATTTTTCCGTGGGTGAACATAAAAAATTCTTTATTGTTGAAATCATAATTACGGAATAATAATGTTGAGAATGTGTATATTTTTGTATGGCGCACTATTTTTTTATTTATTTAGTCCACATTTCTTATTAATTGTTATCGTTTCATCGGCGCAACAGGTGCCCTGGTATGGAGGAAATGAATATGATTATATCCGTTGTTAAACTAGTTTTTGTAGCTACGCGTAATTCATATGTATGTTGCAATACGCGCCGACATTGATAAAGGAACTGATAAATGAATCTGCTTTGTAAATAATCGTGTGATCGTACATAATAGTTTTAATGTATAATTTATATCCATCCTTTTTGCCTACCCCCCGAAGACACAGCACGCCATTGGGTTAGTTGGTGTGCGATATATGTACATACGAGTACATTAAAGCTACACATTTTACATTTATACCGCATAAAATGTAAGCACATTAAATTAATAAACTAACTAACTAACTAACCATAACGCCGTCTCCCCGAAGGGGTAGGCAGAAATAATGGACTGCCACACTTTTCTTTCCTGACATATTTCTCTCGCTTCCTCAACATTCATGCATCGTGTCATCATGCACGCACGTCGATTTCTCTGACTCCTCACACGGCCGACATTCAATATTTGATTTATTTGATCGTGGCACGTTTTCCTCGGCCTTTCTCTATTTCTGGTTCCATTCACATCGTTTACATATACTTTTTTATCATTCTTCCTTCATTAATTCTTTCCATGTGTCCAAACCACCTTAATGATCCTTTCATTATTTTGTTCATAACACCATCATTCGCACTGCATTCACTCCTTATATTTTCATTCGACACTCTATCTTACACTCGAGTATATTTTCATTCAACACTATCACAGAAATATGTCGTGATTTTTAATATTTTAGTGGATAATAAACAACGTTATTTTACAATTTCCAAAGTGTATTTTTGAAAGTATTATTGTATTTTGGAAAGCATGAATGAAGAAAGAATGGTAACAAAATTATATATTAACGATGTAAATCTAACCAGAAATAGTGGAAGACCGAGAAAAACGTGGCACGATTAAAATAATCCGATATTGAATGTTGACCACGTGAGGAGTCAGAGAAATCGACGCGCGTGCATAACATGATGTATGAATGTTGAGGAAGCGAGACAAATATGTCGTGGAAGAAAAGTCATTCTTTTCCAATAAGCAGTCCATTCTTTCTGCCTACCCCTTCGGGGAGACATCGTGATGGTTAGTTAGTTAGTTAGTTATAATAATAATAATTTTTTTCAAGTGGTTTTACATTATGTAACATTTTTCTTCCAAATTAACAATAGAATTCCACAGTGTGATCTTAAATAGAATACAAAAATTCAAAATATTGCATGTACAAAATAGGTTATTTTTGTTAACATAATACTTTTTCATATGTTTCGTTGAATGAACACTTGTAATCTATTACCCTCGGGGTTTTGACGCTAAGATTTTTTAATCAGATCTCCTTGTATTGAATTTAAGCAAATTAATTTTATTGGACAGTAAAAAAATGTTGATTCATATTTTTAGAACGTGTTGCAGACGGTTATTTAATCTATTAGTAGTGAATCTGTAATGTTTGTTTGAAAATCTTTGGAAAATAACAACAAACCATACCGTTAATTTTAAGGGTAGGCAGAGAGAATGGACCGCCACTCTCTATAATGAAACACCTATCTAGCTTATATGAAAAGCAGAATAAATGCGGTAAACATGAGGTCCCTAAGACGTATGTGTGGTAGAACGATATACGACAGAATCTCAAATGCTGATATAAAAAAGGAATGTAGAGCGGAAGAAGGTATTATGAACAAAATTATGAAAGGATCGCTGCGATGGTTCGGACATATGGAACGCATGGATGGAGAAAGAATGTTTAAGAAAGTATACGTTCATTATGTAAACGGAGTTCGGAGTCAAGGCAGACCGAGGAAAACATGGCATGACCAAATTAATCAAATTTTAAAGGTTGGTCATGTGAAAAGTAGGAGGAATCGATGTGCGTGTATGACTCGTTGTATGAATGTGGAGGAAGCTAGAGAGGTTTGTCAGGATAGAGTAGTGTGGCGGTCCATTCTCTCTGCCTACCCCTGCGGTGAACCGGCGTGATGTTGTATGGTAAATAGTGTGTCGATGGTTCAATAAAACAAACTGTATAAAAATGTACTCATGATGTATAGCCACACAATTAAAACTAATAGTTACATAGTTTTTGTTATTTTAAGTGTATACGGATCAAGTGTCATCGCCGCGGGGTTGCACTTTCAGCTGAAAGTCGAAATTAATCTTGTGGCATTTCACGTGCGATTGGCGCCTAACGCGGGTCGCGGTCAGTTTCGGTCAAGCTTATTCTCTCGCCGCGGCATGCTTTAGGATTTAATCTGTTGGTATCTATTTTCACACAGTTTCGTGGCGCAAATCTGTCGTGTTCTCGGATTACGGACGGGCGCGCTGTTCCCTAATTGATTCGGCACGCACGGACCCCTGTCAGCTGGTAATCCATTTCTCGTTTTTGTCAAGTGGCCACCGGCAATTCGACAGGGAAGCTATTCTTCGATTTCTACAGTAATGAAATCGTTCATAACTTTTCATTTTTCTGACATAAAATTTAATTATTGTATGTACTATTAAAACATGTACCGCACGTGTAATTTTATCTTTCAGATTCTTTCACGGGCTATATTGTTTCTTGAGAAAAGTCGAGATTATGCTATTCTTTGATTTTTAAATTGATGAAAATCGGTCATAAGTTTATATATGTTTCGCTCAGTAACCGTCGATGGGTCCGCTCTCGAAGTGGTACAAGAATACCCATATCTTGGCCAAATCATACAATTAGGACGAAACAATTTCGAGAAAGAAGCCAACCGAAGAATTCAGTTGGGTTGGGCAGCCTTTGGGAAATTACGTCATGTTTTCACTTCCAAAATACCACAATGCCTCAAGACTAAAGTCTTCAACCAGTGCGTTTTGCCAGTCATAACATACGGAGCCGAGACGTGGACATTGACAAAAGGTCTAGTCTACAGATTCAAGGTTGCCCAGCGCGCCATGGAAAGAGCCATGCTTGGAATAACCTTGAGGGATAGATTTAGAAACGAATTTATTCGACAACAAACCAAGGTGACTGAGGTAGCTCTACGGATAGGCGGGCTGAAGTGGCGGTGGGCTGGCCATATCTGTCGGAGAACCGACAGCCGTTGGGGAAGACGGGTTCTGGAGTGGAGACCGCGTACAGGATTCCGTAGAGTTGGACGTCCCCCTGCCCGCTGGACCGACGATCTGAAGAGGATTGCTGGACATGGATGGATGGGAGCGGCAATGGATAGGGGGCGGTGGAGGGCTTTGGGAGAGGCCTACATTCAGCAGTGGATGACAGACGGCTGATGATGATGATGATGATGTTTCGCTTAAAATTCAATTAAAACATTTTATTCGCACTTGTACTGTTATCTCACAGAATCTTTTAAGTGTTTGTAAAAGCCAAAATTATTCGTCTTTATCGAAACGCAATTATTTAAGACGTATTTTTGTAACGTATATAAGTTTCAAGTTAAGCGCTATACATTTTCTTAATAATGTTTTTTTATGAATGATTTTACACAGATTTTCTCCACTTTTATGTTTATGTTTATCGCGATGTTTCGAATTTACGTCGTTCTTCCAAAAATGAAGGCATCATATCTTCGAATCATGCGAAAAAATATTTTTTATTTCGTATGAAGCATTCACTTTGCGGATAGACATTTTAATTTTTTTATTATTTGTATTTAAAATAAAATAAAAACACTGTAGGTACTTTGTTTTTCACCACTATGCGGTTATTTTAATTTTAATTGGTTATTTTAAGTGCCGACTAGTTTAGCTTGTACCCAAGCTTCCTCAGGGCTTCGTAATCACCTGTTATTACGAAGCTCTCAGGAAGCTTGGGTACAAGCAAAACTAGTCAGCAATTAAAATGACCGCATAGTGGTGAAAAACCAAGTACAGTGTTTTTATTTTATTTTGTTGTCAATACAAATAATAAAAAAATCAAAAAAATTTGCTCGAAAGTATTGTAATTGGAAAAAAAATACATACCATAAGAAGTTAAATATTGTATAGATTTTATAAAAATTAAAAGTAATCAAATTTTTCGTTGATTTTTAGTGTATTGTTTGATAAATTAAAAATAAGAATGAACTCTTTTCAATGATGATGATGATAATGATGATTTATATAGCGCCATTTTTGTGAAAGATTCACTTCAAGGGCGCTCAACGTCCAGAAAGCTTCTCTTAAAAAGAAAAGTTTTAAGAGAGCTTCTGATGTATATTGCTTTGAATTGTGTATTTCTATATACAAATATTCAATATAATAACTAACTCTGTGGTTTTTACTTAAATTCACGATTTATTTAAAAATAATCTTTATTCAATAAGTAAGTAATCTTTCAGTCAGCGTGGATTACGGCAATATGCGTAATATTCCCACTACACAGCTTAAAGCATATATCCCAATTCGTAACGGACATGACATAAGAGTAAAGAGTTTTATCGTCGGTAGAAAAGTTGTGAATAGCAACCCCGTTGTCACTGCTAGCCATCCGTCGCAGGAATTGATGTTCACGGCAATATATCTTTTATTTCATGGAGTATTAGTGACGAGTATCGGACGCGCCTGTCCCTGCATAGAGAATTAGGATTGCCGCGTAAAGAAAGTATTTTTCATATGGCCTTTGTGGCTATTCACAGGCGTGCTTCTCAGGGTACGCGAAGCTGACAGCCATGTAAAAGATCGGCATTCCATTTGTCTATTGTTTTGTTTGTGGCCTTCTGAGATTGGAGAGTTTTTTTAGTTATATGATTTTGTAACATTGGTAAATTAAACGTCGCGATCGCTCATTTGTGTATCCCCACATAGTTTACAAATATTGTAACACAACGTTATGTATTTTGATTCGTACAATTTTCTCCAAATTATCTGAGTGATATTTAAATAAATTTATTCATATTAATATCACCCGTTCTGCATTCTAATCTTACGAGTATATCGAAATACATATGACGTACATTGTGAAAAAAACGTATATAATATTATTGTATTTCGATGCCTGACGATGACATCGATCTTGAATATGAACAATAATCAAAAACTTACTAACTAACTAACCATCACGCCGTCTCCCAGAGGGGGTAGGCAGAAATAATGGACTGCCACACTTGTCTTTCCTGACATATTTCTCTTGATTCCTCAACATTCATACCTCGTGTCATGCACGCGCATCGATTTCTCTTGACTCTTCACGTGGGCGACTTTCAATATTTGATTTATTTGATCGTGACACGTTTTCCTTGGTCTTTCTCTATTTCTAGTTCAAATTACATTGCTAACATATTATTTTTTTACCATTAATTATTTCCATGTGTCCAAATAATCTTAATGATCCTTTCATTATTTTGTTCATAACATCATCATTTACACCGTATTCACTTCTGATATTTTCATTCGTCAAAAATTCAATATATATTTTTTATCTCTGTTGTGTTGGTCTATATTGCGTAAGTAAATGTTAACGCCTCTTTCGAAGATACTCATGGTATCGAAACCGGTCAGCAGTATACCCTATGATTGATGTTTAAAAAGAAAATATTATTTGAATAAATTGTCATTAAATTCATTTCATTGTATTGAGTCGCATTACTTATGGCTAAATAAAAAAAAGGCGTTTAATTTAGCGGTCCGAATTCTTTAAATTCATCATCGCATTGTCCGGGAGTATCTTCGTAATTCCGTAATCCCATATCGATCACACACGCCCGTGCAATATATTCCGATAATACGGCTTTTTAACACGTTCGTTTATTGTAAGTGCCGGCTTTGCGGAATAAATTGACTCTCAGCTCCGGTCCATTACAATAAAGTTTTAATTTATCATTCGTAAATCTTGAATAAACATAGAGAGCCGAGATGCTACCCGGTGCCGAAAGGCGTTTAGGCCGGCCGCTCACCGAGTCCGAAGATTTATTTCACTACGGTCCGCGTAGTGAGTACAATACGACAAACGGATTGACCGTTCAACTACGATCCTTTGAAATAT
Organism: Lepidostoma basale; assembly: GCA_022606425.2. NCBI lineage: Eukaryota > Metazoa > Arthropoda > Insecta > Trichoptera > Lepidostomatidae > Lepidostoma > Lepidostoma basale. The sequence goes on along the minus strand of JAHDVF020001433.1, from coordinate 1,165,622 downwards.
TATTACAAACCATATCCACTGCGCCCACCTCTGTTAATTGCACTTTGTGTTTTAAAATTTTTACAGTTGTGAACCAACCTTTCGAAAATGAAATAATCGTCACTTTTATATTAAAACTAGATAGAGTGATGTCTAAGGAAGAGGATAAATTTAATCCAATTGCAAAGGGAGGGGATATTTTGAACATGGCAATTGAGCAAAAATGGAATAATCGCTGTTTTAGGTTGATTTTGTTTATGGGATTCAAAGTTGAATTCAATTGGTTGTTTATAAAATTTCGTTATTTTTAATCTTAAATTCCAAGGTTACTTATTTGTATTTTCTCGATTCTATTTTATTTCGATTTTCTCATGTTCTTTTCATTTTCTCTGTCTACTACTTCGGTGAAACGTCGTGTTAGTTAATTATTTCAATAAAAAAAAATCTGTTAAAAGTGTGTCGTTTTGTTAAAAAGTGTATTTCTTACTAGTGTTGCAATGTTGTTTATCATTGGTTTCCACTGATCGGAACGAACGTTGTCTATCCGTTGGCACGTTACGCAAATTCCGAAAAGTTTTAGTTGTACCAATATCTATCACATACCATATACGTCTTTTTGAATTGTTGATTATAAGATGTTTTATGGCTTCATCGCATATTTTTTTGTTGAATAACACAGCTGAAGCTACAAGCTTTTTCTCTGCGTCCGTGTTGTCTAGATTGGTGTAGAATAAGGTGTTCACCATTCCGATCTTCGTGAAGACCCTCACGGGCAAGACCATCATTCTAGAGAAAGAGCCCTCCGACATTGTCAAAAATGTGAAATGATTAAAGTAATTATTCAAAAAAACTGTTAATTCAAAAACTTTGTTTTATATCACAAATTGTATTTATTTTACTTTACGACAGCTGTTTCATCAACCAATGTTGACATCATCAGGTGTTACAAAAATATATATCAAATGTCAAATTTTCGTTATTTTTCGAATCTTTGTGTATTTGTTCCTAAGTTAAATTATATCAAATAAATTATTCAAATTGACTTAGGAACAAATACACAAAGATTCGAAAAATTACGAAAATTTGACATTTGATATATATTTTTGTAACACCTGATGATGTCAACATTGGTTGATGAAACAGCTGTCGTAAAGTAAAATAAAAACAATTTGTGATATAAAACAAAGTTTTTGAATTAACAGTTTTTTTAAATGTTAAAATATCATAGTGTTTCGGCCAAAACAATGGACTATTTAAGTAATTATTGTCTAATTCGTAGATTTATGTTCAGTCCACTCGGGGGTCACTTTCGATGTGAAGCCGGCCTTATCAAAAGAAGCGACCCGGCGATATTCCCGTTGAGTTCTCAGGTGATATGGACCGCCACAGATTATATCGGTCGTCTTAACTCAATTTATCAGCATTTGTTTCAATTTTCACGTCGTCTATTGTCGCTTCGTCCATTGAACGGCGCTGACGCGACAGCTTTGGCTTCTCCAGGCGTGGGCTTAATACTCCGCATAGAACTGAGACATTTACCGGTTGGCCCGAATGGTTCTAGAGATATAAAATAAATAATCGTCCGCTCTGGTTTATTTGATATAAATACGATTTTTGCGTCAAGCTCCGATTCTGGGTTTCCCGTGAAAAATAGTACGTACAAGTCTAATAACTGTAATAAATATATGGTAGTTCATACTACAGTAAGTCAAAGCTTGTTTCGTTTCTTAGAAAATATAAGATATAATTTTATATTCATCATAAACTTAGACTGAGGATATGTTAATATAATATCTCCCGCTACCGTGCGCGACTAGTTGCGGATGGCTATAATCTCACTCATTTTATTTTATCTATATAACAGTTAATTTAAAGCTTTTAGAGAGATTTATTTCACTAATTACAGATGGGTTTTATGTGAGTTTTATATTCCTAATAAGTTTTTATCACTCTTTTACGTTTCTTTGATTCACAAGTGGGCCACGTATCGATAATCACGAGTCAGAAAAAGCCTCCAACTTGAAAGGATAAGGAATAATTTGATTACAAGAAAGTTATATTGGGTTGATGGAGGGATTATTTACTCCGGTTTTGTATATATATGTAAAAAGTAACTTATTAACTAACCATCGAGGTTTCGATAAGAACATTAGATTTCTTAAATGAAACAATCTCTTAGATCAGAGGTTCCCAAACATTTTTGTCCCGTAGATCCCCTGGGAATTTCTTCTTTGTGTAGACCTCCTGCTTCCCTAAAATGTTTTTTTTTTCAGGGGAAACAAAAACCGAACCAAAAAAGCCGGAATTCGTTGTCGACCTTTTTTAAACTCATTTAGGAAAATTTGCCGGTCGCCGAAGACTTCAATTGTCCGTTTCCCCAAATACGTAAGCTTAAAAAAAAGGTCGCCTACGATTTCGATATTCGTTTTGCGTTTCAATATTCGGCTTCAATTTAGTAGAACCATCTCGTGGACCCCCATTTACATCTCATGGACCCCCAATTTTATAACAATTATCGTAGACCCCTTGCAAGTTGTCGTAGACCCCTGGGGGTCTATATAGACCACTTTGGGAATCACTGTCTTAGATCTACAATTAAACTTATTTAGCATATACATGTGAGATTTTTTCTATCGACATTCTTAATTTGTTCGCTAATGCTTCTGATAAACTTTGTGTTTTCAGTGGGTACTCCGAGATTGTGGGATCACGTTTCTCAGCTTTATTACGCTATCGTTATTGAATCGTAAAATTAAAATCTTAATTTAACGTTTCAATATCCTTAATCTTTATGACCTATTATCGTGTGACAAGGACTGTGTCCAATGGACGCCACGTGGGGATTACGCTGCCCGTATATCATCCTTCTCCTTCGGCGCGAATTAATATGACGAGGCAGTTGTATGCGGTGGGAGCGGATTAAGCCCGCAAAAGCTATTACTTCCAATAAAGGGTAACCTTTTACCCCTTGGGACCATGGACTTGATTATTATTAAACAAAAAGTTGAAAGTTGGAACTTATAAGTTATTATATCTATCAAATCAGTTTGTTTTCTCAAAATATATTACAAACAACAAACATAGTTTAAGACATCTATTGTGAACAGGTAAAATATAATAAATATATAATATCAGGAACGCATGAAAGATGGTTCGACATTAGGAATACAAGATACTCTCCAAAATCAAGGGTATTTGTCCTCTGAACGTACTTACACGATTATGAAAGACGTCGGTCTCCGAGCGATCATGTTCAGCAGTTTGATTGCTCTCCCCACCGGCATCACCAGAGGCAGGTTGGTTCTGCATGTTGGGAGTAAAATAGTCTGTGCTGACGCTGTCGTAGATAACCATCCGGAACATAAAGATGGATAGCCTCCAAGATAAATCCTCAAAGCCTCCAAGATGAATTCTCAAAGAAACCCCTGATGAGTCTGAAGAAATGGATAAGTGTGCACCTCCTTATCTACAAACTATTGGTCCCCAGCATGCCCAAAAGGAATGCAGTGGGATAAAGCCACAGATAGTGACCAAACTTCCTCATCTATGTATGCTTTCTTAAAATTCTAAATATTTTTATATTAACGTATCTACAAAAATATCTGCATCTGGTGTCATTTTAATGCAAATGACATACACGCAAGTAAAATCTAACTTTTGTAAGCACAACCCACTTCTTTATCTTTGCCATTTCCCACTTTTAAGTAGGGTTGACTCTATTGACATAATTTCTTCAGGACGCCCTGTCTTGGATCAGTTTTTTGTTGAGTCCACATGTCGCCAAAGGCTGTCATTTACTTCTCTGGAGCGTTGGGAGAGCGATTCGAAAAGCAGACTTTTTGGGGCATGAGGTGGTCAAACTATCTCGATCTGGCTTCATCAACCTTATCCATTATAGGGGGGACGTTAAAATTGCCTCTGATATGTTCGCTGCGGGTTTAGTCCAATCTGACTATGCCTCCAGCCCATCCAGATTTTTTGCACGTGAGTCTCATCATCGTAAAGTATTACCAGATAGCTAACTCTCTTGAAGACATTGCCTTTCACTCCTTGTATCACAAAGATGCCCAAAAAAACAATGTTTACGAAACAAAAATGTAATATTAAGCTAGAAAATTACTTCCACTATCGTAATAACATTTTAAGAGAATAAACGTCTAAAATAGTAAAATTGCAAAATGTTTGTTCCGCACACATCTTGTAAAAGATTTTTTTTTAACATAGACAATAACCGTTTAATATAAAAACTATCGTAAAAATGTCTCTAGTTATATAATAATTAAATAAAACTGTTTTTTTTAACTACTTCCACTTTTGTCTTTATTTCGACAGCGACCGGTTTCTCCAGGCTCGCTGGCATCGACAGTCTGGTCTGTCGATGCCAGCGATCCTGGCGAAACCGGTCGCTGTTGAAATTAAGACAAAAATGGAAGTAATTAAAAAACATCGTTTAATTTAATTATTATTTAAAATGAACTACCATCAAGAGATTTCAGTAAAATCATTTGATTATCTTAAAAATGTTTCTAGTAATTGAAACTGTATGTTGTTTCCAGGGCGCAAGAGGTTAAAGAGACATTATTTATCCGCGGGATGATTGTCCCGTATTATCACGTGTGCCTTGCTCAATGCAAACGAATCGCCTTAATGAAATATATAAATTGGTTGCATTTTTGGCAGGCTTATTTCCCGTCTGATGAATATGCTAATAGATCTCAGATTATCGCGACGTCTGTATCTTAGAACCGGTTCCGTACAAATGCTTTAAGGTGTGCGAGACATTCGTATTATGTGACTTTGAAATTGGATGTTATAAAATGGTTGAATATTTACCGCGTAATTTATTACTGTGCTTAATATCCATGCGTGCGCTGTGTGCACAGCCATGAATGGCATTTTCACACCAAGTGTGGAACTCTCAGCAAAATGGGTGTTATCATCTGAACGATATTTAACCTCACGCAATCTATTGAACATCGTTATTGATATTTCATAAATAAATTAATAATATTGATCGATGTTCACGAATTATCTTTTTCACCAAAACCAAAAATATAAAATTTTAACCAAGAATGAAAAAGTTTGTTTTCTAGAAGTTTCATTATATTATGTGAGAATGACATGCTTCACCTTATAATAGCATTGTCAAGTTTGTTAATGTCTCTTTTTTTTCTTTGTCATTTCCATTATCTAGGGTCGGCCTTCCTTGTACGAAGACGCCAATTTTTTTCTGTCCTGTGTCATATCCTCTGCCGGGTTTTCTTGCTCCAATTCCTTTTCCGCGTTTGTCCACCATGGAGGTCCACAATGTTGTCATTGTATGGCCTATACCTCTTGGTTTTGTGGGAAAGTTGAGGGATTTTTGGACAATGTAAATGAACAATGTAAACTCGATAATGTCTGACATTTGAAAATGCCGTAGTCAGTCGAAACATGTTATTCTTATGAAATAAATAAAACTTCAAGAAAACAGAGGCTTTTATGTATAATATATTAAATATTTAATATGGAGTTTAACATCATTGCTCGAGAAACAATAAATAATTTATAATAAACAAAAGGCGTTAACACTGAATTTCCATAATGACGATTATTTTATTAATTAAAATATTAGTGAATAAATAGAATTGCACTTTGTATTTTAACAACACTTTTTATTCAAATACGATTCCACAACTCAAATTGAACGCCATATATGTATAATGTAATGGAAGTAAACCTTTTTTAATGTGGAGAAGAAATTTAAGTTTTTTTTTAAATAAAATTATTCTGTTTAACTAATAAACCAGAAGTAAAATATATCACGATAAATTACCACGTTATTTCTTCTATATTCGCCATACTCTGTGTTGTAGATGCTTTATTTATCTTTTTCTTTTTTTATACACTTTGTTTATACAACACTTGATGATAACATCTGTCAGATCATGTAAACAATTTTATTATATTTTAAATATGTATCTTTATAATATGTATCACTGAAGAAGGACTGGTTGTCCGAAACATGTCTATGTAATTTTTTATTTTTTTAATGTAAGTGTTGTAAAAACAAAACTAAAACTAACTAACTAACCATCACGCCGTCTCCCCGAAGGGGTAGGCAGAAAGAATGGACTGCCACACCTTTCTTTCCTGACATATTTCTCTCGCTTCCTCAACATTCATACATTGTGTCATGCACGCGCGTCGATTTCTCTGACTCCTCACATGGCCGACATTCAATATTTGATTTATTTGATCGTGCCACGTTTTCCTCGGTCTTCTTCTATTTCTGGTTCCATTTACATCATTAACATAATTTTTTTTACCATTCTTTCTTCATTCATTCTTTCCATATGTCCAAACCATCTTAATGATCCTTTCATTATTTTGTTCATGACACCATCATTTGCACCGCATTCACTTCTTATATTTTCATTCGACACTCTATCATACACAGAATATACACACATTCGTCTAAGAGATCTCATTTCTACTGCATTTATTCTACTTTCATCCTTCCTTTGCCAGTTCCATGCTTCGCTTCCATACATAAGGGTCGGTAGAAGAACACCATTGTGCACTGCCATTCTAGCTTTTTTGGATAGGTTTTGTTTGCGATGACAACTTTAAGTGCACCATTCACTTTGTTGCCTGCCCCAACCCTTCTTTCAATATCCCTCTCCACTCTCCCATCTCTTGTAAACATACTACCTAAATACACAAACTCAACTACTTGCTCCAAATTTTCACCATTCACGCTAATGTTGCAGACTGTCGTGGTTTCTTCCTTTTCAAAAATCATTACCTTGGACTTATTAACATTCATCATCAGATCATTTCGCATGCATACCTCATACATACAATTCACCAGGACTTGTAGTTCATGCTCGTTGTCAGCAAGTAGGACAGCGTCATCCGCATACAAGAGACAGCTTACTGACACTCCGCTCATTTTGGCACCTACATCCAACCCTTTCAGCTCTCTCATACAATTGTCCATATACAGATTAAATAACCACGGGGACATTACGCAACCTTGTTTGACACCTTTATTGATATCAAACCAGGCTGTAAGATCTCCATTTACTCTGACACTAGCAGTGCTTTCCGTGTATAGCGACTTAATGGCCGTGATCAGTTTTGTACTTATTCCATATTCAGACAATATTTTCCACAACTTTTCTCTATTAACGTAATCATATGCTTTTTGTAAGTCGACAAATGCACAGAAAAGTTTGCGATTTTTGGCCAGAAACTTCTCTGTCAATGTACGAAGTCCAAAAATTTGATCCATACATCCTCTGCCATTCATAAAGGCACCTTGCACATCCCAAACTTTGTCACTCGTCAATTTTCTTACTCTTTCTATTAAAATTCTGCCATAGACTTTACCAACGACACTCAAAAGACTAATAGCTCTGTGGTTTCCACATTCCATACGCGATCCTTTTCCTTTGTACAGGGGCATAAAAAAACAAAGTATATAAAAAACAAAGTATATAAAAAAAGAAAGTATATAAAAAAGAAAAAGAGAAACATACCACGTTATTTTATACAAATTTACATTAGAGTTAAAATACTTGGGGTATAAAATACTAATTGTTAACGTTTCTTGGACGATGATGTAAAAATCCCGTTGAAAAATAACATGAATGAAAACGTCTGTTCTCTAGGTTTTATTATAATTTATGAAAATGGCATGTTCGCATTTTCGAGGTGTTCAGTTGTCTTGAGATTTGATAATGCCTTAGAAGGGCGAAACAAGTCATTCCCATAATTATAATAAAACTCAAACTAAGACGTCAAATGTTTCCATTCGTATTACTTGTTTCATTCGTGATTTAGCGAAAAATAAAGGCATCCTTAAGCGTGCAGATTGCAACTGTATTGGAAATAATCAGTTTCCCTAGTGAATGTCTAGCCTTGGCCGGATACGGTAAGAGTATTTTTTTTTTTCTATCATAAAATAAATAAATCAAATACGTATTTCATAATCTTGTGGCATTAACACAATGGAATGATTTTTATGTATAGAATACCGTTTTGCTTTTTACAATTTCATTATTCTCGTCAGGTTTCACATGTATTATAACTTCATGATCGGGAGAACATATAATGTATATAATTGGCTGCTTCTGATATTTCTTTCGGACGGCCTTCGTGGCAGAATGGCAATTAGTATGACCCTCGTACCGAAGGTCCCGGGTTCGATTCCCGGCGATGATAGTGTGAGAAAAAAAAATCTCAAACTGTCCTTTGGTCTGGTAGAATTCACATGACAATAAAAATGCCGATAGACTTGCTACCTATAATATGTCATGAGAATCAATAGCTTAAAAGTAGTATATAGTTACTGAGTTCAAATAACCTGTTGTGTATCAAAAAAAAATCGAATTAAATCTGCATTTTCGAGAATACTAATATTTTTATTTTACTTCACGATAAGAAAGTTTTCTATTGAACCTCGAGCATGGTAGTCAGCGGAGAGTGTTCGTTAATTAATCGTAGAAATGCTCAATGATACTCGCTTATACGCGCGTAGTGGAGTGGCCATTGTTTTTTTTTCAATCTTGTTAGACGTTTGATTATTCTTTTGTGAGGATTTTAAATACGGGGGTCCGCAGTTCTGGTGACTGAGCATCCAAAAGTGCGAGTTAATTGGTCCGCTGGATTTAATGAAAAGGACGGAAGCCGCTCTCTGGAATTTGCTTAATTTTTCGAAATTATTTCCGGGGAGTATGCGCCCATCCGATTGTGTTCCTCCTCGCGGTACACGAATCGTTATTAATGGCTGCTAATTGAAAATTATCGCCATTTTTATTACTCGGAGTTTAAGTTCTCAATTTACATGACTAATAACAACATGTTGTTAATGCGGATTGTGCATCTCGTGTGTTTAATGCATTGTGCTCGCGCCTATTAAATTTAAAAGCCTCTAAGAAGCTCTCACACACGTACGCGGGTAATTTATGTTAATGCCTTACCGATGTTTCGGAGACGTTAATGTACTTTTACTCGCTTACTAAATATTCCAATATAATAACTTGAGCTACAGTTATGAAGTAATGAAATCTTTTATAATTATGGGAATGAATATATTTACTTTATGTTAATTGCCGGATAAGCTTGTCGATAATTATGTCTTTGCATAATCAATTCGTAGTTTAGTAGATAGAGTTCGATCTGTTTTTTATGATGATTGTTAACGCATACATACCTCTAGCAGTACGTATCGGTTGCGTTAATTGATGTTTATTGATATTAAATGGGTTTTTTTTGCCAACAATTCAATTCACATTTTTAGTTTTCAATATCAAACGTCTTTATCCATAATCGTTTTTGGTAAATAATCCAAAAACTGTTTTGAATTATTAAAAACACCACATTATTTCACAAGAGGTGTATTTGAAAGAACTGATGTATCTACATTTTTAATTTATAAAAATATTCTCGATATAACGTTACTTCTTTCAAGGTTCTACCTAGTTTTACTATAGATAATTGATTTTGCTTCTCTTCGTATTCTGCGATATTATCACACCTTACTTATATTTTTTCAACGTGTTATCAATGATGATAAATATTATTGTGTACCCAAATTGAAATATCAACACATGGCAATCAAACGAATCTACATAATTAGAAATTTAAAAATTTATTTATTTATTATTGAATTAACAATGTTTTTAATTCATTAATGAAGGCATCATTTAATAATTCTGCATTGTTACACCAAAAATCATCATTTTTAATTTTAATAATTTCTGTATATATAATATTTAACATTAATGGAAATTGAAATAATTTATGAATTAAATATGTGCATGAATTCAAATCACGATGAATCGCATATTTAAATATACAACGAAAACGCGATGAATGTTGGAACATGATGATGAATGTTGACAGCATAGATTGTTTTACTTACCGGCCGCCAGAAATAATCTGCTGCTGGTGACACCAGTGGGAAGAGCAATTAGTCTGTTGAGCGCGGTCTCCTCGGTGATCGTCGTCTCTCATTTTAGTGAAATTATGTTCAGAAGATAAATACTCTTGACTTCACAGAGTATCTTGTCTTCCTATTATCAAACCATCTCTCATGCGTTCCTGGTACTGTATATTTTATTTCACTTGTACTCAATAGATGCCTTAAACATTAATATTGTTTGTAATGTCTGTTGAGAAAATTAACTGATTTGAGTTGAACAATTAAATAGCACCCTCTATATATGATTGTGAAAAGGTACCTTAGAATTTCTGCTGTCAATACTAGCTGGTATATAAATATGTAACCCTTGATTTTATATACTGATAGTTACTCTCATGTATATTTAGTACTCCGCTTTTGCAAGGCGCACAGTTTAACGCAATTAAAATATTGTTCGAAATGAGTTGCTTGCCCGATAAATGCTTCGTCGATGCGTAGAAAAACATGGTTTATGCCGTTCTCCCTTAACGTGTAACCGTACCATCACTTCACTATTTATTAGTATCCAAAGTAATATATTAGTTTCTTCCGCATTTATCCAAGACTTAATTCGATTTTTAAATACGGTCGATTGTTATTTTTTTATCGTAATTAAGTAGACAAGCAAGAGGGTTTGTGTCTCGAAACATGTTCGTAAACAGTGCAAGAAAGTGTTGATAATACCATGTTTTTAAATCGTTATTATCCACAACCAAGACTCTTTCCATGCGTTCATCGCTACGCACCCCGTGACCGTGATCTTTGAGGATTTTTGGCATGATCGGGATACATATAACACTTGCGGACCCGACAGACACTGCCTCACCCCAACGTTGGCTTGCCTACTATTGGCTGGTAAGGCAAATAATCAAAATACCACAGAATTCGACATCAGCGCCATCTATGGTAAACAAACATAACTATGAATTATTCTCAGAAGGTCAATAATTCATGAAATTTTTAGAAGGTTTTAACGGTCACTTACCGGGTCCAATTGTGAATCTAAAACCTACAGGGACCCACTCAAACACAAACAAAATATTTCATAAAAATCGGTCCAGCCGTTTAGGAGTTCAACTACGTACGCCCGCACATAATAATTATATATATATAAAGATAATACGAAATTCTTAAAAATTTTGTTATATAAAAATAATAATTGTCTCATTGGTTTTTGTTTGAAGATAATTTCATTTATAACATTGTCTTGTATGAAAACATTACTATCTAAAAATAATTTAAGTTTATAGATTATATTTATATTTTTACACTTGAAGATGGAGGTATTCTCCGAAACATGTCGTGTGTTATTTTAATTTAAAAAAAAGTTTTGTGGATTAAACAAAGTTATTTTCAATAGTCCATTGTTTTGGCCGAAACACTATGATACTTTAACATTTTATAACTGTTAATGAAAAAACTTTGTTTTTATATCACAATTGTATTTTATTTTACGACAGCTGTTTCATTTCATTTCATTTCATTTCATTTATTTTGATAATAATCACAAACATTACAGACATACAATTCCAAATCGTTTGCAATTACATTATAAACAGAGAAGCATTAAAAAAAATAAAAATTAAGCTTAAGAGTAAGAAAAAATCATAACATTGATATTGCATCCCTGAGGCAACTCACACTATCACGAAATATGTCGACCTCCGAGGCGATCCGATTAAGCAATAAGATTGCCCTACCCACAGGCATTACCATTGGCAGGTTGGTTCTGCAGCGTGGCAAATAAAACAATCTGTGCTGTCTTTGACGAAGGTAATTATCAGGGACAAATAGACCTACATCACTCAGGACATCCGAGTTCTGTATACGGCCGCCAATCAGCTGAAAGAAGTGAACTCCCAAGTGAATGTTCCTCCTTCTCTCCAATGATTGGTAGCTTAGCATACCTAGCAAGAATTCAGTCGGAAAGAGCCACGGGTAATAACCGCGCTCCCTAAAGTAAAGAAAGCGCAGAAATTTTTTCCGCACTCGCTCCACCATCAGAGAATATCGGATCCCAGGCGGCGACCAAATAACGGAACTATATTCCAGCCGACTTCTTACCAGGGAATTATACAACACCCGAAGTACCTGTGTGTTCGAAAATATCTTGGCATTCCTGAAAACAAATCCAAGCATTTTAATGGAACTATTACATAGAGCAACTATGTGAAGATTGAACGATAATTGAGCATCGAACAGAACACCGAGATCTCTGGATGTAGAAGCTCTTTCAAGCTGTACCCCATCCATAAGATAGCGAAAGTATAATGTTTTCGATGCCCGTGTGTATGACATAACAAAGCACTTGGAGACGTTGAAGAATAATTTGTTACGTTTACTTCATCAACCAATGTTGACATCATCAGGTGTTATTATTGTGTCCCGTATTCCCCGTATCTCTTTATTGTAACACCTGATGATATCAACATTGGTTGATGAAACAGCTGTCGTAAAATAAAATACAATTGTGATAAAAAAAACAAAGTTTTTTCATTAAAGTTATTATAAAGTTATTCATAAAGTTATTTTCAATTTCCTAAGTTATTCATAAAGCTATTTTCAATTTCCTAAGTATATTATAGAATGTGTTTAAACGGAGATCGAAAAGTCTTATCTTTCAGATGAATTCTATTGAAATATTTCTAAGAAATAACAATGCAACATGATCTTTTTAAATCATTGGTAGGGTATTACAGAGTGAACATGAAAACATAACGTATAATCTCAATTTTATCTCGCACCATGCATTGTTGCATGAGTAATCCCGCAATACTTCAGACTGATCCAATTATTTATTGGCACATCCTTCCCCTTTCTGGGAATGTCCATTGTGAATATATTATTATGTCCCGTATTCCCCGTATCTCTTTACCTAAATCAAACCTACGCTCATCGAAATTTGCGAGTTTCGTTTATGCGTTCTTGGGTACAAATAAAAATGGTTTTTATCATAATGCACTCTGCTAGTTTTTTTATCTCCTTTAGAATTTACGCCCCTGGTCTATCTCATTTAATGTAATTATTATTGTGCGAATCGCTACCCTGTCTCACTTAGGTTTCTCTTAAATATTTATTTCAGTGTTGAAATTTCTTTTTGAAAATTTACATAGTTCAGCTCGGTTTTAATGAAAATTGAAATTATCAATCTGAAGGTAATATATATTATATAATTGTATTCACCATTATTATATGCATGTTTGCACTAATACGGTTATACATATTTTCTTTCTTTCTTTATTTGAAAACAACGTAAAATTTCCTAGTTGATCATCCCCGGAAAGAGGGGGGGGGGTGAAAATAATGGATTTATGCTCTTTTCTATTCAGTTTTTTTTTCTGGGCTCTACTGTATTCGAATTGCGACATATTTCAATTACGTTTTATACACAATTGGTTCAGGTTTCGTTTCTAACCAAGCGTTGAAGTTTTTCTACTCATCTATATGCCATTGCACGTACATTTACTCAATATGTACATTACAATATTACGAACGAAAGCGTTATAATCAAAATAATGGAAGCAAAGTGATGGTTTATGAAAAATGTGAATGGAGCATGAAATCGATAAAACCAAAAGACGATACGACGAAATCATTTAAAAGATTAAGTATATCATGTTAGGATTCTGAAACAATACGTGTTGTATAACACCTAATGCCATTCTTCTTCATACATCTTTCTCTCTGCGTGTCGAGTTGAACATGCGTGATGTTTATTTTTGTCTAATATCTTCTTCTTCTTCCTTGCTGTAAGACTAATGTGGACTGTTCTCTAGAGGGTCGCTCCTCCTGTAAGATGGATTTCATGCGGTCCTTTAATATTTTAAGAGGTCTTCTACGAGGACAAGTCCCATGAGGCTGATTATGTAGAACATATAGATGTAGAATATAGGGGAATCTGGTGGTGACCATTTTTTGGACATGAGCGTACTAGTCCCTCCTTCGGTGTCTACTCAACCTCACATATCTCTCTTATTCTGGTGTTCCTCACGCGATCTCTGTGTCTTGCCTGCATCATCCTCAAAATTTGTTTGGTCCTGACTGTGTCTGGCCTTGCTTCAACGCCATGTTATTATTGGTCTTACGCTATCTGACTTCTATCTTATTATTTTAAATAAATGGTTGAATTGGTTGTAACATTACACCTTTGTTTTTTTATTAATGGCGGCCATTTCCACTGTCGCTGATGATAATTCATTCATTTGCCAGGCCAGTAATGCTAGATGAGCCATATGTAGTAGGCGATCCAGATTGCCTCGCATGATTAATCTTATAAATGAGAATTTACACCGCGAGTAACGATGAAAAATAATCATTCCTTATCTCATCGCTTCATCTGGTTCCCGCGTCTCCCCTGCTCGGTGTCCACTCTTCTCTTATTACACTGTCTTCGTTCTTATCTTTGGAATAATAACATACTTAATGTTCGTCCTGTGGGCTCCTTTTACGCAGTAACCACAAATGATCGCCTTTTATAGACTATTAGCATTAAATAACGCGATGTATCTTGACGATTAACAGTCCTTCAAGTCCAATTGGTTTTGCAACCATTATTTCTGAATAATACATTCACTTGTCGAGCTTGTTAAATGGTGAATCAATATTGTTTGTTAAGAACATTAACATTGTTATGGTATGATCCTGTTTTGGCTGTAGTCATGAAAATTGAATCGCTGGCTTCTGTTTACTCAAGATTTTGGGTTTAATTTGTTGTTAATCATTTTTATTTTATCCACAATTAGTTTTGGAATAAAAATAAATCTTGTAACAATGTTTAATATTTTTTCTTCGATGTAATACGTATATCATAAACATAAAGTGGAAAGCAGCAGGAAACTTCCACATTAAAAGGCCTAAGTGCCCATCCAAGAATCAGCATAGATATTAGACTTGCTGCAAACCAATCGCTTTGATTGAAACTTAAAATAGTATTAACGATTATTAGTGGAATGTTTTTTCTTTCAATATTCTAAATTTGAATTTGATTAAATATGGGAGTATCGTGAGAGGTCTCTCACTATTGGCATGTTGAGCCATATAGTTAGAAAATGTACTTACTTATGTATGGAAGTGAAGCTGGAAAAAAAGGATGAAAGTAGCGTAAATGCCGTTGAAATGAGATCACTGAGAAGAATATGCGGGAAAACGATGTTGAACGACGAAATAAGGAAGAAATATAAGGCATATGATTGCATCATAAGTAAAATTGAAAAATGTTCCCTGAAATGGTTTGGACAAATGGAAACGAATGGACGAGATAAGAATAGTTAAAATGCTATATACAAGCAGTGCGAGTAGAAAGAGAAGCCGCGGAATACCAAAGAAAGCATGGCATGACTAAGTTAATCAAATACTGAAACGCGGCCACATTTGAAGTTGGAAAAATCGACGATCATGCATGTTACGATGAATGTATGTGAAGAAACCTAGAGAGGAGTATCAGGACCGAACGGTATGACGGTCCATTCTTTCTGGCTGGGAAACAGCGTGATGGTTAGTTAGTTAAGTACTTTCATAAACAAACGACATATTTTTTAATTTGAGGTGTGGACTCTGAACTATGTACATTGTACATAGTTCACAAACTTGTCCAACTTGCCATTATCCAAAGCAGAGTAAATAGAACAATCTTGCGCGTCGTATATTAATCGTACTATGTGATCCCGATAGTCCTCAGTTTCAATAATCCGCGCTAATCACAGCCTCGCGGGAGAGCTATCGGGGGCAAGGCGCAGGCGGGAGGCGCGTAGTCCGCCGGCGGTGGGGTGGCGCGGGCGCGAGCCGCGGCTGCCCCGATCCCGGCTCACGATACGTCAGCGACTATGACTTATTGCCGCAATAATCCTGTAGATTTGGATCCTCGATACTGGCTCCGCCCGTCTCTAACACGGCCGGACGGGCGTAATATATTGTTATTTTACTACGTCTCCTCGCTCACACCCGTCCGCCAGACCCGCGAAGGGCTCCTTCCAGGATGGCTGACTTACGACCCGGGTGCCATGGCCGCGTGTGTTTTGCGCTTGTTATCATTTGATGCCGATCTTGCAGGGATCGCTCAATCACACTTGCCCGTAGTGAGCATTGCGCGTATTTATTCAATAATCTTGAGATCCTCGATTACAGATAAATGTTTATATTACTGTATATAAAATACGCATAGGAAATTATAAAATGATCACTGCGTTGATTCGGACATATGGAGCACATGATGAAGAAAAATGGTGAAGAAAGTGTACGTTAACGATGTGAATGAATTACTGAGTTGAAGACCTAGGAAAATCTTAGAAGTCGAGGGAAACGACGTGCGTGACTCGCTGTATGAATATGAAGGAAACTAGAGAGGTGTGTCAGTATAGAGTAGTGTGGAGGTTCATTCTCTCTGTTTGCTCTGGGAAACCGCGTGATGATTTGTTGTTGTCTAGTTGTTTATCATAAAATGTGTTTTTTTATTCATAAATATACTCGTATACTACATTCATATTTACGCGATGCGCTTCTATCATGCTCGACTTCAGAGTTGACTAGTCACTAGACATTAAGTAATGGTTAATATGAATGAAAACATCTGTTTTCCAGGAGTTTTTTGAAATATATTTTAGATGGAATTACATGTTTCACCCTTCTAAGGCATTATCAAATGTACATAGACATTTGATAATGCTTTAGAAGGGCGAAACATGTCATTGCATCTAATATAATAAAACTCCTAGAAGACAGACGTTTTCATTCATATTACTTATTAAATATGGAGTTTTTTAATTATTACCCAAGTTAGCAATGGTGTCAATTAGTATTTTATGAGGATACGTGTAATTACCGATGATCAGTACTTTATTTAGTACTTAATTATTTAATATTGTTTGTATTTCGAATTTACATTATATGAATACAAATCAATTACACGAGCATGTCTGAGGCAAACATTCACAATCGACTAGTATTTATTTATCAAATATCTGTGATGTCTCAATCCCACAAATCAAATATTTTTTTTCGTAATACGCTGTCAAAACACACAATTTTACTAACTGCTATAAGTTTGAATTTCATTAAACCCATGTTGTGTATTTAATTTATAATTAATGCGTTTTGTTAACAAATAAATTGTATTATTTATACTCGGATACACGGAGTTATAATAATATTATGTTGAAATGTATAATAAAATCCGTTTTGTATCAATCATTTGCAGTCATTAATTACTCTGTTAAGTCGGCATTCCAATTATCATAACTTCTTCAAGACGGATGAATCGGAATGTATTTTCTCAATTTACAATTAATCTCACAATAATGTGAACTCGGGGCGTTTGTATATTTCTCATACGAAGGGCACAAGGGTTGGCCGGGGAGGAAGTGGGGGACGTCATTTGTTTTTTAAATTTAATGTGTAATTTAAATGGCCGAGGAACAAACAGGTTGCTCACGATCGCCGGCCATATTTGAATAAGTAATGAAATCTCTGGTTGGTTGGTCCCTCTATTTAGCTACAATATATTTCAACAGACACGTGGCATCCGTGTTCTTTTTACGATATACATTATATTTATCAGAAATAACTAATAACTTAGTAGGCTCACAACCAAAACCGATTAATTTTTTCAAGTCAATGTATTGTATATTCTGCGTTTTTAATTTAATATCCTCTGCAAAGGAAAACTATAATTATATAGCACATGCCTAAATTATAATAGATTGAAATCTTAATAAAGTGTACCATGAGCCAATCATAACAAGAGTGTACCAATCATGAAACTATCATGTTAGACCATATTGCAAACGATATTGTATTTTTATTTAAATATTATTCTAAATTTTAATACAATAACGTAGTTCAGCATATATTTATTTCTAATTTGAATTCACAAGAAAAGTAAAGTAAATGCAAATAATAAATTTAATTAAATAAACCTAAGATTTCACATACTTTTATATACACTATGCCAGATTACTCTGACTATTCTTTAACGGATTCAGTCTCCACTTTACTACTATAAAATATTGGTTATTTATTAAGATAATAATATAGGTGCTAATAATTCTCCTTCTTAAAGTGCCGTATCAGGTCCCCCTGACTTTGGCCATCTCTGTGGCGAATGCTTTCTTGCCACAGCTATTTCCTGGGAAGTGTTACTGGGGTGGTTTACCGTTGCCTTCTCCGATAATATTAATCTGTAGGGGTGACCTTCCCTTAGCTGATGGGATTTGTGGCGTCTCTTCCTTTCCCTGCCTGCTTTAACCCCGGGGTTCGTGGGATCACGAGGATCATTTTAGGATTACAGGGAGTCGGACTTGCTGGAAGTCTTGCTGTTGGCATGGAAGGTAGCTACCTTTCAGCAGTCGAGTCATTCGGGTCTCACAATCAATACAGTACCTACTATCAATTTATAATTTGATCGTTAGTCAGATGTAACCATTAAACATTCGCGTTTTTTTCCTTCTCACTGTACGAACATGTATTTTATGGATTTACTTTGAGTTATGAAACCTTATGCTGGTGGAATGGTCATCACCAACGAAAGAAATACTAACATAACTGTATTTTTTCCTGTTTTAGTGCGTACTTAAAACATGAGTCGTAAATTGATTAATAATTCACGTTTAATTAGTATTAGTTTTATGTATATAACTGCATAATCATTATATCAGAGGTGCGAATGGATAATGCCAGTAATATCTCTACTAACATCTCTATAAAAAAATCTAACCAAACTCCAAACACGCGGGTCACATTATAAATCTTGTGTGACTCCGAAATGTATTTATATTAAAACATACGATTAGTTCAATAATTTGTTAAGAATTTATTTAATTTGTGTCACGCTTTATCACGTTTGAAGTTCTCGAATATTTACTTTGGGAAAAAAAATCAAACAACTTTTGAAACTATTAATTAGCACGCTCGAACATACGTGCCGCTAGTTCACGCCTCCATCTGCACGTTTTGAAATTGAACATATTAGCTGTTTGTTCTTCGGAGTGTTTCAACAATTAAACGCCACGTAATGAGAAGGGCAAACACTACACGAAATTCCTTAAAGAGCTTTTCCCGGCTAAACAAATTAGACACGTTTATTTGTTTGCGGAATTGTTAGAACGGTTTTTTGCCGGAGTTCTCATTGTCCTCGAACGGGCCTCGGGATGACCAATGACCTAGCTGTGTTTGAACTTAGGAAGATTTATTTACCGTGTATTTTTTTTCTTCTTTCCGTGTAATCGTTTTTTGTAATTTATGTAAATTCATTTTCAATATTAGTTTGCTAGCGTTATCTTGATGAATCATATGCTCACCCATTCGGATAGCACGCTGCTCTAAGTGTGTGATCATTGTATTCGAGAAATACGTTTCTTTATGTTGGAGCCTGTAAATTTAAAGTACGCAGATGGTATCTTAATATTCACACTTGTCTAGCAGTCGTCTCGATACGAGTTCTGTTTTTATTTACTTAAATAAATGGACCCGTATCCTTAATTTGTGTCTTCCTCCTTGTTGAGAAATGGCCATCGCCTCGAATATTATCTCCCCGAAATCATCCGCTGGCCATCCGAGAAGTTTGCCGCAGAAAAAAGATCCTCGTTAGATTGTGTGTATAACGTGTTTAGTTTAGAATAAAAAATGCGTTTATTCTGTCGGTCACGACGTGCGGATATCTGAGGTCACTCACTGTCGAGTATGCGCGCTCGCTGCAAACGCAGTGGAGAGGTGTGAACGGGGGAATAACATTTTTTTTAAAAACGAACAGAATTCTACCGTCGGGCCGAAACTAATATGCATACTGAAGCGTGTAAAAGGCGCAGTGTGCACTGCGCAGGACGCCGTATGCCTTGTTAATGCTGAAGTCATTTTTTCTATATTGGCCCATTGACACGTGCATTAATCAAGTCCGCGATTCGAGGCCCGACGCCGCCCCGCCTCCCTGTCCGTCCGTCCGTCCGTCCGTACTCCGCGAACACCTTACTGGTGCTTCTAAATAAATCCGTGGCAAATTATAAGCGGGATTGCCGAAGACATTTATTGCATTTTCTCTCTGGCGGTTATGAATTACACGCCATTAAATGTTTGACCTTTCGGAAACGAGATTTTCAAATTGCTTGTTAATTTGCTAATTTATATAATTTCTTTCGACTCGTGTTAAATTATTCAAATATCTTAAGTAAATACTTCGTTTTGGCGGTGTGCTCGTTGAAAAATAATCACCTGTGTTAGCACATTGATGCGAAAATATCTTTATTTTTCACCTACATAATTATATACACCATCTTAGACACACATTATACAGGGACTTGCAAGCTACGAAATCAAATATGTACATCATGTACCGCATACATACAACACGCGACTGTACTTGTGTACAGTATGGCGGGGATATCCTTATTGTGTCAAATTTACGAGGACAAGTGCACGAGAATTAAATTAGTAAATATTGCAGCTCCACATTAAAAGTTGATGAATGGTCGTTAAAAAGTCCACGTCGAGAGAAGTGAGGTGTCTAATGAATTAGTTTTTTACGGAATAGCCCCACGCAGTCTCGAAGTGTATCGCTGGCGATAAAACGGAATGTTTGTCCCTTTGCTCATTTAATATGTATTTTTTGCAGTAGCCACAGGGTGCCCAGAATATTGTATAATACAATTGCGAAATTGATTAATTTAAAAACACCGGTTGACCAGAAAATTTTGGTTAGATATTCTGAGCCTCGACGACTTTAGGCTGGTCATGTAGAAAGAATATCAGATATAATTAAAACACCAATGATTGTGTTCAGATGGGTGCCGCGTGAAAAGAAACCTAGACACATTCCAAGTAAACGATGGGGTAACTGCGTCGAAGAGATAGGAAGTCTAGTTAATTGAGAAAGATGGGCAGTGAAGATAGTCCTGGGACTACCAAATCCCAAACCAAAATGTAACGGCTAGAAGAAGAAGAAAAAAAGAAAAAAAAAGAACGCCTTTTCCGAGGACGCGGGAGCCACGATACTTTGCCGGGATTTCGCAAACAATTTTACACCCGTGATTATTATTTTAAGACACGCGAGCGTTCATCGTTTTCTTCTCACAATAAATAACATTCCTTGATTGGATTGCCGTTTCTCCCAATAAATTGTTTATTTAAATAACGCACGAAATTTCAAATTATTCTAAGACTAACAATTATTATCATCGTGTTTATCGCCGTTCTCTTTAGTTTTGCATATCTCAAATCAGGACCAAACCATTATTTTTTCCATCTAATTTACATTTCTATTAAAATATTAATTTCATTGCCTACGTCTATTCTTTAATGATTTCTTAATATTTTATTACATAACCACAAAAAATAAAGAACACGGAAAGCATTTGTAATACTAATTAATCTTCTTATTCTTCGTTCTGTTACTGGTTTTCTACGATTGTTTTGTAGCAGTGGCCCTAAAAATGTATGTACTTCCCTTCTCTTGCCATGGTGGTGGAAGGTTTGGCCGACTTTATCGTTTCGTTATAGTAACACTACAAGTGGAGGCACCATCCTTGCCCCCTAACTAAATATATATCATCTCTTTTACCATGAAATAATTTAAAATTGATGATATTTTTAATATTTTAAGAATGTCGATTTGACTAAAAACGTACACATAATTAATTATATATGCAAAATATAGTAAGTACATATTATAAGCTTATCTCCATCCTTCTCGCTAAGTTTCATTTATAACTAAACATCACGCTGTCCATCCGAAGGATTAGACAGAAATAATGGACCGTCACACTGTTTTTTTTGACATACTTCTCTCGATTCCTCAACATTCATACATCGTGTCATGCACGCAAGTTGATTTCTTCGACTCTTCACGTGGCTGACATTCAAAATTTGATTATACTCTCCAAGTATCTTTTATTAAACTTTTTTATGCAAATGTGACTATTTGGACTATTTCAAAACACATATAAATAAGTCGTCTGATTTCCATTTCAACGATGCCGTTTTGTGTTCTTCACAAAAAGTTTCATTTATAAAATTGAAAAAAAAAAACGTAAAAAATTAAAATTGTAATCCCACGGTAACCTTAGTTGAAATTGGAACCGATGTTTCTAATAACCCATTTACGAGTGGAAACAGCGACGTGTGTCAAGTATTATCGGTGATTTATTAAAGTTCATACATAAATCTGTTGTTTTAGAATTACGATATAAACTCGTGTGTTGTTTACTAATTGCGTTTCGTCTCCCGCCGTCCTCCCGGGCTCGCGAGCTTTTGGCAGCCCTGACGCCGGCTCCATATATCGCGGGACTTTAATGGGGACCCTAAAGTTTGACAGTTAATCTGCTTAACCGCGGGGGTCACATTCTCTTCATTAGACCCTCAAATAATGATCCGAGGAATATTTACAGGATGCCTTTTTATTTCGTAAAGTTTACTTGTGAACATTTTTACTCTTTAACCTCGCGTCTTAAATCAACACACTTTGTGTCGAGAGACGTGAATGGGAGATGCTTCGGGGAGGTAAGAACCTAATTTATCAACGTTCACTACACACGTATCAAACTACCAGATTAACTGTCTGAATTTTACTAAACTTCTTCTTCTTTCTCTTAGTGTACGGCTTGTGACCTGTTTTTTGAGAGGGGTTGGCTTTCTGTGATGTCGATTCTCAGTTATCAATCCATCTCTTCGGTAGGTCTGCCAGAGGACGTCTATCTTGGGGTTGGCCGTGCAACACAATCAGAGGAAGTCTAAATGTAGCCATTCTTCTCACGCGTCCATACCAATATCTTTTCCTATGCCTCCCACGACTTTTCCTTCTCACCTCACATTGTTTAATATACATTTTTTATTTTATTATTTATTTTTTAAATACTAATACCAAGGATTTAAATCAATGACATTAGAATTTAGTTTTACTATCTTCAATGTTAGCAGAAAACAGCTCATTATTATGAAGAAGGAATCTGGTCGTGGTCCAGGCTTGAACCCAAGTCCCCTGGATCAGGAGCCAAGCGTGCTATCCCCTAGACCACCACCCGAATTAACGAACATTATTAATTGAAATCTTTGTCTTGTTGATTGTTCGCCTTGATTTAAATATTAAACATATAACTAACTAACCATCACGCCGTCTCTTCAAAGGGGTAGGCAGAAAGAATGGACTGCCACACTTTAACCGATGCAAAACTCCATCCTTCTCTTTTCGCCCCCGCGGGAGACGCGATGTGATGGGTTGCGAACTTCATATAATTAACGCATTTTTATTTTTTCCACAAGTTAAATTTTTCGATCGGTTTTATCGGTATCAATTGTTTTACATTTACACACTGGTAAATATACTACAATATGTACAAATGAAATATACGGTAAAATATCAATGGTGGTCACTGTTTCATTGTAGAATTACGTTATAAATAATAATTAAAAAAAATCTTTACTTCTTCTAGTATTAACCGGTTTCAGATCGCTGGCAGAAGCCAGTTTTAACCGGTTTCAGATCACTGGCAGAAGATCAGAATTCGATAGGGAGCTGCCGAAACTGACCAGGCCTAGAATAATAACATGTGGATTACAATTATAAACTTTTATTAGATTTTTTTTATGAAGTAAAATGGTCGAGTCAGTGCTCCTATACAATACGATAATGGAAATTATGAATAAAATTGAAACTATATCAAAATGGTTTTTTTAGCAAATGTTAACGTGAATATTAAAAATACTAATTATGCTATTTTGTAAAGAGTCGTTTTCGCGAGTAACTCACCTCACGGGCGCTTTGATGTTATTTTAGTCATGGGATAGCATCTGACACTAGAAATTAGATATAACATGTTGGTAACTTTGAATAATATGTATCTTCTTCTTCTTCTTCCTAGCCTTCCCTCCACTGCTGGATGTAGGCCTCTTCCATCTGTCTCCATTTTTCTCTATCCTGTGCCGCTTCAATCCATTTTTCCCGGCGACCACAACAATATCGTATCTTCTGTGGCCGACCGACACCCCTTTTGTTTTCCCATGGCCTCCACTTTAAGACTTTGGGAGTCCATCTTGAACATTGCTGTCTGGCTACGTGTTCTGTCCATTGCCATTTCAATTTTGCGATCCAATCCATAATATCGGCGACTTTTGTTCGGCGTCTGATTTCTGTATTTGTAATTCTATCACTCAGACTTATGCCCAACATTTGCCGCTCCATGGATCGTTGCGCGCATTTTATTTGTGGACAGTATTGGTATAATATGTATAAAGTACATTAATAAATTCCACTATTTGAAAATAAATTCTATTTAAAATTGTTCGCATAATTGTGTTCTGAAAAGTTTGTTGCAATCCATTCCACCCCAAACTAAATGCTTAATACCAAATGCAAAAATTACAAATTTACAGTGCCGAAGTGAGTCATAACGCCACATTGACTACTGGAATTGTTCTTTCAAGACGTGATTTCTCGCTCATTGTCTTTTTATATATAATATCACCCGACATCAACAGTCGTAGCTGAAATCATAGACCATAATTCTTAATAACGCGTGAATTAAAGTCACTTTGTAGCAAGAAGCCGACTATCGCTCCTACATCTAGACGAGATAAATGCGACGATAAAGCATTTTGATATATCCACGTTCACAGCCTCTCCAAAAGTATACAATTAGAATGAGAGGTGTGAATAGTCCGTGCCGCGGGGCCCGTCTGGAGATCAGTGGCGCTCGTGGGCGGCGCCGATGACGCGTTAAATGTTGCGTACCTAACCACTGGACGCCTTTGGCTAATTATTTTTTTACGCACATACTTTGCATTGCGCATTCGGCCGTGTCGAAATTTTATTACGTTACCGAAAATGTCAGCCGCGGCTCCCAACCACCCGCACGGATCGGACGCCATTGTTTTTAATGCACCGCGAAGTATTTCGCTTCGATAATTTCATTTTCCTTTACTCGCATTGCGCTTGAATATACATCCGGAACTGATGAATGTCCAACTGCAGCGGACCGCTCTCACGCGTTGACGAATCTGAACACTTTTCACTGTTTGTTGTTAATTTAATTTCAAATTAAATTATTCACTAACTAACTAACAATCACGCCGCAGACGTAGACACTGCTCTAACATAAAAATTGGCATTTAAAAACGAAAGGTTTATTATCATATTCTCATAGCTCTGTTTCAGACGCAATGTTAATTTTCGTATCTAGAAATGTATGCTTTTATCTCGGAGGAAATTTCTTCGGTGTACCTCCGTTAATTTTATTTGATTTGTATAGACCTATTTGATATAAGTCGCTGCTTTAATTGAAGTAATCTGCTGCGCCCATCGAATGTGGCCGGGAATGTTTTTGAATTTAATTGAATCTTTGTTCAGGAGATCGGAATGATGCTAAAAATGTGCACCCAATCAGATCTCGAAAACACGCGAGCCATTTTTTTATGATTTGGTAAAATGATGCGACACCGTCCCCAGAAGGGCCCCGCGGACTTTCAGGTCGCTCTCCCCGCTTGGTCAGAAACGCGGTCCGACCCACTGGCGCGAGGAATCGCCTAAGCGAATGATTAACCCCTTTGCACCCGGCGGCGGTTTTTAATTGATCGCGCAGTTCACTCACTTGTCCGTTCGAATTTCGTCTCTTCCTTCCCACAGAATGCAAATGGCGGCGCGTGGGTGAATATAATTTCATTGGAGAAAAAAGAACGAACATCGGACATGTCTGATTTGTGTCTCAATCAATTGTTGAACGCATCTGTTTAAAGTGTTCAGTGGCCCTGTCAAATATTTCGTCAATTAATTTGGACGGGGTATTTAAATATTATCTTCCATCTTAATTAGATGCGCGATGTTATGCTTCTATGTCCGACGGTGTGTTGGCTGGTCGCCATTTCCACAAAAACCTTATTAACACCTGTGTACGGGAAGCAGATAGTATCACGCTACCCGTTGCATCAGCTGAGCCAACTTTGGCCAGGTGAGTTTCTGCGTGCACGCCTCCAGCTTCTGTCATTAGTTTAAAAACCACTCACGTGAACTATTTTTTAATACATAACGTCAACCAATAAACATCACTAATATGCGCCCAATAAATTTATCATAAATTAAATAATTCTAATATTTAACGTTGCAGACAACACCGGAAAGCTCCTTCTTACTTCCTGTTACATTATAGTTACTTAGAATTTAATTGAAATTAGTCGGTTGAATATATCTTTAATATTAATTTCTAGACGCGAAACACATAACACGTCCCAAAGCTTAGTAGTTAGCGCGTTCGTTCAGAAATTGTAAATACGGGAGATACGGCCTCGTTGGTAACATGGTAACTTTTTTGAAAGGTTGCTGAATATCTGTTTTAGACGTCATCTGGAATGTTTTCCATTAGCGCTATTTGAAAATAATCTAAGTCTGTATTCTAGAAGTTTTAATATATTTAATGGGAATGATATAATGATATGTTTCGCCTTGTTAAGATATTATCAAATTATCAATCAAATAGTAATAGACGGCCACATTCGAAGTCGGACAAATCGACATACCGCGCATGTTACGATGTATGCATGTGAGGAACCTAGAGAGGTATGTCGGGACAGAGCAGAATGGCGGTCCATCCTCTCTGCTTACGCGTCCGGGATAACGACATGATGGTTAGTTAATTAGTTTGTCATTTTAATAAAATATTATTAAACTTATTAGAAAACGGATGTTTTCATTGATATTAATTATTTAATCTGGAGTTTTATATCATTGTTCAAGAAAGCCGTTGTGGCTGGCTGCTTTGAAAAATGCTGTTTGGAAAAACAAAAATATACTAAAGGAGAGCAAAATACGAATCTACGAGGCATGCGTACGTCCTATAATGACGTATGGAATAGAAACGATAGCTGACACCATGAGAATAAAAAGTCTGCTAAGAACCACAGAAATGAAGACTCTCCGTTCCGTTGAGGGAACGAGACAGAATAAGAAATTCTGAAATGTGGAAGATGTCATGCGATGGGCAAGACTG
Organism: Lepidostoma basale; assembly: GCA_022606425.2. Classification (NCBI taxonomy): domain Eukaryota; kingdom Metazoa; phylum Arthropoda; class Insecta; order Trichoptera; family Lepidostomatidae; genus Lepidostoma; species Lepidostoma basale. The sequence goes on along the minus strand of JAHDVF020001433.1, from coordinate 1,138,739 downwards.
GGAAGACGCTACTGGAGAGATCATGTGGAAAGAGCATGTTCTGAAAGAGTGATAAATATAGCCGCAAATGTAACAGGATATCGACCTCTAGGAAGACTACCCAAAAGATGGCGAGACAGTTGGACATCGACATCCCAGTAACAGGCTCCGAAAAATACCAGGACGTAGTCTTTAACAAAGCAGAAGAAGAAGAAGAGAAGAAATTCAAGAAACATTAAAAAAATAAGCAATTTCAATATATTCTTTGAAATATCCGTCAATAATATGTTTGTTTAATATTTTCAAACCCCGTTATATTTTATTAAAGGATTATCTTGATTTATGGGGCATCAGATAAAATCTGAAATGATATAGTGCATTACAAAAAATCCAATGATCGCTGCAGCATGTCATTTGATTAATTTATCAGATGACAGTGACACGGGGGATTGTGGTATCAAATGCAACGCCAAATAATAGTACATAATTACATCGCGTCATTTGCAAATACAGCGGTGTGTATTTGGTCCTCTCGGCCGTCACTGGGGACGGCTGGATATTAATTTGATATATCGTTATATTTGCAGTCCGCCGCTATATTTGCCCTGACAACCGTCCGCGGACCTCTTCCGAGAACGGTGTCCGTTCAGACGCAAAAAATTGACCCTTTATGGCCGTATCGGCGTCCCGCCTTGGAATGAGAGATCAAGCATCGGCGAAGACTTTTAATTATCGGCATAAATATGAATTAGCAAGTTAAGCGTTAAAGACCATTACTTTGTATTCTGATTTTTTAACATATCGTGCACGTACTTGTTTTCAAATAGCCCTAAGAAATTTAAATAATTGTAATTAACTATCACGCCGTATGCAGAAAGAATGGACCGCATACCTGACATACTTCTCTCACTTCCTCTACATTCATACATCGTGTCATACACGCACGTCGATTTTGCCGACTCCTCACGTGAACGACATTTCATATTTGATTGATTTGATCGTTCCACGTTTTCCTCAGCCTTCCTCTATTTCTTGCTCCATTCACGACGTTACAAATACCTTCTTCGCCATTCTATCACTTATTGTTTCCATGTATCCATGCTTTCCACCCATTTATTATTTTATTCATAACAATTTTATTCGCACCGCATTCACTTCTTATATTTGCATTTGACACTCTACGATATACATATTTTCCACACATTCGTCTTAAATATCAATTTTTTTTGCATTTATATTTTCATCCTTCTTTTTTCAGTTTCATGCTTCACTTCCATACATAAGGGTCGGCATAAGAACACTATTGTGTATTGCCATCATAGCTTTCTTGGATGACAACATTAATTCCATCATTTCCGCTGTTGCCTGCTCCAACCCTTCTTTCAATATCCTTCTCCACTCTCTCCTATCCTTTGTGAACATACTTCCTTAATAAGCAAATTCATCCACTTGTTCCAGATTTTCTCCGTTCACGCTTATGTTGCAGACTGTCATTTTTCCTTCTTTTTCGAAAATAATTACCTTGGAACTTTTCACATCCATCATCATATCGTATCGCTTGCATACCTAATACATACTAGACACTAGGGCTGGTAGTTCATGCTCGTTGTCTGCAAGTAGCACAGCGTCGTCCGCATACAACAGACAGCTAACTAACATACTGTTCATTTTTGCACCTGCCTGGATCCACGGAATTGTTTGATATATTTTTAAACTCTTTTTACCTAGATAGAGAACGGTTTCATCATACACCTGAAAACTTGATATTTAATTGATTAAGAACTTCTCCCATTTTGCATTTATTACGATAGCAACAGGTTTACAGGGCTCGCTATCATCGACAAACTGATTCCCTTATAAACCACCAGTCTGTCAATGCCAGTGAGCCTGGCGAAAACGGTAATAAAGACAACATCGGAAGAAGTTCTTGAAAAACATCATTTTATTTAATTATTATTTATAATTGAACTCTAGTGATTTCAGTTTCGCAAAAGCAATGATGTGTATTTATTATTATACCATAAATCAAATGTTCTTCTTCTTCTTAAAGTGACCAGTCAGGTCCCCCCGACGTTGGCGATCACTCTGGTAAACTCATCCCTATCCTGCGCTGTCCGGAATAGCTCCTCCACAGTTCCGATTCCCGTCCATTCCCTCACATTGCGCAGCCAAGAGATCTGCCTTCTCCCTGACCCCCTGCGGCCTTCTATTTTTCCCTTCAAAATTAGATGCAGCAGGTGATATTTTTCTCCTCGTAGAACGTGACCCAGATATGAAATCTTGCAGACTTTGATCAATGTCAGCAGCTCTCTATTTACTCCTGCACGATTCAGGACTTCTGTGCTCGTCACTCTGTCTGTCCATGGGATCCTGAACATTCTTCGGTGAAGCCACATTTTAAATGCCTCTAACCGGTTCATTGTATGTTCTAATGGTATTAATGTTTAAATGTTTCAAATGTTCTAATGGTATTAATATGTTTCTTCAACAACGATGTATCACTCCATATTCAATAATTAATAGATTGAAACGTCTCTTTTCTAGAAGTTTTATTATAGTTTATGGGAATGATATCATATTTGATAGTGCCTTTTGGAACGGACGTTTTGATATTTAAATATTCGATTATGTCATTTTAAACCTTAATTTCGTTTAGAGTGGTAATAATTGCGACAACCAAGGGGTTAAATGGCCTCCCCGTCCCCCATGCCCCGCCCCCGGCCGCCGGGCGCTGGTAGCTCTAACGAGGCCGATCAAAAAATTGATCAGCATTGTGCCGTGGTCCTTTTTTGAACGGCTGCTTTATATTATTAATTATTATTATGGACGGACGTCTATACTACTGTGGAGTCTCTCCCGTGCTTGGCTGCCAAGTAATGGTTATTCCGCGGTGATTACTCGCATTTTATATGCTCGTTATTATTATTTGTTTTTATTTTATTATAATTGATAAATTTAAAGCATTAACTTAAAGAATACCGTTATGACGTTTTTTTAATGATAAAACCTTTTTTTTCACTTTTGAGTATATTTTTATCGATATGTTTCTAAAGCTTTACCCTTTCACCATGATGAAAGAGAAAAAAAAACAGTGTTAAAAAATCATCATTAATTCTCAGTTTATTTAGTTGTTTCCTTTCTAAAACATATGTTCGTTAATCAACGTTTTGTATATTTTATTCTCCTTTTAGACCCTTGCTCTGTTCCTATTATTCGGTTGGTCTCTCTTGGGAAGTTGACTCCCAGATGTCCCTCCGTATTTTTGGTGGGTAACGGTAGCCAACAGGAGTCTGATGCATCACAACGTATGAGATTCTGGAGGGATCCATCCTCAGCACGTGTGCATGCCAGTCTCTTCTGCGTTATCTACCCGATCTGATTATATCTACCACCTTACAGATTTCGCGTTTTGACACGTGATTGTTAAAATCATATTATATATAGGCAAAAAACACGCATATCAATGAGCACGAGAATATTTTAAGTACAAGAGAGCGAGAGAGAAATACTTTGATTCTCTCTAAAAGTAATTTGAAATGCACACGATGCACATGTCCGATAACGTTTCTGGATTATTTTAAAATAAGTTCTGATATTTGTTGTTTGACAGTAGTCTATAAAACAAAGGGAGTAAAATTTTGTGTGGTTGATTGTGAAATTTGTAACGTGTGTGAAAAAAAAAAGTTTTTATTTAAAGTTAAAACTTATTCTGAAACGATTGTGCAGTAAACCAAGTTTTTTAAGGGTAGAAAATCTTTACTTCTGTGAATATTTTACGAGTTGCAACTAGTATGGTCTAATTCGTATTGTTCTCATTTGCCTTCATTTACTTGATATTAATTATCGGTATAATATGTATTCTTCGCCGTAACCTTTATGGTGTATATAAAACAGTGTATCACTTCCATTATACACGATTTCAAATAAACATTACACACTTAAGACATGGTTTATTATTCCCGCCGAGAAGTTTAATAAATAATCGAATATTTTATACAGATGATATAAAATAAAAATTATTATTTCATAAAAATCTTTAATGTCCCGTGGTATGGAGGTATTATGGCGTAAAACAAGATAATAAATTGTCAGAATAGACATAAGTAGTCATATCTTACGATGTCTTTAGCAAAGCGATAAACCCATGTTGATTTGTAGAGTATGTTTTGTAAAAATAAATGTACTCATGACTTTGAACATATGAGTATATAGATACATACATAAAAAAACAATAAAGTAGATTCATAATTTTTCTATATACATATTTTTACGGATCGATCAAATCGGGTATTTCGAGACTTCATCTCACCTCACTCTATGCCACGTTTTTATATTATCGCGTTACATTTTATTTACGATCCATCATTGTGTGAACTTTCTTTCTTGAATTTATTCCTAAAGTATCGATTTCCGACTTCGCATTTACCTTACATTAAGATTTTATTTAAAATAAAACCAACAACAAATGGTTAATTTCTACTTTTCTTTTGTATACACTTTGTATATTCAACACTTTTATTAAAAATAAAATTATATAGACATGTTTCGGACAAACAGTCCTTCTTCAGTAAAGATACATATTTATAAAAATATCATGTAAACAACAAAAATTTTATAATTTTTTTATAAATATGTATCTTTACTGAAGAAGGAACATGTCTATATAATTTTATTTTTAATAAAAGTTTTGTATATACAAAGTGTATAAAAAAGAAGAGTAGAAATAAACCATCATAACAACACAAAGTATGGCGTATATAGAATAACAACAAATGATCCATCCTTTCAAATTAGCTCTAGATTAATTATTATAGGGTTCTGTTAGGTTAGAAGAAAATATTTTTTCATAATGAATAAGAACTTATGAAAACGTCTTCTAAAAGGTTTATTATATTTTATTGAAATAACATATTTCATCATACTTGGCATTATCGAATGCATACATTGGATAATGTCTTAGCAAGACGAAACATGTCATTCCCATAAAATATAATGAATTACTAACTATCTTAACATCACACTGTTTCTCCGGAGGGTTAGGCTGAGAGGGTGGGCCGCCACACTGTTCTCTCATGACATAATTTTCCCTCATCTTCTACATTCGCACATAGTCACACGCACGCTCATCGCTAGTTTCTGCTTCGAACATGGCCACCTATCGGTAATTGATTGATTCGGTAATGCCATGTCTTCCTTGGTCTTACTTCATTTTCTATTCAGATTACTTGTATATATTTTTTAACCACTCTTCCCCATCCATTAATTTATTATGTCAAAACTATCTCAGTGACCCTATAGAACGCATTCATCTGCCTTACATTCCATTCTTATTTCATCATTAGGTATTTTAATATAATTAAGCTTTTAGAAAACTGACGTTTTCATTCGTATTAATTGTTTTGTTATATATGGAGTTTATCATTGTCCAAGAAACAATACATATTTTTATTATTCCTATTGTAGCTTGTTGCTCCCGAGCATACAATTTAAAAGATTTCATTCTCATATAGAACGTACAAAATAATTTGTGATAATCTGTGATCTTTAAACGTAGCTTCCAATGTACTTAATATGTTGAGTGTGTTTTATCCTGGCGATTTCCGCAACAATGTAGGTAAATAAGGAAATGATGCGTTGCAGATAGTTTCATGCAATACCAATAATGCGCCACTTCTTGTGGGAACCACGGAGGCTTAACAGAGTTAGATCGAAGATTTGAGCACGCACGGTAACAGGAAACCATAAAATGGTTATATTTTGACCCGCCTATCCCCCGTCTCCGGTGCGACCGTCTTCAGACCGAATGCTCGCCAGGCGCCCTTATCCCTATGCTGATTTATTCGCTACGAATCTCCGACTAACTTTGACGTGGAACTGTTCGGATTCTCTCTCTAGGTGTCCCCGCGACGGCTATTGTGTTGCAAACTGCACGCTGGAACAGACTAGATAATTGGTCGCCAAACGGTGGTACTCGTACCAAGATATATTTGTAACTAATTTACTAACTAACCTATCCAGAGAAGTGCCTGGATGCGGATCTTTCAGAATAGAAGGAAGTTGGAAATACGAGAGGAGGCCTACTTCCAGGAGTGGATGGCCACAACAGGCTAAACAAGAAGAATAAGAACTAACTAAACTTCACGCCGTTTCTTCAAAGGTATTGACAGAAATAATGGACCGCCACACTATTCTTTCCTGACAAACTTCTTTCGTTCCTCAACATTCATCCGTCGTGTCATGCACGCACGTCGATTTCTCCGACGTGGCTGACATTCGATATTTGATTTATTTGATCGTGCCACGTTTTCCTCCGTTTACCTCTACTTATAGTTCCGTTTACATCGTTAACATATATAATTTTGTTGATATAAGCATCTTAATGATCCTTTCATTGTTTTGTTCATAACACTTTCCTTTGCACTGTATTCACTTCTTGTATTTTTATTCGACACTCTTTCATACATAGATTTTTCACATATTCATCTAAGAGATCACATTTTTACTGCATTTATTCTATTTCATCCTTCTTTTGCCAGTTCTCTGTATGTATGTATCCTTTTATATACAAACAAACAAACCGTCACGCTGTTTCCCCGAAAGCTTACCAACGGGTCATACTCAGAGGAAAATAAGGCATAACCAATTTAATCCAATTTTAAAGGTAGGCCATGCTAGAAGTCGGTAGAATCGACGTATGTCTCTATACGAAACTCGCTATATATTCACAATTCCATTTTCTCTTCGTTCTATAATATCTATTATTCCTTGCTATCTACTCTCCTTAAAGTTGAATACTTAGTTTTCAAGCTCATATTTTGGAGTAAAATTTTTGGCTCCCGTTGACTTCAACAGTAAGTAGGAAAAATGAATAGTTATCACTCACGAGTACACAAAAAAAAAACTTATTGTTTGTCATCGTTATGGTTTTTAATATTCTTAGTTCGACTGAAAAATATGCCCACTGAAGCTATACAAATATTTTTTAATTTTTCTCGTTTTTTGGTAACTAACTAACTAAATAACCATCACCACTTCTCCCCGAAAGGGTAGGCAGAAAGAATGGACTATCACACTTAAACCGATGCGGCACTCCATCCTTGTCATTTCGCCCCCGCGGGAGACGCTTCTTATTTATGGTAGATGTCATTTTATGCGATACTCCAACTGTACTGGTATATATTATAATTCAAGTGTAAATTATTTTCGGAACGTCTATTGAAAAATCTGAACTATTTTATCTTTTTATTTTTTATATACTTTGTATATACAACACTAAAAGTTAGTGTTGTATATACAAAGTATATAAAAAAGAAAAAGACAAATGAAACATCTACAACACAAAGTATGGCGAGCATAGAATATATTTTATCTTTGTTGCATTTAGTTGATAATTGAAAGTTTCCAACCCCTGTCGTAGACGTTAGATCCATTTGTGATATGGTATTTGATCACAACATGCCCGCTGGGAGCGCCTTGGTTCCTTGTTTTTCATGCTCTCGGCACGGTATCGCGGAGCAGGTCGGTCCGGTGTGATGTGTGTAAACAAGACGATGTTTTTGATTGCTGCATCCTTTGTTTAGTTTAACACGTCGCGAGAAAAAAATACGATGTACGCCGATATCTGATTGCATTGTATCGTTGAATTAGTTACACTAACCAAAAATACAAATTGTTTCTTAGTTATCTCATTCAGTCAATCTTTGTATTGAATCTTTTCAAAAAATCATGACCGTTCTGCCTTCATAACCCCGTACACACGAGGGATTTACATTTCGTTGGGTTTCCTGTCATTCGGGGTAACTTTGAACTTTGTTTGGCTCTTCAAGTTTTGTTTTGCTTTTTTTCATTTTATAACGCTAGTCCGTCAAAGTGTACGCATTTTGCAGGTTGCTGTTTGAATGCAAATTTTAATTCTAGACAAATAAACTGCCCTTGTTTACATAAAAAAAAACGAATTCTATAAGTTAAGTTGTTTATTATCTGTTTATTTAAAAAAAATTATTTCATGTACAATTGATTAACATTTACGCAATTGAATTATTTTTAGTATAAATTTTTATGAAATATATAATATTACAATAGTTTTCACTTACGTAAATGAAAAAAATTCTTTTGATTAATAAAATTTGATATGAACATTTTAATTTAAAATAATTTACAATGTTTCTAAATACAAATATTTTTTTTGTTAAATAGTCCATTGTTTTGGCCGATACACGATGATACTTTAACATTTTAAACAGTTAAATTAAATAACTTTGTTTTTTGTATCACAATTGTATTTTGTTTAACACTACAGCTGTTTCGTCAACCTATGTTGACATCATCATTGTAAAACCTGATGACGTCAACATATTTTTAAGTTATTTAATATAACAGAAAAAAAATTGTTAGTAAAACTAGGTGTTTTGTTGGTGTTATAATTAAATCTTTTTTAGGAAACGATGTAACCGACTTGTTAAACAAATAAATTAAAAAGTTCAATGTTACCCATAATGTTTCTTTAGAATATTTCAATATTTTCCACACACGTTTTGTATGTTGTACGTGCATGAAACATATTTTTAAATATGTCAAACATACAATAACGTTTACTCATACCTTCTACAAAAGTAGAAGTAAAGGTCCAAATGTGATTTCTTTGTATACATATTTTTTCCTCACTTTTTAGTGTTACGTACTTAGCTCACGTAGTGCTAGCGCTTGTAGAATTAATTCTCATATCGTGTGATCACGTGTTTGATTTCCGTTTTCAATTACCAAAGAGCTTTTGGCTCCCGGTTATTACACTCTGTTTTATTTTTACTTGTTGGTACTTGCGATTACGCACTTTTTATTAATGCCCTACCTAACCATATCTCAACATTTTATACATTCAATCCCCTTACACTTGTATCTACACAAAGTGATATTGGTGCTGAGTATCACTTGGGAGAGTGTCTCCTATCTTCAATCGCGCTAACAACATTTCTTAAGCCCGTCCATGTTTTTATGCCAACTCTACGCCATTCCTTGATCCTTCTTCTAAGTGTAAAATTGAATGAATGAATATTTGTTGCAATTGATTACGTGATTCAACTATGCCTCCTTCTTTATTTATGAAGTTAGAAGTTCTCTCTCTCCTTTTAAGTTAGAAGCTCTATAGCAGTGCTTGCCTTTTTTGAACTGATCTATTGAATGTGTTTATACTTAACAATGTCTTAATGTACTTTCAGACGCCCGATTAAGGCGAAAATCTTGAATTGCATAATTAACCGAATGCATTTATTAATACTTTATTAACTCTTCGAAAACCTACACGTTTTCTCGAATAATAATAAGAAATATGGCGAAGTACCTAAGTACATAACGGATTTTTTAAAGAATTTTGGTAATGAAGACCTCAGAAGCTCTTTAAATTACAAGTCCTCGAGAAAAAAATATTGCATTTTTGAGGTCTTATTTAGGAGATTCATTTCATTAATTTTAATTAAAACACTAAAAATATTTATATAATTATATATTTTTTAATTATATTTTTTAACCATTACGCTGTCATATCACCGATGAAAATAATTCAAATTAATAATTATAATTTTCCTTATCTCGTCGCGTAGAAGTAAACCTGTTTGCATTGTCCTGCAATCTTCTCATTCATTTCACACCCAAGGGCCATTTCACCTCCACAGTATCTAACGGCTTCCTCGCCCGCGACGGATCGTAAGGTATTCTCGATGCGAACGCGCCATTTTGATGGTTGATGGATGGCACAATGATCGGCAGATGCCCGACGGATGCGCGCGCATCTCCTGACGTGCCGGGACATGACGTGAACACCAATGCATAGACGAGAGTTAGGACGCAGGGACGAATTCCGAATGCAACATTTTGTTATTATTTTGTTAAATAAATCTTGGCATCATTATAGCGCAATCCAAACCGATACAACGATTGAAACAAGGGCACAAAAGAAAATATGTATAAAATTGTATGAATAGAAACATGACAATTGCCTCTTTGCTTCGCAATAGTTGCATATAAATAGCTATTTCGAATGCCACCTCGTCGAGAAGACGAATCGCCTTAAATACATGAGAACATTGAAGCGCTTCTGTGCGGCAATTCGTGGTATAAAATAAGAGATGAAGACAAGGGCTTAACTGTAGCTTTAGGGAACTTACGAATTTAGTTTTCTAATTATTGGATAGTAAATATTCTTTCTAACATGACAAATAATCGTTACTCTCAGCTTTTTTTTCTGTTCAATCGTTGTCAGTCTATGCTCCACGTAGCGTCCTTTTTCTGGTCACCCCTTTGTTAGTCTGCGGGACATCCTTGACTAAGTAGACTCCGGCATTGAGGGAATGAGTTGACATTTTGTTATTCAAATTCCTTTCGCAGGTGATTGGTGAAACGTCAAGGGATCTGATACAAGAGATTCGATTTGAATATGGTATTCCGTGTAGAGGGCAAACTGTACCCGCTTATAAATCGTGAAATCACAATCTAAAAATAATACATAATATGGAGAATATTCGAAAATATGCAATGCTAGAACTATTACTTATTAACATAACAAGTAAGATATATGCAGAATTTTCTGTTTTATTCGAACAGACTTAGCTAGATATTATTTCATAAATTACAAGTTGATAAATAAATGTGTAATTTGATAAACTTAAGTTCACTCATAGGATTCCATATTTATATAATAATAAAATAAAACGTTCCTAACTTCTTTTGTCTTTATTTCACTGTGAGTCTGGCGAAACCGGTCACGGTTGAAATCAAGACCAAATACGTCTTCTCAGCCTTCCCCATCGCACGGCATCTTTCACATTGCAGATCTTTCTTATTTCAGAATTTCTTATTCTGTCATCTTTATTATCTTGATGATCTTAATTCCATATTTATTTTTCTAGATATTTTGACTGGTTTTAATTATTCTTTCCGGAGATCGATATAAACTTGCCGAAATAGAATAAGAATGATTAGAAGGAGGTTAAAATTGGTTGAAAATAAACTTATGGTGTTTTTTTTATTTGCGTTGGCGAGTAGTTTTTTACACTCACGTCACGAGGTATTGATTTTGAAATATTAAAAAAAAAAGTTTTTAAGCACTTAACTTGCTATTGTAAAATATTTGCATATTCCCAAGCACGTAGGTTAATTTTCTTATGGAGTATTTTTGACTTGTTATATGTTATATTTTATAATTGACTATTTCTCCAAGTTTGCATCACAGATTTAATGGCTACAGAGTCATTTCAGTAGTGTAAAGAAACTTAAGTTTACTTATGGTTTTATTATGTAGATATGCATTCTTATTATGCAACAATTATTCTTTGGTTATGACTTGTATTGCAGCCATAAATGAGGCGGAATTTCACGAATTGATATTTCAAATCGTGTTGTTGGAATATTTTCGCTTTTCCACGATTCGTGTCCGGATTGTTATTCAGTATTCAAAATCAACAAATGGTTCTTTAGACACATTGCCTATTCCACGACCCGCTCACTCTAAAGGAAACAGCAACTCGGATTCATGAATTTATTTTTATTGCGCATTCAACGACTTGTAAAATGCATACAGCATTGGGAAATACTTCTCTCGAAAACTAAGCTACCCGTTACTCCATGCATATAAAAATGACTCTTTTGATCCGGAACAAAACCTCAATATAGAGGTTTAAAAAATATACCTATAAAAATTTATCTTTAACATATGATTCGCGATTTGCACTCTCATCCATAAGCTTTTAAAATCGAAATATAACAAGAAAAAATGCATCTTCTTCTTTTAATAGATCTGACGATCTGTGATACAGGAATCATGTCTCGTCGGATGATGAGATTCAGCTGTCCTTCCATCTCTTAGGCGGTCTTCCAGGTGGCCGGTGTCCGGAGGGGATTTCATAAGCGGCTGTATATGCAAGTCTGTCACCATCCATTCGGGCTACGTGGTCCCCCCAGCATCTTCTTCTGAGTCTACTCCACTGAACAATATCCTATATTTCGCAAGTTTTTCTTATGTCTACGTTGCGGACACGATCTCGGAGCGTTTTTCCAGAAAAAAATATGTTCTATTATATAGTTACACAGTTTGGGAATTGATCGTGATAGGTTTTAAGTTATAAATTTTATCTATTTCACTCTTCTTTCTTGGAAGTGGAGTATTGCTCCTGAATATGTATTAAATCTTGTTATTATGGAATGTCTGTTGCCGATATAAGAGAAGATTATATGGCGAATGAAAGCGAAATAAAAAAATAAGATTCTCTAAGATGGTTTAAACACGTACATATAATGGTCAAGAATGTATATTGTAGTTATATAAATGGAGAAAGATCGTGAAAAACGTGATAGAAGATGATAAAATTGAAAATGTCGGCAATGCGAGATATATCGAAAACAGCATAATAATATTGATGGGGTTAGAGTAGTGTGTAGAATGGAATAGAAGATTGTGGTGGTCTAGGAGACGGCTTTTCCATTAGCTAATTTGTTAGCTGTATTCATTAACAGAATTCTACAGGTTTCGCTTGTACTGTCATAAGTGTATATTTCAATAGATTATCCTACAAATAAACATGGCTTTCCTTTGGATGGAACCAAATATATATAAATAGCGCTTCCCGTTGAACTCGCATACAATTACGGTAACGGATTTCTTCTAAATTTTTTTGGTACTCTGATGGGTAAATAATGTTTTAAAATTTTGAATACAGCCGTGTAACGAGCTTCGTTTAATGATTGGCTGGTTACACGAAGTTTTAATGAACTCGAGAAATTAGTATTTACTTCATACGTTAGTACGCTCTCAAGGGGACCGCGCCGCGCGGTACATATTACGGAGTCATCAGGAGTAAGACCGCGGAGTATTTAATATGGAGAATAGTTTAAATTAGGAAATAAATTGGTTTTTTTATAGTTTTTCTGTGTCGGTGTGTATTCAGAAAGCATCACCTAATTATCAGGGTTAGTGAAACAAAACGCTTACGTAAGAAAAAATGTTTGTTTTGAAATGGTTTTGGTAATTCTAACAAATATTTTTTTAATGTGGAATACGTATGTTTGTGCATAGTTATACACGGTACTCAGAAATATTATATCATCCTAAAAAACTTGAATCCAACCTTGAATTAAATTTATTTTCTTATACACAAATGGGAACATTTGTACGGTAATCAATATGATGAATTCGTTTATGATTCGAGTAATTGGGATATAAGTCCTGGAAATATCCTGAAGGCTTTATCTTTATCTTTAATTCAGCATTTTAATTTATTTATTGACTAAATGGAATTGATAATTTATTTTCTATAATTGTAGTGAAAACTTTTAATACATTACATTACATAAGTGTCTTTTGATATACGTTTTCCACATTTCTGTATCGCCATTTAAAAAAGCTTCATAGATTTTGGTTTCTTTATCACATTCACAAGACCGGATAAACTGCTTTCGAAATAACGATGTTTATAAATTACCTATATGTTTTTGTTAATTGCATTTTCTTGAATTATTGTATTTAAAAATATGACGGCAAATAAACCCCCAATTTCGTGTTCCCCAGAAAAGCTCAATAACCATAATTAACTTAATAAAGGTGAATTATTTAGTACACCTATATTGTATAACTTAGCGAGCTTATAAGTTAGTTAGAAAGTTTCAATCCTGCGATTGGTTTGCAGCAATTTCTTCTATTCTTCTCTTCCATTCTTCTCTGTCTTGTGCGGCTCTTTTGAAATCTGCATATGATGAGCAGCGCACGTCCACCAACAGGTCCTCCAGGTACTCTCGGCGTGGGCGTCCCCCAGAGTTTGTCCCCTCGGTCATACCCTCCATTATGGCATGCAAGATGCCTTTTAACTACGGATTATTCCATTTTTATACTCTTATTATAACCTCAGTTTACTGTTCTGTGTGATTGCGTTTCGTTACAGTTAAGCGCACAGTACATACAGCTTAAATAATTTAACCATCTTCGAGATTTTTGTTATTATATTGTGGTGTAGTACATCTACATGTATTTTTAACGATGTCGTATTTTCGTATACACCGTGTTGGTATATCGGTTTCGTTTCGCAGATTTGTTGGTTACCTATTTTATTTTCCATGTACTGAAAAGTTTCCCACGTTTATATAATACGTAGTCTTATTTTCATTCGGCTTTTGCCAATGGCATATTTGCATGTATTGGTTACTTTATGCTTTGGGCATTGTGGTTTCTTGCGTTATTTTCAATATATTATGTAACAAATATTTCTATGGGATAATCCTTACGTTTGTTTTTTAGCCAATATATTCATCTTCTTAAGTATTTTCAATACCGTATTATTTCTCTGTAATCTGGAATTATCTTTATAAGTATATAACTCAGTTATATACTTACACCTGAAGATGGAGGTCATATCCGAAACATTTTTGTGTTTAAATATTTTTATTATTATTTCATAAAGATATTGAATTAACTTAAGTGGAAAATATACAGCGTTGTCTTTCAAATTCTAATTTACAATGGAATTCCAGAGGGTTAACGCCTTAACTTTCAATAAATCTCTGTAATATTAGTACTAACGATTTTTGAACCATGGTGGATCCCGTTTGATTCAGTTGTTGCTTTAAACCTATTTACAAAACTCTGAAAATATACGACTTATCGGAAGATTCTTGAAATTAGCTTTAGACCATTTACCTACTTTCCTAGAACGTAATCTAATAAGTAATGATGTGGGATTTGAATTATATTTAGGATTTAATCATTGTCCCTTGAATCGGTAGTCAGTCAATCATCACATCTGCAAACGATTATTCAAACTAACATACCCCCTTAAATATTTATATCAAAAATGTTTTGACCGCAACCAGTAATGTATGTTTCAATTTATAATCGAGAATCGTGTTTACCACCCCTGATCTTTATGTATTTAAAGGACTCAGTTTGCAATAGTGTCACCAGTCTGTCGATGCCAGCGAGCCTGGCGAAACCGGTCGCTGTCGAAATAAAGAGAAAAGTGGAAGTAGTTAAAAAAACATCGTTATATTCAATTATTATGTAATCGATTTATTACTTAATTCTACTTGTGTGCCATACAAAATTTCTCCGATGTTGGCCATCACTTCTGCAAAGGTTTTTCTGTCTTATGTCTCTCGGAATAACTCCTTGACGCTCCTCTTTCTAGTCCAGTCTTAATGTTGTGCAGCCAAGAGATTTGCTGTCTCTGACAAATAAATTATTAATTACTCGATACATAATTTATATCAAATGTATTTTTATAATTTAAATATTTATTAGTCATAATCTATGTTCTAAATCCCTTAGACGTACTCGTATGTATGATGAAACGATATGATAGAATTTCAAATGATAACAGGATGGAATGTAAAGCGGAAAAAAGTTAATAAAATGCCCATTGCTATTTTTTAAGACAAGAAAAAGTTTCCAGGATGGATTGCCAAGTCGTAAGTACTTCATTTTCGGCATTCCTCTGGACTGGTCATGGATTTTTTATTTTATTTTTTTTATTTTATATAAAAATACATAAGAAATCATGTAGGTATTTCCCATGAGTTATAAAAGCTCATTTAAAAAGTTCGCTGCGTTGGTTTGGGCATATGTAACGCATGGGTGAAGAAAGGATTGTTAATAAAGTACACGTGAACGATGTGAATGTATTGCGGAGACGAAGAAGACCGAGGGAAAGATGGCATGCCCAAATTGATCAATTTTTAAAGGTCCATGTAGACTGTCTGAATGTGGAAGAAGTTGGAGAGGTGTGTCGGGATAGAGATGTGGGGCGGTCTATTCTCTCTGCGTACTCTTTCGGATCGACGG
Organism: Lepidostoma basale; assembly: GCA_022606425.2. Lineage (NCBI taxonomy): Eukaryota > Metazoa > Arthropoda > Insecta > Trichoptera > Lepidostomatidae > Lepidostoma > Lepidostoma basale. The sequence goes on along the minus strand of JAHDVF020001433.1, from coordinate 1,122,943 downwards.
CGTTATGTTTTGTTGTTGTTATAATCTAGTTTAATCTTATGAATTGGTTTGGCGCAAAGTGTAATAGTTTTGTTGGTTAAGTAGATGCGCTTGGGTTTTTATTGTGGTAGTCTCGCGTTGCTTTCTATAATAAAATAATTTTATTTTATCTACAACAGATTATATTATATATAATCTCATGACATGTGATAGGTAGCTAGTTTATCGCCATTTTTATTGCCACGAAAATTTTTACCAGACCAAAGACTATGTGATTTTCTTCACTGCCATCGTCAGAAATCGAACCTGGGACATTGGACAGTCATAGCTTTTGCCACTCTGTCACGCAAGTTATCTTTGATTAATATTGTCTTATTATTCAAGCTCGCAGTGCTATGAAAATTGTTCGAACACGAGCCGGATTTAGATATTGGCATGTAAATATGTATTATGTAACCAGGTTAAAGTAAATATTTTATTGTCAGTCGTCGGAATAAATCGTTAAAGTGTAGTGGGGTCAAATCGTTAAATCGTTCCCGGGCTGGTGCCGCGAGGGGTCAAATAGTTAAAACACAATCTTCACAATCTCCGGTATCCCCGTGAATGTATTCTCGTAAAATATTTACGATTTGTTCAACACAGGTTCTGCTGCGGCGGGCGGTGTAATCATCCGTGTCACAGGTGTATTCCAACAAACTATCATACGAGTTGCCAAAGGCGCCCCGCGACATTTCGTTTATTTCACATTTTTATTTTTTAGAAAACTACATAGTTACATTCTGCATTCGTGGCAGAGAGGAAACGATGACGGCAAAATTCTTAAGCTGTCTTTGATCTTTTAAAATTTACGTAACTATAAAAATGGCGATACACTAGCTACCTATCACTTGTCATGATAATCAATAGCTAAAAAGTTGTTTTCTGTAATTGGGTTCAAATAACCTATTGTATATAAAAGTGTGATCACATACGATCCAGGAAGATGTAAGAAATGCTGCAATCCGATCCTTAGGAACGAAACCTAAAATAATACGAGTAGTTACGTTATTACCCATTGACTTTAAAATTTTCGCGTAGAGCTCCAAGCGTCAAACATTGCGTTTTAATTTGAGATTATTCAATAATTATGCTTAATGTATGAAATAGCTGTGTTGGATAGGGGTCAATTGAGGCTATTGTTGAATGCAGGCTCTTTTATTATCCTTATATTTACGTCGCTTTATTTTTTTCTTTGATTTGTTGATTCCCATTTATCCGATCAATTTATTTAAAATGGTAATAACAAAGCGATATGATTATCATTCATTGAGACTTTTATTTTTACTCTTTTCCTTGTTATGCACCTTAGTTTATTAAGTCTAAGAACTTTGAATTGAAACAAAGTAATTTTGGATAATCTGGCGTTAACACTGGAATTCTATAATGACGATTGTTTTGTGAATTGAACACATTTTCCGCTTTTAAGTTAATTTTTCTTAAAAATAAACTCAAAAGTGGAAAAAACTGTGTTTAGTTTCATAATAAATCGTCTTTAAACAAAGTAATATCACAAATTGTACGTCAATTTCACGAAGGTTATTCCATACAGTTGGCCTTTCAGAGATTGATTCGTGATGTCTTGTCAGGTATTGCTCTTCCCGTCGGCATTTCGACTCTAGTTCCATTGCTAATAGTTCGAACAAGAGGACGGTTAATTATAAAATGAAATATTAAAAATGAGTTGAGTTTTTCTTCATCTTAATTATTTGAAAAGTCGCGTATTCATTATTTTCTACATAACAAGTTTCTTCTTACGTATGTGAACGAAGTTTAAAAAACGTGATATTAAAACGATCTAAATATTTTTCGAGTCTTCTCTGCGTCCTGTAAGTTCTAGTCGCGCACCACCAACCATGTTTACCATAATGGGTTAGTTTTCACGTTAAAACCGTTTCCAGCGCTTACGTTTCGTTCTGCCTAGCATCGCGATTCTCCTTCATTGTTCATTGTTGTTTTTAGTGAAGCATTTTATTTTCATAATTGACTGTTTCCCACTAAATTATCTCTACGCACGTCCATTGTGCTTTCCTATTATTTTAAAAATCACTTTTAGATGTCGGGTATTCAGTTTATGACAAGAAAAATGAAGGCTGGGACTTAAATTTGCTACCTTATAATTAATCATTTTTATCATATTATTACGTTATTTTTCATGTTGCTTTTGAACGTTTTAGTTACCACATGGTTAGATACGTAATTATTTTATGCATAATCTATCATGTAATAATAGACGTGGAACACTTTGAGGATTACATTTTTTACCTGTACTTTAAGTTACAAAAAATTGTATTGTAGAATAATGAAATTAAATTTGAGAACTTCATCATGAAAATTGCACGAAAATACGAACATGTAATTATATTACGTAATATAAAGATGATAATGATATCTGTCAAGTAAAATAGTTGGAGTTAGAGCGATAAAATATAATAATGAAGTTTTAGCTTACGCTAAGCGAGTGAATGTGTTTTTAGTTTTACACTTGATAAATCCCTAAATAATGTATCTAGATATAACTACATAAATCTTATTATATCATAAAAAAAGCAACTTATTAAAGTTATGTTATTTTTCAATTATTATAATAGTGGTCACGGGATGGTGGATTTTTATTCCGACTCTGATGTATCTAAGTGAAGCATGGAACTGGCATATGGAGGATGGAGATAGAATAAACAATTAATCCTTGTAAAATAAAAATAATTTATCCGCAATGGGTGAAATCCAGTATTTGTCTACAAGAATTTGTATACATTCAAAATGTTGTTGTATAAATATAACTGGTACATGCAGGCAAAAAATTGGAGAGACATCTCCAGGCGAAATCTAGTACTGTATGATTTGCATAGACTTTCACAGTTCATTTAATAAAGGTTTTCTGCTTAATGCTTTCTAATCTTAATATAGATGACGCTAGTGTAGAGTGAACATAAAAATGTGAAAATAGGTGTAGAAACCTACCATATACTCGTATACTCGTACAAGTTCCAAAAAGTTTGTCAGACGTGGTGGTCACAACGGCGGAATGGGGAATATTGTTAAACGTGAAGTGATCGCTCAACCCAACCAATGACAGGTCATAAGTCCTGTAAGCGCCTCGGCCACCACCTTCTGTTTCCAGAAAACAACTTGCATCTTCGTCTCTATTGAGATACAATTAATCCTTGTAAAATAAAAATAATTTATCCGTAATGGGTGAAATCCAGTATTTGTCTACAAGAATTTGTATACATTCAAAATGTTGTTGTATAAACTTAGTCGTATCTGTATAAATCTATATATAACTAAAACTAACTAACCATCACGCTGTATCCCCGTAGGGGGAGAAAGAAAGAATGGAACGCCACACTGTTCTGTACTGACATACTTCTCTCGTTTCCTCTACATTCATACATCTTGTCATGCACGCACGTCGATTTCTCCGACTCCTCACGTGACCGACATTTAATATTTGATTGATTTGATCATGCCACGTTTTCCTCGGCCTTCCTCCATTTCTAGTTCCGTTCACGCCGTTTACATATACCTTCTTTACCATTCTGTCTTCACTCATTATTTCCATCTGCCCAAACCATCTTAATGACCCTTTCACCTTTTATATATGCATTTGACACTATCATATATATAGATTTAAGCAGGTGTGAATGAAAGTATTATGAACAAAATAATGAAAGGATCAAAGATGGTTCGGACACAAATGAAGGAAACATTGTAAAGAGAGTATTTGTTAACGATGTATATGGAACTAGAAATCAAGAGAGATGGAGAAAATCGTGGCACGATAAAATGAATTGAGTATTAATTCTCGGCCAGGTGAAGAATCGGAGAAATCGACCCTAGAACAGTGTGGCGGTCCATATTTTCTCTCCAACCCGTTCGGGAAGACGGCGTGATGGTTAGTTAGTTAGTTCAGAATGGTATTTAATAGGATTTTTATTACTTGTCTTCTTTGAGAAATATTCTTATAACTTCTCTGAAGAATCACTGTCGCATCCTTTCGTGAAGTGTATGTTAGATGTGCGGAGGTGGCGACTCCATAGTCCGCTACCGTCCCCGACCCGAGCAAGTAAATTTGCATCAGCCATCCCTTGGAACGTCGCCGCGGGCAGATTATTACAATCACGCAACGCGGCTCGCCCATCACTCCGCTGGAAGTTACGCACGTCCATAGACACGAAGCCCCGACAAAACATTTGAGGAGAAATGCCACAACACACACGTAACTTATTATCCTTCACTTACCGGTGCTGTGTAGCTAGTACACACCAATTCTAAGAACTTTTATATATCTATTAATATATTATAATTACTACTGCTATCATATTTTCAGTGTTTCTTCATTTTGCATTTACGCGTCGATTGACTTATTTCAGTTAGATTATATCATTTTCCCGATGACGGAGGTAAACAACTTTCTAAACATATCGAGGAAAATAAACTCTAAAGCGGAAAGAACAGTGTTTTAATTCATAAAAAAATCGTCATTATGGAATTCCTTATATTAAATAAAAAATACATTATGTACGAGTATATGTGATTTATTATTTACGTTAGTACGAATGAAAACGTCTGTTTTCTGGGAATTTTATGTGAATGACATGTTACATCCTTTCAAGTCAATATTAAACATTTTATATTACCTTAATTACCTCATATTATTAATAATACATGTCATTCACAGAAAATATAATATAACTTCTAGAAAATATACGTTTTCATTCGTATCAATTATTTTATATGGAGTTTTACATCATTTTTCAAGAAATAATTAAATTTGAATGTATTTCATATTAAAATGGAATTATGTAACTTCACACACCCTTTTTTATATAAAAAGTATTTTTATTGTATCATTTACCTTATTCCTTAATATTTGTTAAATTAAATCGATACCTCTTTCGTCTTATTTGCTTTCTTCGTCGACAGCAATTGGATGTTCTATTCGGAAGCATATCTCATCCACTTCGTAATTGTTTTCCATTTAATGATATCCCCCACTTGTGCGATCCCAACATTTGTGTGAAATTATTCCATCAAAGAGTTTGCAATTTTAGAATCTACATAATTTAAACAGTTCACATTTGTCTGGAATAATAATGCGATATTCTCAGATAAATAGGCTCGCTGTTGAGTGATAAAAATATAGCTTTATTTTATAAATATTTTTATACGTATATGAGCTCAATGTAATAATTTTTTTCTTGAAATTTTTTTTTTTTTACCAAGGAAACTTAAAAGTTTTTTTGATAATAATTATTTTCATTCTGATTATGTGGTTGTTAGTAGGATTAAAAAACTTATTTTTTCTAGAGCGATGATGTAAAACTCCTTATAAAATATAAAAAAAACCGTTTGTGTTCAAAAAGTTTTATTATGCTAGTGACATATTTTGCTTTATCATATCTCAATTCCATAAAAAAAGTTGAATTCCAAAAAACGAGTGTGTGAACATTATTGAAAACTAGAAGCAAACCTAATTAATACATTGTGAAATATAAGTATTTATTTTATTATTATAGTTACTTATATAGGTTGTAAGGTAGGTATAATGCTTTAATGCAATTTGGAACATTGCAAATGTATAGAAGTGTAGAACGGAAAGGCAAAAAGAACTACAGAAGTCGAAATTAGATCTCCAAGACGATTGTGTTTAAAACTATATAGAATATAGAATATCAAATGTCGATTTATACCCGACATAGCGAAAAGGTAGAAAGCTAAATAAAATGAATTTTAGTGGAGCAAAAATTGTGGACCATCGAGGAAATAAGCCAATTATTACAATTGTGAATATCGGTCATCTAGAAGTTTGAAAAGTTCACTTCATTAACGTTCAATAGTCTTAAGAAGTATGTTAGGGTTTGAAAAGAAGTGTGTGACGGTAATCCACTCTTCAGGCTTGATAGTCAGCTGTCTCATTGAAATACTTATCATGCGTTTAGTATCGATGCTCTCAGCTTCCTCATTTCTGGCATTGTATTATATTTTAGACATAAGTATATATTTAAAAGATAAGGCGACGTGTATAATGATGTTCCTTTATCTGTGAGTGCTTCTGCAGCATTCAGGAGGACTCTCGGCTTATATGTATGTGTTTTAAAATTAATTAACTCGACTACTGGTTTGCTTTTCATTATTATATGTACCTCTTGTCAACCTGTCGGTGGAGTGATTGGACAAATAAGATACGCGGGACACGAGAATTTCATCCAGTCAGTTATCCTCATTATAAGGACACTTGGGACGCAGATTCTGCATGAATGCGCATATATTCCTACAATAGTTGTTATCTTGACACATAGATAATTATTTTCGTGTATCTATTACTAAAGATTATTAGTTTATTATTTTATATTTTTAATAATTATTATTTTAAAAGATAGCATGTAACACGGGTAAAGTCAATGTTAATCAATAAGAATGAAAACGTAAGTTTTCTACAAGTTTTATTATATTTTATGGGAATGACATGTTTCTCCCTTATAAGGCATTATCAAGTGTCAAATCACATTTGATAATGCCTTTGAAGGACGAAACATGTCATTCCCATAAAATATAATAAAGCTTCTAGAAAACCGACATTTACATTAAAGGCGGGCCAGACTGTGTAAAAACATCAGTTTCCAACCAACGAGCCAGACTATCTATCTCATTCTACGCCGGGTAAAATAATGCGAGGAAGAGAGATAAACGTACCATGTTTGTTGAATAGTTTGTTTGTTGCACATGGTACGTTTATCTCTCTTCCTCGCATTATTTTACCCGGCGTAGAATGAGATAGATAACTGTTTGAATAAACACGAATCCCTATGGATTTCACGTGTTTATGCGGTTTGTTTGTCACAGTGTGGCCCGCACTTTATTGTTTAAGAATCAATAAATGAATTGAAATGTTACTTTATCACAAATTTGATTACATTTATAATTACATTTTTAAACGGTAAGCTTTTTTCAATATGCAAACCTGATCTTAGAATATGCCGCAGCCATTAGAAAAGAGCTCTCTTAAAACCTCTTAAACAATAATAAAAAATCTTTATCAATGCTGCTATGTATAGAAAAAAAAAACTTTTTTGTAAATTTTCTATTTCTTTGTAACTGCACTTTATTTTTATTAAAATTCAATAAAAGTACAAACGTGTTTCGGGACACAGAAACCATCCGTCAGTTTTGAAAAATTTACCACATTCATGATAAAATTTGTTTTGTATATTTTTAGTTACTTTGATGAAGTGCTTCTGTGTTCCGAAATATGTTTGTAGTTTAATTAATTTTTTGTAAAAAAGAAAGAAAAAAGTGTATATTTTATAATTATGAATTCGCAACACAAAGTAATGGTGCATAAATTTTAGAAGAAGAACTTGATTGTTTTGAACATATTTTCCATTTTTATTTTATACGAATTGTCTTTTTTAATAATTCCACTCTTATTTTAGTACTGCAAATAAACACGCAACCTGTCCAACTTTATAACTCTCATAAACAGTCACTTTTCTTGTTTCGAGACGTGTGAAATGCTGCGGGAAAATGATAATTTTCAGTGTTGCCATTGTGAAAAAAGCCTATGAAACGAGCCGAAATTTGTAATTCGCGACTTCGGCAAACGTAATGCAAAACGCGTATCTTACATCTGTTCACTTCGGGAGTACAAACTTCTCGGAAGGAATTCTTATTCATATAAACACACGGCGGTACTACAGGAGCCGGCACTGCCCTTGCCGCGATATGTATAATATGTGTTCTGCATTGTAGGAGAAATGAAATCTTACGTTATTGTCAACGATTTTCTTATTCTCGAAATGCGTATTTATTCTGCATAATCGAATTTCCGATTGTGTGGTCTGATGCTCATGTCTTTTTTTTGTTTTTAAGTGCGCAAACATCCAGTCCTCATAGTTGGCTGAATTAATGTCTTAAAGTTGAACATCGTTATTTCTTTCGATTGCATATAAAAACGGATTTGATTTTGTGCATACGAGTAAAAAACTTGTTCTTTATGTCTTAGTTCAGCTGAAATGATATCAGGTTTACGTATACTTAAAAGTGCATAATTATTATAGTATTTAAACCAAAAGGGTTGTGTACTCGTATTATATATAAGAAAATCAGTAACTTTATTCGATACTTAATTTTTAACAAATTATGAAATATCTTCTTCTTCTTCAAGTGCCCTGTCGGGTCCCCCCAACGTTGGCGATCACCTCGGCGAACCTGTCTTTGTCCTGCTTCAGGCTCCTCCACACTTCGGATGCCGGTCCACTCACTCACGTTTCGCAGCCAGGACATTTGTCTCCTACCGGGCCCTCGGCGTCCCCAACTTTCCCTTCCAGTATCAGCTGGAGAAGGTGGTACTTTTCCCCACGCAGTATATGAAATATGACGTTTTTTATTGAAGGTCTATTTCAATTACATTGTTAATTTGGAAGTAGAATTTAGGAAGTTGGAAACACTGTTAAAATTTACTTGACCAAATAAACGCGTTTTTTTTTCAATTTGGATTGAAAAAAATACAATAGAAAAATAATATTTTAGGTAGTGATGCAGCATATTGTGGAAACAGAGCCATTCTCGCGAAGCTTCTAGATATTTAAGCGCTCTTCGGCACCCAGTGTAGCTCTTGTGAATTTGAATCTAGATAAATAATGCTTATAGCTAGATTACGAAAATATTTTTTTTTGTATTTAAAAAAAATGTATATCGAGTTAAAATCCACTGATGTTTGTGTCTACGACCGACTCGGCGGTTCGCTGCCATCTTCTGGCTCTTAGTTAAATAAATAAAACCTTGTAACTAGAAAAATTGCTTCGATGAGGTTATTCCAGGGATACATCAAGCAATTTGTCGTTCGTTCTTGCATCACCAAATTTATCCAGACCCTGCCAGAATTAATCTTTCATGTACTTTCTTAACTTCTGTGATATTCCTTACTTCATTCCAAAACTCATAATATTTTTCCTTTTTGCGTATTAAAGAAAATGATGAAAATATAAGGCATGTAAGGCGGATGAATGCGTCGTAAATAAAATTAGGAAAATATCATTAACATAGTTAGGAGATTGAACGATTGAATGAGAAATCTTTCGAGGGCGACATGGCATGACCAAATTTATCAATAACTGAAAAGCGGCCGTGCTCGAAGTCGGAATAATCGACGAGTGTGTCTACTCCGGGGAAACGGTGCGATGGTTAGTTAGTTGGTTATGAAAATATAATTTGGTTTTATAACAGCAGTTCTGCAGTGGGTGCGAGTGGATTCAGGATGGCTCATTCCTCGTGTAGTGTATGTCGTGTCGGTACACGAATACTTATCCCGTGGCGGGCCCTGCTACGTGCGGGGTGCCCCCAGACTCGCCTCCCTCCCCGCGGTCGCCGCCGCGATAAGGCGCAATGCATAACCGCAAACAAATCATATCTCGAATAGAGATGCACGTTGTCTTAGCGGGCCCGGGAACGAGAACGAGGGACCGCATTCTCAATTTCATCCTTGTGAATACGCCTCACGATTTACTATAATCCGCTTTACGAAACTTCGCAAAGTTGTAAATATTAAAACGTTTTGCTTGTTGAGTTTTGAGAATGGTGCTTTGGATATTGCTTGGTGTACGGTGTTCAGGTAGCTATGTCGTCGTCCGTGTTGTTAGTAGGGTTGTGCAGACACTATATTTTCGAGATGACCTTGTTGTAAATTACTCGATTTGTTTAAGTAGCCGAGTCTTTCCACTCCTGTGAATATTTCAGAATCGCCTTATCAGATGACTTCCTTACTGATGCTTAGGCTTAGCAGGTTTCCCCGACTTTGGCTATCATTCGGGAGGAAGCCTCTTCTTTTCCGCTACACTAAATGGCTTGTCAACAGCTACAATATCCATTCACTGATGTTTTGGAACTAAGGTTCTGGTCTTCTGCTGACTCTGCGAAGCATTTTAAGTATTATAGTTGCATCAATAATTATTTTGAACCCTTTCTGTCTGTACAATAGATCTGCCTTATATGCCACCCGGTGTGGTTATATAGCCCTATTTAAAAAAAAAGACAGATTTTGTCACATTTCGGACAAGGATATTCTGACCACGGCTGGACTTGCACTTTTCGTCTTTCCGGCTTTTGGTTATCAACTGTTCCCAGTCTGCTTGCCTGTCTGGACTCTCCAATGCAGTACCCCCTAAAATTCAAGTGGGACTTTAGAACTCATTTAATTAATCCGTTTAATTGTTTAATGTTTAAAGCATTCTTCAATGTATCTCAAGTAATTATTTTTCTATCTAAGGAAAACCTTAAATGAAGACTACAGGGGAAAAACAAGGAATGCCAGTTAAAATTCAAAATAAATTAAATAATGCCATCTAGCGGCATGATCTTAGAAAGAAATCGTGATAAAACTTGGATTCAGAACCCCGATATTAGTATAACGAGTCATTCGAATAGGACTCGATTTTAAATAAAAGACTCGAGTTCTTATTCACCACTTACTCATCACTATTTGTTATACCTCACAAAGAAGCTGTATTCATTGTGATTTTCTTTAATGTTATTTTCTCTCATTTCAAGATGGTCTTGTTTTAGATACGGCCTCATGTTCTCGTGTTTTCGTTTGTTGTTAATAAGCATTGTACTTATTCCGAGAGACGCTGGCGAAGTCGACAGTAAATAAAACAATAAACTTGGATCAGCAGCGATGTGTTGAGCTTCCACAGGTTCATGACGCAACTACCTCTATTGTCACGGAGAATGCGCATAGAATATTGCACATACGAGTATATTACACATTACCATGTCCGCTGTTGTGGATAAAATAACTAGTTATAGATAAATCACGTGGCGATAGCAAATTGTCTACTTAAGATGATGATTTATAATCCATTTTTCCCCCACGTAGTAAGTTCTTTCGTAGATAAGGAAAATCATAAAATAGGTTTTACAGTGTTTGAATGATAAAAACGAGAATGTAACAGAAAACATATTGATCATGAATAAATTGGTTTGCTCGCCAAATAAAAGAGTAATAATAATTAAATAAAACGATGTTTTTTAACTACTTCCACTTTTGTCTTTATTTAGACAGCGACCGGTTTCGCCAGGCTCGCTGTCTAAATAAAGACAAAAGTGGAAGTAGTTAAAAAACATCGTTTTATATAATTATTATTTAAAATGAACTTCCATCAAGAGATTTCAGTAAAATCATTTGATTATCCCAAAAGAGTAATGATTATTAATAAACATAGTTTGAGAATGCCCTCGCAAAGCGAAACAAATTTGTAACAATCTACTTTGGGAATTAATTAAACATTGTTTAGACCACTTTTTTTTTTTAAATGAAACAATAAAACAATGTTTGATTAATTCCCAAAGTAGATTTCTATGGAATTCCATATGGTTAATGCCTTAACTTTCAATAAGTTAAATTTGTAACAAGTATATTTATATTATATTATTACAAGTATTTACGAGACCGTATATAAAAAAAGACCGCCACGTTTTCATCATGATGAAATAGAAATAATAGGGTTTTGTAAAATAAAAACCATAACCATAAATTATTATTATTATTTTGTTTAATAGCTCTTTACGTCATTACAGCGCGAGCCAAAACGATGTAATGGGTAAACGTAAAAAAGTGTTCTGCTTCCTTTTTTAGTATATTATACTTCTGAAATAATACAATTTCTATTAAGTCAGTCACCCAGACATACTAGTTGCAGATAGAATACGTGAAAATTTATTTTTTACGAGTATACATATTTACACGACAGAATTCTGAACGCAGAATATTAGATAACTGCAAGTGTTCCTTATAACATTCTTATAAAAGGGCGCTTTGACAATGTTTTTACTCACGAGAGCTGCATCTGACACCAGCAATCATATAACCGTTGCTTACATTTAATGTGATATTTTGATAAGGTGGACTTTTAGGTGAGATTTAAAATCTGTCGGATTGCGTGCATCTGAGGCGTGCAGGAAGCATATTCCAGGCGGACGGGCCAGCTACTGCGAAAGCTCGATCTCCAAAATTTGTCTGGGAGTTGCGCTTTGGCTCAACTAATCTACCTAATGCCGAGGAGCTTGCTGAGGGTACGGGCACACCGGAGTGCCATAGTAGGAGTCGAGATGAACACCTGGCGAACTAACGTATGGCGTACTATGGGACCGGTCACACTATACGCTTCGCGCCACAGTGCGTAAACACAAGCCACGTGTGTCTTGACTCCTACTTTGGCACTTCTGTGTGGCCGTACCCTGATTGAAGCGTAGATTGCCGCAAGTTAGGGCTTTCAGCAATACAAATTTCAGATATATAGGCTGGTGCCATTCCTTGAAGCGCTTTAACAACCGTCTAGCATAGTTTATACTAGATTCTTTCAGGACACTTGAGCCAGTGAAGATATTTTAGATGAATTATGTTTTCAATAGGCCAAGATGTATGTCAGAATAGAAGTGTATGGCGGTCCATTTCTCTCACTTGCCTTCTCGGGGATACGGCACGATGGATGGTTTATTATTTAGGTATACATAAGACATTTTGAAGATAATATAATGATTTAACTTTAAAAAACACTGTTTTTTAAAGAACATCTTCCACTTTTATCTTTATTTTGACAGCTTGTTTCGCTAGGCTCGCTGGCATAGTTAGGCCAGGTTCGACTGGTCAAGTCAAACTGGATCAGTCTGTCGATGCCAGCGAGTCTGGCGAAACCGGTCTCTATCAAAATGAAGATATATGTGGAAGTAGTTTTTAAAAATCATCGTTTTATTTCATCATTATTTATAACTTATTTTATTAAAAGTAGATATATTGAATTTTGTTTGATGTTTTAACATTTATTTGCACCTTGTCATATTGTGAATATGCCAGTGCATAAATATAATATAATACCCTTTGGATGAGTTTCACCACATTGTAGGCACACCATTTATAGCGCCGGACTCATAGAAAGCTTATCAAATAATTGATTTATTTGTATCACACAATACAATGTGCCGAGCTTTCTACTTCGCTGGCATTTATCACTCCGGTATTGTTCTCCTGTTCAGTCACCTAGGAGGAACAAATTGTAATGGCATTCCTGCGGATAAATGATTAGCGCGGCTCGGCTGGGCCTGGCGATGGTGGCGCGGCGCGGGGTAGGGCCGCGCTATCCGGGCATCTCCTCTCTCATTTCTTCATATTAGCATACAGTTAAACGGTATATTAATCAACGATCTCCCGGGCACAGAGCGGTGCACTTCCGTGGGACACTTATTTATGGCGAGTGTTGGGCGTATAATACGCCAAATGCGATTAATTCCTCTGATTCGGACTACCGGGCCATAAATCAAGTCCGCTTTTCATAGATTATGTTACTTTTTATTATTATTAATAATACTACTTACCACATCACACACGATACCGCTAGCCGCGTTTTGGGAAATTCTTGTAATACATCACTTTATGTATTAAAATGTCTAAATATGCCCACGTCATGGTTTATTGCTTGTGATGTTGGTTATTCGATAGTACATATTACATAGGTTATTATTTTAATTCATTGTATTCTTTCATGAATGAAGCATTTTGTATCATCCGAGGACGTTCTCCTAATGTTGAATGTATAATTTTTTTTGGAACATAAGTAAATTCATATATTTATTGTTTCTTGAAAAATAATGTAAAACTCCTCTTCTTCTTCTTCTGCTTTATTTAGGACTGTGTCCTGTTATTTCTCGGAGCCTTTTCCTGGGATGCAGATGTCCAACTGTCTAGTCATCTTTTAGGTGGTCTTCCTGCAGGTAGATTTCCTGTTGATACATTATTTGCGGCTATATTTATCACTCTTTCAGAACACGATCTCTCCAGTAGCGTCTTCTCAGTCTTCCCCGTCGCACGACATCTTCTACAAACAACTGTAAAACTCCATATTAAATAATTAATATGAATGATAACTGCTGTCTTCTAGCAGTTTCATTTTATTTTTAATAGAATGACATGTTTCGCCCTTCTAAGGCATTATCAAATATCACATTTGATAATGCCTTAGAATGGCAAAACATGTCATTCCATCAAAAATATTTAAAAAAAATCCTATCAGACAGACGTTTTCATTCATATTAATGAATTAATATGGAGTTTTACATTATTGTTCAAGACAGCATTTTTTAAATTTAATTTATTTATAAAAAAAAAAACAATTTACATATTATTATATGATTACATTTTTATATGGTTACATTTTTAGATATTACTATTAATTATGTATTGTTTCAGATATTTTTTATATTGAGTTGTATATAGGATAACTTTTTGTTTCCTCTAGGCCTTAAGACGGCGAAACATGTCATTCCCATAAAATATACACAAAATTTTAATATTCTGTTTCACGTCATTGTTTCAGAAACAATAAATTATTAATTGTGTCTCTATCATCATTCCATTGTTGTGAATCGCTGTCTATGCTTGTTTGACTATCCTGTGTTATTTTATGTCTCATTCATGGATTCCGGGTAATATTTTAAAACAATTATTAATTGCCGATCGATAATCGTAAAAGTTTTCACGGTTTAGAGGATTTAAAGACTGCAACGAATCAGCCGTTTTATTGTCTCGGATTCGCCTGCCGCATTCTTTTACATTTTGCTCTCGATCAACATCCATCTTCCTGCGTTCTGAATCGGTTTATCCGATTTCTTAACGTGCGCAATCAAAAGTTTATTTCTCTAGTCGCCAATCAACATAATTAGTTATAATTTACAGCTGATGCCTGCATTTTGTTGTTAGAATACTAGCCGTTCTATCCGTACGAATAATGTTGGCTGTATAATCTATTTTATTAATCAAATACACTTCCGGGTAGGTAATGGAATTGTGGTTAGAATGTTTGGTTCTAATGATAGTCATTGGTTTTATCCTGACGGTGAGTTATTAGGTCCTTCCTCGTGGCGCAAGTGGTCTATTTTGTTTTCGCTTTGATATTTAATAAACGAATTTAATGCTATTAATTTATTCAATTCAATCCACTGTATCATTCATTTACTTTATTTTATTGACGTCCATTGCATTGATTTGTTAAACTAATTGACTATCACGCTATATCTCCAAAGGAGAAACATAAATCGCCTCTTTGCGAGAATAACGTGACATTTCGAAAAAAGTGTTTTTTTTATTCGATAATTCAAATCCGCCGCGTTCAACTTTATTTTCTACATAAACATGGTATTTTTTAAATGAAAAACAGAGAATTTATGAGGGAAAGAGACAACACAACAGTGGTATATTGTGTTGTCACGTTGTCTCTTTCAGACGGGTATCTTGTTTCATTTTTCAATTTTTCGAGATAACACGTTATTCTCGCAAAGAGGCGAATTGCTGTTCTGCTTGACCCTTCTATCTCCCATGTCCCAGAGTTTTGTTTACATAAATTTACTGTCTTATACGTGCCCGTTTATTTCGACTCCAAATCTGGCTTCAAATTTTACTCAACTTGTATTACGAATACATTAGGTCCTCTGTAATTTATTTTCTATTCTGAAAGCAATGATTTGTATTAGAAGTTAATTTTGTAGTCTTGTCTATATGTAAATGTAAATGTAATGATTGTGAGTATACTATCCCCCCTGTTTCTAGCATTAAACTAACTAACTAACTAACCATCACGCCATTTTCCCGGAGGGGTAGGTAGAGAGGATGGATCGCCACAATGCCCTGTCCTGACATACCTCTCGGGCTCCCTCTACATTCATACATAGTACCATGCACGCACGTCGATTATTCCGACTTCGAATGTGGCCGCCTTTTAGTAATTGATTAGTTTGGTCATGCCATGTTTTCCTCGGTCGTCCTCGGCTTCTTTTCCCACCCACGCTGCTTTATAGCATTAACATTTTTCAATACCTTTATCCATTGCATTATAAACTTTTATTTGCTGCTTCTTTGGAGATAAAAATAATTTGCAGGTTTTTAAATGAAATATAAGGAGTATAATATTAACATTGATAATAAACTATCTGTGATTCACATTGTAAAGTTCTATGCTTTAATAACATGCTTCTATTTGAGATATTTCTTTCTACCGCATATATTCTTTCATTCATCTTTGCTGGTTTCATGATAGACCACTCATAAATGTCGTTACAAGAACACTAAAATATCAATGAATAGTATTCTTTTTATTATTGTTTTGCCACATTGTATTCAATACGTGAATTTTGCTGAATAGAGGTCAAGATTGGACCGAAGAAGCTTCGGGATAAAGCCTGCCAGGTGGAGCGATACTGTTGTGCGGACATCGGGATAGGCCTGGAGAACACTGGCGAGAGACCGAGAGAGATGGCGTGGGGGTGTGGATGCCTACGTCCAGCAGTGAGAAGTCGTGAAAGACCAAGGAAAGCATGGCATGACCAAATTAATCAAATACTTGAAGGCTGCCACATTCGAAGTCGGAAAAATTGACGATCGAATTACGATGTATGCAAGTGGAGGAAGCAAGAGAGATATGTCAGTACAGAACGGTTTGGCGGTCCATCTTTTCTGCCTACCCCTCCGGGAGAGCGTGATGGTTAGTTAGTAATTTATATAAAGTTAAAATCCGCTAATGTTTGTAGTAAACATTAATGGATTTTAACTAAATATACATTTTAAAAGTCGGCCATGTGAGGAGTCAGAGAAATCGACGCGCGTGCATGACACGATGTGTGAATGTTGAGGAAGCAAGAAAAACATGTCAGGAAAGAAAAGTGTGGCAGTCCATTCTTTCTGCCTACCACATCGGGGAGACGGCGTGATGGTTAGTTAGTTAGTTTACATTTTAAAAAGATTTTTTACAAAAAAAAATCGTGTTTACAATGAACTTCTACCATGAAATTCCAAATATCAAAATTAACAATTAATTGTCTTGTCGTTTTTTTTATTAACTTTCTTAAGCTACTTTCAGGTTCGTATCATTACATAAAATATTGTGTATTTTGGTGTTACTGTAAATGTGAATCGGTATACCGTTCGAGAGAAAGATCACGTCCTCCGCCGCGGTTGATTCATTTCAGTAGACACAGCTGTAATCAGTCCCATTTCCCTCCTCATGCGCCCGCCAGACCACATGGTTTTTTCTGCCCCAATGTCAATGTCTCGCATCACAAAGCTCCTACGGTTATCCGCGAATACCGTAACTTTACGATCGCTCTTATTATTATTGTAACAGACGGTGAAACGATTTTGCGGTTATTAAACAATCCGAGCGGGTAACAGCCGCGTCGCGTTTTTCCAATAGAAACGATTTACTCTTAATAAACCACCGGCGTTTACTATTAAACTGATTAATAGATGGTCGGCGAACGGTCTAGTGTGTCTGCCTGTGTAGGATTTCATGTTATGTATTCAGTCTACAATTTTTGTAGTACCTAATAATCTTTAAGATGTTTAAAATTACTTAATGTAGTAAGTAATTTCGACGACCTCGTGGTACAAAACCAAGAGGGCTAGAGGGACAATTCAACATGAACCGTGGTAATCGAGTTCAAATTAAATTTGTTGGATCATCAAACGAGTCTACATAGAGTAACTAACTTACCAACATATTTCACTTTTAGTATAACTAACTAACTAATTAACCATCACGCCTTCTCCCCAAAGGTGTAGGCAGAAAGAATGGACGGACTGCCACACTTTTCTTTCCTGACTATCGCTTCCTCAATATTCAAATCAAATCAAATCAGTTTATTAACAGATATTACAAACCGCAAAATATTTGAGGCATCTGTTGAGTGCAGGTTAAATATTATAAAAATACAACATACTACCAGGAACGCATTAGAGATGGTTCGACATTAGGAAGACAAGATACTTTCAAATGTCAAGAGTATTTGTCCCCTGAACGTACCTACACTAATATGAAAGACGTCGATCTCCGAGGAGACCGCGTTCAGCTGACTAATTGCCCACCGGTGTCACCAGAGGCAGATTGGTTCTGATGGCCGGTAGGTAAAACAATATCCATACATCGTGTCATGCACGCGCGTCGATTTCTCTGACTCCTCACATGGCCGACATTCAATATTTGATTTATTCGATCGTGCCACGTTTTCCTCCTTCTTCCTCTATTTCTATTCTATTCCATTTACATCGTTAACATATACTTTTTTACCATTCTTTCTTCGTTCATTCTTTCCATGTGTCCATACCATCTTAATGATCCTTTCATTATTTTGTTCATAACACCATCATTTGCACCGCATTCACTTCTTATATTTCCATTCGATACTCTTATCTTACACAGCGTGTACACACATTCGTCTAAGAGATCTCAATTCTACTGCATTTATTCTACTTTCATCCTTCTTTTGCCAGTTTCACGCTTCGCTTCCATACATAAGGGTCGGTACAATAACACAATTTTGCACTGCCTGCATTAGTATAAAAGCATCAAAAACAAAATTAATATTTGGTGTCGATTCTTTTCAGTTTGTTTTTTCGGTAAAATATTTTTTTTACTTTTATCTCCTATAGAACTCTGTGTGATGTCCACTGATGTTTTTTATCGTTGACATTTTTTTTGTTAATGCCCCGGATCGGCAAACTTCACGGAATCCGACGACTTTTTAGTTCCTAGTTGAAATTTTTGCGGTAAGATTGAAAAGAAATTCACGTGTTTCACATATAAATCTTTGCAGTCCGCCGGATACATCAAATATCCGAGTGTCAGGCGGGTGACGGGCCGACCGAGTTTTGTATCTAAACGTAGGCCGACGCACAGAGTTCCATATGAGAGACCAAGGGAGACACATTATCATATATTGAAAATGCACAAAATTTCTCTATGGAAGATTGATAAATCTTCATAAAAGTTTTTATCGATGAAATATTACTTACCCTTAGTAGTCAATTGATCGGCCTTTATGCGCCATGAGGATCTCCTGCACGATATAATAGGAAGGATGGTT
This sequence comes from Lepidostoma basale, assembly GCA_022606425.2. Lineage (NCBI taxonomy): Eukaryota > Metazoa > Arthropoda > Insecta > Trichoptera > Lepidostomatidae > Lepidostoma > Lepidostoma basale. The sequence continues at coordinate 1,104,019 of JAHDVF020001433.1, read as the reverse complement.
GAGGAGACAAATTACAGGGGGCGCTTGGCGCTTATCTGAAAAGGGCGTGCGAAGACATGAACTTCATCTCATTTGCTGAAGAGGGCTGCAGAAGACCAAACGAAGTGCCAAGACTTTGGTGCAAATCAATTCCTAGGATTTAAATTGCGAAGAAGTGGAACTAAGTTGTGTAGGTAACAATTTTTCACCCGGAGGGAGAGGCACACTTTTTTCCCCATAAATACTCCTCTAGCATCCTCCTCTTCTGCATATTTTAAATATTTTGTAATTATCACGTTTTGTTCGGCATTTTAATTTTTGATATTACAAGCATTCATGCGCATTATCACCTAAATGTTTTTTTCGAATGTTTTGTATACGTGGCTTTTTAAAAAAAAAATTTTTTTTTAATATTTTTCAAACTGGTTTCAATCATATCATATCGTCTTTAGGAAAATTCGCTGAAGTAATTTATTTAATAATGATAGTGCTAATTAATTGGATGACCCACAGAGTTCCATTCCTCTTATGAAATCCCGTCCGGACACCGTCCACCTGGAAGACCACCCAAGAGATGGAGGGATAGCTGGTCCTCATCATTCCAGGATGATTTCTATACCACAGTTCTTTAGATCTAATAAAAGAAGAAGAAGAAGAATTGCATGATTTATAAGAATACCTGCTATTTTATGACATAGAATCGAAACCAGTGGCAAAATAAATAAATAAATTATCTAACCAACTTACTAACCATCACGCCATTTCTCCGGAGGGATAGGCAGAAAGAATGGACTGCCATACTGTTCTGTCCTGACATACCTCTCTCGCTTCCTCTACATTCATACATCGTGACGTGTCATGTCAAAAAAGTTTATCAATTGACGCTAATAAAGTGCAATTAATGTTTTTTTGCATTTCGGAGATCTCAGAGTTTTTAAATTATTTTGGTCACTTTTAATTCCTTATTTTGGTCCACTGTGCGGCGGAGCCACCCCGTGTGGCAAAAGCTCCTCTTCCGCGGTACATTTCGTGCAATCAAACCGCGATTAAAACCGTAGTTAATTTTACCGGCGCATTATTTATGGCGCATTTTGGGGCCCGTCATCGTGCGGGCTCACACACACATGCGCAGTGCTCAGTATAAATATTGTCAAACATAATAATAATTGTGGCCATAAAACTACAGGTGGCTTAGACGAAGTGTGTTCCGTGGGTAATAAAAGTGGAAAATTAAAACGTACATAAATTTCATTTCCAATCTGACCCCATTATTTTTGACAGACGTTACACGCTTTGTTCCTTGTTGTGCTAGTGTCTAGTATCCAACGTGCTTAGGTTGAAAGGATTAAACCATCATTTTAAATTTATTATGGGCGAAATGCCATTCAGATTTGGGATTTTTTCTTAAACATACTATAGGCTGATATTTTATCTTGCTGGATCTATAGTATAAGTTTATTATGCCTTGGTTAGAGTGCACGTATTTTTGTAAGAATTATATATTTTTCTTCTTATAAATGTCGGTATTCCTGCACCTTATCACACAGTGAAAATTTCGTAATGTCATCTTAATTATAATTTAATAAAATAAATATTTATTTATGAATTGAATTGAAATGTACTGAGAATGCGTATTTTTATATGTTAATATGAAATATTAGAGGGGGCACTCATATTTTTACATTTATTCATTTATTTAGAAGTAATGAACACATAGAAATAATTAAATTAGCTCAAATAGGTACACTACTGTAAAATAAATGATTAGAATAATTAACTGAACCAATGAATCGAAATCGAACTTTAACTTAATTTAAATATTTCCAGAAGTTTTATTATATTTTATGGGAATAACATGTTCCCTTCTAAGGCATTTGAAGGAAACATGTCATACCATCTAATGTTTGACATTTGACAATGCCTTAGAAGGGCGAAACATGTAATTCACAAAAAAAAAACATCTAGAAAACTGACGTTTCCATTCGTATTAATTAAATATTAAAGTAATATTTTAAAGAATTATTATAAAAAAGCGGCATTATAGTTTCATTCACGTAAAAGAGGTTGCATCGGCCACATTAAACATTAGTATTACATACAAACATTGATATTACTAAATTATTTATTGTAGCTGTCACAAATCCGCGCTCTGGTCGTAGTTAGTATGATAAGCAGGAAAGTGAAAAACTTGAATATATTAATATAATTATTTAGATGAATATACCCGCTTATTTCTTTTTAAAGTATGTAAAAATAAGTTTTTTAAAATCGTGAATAATAAAGAAGCAATGGGAAAAAAATTATTTCTATTTATTATGGGGTTATACCCTTTTTCCATTCTGCCATACGTATATTCTGGCGTGGGCATCATTGTTCTTGGGTGATGTATTGTCTGGATATGGTTCTCTTCCCCCCAGCTATTGCGCGATCCAGGGCTCACTAAACTATCAGGTTCGCCGAAATCTAATCAGCTTTGTACAAAGCTCAGTGGCTCCTAGTGCTGACTTAAGCTTTATGACTTATGTTTACGAGATACTTCAAATTTATGTTCTTATATAACAATATATTATACAGGACCGGAAATATGTTCAGGTTATTCGATTACGCGAAATAATAAAGAGCTCCCCGGTTTTTTTAATAGTGTACAAATTAAAGGACCTTTCATTATCATCCGTGTTATTTTTTGTTTTCATATCATTTTTTTAGGAGGTTCGCGAAGAGCATAACTCGTAACCTATTTGGTTCGTGAATTTATTACGGACACGATCTCGTTCTTTATGTAAATTGGCCTACGATTTTCGACCCCATCGGCAGATTATTGAAACGAAATTATTTTTATGAATTAAAACACTTTTTTCCTCTTGAGTTTATTTTTCTCGACACGTTTCGAAGGCTTACACCGTCATCATCGGGAGAGCGATATAAAAAAACTAAAAAAAAAACTAAAAAATTTTTTTTATATCGTTTTCCCGATAATGAAGGCGTAATCCTTCGAAATGTATCGAGTACAATAAAGTGAAAAGTGAAAAAAACAGTGTTTTAATTCATAAAAATTCGTCATTATGGAATTCCGCAGTGTTAACGCCTTAAGTTTATCTAAAATTAATGCTTTTTATTAATAACTTATTTATCAAATTGACTATGTTAATTAAATACAGATTTATGTCAAAAACATAGCTCTGTATTTAATTTCCCTCTAATTGAATTTGGATTATTGTTATGTATATTGTGTATATTTTTGCGTTAATTTAATCATGCCTTTACTTAATTACTTTAAGATAGTTCACCCAACGAATGGGTTAATTAAGTAAAAAGCCTTAGATAAGATGATTCTTACATCCTTTAATTTAATACTAAATAAAATGATGTATTTTAACTACTTCCACTTTTGTCTTCGTTTGCCCAGTTTGTCGATACCAGCGAGCCTGGCGAAATCGGTCGCTGACGAAAAAAAGACAAAAGTGGAAGTTGTTAACAAAACATCGTTTTATTTAATTATTATTTAAAATGAACTTCCATCAATACAGTAAAATCATTTGATTATCTTAAAAATCCTTTAATTAAGTAAATTCTTCTCCTGCTGTACAAATTTTATTCTTTCTTTCAACCAATTATTGTGTATTAATAATTTAAATTTAATACATGTACTCGTATTATATATTATTTCAATCAATCTGTTTGTTGCCAAACTAATTATTCGTAGTATTTCCTTGAACCTAATAAAAAACTTTATTGATTAATAATGTTTTTTTAATAGTTCATGTATCTCGCAACAACAAACATTATTTTAACACTTCAGCGTCTGATATCATTTTCTAAGCAATATAAATATTTATTTTTAAATTCCTTAGATTTCTTAAAATGTATTGTTTTTACATATGAAAGTTTCAATGAATTTATTATACATTAGTTTAAATAATGTACGGGACAAAATGTATCAATTGTCAAATTTGCAATGAACCGTTATTTTTTAAAATAAATGCTTCAAATTCTAATACAATCGTGAATTAGTTATATTACAAACTATATTTTTATTTTTTGCCACAGCTGTTTCGTAAACCTATGTTGACATCATCATTGTGATTGACGAAAGAGCTGACGCGTAAAATAAAAATAAAATTGTGATACATAAAAACAAATTTATATATAATAATTTAACAGTTTATAATGTTGAAGTATCATAGTGTTTCGGCCAAAACAATGGACTATTTAGTTATGTTATGTTATGTTCACACGAGGTTGTTAAGTCTGATAACTTTCGACATAATCTTAAAGACTTGTGAAATTCTATATTGTTTCGATTGGAAGAATCAATTCTTATTTCACGGTAGATATATCGATATGTAATCAAATGAAGTGGATAGGTATATTATATGTGCTTGGCTGCATTGGACAGTATGGGGTTAGCGTATATTTTTTAGGCATATTTTATCAGAGGTGCAAATTAGTTAGTATCAACAAGTCGTGTCCGCGCTATTAAACATTGCCGCCTTTTGTTTTCACTCTGATTGTCCGCCATAATTTAGGTCTGATTTATCTAGGACACTAACGAACCGGTTCGATCTCCACACAATAGATCGGCGGGGACACACGTCCTGCGCACTGACTTAACCGGGGCGTGCGTCATAACAGCATATCATATTTGCATTTGAAAGGTTCCACGTGCATGGGATTTTTCACTTTTACTTCGCTTTAATACTTCTTCATTAAACAGCCACACCATATACTTATCTAATAATAGCGTTTTCAAACACTTAAATATATGCCATATTTTATATATGTGTGGAACGGTATTAGACGGATAGAAAGCTTGACTCTCAATCTAGGGGACATGGATTCGTCATGGTAAGATCTTGAGATTCTTTTGAGTCTCGTGCATCACGATCCTAGGAATCCTATCTGGGTGTATCCTCTCGGCGTGGTACCTCGAGAATCGTCTTCTCTGTCTACTCCATCTCACAATGTCATCAATTTTACAAGTTCAGCAAATCTTTCTGTTAGGTGTCCTGTCTCTTAAGGGTCTCTAATCTATGATAGGTCGCAATATGTTTTGGATCAGTTAAACAAAAACAACATTTAATGTCACAACACAAACATAAACAAAATATTTCAGAAAGGATCCCAAATATATTGATTTCTCATTAAGGCCACTCTCTTTCTAGTAAAAATAATAATATCCGTCCCAATGCCACTAAAAATGCTTACTAATACTTACTCGTTCTCGAACATGAGAGTTCTCAATAGAGCTTCCAATCAATTTGAAAATATTTGTCACTTTGAATGCTTTGCCCCTCAGTTCAGTAGACTACCGAACTTCACGTTTACTCCATATCGCGATACCTCCCTCAAGCTTGCTTTTGACTAAGGAATTGTCTAGGGTTCTTAAGATTCGGATGTCTCTGAAAACCCTGACTGTTGGAAGAATTCACTCAGCATTTCAATAAAATATCAAATACCTTCTTAATCTGAGTAGAAAGTCGTATTAAACGTTAGGGATTATATACATATATCGTAGATATTCTTCTTTCTGCCGATCTTACGATCCGTTCAGACAGGACATTAATTTTGGTCCTTTGATGAAGGCGTTCAACATTCTCTTCATCTCTTTGGTTGTCGTCCTTATGATGAAGACGTTCAACATTATCTTCATCCCTTTAGTTGTCGTCCTGGAAGTCGACGGATTTTTCGAGTCTAGTGCATCACGATATTGAAAATCCTTTCTGGGTGCATCCTCTCCACGTGGTACCTCGAGAATCATCTTCTCTGTCTACTCCATCTCACAATGTCGTCAATTTTGCAGGTTCAGCGAATCCTTCTGTTAGGTGTCCTGTCTCTAAAGGTCTCATATCTACGATAGGTCGCAATGTTTTAATTTTTGCTATTCTATGGAGATATTTCGTACTGACAGATAAACCGACTACCTAGCCATCACAAGACAGAGAGAGAGGATGGACCGCCACGCTGCTATATCCTGATATACCTTTTCGAGCTTCCTCTTTATTGATACATCATAACATGCACGATTTTTCTAACTTCGAATGTGCCCGTCTTTTAGTAATTGAGTATCTAACCGTTTAAAAAATGTAATTTAGATAGAACTATGTTATTTCAGGGCCACCGAAGCGGGTGTTAATGATCGAATTTCATAATAATTCAGCCCCCGGTCATAATTGACAATAATGTTAACAAGCGGTGCCGTTATTGATTGCATAAATATATATTGATTCTAGTCTACGCGCGGTGCCAACATTTTGATTATAATGTCTTACTTTTTTTTCAATCACTCATTTAAATTCTCGTTTAATTAATAAAAATAATAGGCCGCCGTAACCAAATGAAATTATTTTATGTGTACACAATAAATACCATTTAACGTTTTTTGCTGTCTACGAATGTACTCGTTTTTTAAATTGGTTTCAATATTGCATATCCGAAAATGGAAACGGTATTAAAACAGAAATTGTGTTTGTGGATACATATTACGTATGCACTTAAACAGAATAATTCTTGTGATAATTTTATCTGGAAGGCAAGACAGAGATCGCATCTCTATGTTATCCCGTTCTGGTCCTAGCAATGTATAGTGTGAATGGAGTACGGGGTCGTGGGAGACCAAGGATAACTTGCCATGACCAAATGAATCAAGTTTCAAATGTCGGCCATCTAAAAAGTTGGAAAAATTCGACGTGCGTGTATGATTCACTGTATGAATGTGGAGGAATCGAGAGAGGTGCGTCAGGATCAAGTAGTGTATCGGTCTATTTTCTCTGCGTACCCCTTCGGAGAAACGGTGTGATGGTTTTTTGTTGTTGTTGGTCTTAGTATACTTTTTCTTTCTGTCCTCTTTAGGCATAGGATGTGTCATGCTCGCAATTTGATGGTGCGACTTCAATCATAGTTGACTTTAAAATTTTGTCGATTTAACATTGCCGTGTTCGATACGAGTATTTTGTGCAATTTCTTCATCCTTATTTATTTTCGTTTAACACGTATAAAAAAAATGAACACCAATGTCTAAAGTTAATGTTAGCAGAATTTACTTTAAAATTATCTCATTAATATGAAGGATTGGGTCGTGTCCAGGCTTGAACAAAAATCCTCTGGATCGAGTAGCATTCTGTCTCTTATACCACCACCTGAATTGTCAGAAAAAATCAAATTTTCACAAAATCTATTCTATTTTCATCATTTTTAGCCGGTGTTATGCTTTGCTTCTAAGCACGAGGCTTGGTGTAAAGAATACTATTTGTAAATAATATATTTTGTAGGTAGGCTGTAGGCTATTTTTTTCCTTTGATTCCCTTGTTTATTATCGGCCCTGCACTAACTGTCCTTTCATTTATCCTTTTGTAAACATACTTTTATGAATGTCAACACACAACTTTTATAATATTTTCACAAATAGAATATAAACTGAAATCGAAAATATTTTATCATAGCGTGATGCAAAGATTTCTTCAGGATTATTCAGTACACAGTTGGAGTGGATTAAATCAAAGAGATTGTCCCGCATGATTCTGTCGGCCGGAATATGTTTTATAACAGATGTTATGTCGCCATTTGCATATTAGCATTATGTGTTTCCCTGCATACAGCCGGCAAGGCACCCGCGTTTCCCGCAACAAAAGCCAGCGGAGTTATCAAAAGTGCAGAGATAGAGATCACGAATTAGCGAGGACATTTAATTTTATTTTCGCTACCGTTCCAACTGAGATAATCAACCATAATAGGCATACTTAGATTCTTGCACGATTATTATAATTCTGTTTTTGTTTTCATATCTACATTCGATCCTCATAAGACTATATTTCTGATTTAAACAGCGGTTTTAGCTCATTTACTTATATATTTGTCATTTGCATTTGTGTTGTTGAACAAAACAATAAATTCTCTCCGAAGTTTGCGTAATTGCTTTGTGGGGGTTAAGTTATTTTAACAGAAATGGATAAGTATCCAATATCATGTTCCTAGTTCTGTGGTGTCAGTATTGTCGTGTAATAAATCAACGTCAATAAATTGGACGGATATACGTCCGTAGAACATTTAATTCTTAGAAATATATCAACGGCTCTTCATCTGCCCGCCAACGTTCCATTTTCAATTCCAATTATAAATTATGAAAATTGTGCGAGTTCGGTATACTCGCGCCGCGTAGAAGTGTGATCGTAACAGGCACCTGCGAACTATGTAAGCTCTTTATAGAGTGTGTTCGGTACTAATTCAGACGAAATGATATTATTAACCACGACACGTCTGACACGGCGAGCCACAAATAAGGATATTACCGTTTAATTACCGGCTCCGCGATCCAGACATTGTTAATAAATGATTGATGTCGTGTTTAACGTGTTCGTATTGTATTCCATTTAAATAAAATATTGACGCATAAATCATTTTAACACATCGCGGGCCCGATCCACCGCGTGGGCGAACAATGTACAATGCCTTGTAGATCACCAGCACAATCAAACACTCCGAGTCAGGTGCCGGACTCTCGGGCCTTATGCGCCGGAATTAGGAAACTCTGATGTTATTAGGCACTCGCGTTCCAGCGGCGAATCTTCGCGCCGCTGCCTGCAGCGTCTGGGTCGTTTTGTAATTGCGCTTTAAGTCTACTTGTTAAAATAATCTATTCAGCCGACGTGTTGCGAAACGGATTGCCAAAGTTGAAAGGGGCGTATATTGAATTAAGCCGGCGGATAAACAAACACTTGATTTTTAATTTCGTAACTGCCATTCGAATCGTATTATCAATTTGGGTCCCGGCGCGGCGTGCCGCGGTTATAGGCGGCGTGTAAAAAAAGGCCGGGAAAAAATAAACAATGGCAACACATAATGGATGTCGATATTGAAAGCGAAAGGTTGCGTCACTCGCGATCCCTCGCCGCTTACTAATACTGGGCCAGCCGCCGCCACGACTCCCAGAGCCGAACTCCAACAGGGAGCAGCTTACTACTCATTAATGCTTTCCTCCATCTGTATACCAAGAAGTATTCCGATTTTCGTCAACCCCCACCCATTATTTTCAGCAATCATTAAGCACGCCCAACTGTTCTATGAATATGCGAGATCTATGTATACCTATGTGAGATCACAAATTACTGTAATATTTCGTTTTAATTTTTGAATCGAATACATGGAACTATTTTTGACAATTATTTTTTTAATAAGTTTGTAGTTATGTTCTGATTCAAATGCTTTGATATTGCAAATGCAACCATCTTCGCAGTTTCAATACTAGGGATGGGTTTGCAGCAAAGTCTTGTATCTCGTCCTCCACCGCGCTCGATCTTCTGCAGCCCTCTTTAGGTCGACATATGAAAAGCAGTTCATGTTTAGCGATATGTTATAACTTTTTGTTCTTCGGTTTTTATGTATTCTCGCTATTATGATATTATTCCATTAGTTTTATTATTTTTTAACTGTACTTGAATTGCATCATGAAATACGTTTTATTCTTGTGTCAAAGAATATTTTGTTCTATTTTTTAAATATTTCAATATCTAATCTATATGCCCAGTATTAACACTGATGTACATTTACAGTATGACATTATATGAATACTGAACCGTCGGAATAATCCTGAGATAATCCCTACTGGGAATAATCATAACTTCTTAAGATAACTGCAGCGATAGTGCATAGGATGGAGTTGTATCATTGTATTCATATAAATATAATTAAAATAATTTATACACTGTTAAATTAAAAAACTTTTTATGTATATATATTTATATAACCTCTTCAAAAATGATCAACCCATATTTTTCCAATACACGGCATCGCAATCCTCACAATTTATCTGGTAGATTCCACTTAGAATTACGTTTGTCTTTAGAATTTCCAGGAATTTGTCCTAAATTGTTTTGGGTGTAGAATGCGGGCTTTATATCTTTGGGCAGAAGATTTCTGATATTAACGGAAACTTCACCCAAAAATAAAAATCGCCTCCATTGGTATTTGAAACGGTTATTCAAGAAACGTAACAAGTCAGAATTTTTCATATATGTCAATTTCGATGGATTACTTTTCTGTAGGTCAAAACCCATGTTTTTGGAAAGAATGATATCAAACCCGACCATTCTAACACAGAGAAATAAGACAGCGTTTATTTCAGTTTAGCTATGAAAGGGAACAAGTCAATGACATGTTCCCTTTCTTAACTAATCTAACAACAATTATGTATGATTATGACAATGAAAGATTGTTGTTAAACATGACCTACAAATTTCTGAGACTGTTGAGTTCGGTCGTTCGGTGTTTTTATCTAAAATGTCGGGATCTGTAAAAAAAGTACTGAAAGTTCTATTTTCCTATGGTAATTTGCGAAATAATTTGCAAAGCTAATAAAAAGTTTACAGTTTGCATGGTTAAAAGTCTGGACATATTAAATTTCAAGAACTGCTGGCCAAATTTCTACAAACGAAATGCCATCTCAGTGGAAACCGAATCCCGCCCAGTTCCACGTGCCAACAAGCAACATTTTTTGGTTTCTAACTTCCTAGAGTTTGAGTACTCTTCAAATCTGAAAGTATGGATGGTAGCACGCCCATTCATCCAATCATTAACTCACCATACATTTGATTTGAGAAGAATCTTGGACAAACACCAGTTTTTCCAGAGAAACAAGCGTACAGTAGTCCAATACCAATAAACATTAAGAAAATTGGAGATTTACGACGCACTCTCCAATACATTCTAGATATACATAATATTTTTTTTTTAATATTGTTGAAAACTGGCCAAATACTGATAAAAATAATGAAAATGATGATTAATAAAACGTTTTACAAACTTTCATTCATTTTTTCGTTACATTTTAACAGTTAGTCAAGAAAGGGAACAAGTCAACTGTTTTTAAATTTAAATATAAAAAAAAACTGAATAAAGTTTTGACAAAAAAAAAACACTTGCATTGGATGTATTATGTCAAAAACCAATTTTAATAAAAAAAAAAAAAAAGGTTTTTGTGCAATTTCATTAATTAAATAGTTTTTTGTGTCTCCTGAAAAATTTGCTACGCTTGACTTGTTCCCCTTCTTAAACAACCGATTCATTTAGTCGAAACTATCGGAGAATTTGAGAATACGAATATTTGTGGATAAGCGAAAATACACTTAAATGCCCGGTTTACAATAATAGTTATTACAATATTCGTCTATTACTCTGTTCATAGATACCTCGTACTAAAATGTGTACTTGTATAGATTTTTGCTTATAATTTATAAATTAAACCCAAAATGCATAGTACATATTTTTTTCTTATACCTTAAAGAGAGACAATGCATCACACAAAGAACACACGAACAATTGTCTGACGAATTTAGAAAGCAGAATACTATGAAGAACATTTGCCTTGTGAACATTGTCTTGCTGAAATGTCATTCTTCAATGTCTTTGTGTTTAGAAGTTTGTTTGTTCTGAATTTAAGCATCACTTATCAAAGATTGGTTCTGCAAGCCGGAAATAAAACCTAAGTTTATTAGTACATTCGCCGTTATTTGACCAATTATGTATAGACAATTATGTTAACAATTCTGATAAATTGAAATTCTTGTAGTTTTATTCCGATGTTGTTGTATGTGTTTCGCCTTATTAAGGTACCATACTATATAGTTGATTATGATCTTAGGGAATAAAAGTTAAAACAAATTTGAATATTTATGTAAAAAAAAAAATATTAATAAAAAAAGGAAAAATACAAAACATCTACAACACAAAGTATGGCAAACATAGAATAAATAATACTATGTTTTCGCATTACATAACATTTTGCATTTCAAAATATCCCGTTGTCAGTGTCCCATACCATCAAAGCGCATTAGAAAATACATATCTCTACAAATTAACCTTATTTTTTATGATAATTTATTATTTATCTACCTTTAATGACGACGATCTTTTAAAAATCCCTTTTTAATATCGTGTATATCGTCTAACTATCACGTCGATTCTCTTTGGAGGCAGAAGGATCGCCACAATTTTAAATCCTTACTCTTCTTTACCTTCTTACCTCTTTACCTTCGCAAGCTCATCGACTTTCCGATATCGAAAATTACTGTTTTTAAGTAATTGGTTAATTTAGTCGTGCCATTTTTTTCGGTCTTCCTCTCTTCTAGTTATCTTAATACTGTATATATTAGGTTTTTCACATTATAAGTTAAATTATGGCGTTGCAGAGTTTTTACTATTAATAAAAATTTAAGAAGTCTCACTAAGAAGACGTTGAACTTTCCATGTATAGAATACAGAACAATTTAGTCGTAATTTAAAATTTGATATTAATTATTCCGTAATGTATGACGTAATTCAAATCCTCAAATGAGACCATGTTACATTTTCCGAATAGCATTTCTTAAATTATAAGACCTGACATTAACAGTCGTGCGATATATGGCGGTCCATAAGCATCCCACCGAAGTATTTCGTTAAATGCCAGATCGTTCCTCAGAGTCAATAAGGCATGATCCGTTCTCGATTCGTAAAATAATATTAATCTGTGTTTTATTGTTGCAGGTACGTACCGACGTCTCCTAGGCCTGGCGAAGGGGGCGCTCTCTCGCGGGCGTAACGGCTAATTGGTCTAAAGTTATGGCCGAAAGCTCCGCGCAGAATCCGGGAAGGTAAACGCTCACAACTTGTGATCGTTAAATTAGAGTTTCTCTCAATTATACGCCACATGTATTTTTTTATTAATGAACCACTCATTCCGTATATAGGTGTCCTTAATATCTTTAATAAATGCTTCGTTTTCGATAATCGAGGTTATGTTACATTTTTATTATAAAACATTTATTTTGTCAAAAGTATTTCGAATGCTGTGTGTAAATATATTATACAATGTCTTTATTATTGAAAACGTTTTGATGATTGTCGTAAGCAATTTTTTATATCACACTTAATATTTAAATAACCCTATATTGCATTCTATTATTCGTAACGCAAGAAAATTTCAATATATCTTTTAATATCAGTTTTACATGTAATGGGAAAAATATAGATCTCTTAATTATTTTCGTTAAGAATTCTTTCAATTAGGTATGTAAAATGAGTTGGGACATTCACAATGTACTTATTAATGTCACATTAGCCGTGAAAATGGTACAATTTAATACCAAAATCATTTTCTCAATATAATTGCCGGGATAATCTACATTTCTACATACGTGTGTTTATTGTCATAACGACATATAGAGCTAAACGAGTGCATGATTCCATTTCTCGATAAAACTCTTTTAAGGGTTTATGTCATTTATGATTCCGATTCCTTTTTTTACTTGTAATTACTTTCTTCGCGTTTATTTTAATATTTTCGGAGCAATATATTTGAATGAAGTTTTGCATAAACGTTTGTGACAAAAATTTTTGAATATTTAGGCAATACTTGAGATCACACATTAGGGAAATACACGAAATAACTCCCTTATTGTCCCGCACACGTGTGACTACACGTGTTTGATGAACCGTTGTTTTTTTAACACATTATCTGCGGAAACGATAATAATACACATTTTCTTGACTCGTGGTGGTTGGTGGGAAGGGTGTTTGCGCCCTTGATGAAAACTGTAGGAAGTGTATTTTTATACGTAATTTTAGATATATAATTTTACTACATTTCAAAGTATGCACATTCTATACGCTACGCTAATGTCGCAGACAAAGTGTTAAAAAGTTTGTGATGACATAATGCTGTTTATTTATCCAAAGAAATATACGTGCATAAATGTTGATTCAATTTCGCCATATCAGGAAAGAACGAATACCTCGAAACTCTTGCTTGTTTTTCATCACCCGAGCACAATTAAATTAGAAGCAGTTTCACGAGTAACAGCCGTAGTTTATCCGCTGTAACAATATAATAATATCTCTAAATATTCTATTCGCTCCGCGAGACGAAATTCCGCGCTGTCACGGACCCCGGATTAGGCCGGCGTCGTTCCGCGCGTCAAGAGCGACATTTGCGAATGTTTTGACATTTGCAGCGTTGTGAAAATCAATGCAAGTTTCACGCTTGGCAAATATTTGTCAAGGAAGTGCAGCGCACTTCGGATCGATATAGTCGCCAAAATAACGTGACGGTTATTTACAATTTACCAGGGCTACCAAAACCAAGGCTCGCTTGCCTAAGATTTACAAAATAGCCATTGTTGACCATTTCCCAATTTAAAGATATTTTGACAAGGCGAAACATTTTGTTCCTTTATATTCGGGGTATCGATATAAAATTTATTTTATTTAATTGAAACTATGAAAATCTAGTATTAATGTCTAATCATTAAAACTATATAAATGCGTTTAAAAAAATCTGTTTAGGTACCTGTTACTTGCATTACCAACATTAATTAATAATTAAATTGATAAATTTGAATCAATTGTATCTCAATAAAGACGAAGATGTAAATTGGAAACAGAATATGGTTGATCGAGGCGTTTACAGGACTTATGACCTGTCATTGGTTGGGTTAAGCGCACGCTTTATGTAATACAACATTCCCCATTCCACCTTTTTTCTTATGACCGCCATGTCTGACAATTTTTTTGGAAGTTGTATATATGTACATCTAGAAGACCACTCTTTACATGGTAGTTTTTGCAATCTACACACTAACGCCATCTATGAAGATTTTTTTAAAGCATTTAGCAGAAGTTCTTTATCAACCATATTCTGTTTCCAATTTGCATCTTCGTCTCTATTGAGATACTATTGATTCATGAATTGATAGCCCGCAATGGGTGAAATCCAGTTGTTCGTCTACAAGTATTTGTATACATTCAAAATGTTGATAATTTTTGGTTTGCATTTTGTAGAATTAAGTAATTATTTCGTAGTTTTTTCCTCTGAAAAATATTTCCTAAATATATAATATTATATATTTTTTACTTAAAATAAATTGAAGGCATTCCATACTGTTCTCTAAATTCCATTCCATATTAATGGAGTTCCATAATGACTAATTTCAATTAATTAAAATACTTTTTTTAATTTTCATAAAAATCGTCATTAAATTTATCAAAAAAATTTTGCATATTTTTTTTTAGAATTTTTTTTCATATCCCCGAGACTGAAAAACGAAATGTGTAAATATATTGTTCTTGACATAATCGTTGTATGTGAGTTGAATACACCTGTTTTAGAATGGTTGAACTTATGAATATGATGGATCATCATTTCGCCGAAAAGGTTTCAGTCATGTTTTAGAGTTGGGTGTGTTTAATGTTTGCGGTTTTGAGTTTACAAGAGCTGATTAAGATTGTAGGAGAAGATATGTAGAACAGTGTTAGGATAATGAGGTAATATGATACCACCTTAAATACTTGACGTGCGTCTCCCGAGCTCCCTTGTTATGAGTAATGTTTATTATACCGGCGGTTTATTATTACGAACAGAAAGTTTTATGATGTCCAGCGCTGTGATAATATTTTTATTATTATTATTATTATTAGGGCACTGTGCGTAATAAATTAATTATATTCAAACGCCCTTGAGTCGTATACAATGTACACATGTGTATTGTATAAGATATATTTATAACAGTCATATCGGGTAACATTGAACCACATCGAACATATTTATTGTTGCTTGGACAATGTTGTAAAAATCCATATTAAGTACCTACCGTTTTAATGTCGAATAAACGTCATATATTTGATGATGTCGAGGCCATGTCACGTGCCCGAGTCATATCACTTCCATAAAATATTATTTATCGAAACTTCTAGAAAAACAACCTTCCGCCCAGTATAGAATATATAATAAACAATAAATATGATATGATAAGTATATGAATTATTTTTGTGATTTATCATTTTATCGATAGATTATTATATTTCAGATTTTAAAAAAATCAAAACGTCAATTGTTAATCCATATACGTTAAAGACAAAGTTTAAAATAATCGCTATTTTTCAATTCCCATATTTTTATATTGTCTAATTTTAGATGAGTAATTTGGTGAATTTTGGATATTAATTGTATTCTTGTCTTGGATCTTAGCTTTCGGGAGTATCAGCTTCACACATCTGTTGGAGTTAAGTTGTTCGGAATGAGGTTTATTATTATATTATCAATCGCCTTTATCAATTCTTATCAATTTTTAATCATCAAATGTTAGCACCGTTGTTTTTCAAATGTTTTGAAGCCTTTACACCTTCATCATCGGGAGAACGATATATGCATTTAGTTTATATCGTTTACGTTATATATTGTAAAACTAACTAACTAACTAACCATCACGCCGTCTCCCCGTAGGCAGAAAGAATGGACTGCCACACTTTTCTTTCCTGACATATTTTTCTTGCTTCCTCAACATTCACACATCGTGTCATGCACGCGCGTCGATTTCTCTGACTCCTCACATGGCCGACATTCAATATTTGATTTATTTGATCGTGCCACGTTTTCCTCGGTTTTCCTCTATTTCTGGTTCTATAATATTTACATCGTTAACATATACTTTTTTACCATTTTTTCTTCATTCATTCTTTCCATATGTCCAAACCATCTTAATGATCCTTTTATTATTTTGTTCATAACACCATCATTCGCACCGCATTCACTTCTTATATTTTCATTCGACACTATCATACACAGAGTATACACACGTTCGTCTAAGAGATATCATTTCTACTGCATTTATTCTACTTTCATCCTTTGTTTGCCAGTTCCATGCTTCGCTTCCATACATAAGGGTCGGTAGAAGAACACCACAGGTATATTGTACATTGAGTTTATATCGTTTTTGATATTGTATATATTTCATATTGAGTTGATATCGTTTTCCCGACGACGAAGGTGTAAGGCCTTCGAAACATGTCAAAAAAACGAACCTGGAAAATGTAAAAAAAACAGTGTTTTAATTGTTAGATAATTGCTTTCTAAAGGGTACCTATAATTATTGTATTTTTCTTTGAAATTTTTATGTTTGTTTTTGAATTAGTTAACCATATCTTTCACAGTTAAGTATTGAATTTATATAATATTATCTCAATTGCAAGCAAACAATGTTAAATAGTGTCTACGTTGACCCACGGTACTTCGAATAACGTTACTTGTTGCAATCGCCCTGAGGTTGGGCAGATCAATAATGAAGTGTCAAACTAATTGGGTTTGAAAATAGGAATTGTTATTATGCAGTGAATTTGATATTGTAGCAATAATTATATATTATATTAGACGATATCCTTTAAAGAGTTATATCTGTAATCAGAGTTTTATGGTGAATAATGCTCGTAAAAGGAAATCGGCAATTATTTCGATCTGATTGCTTTTATGTTCCTTATTACTCTAGGCAGTATAAGTATAATACTATTCGCATTGTTGGTAATCGTGGTTTTATAATAAAACTTGTTGTTGGTGCTTTGCTCCTTAAACATAAATTTAATTGATCACTTCATCTGAATAATTCCACCTTCATTTTCTTTAAATTTTGAAAAATTTAATCAATGTTTGATATAAAACGGAAGAAAGGTCTTATAACTGATCATTTAAAATATATCAATTGACTATTGCGATGTTTATAAAAAAATTGCTTTAGCCTCTTTATCACTTTGTTTAACGAAACGAGTGGCCTTTATTCAATTCAATCGAGATATAGGATTAACGTAAGATGTATATTTAAATTTTTGATTAAGTTAAGACTTTAAATCTATAGAAATCGATAATTATGTTTTTAAATTAAATAAAACACTGTTTCTTCTCTTCTATACATTCTCCTGATAATTAAGGTATAAAATAACTCCTTTGAAAATTCCGAGAAATTTATAAAAAATAATTTTTATTATTTCTTGAACAAATATGTAAAACCCCATATTAAATCACGATCGAAATGACATTTGATAATTGTCTTAGCAAGGTGAAACACGTCATTCCCATAAAATACAATAGAATTTTAGAAATTCGTTTGATAATGTCCTTGCAAGGCGAAACACATTTGTAACTAGTGATTGCCTATAAATGATATCCATATATTTATAAAATATTTGGGTGTCATACGCAACCTTTTAATAAACCTAAAATCGAATACATATTTCATAAATGCACATATGAACATATGTGTATCTACTTTTTTCCGATGATGAATATTTATTATAGTTTCTATAGCAAGTGAGTTTACTAAAAGGTGGTCTCACACCTTTATTTTCTTCTCGAAACATTTTGATGTTACTGGTTTTGTTTGATTTCTCTCTTGTATCGTGAGTGCCCTAACATATCGGCTGTGAATCGTACCGCTGCTACTACAAAAGGGTGTACTATCTATGAGAGCAAATACAGGATATTTTATTTAGCGATCACGACTGGCGAGCCGTCGGAGTGCGAGCCATTCCATGTCTATGGATTCAATACACATTTAGTATAACTAGAATGGTTTATTTTTCCAATGAATAATGTTCATTCAACAATCATTTATTTCAAAGTGGTTTCAATATTATAAAGGCAAACAATGAGGCATAACGATTACACTTGTTTTAAAAGGCATACGTATTAATTAATTTATCCAAATTATTTATTTAATGTCTTCTTAAAACACCCAGCGCTTCTGAAAACGACCCCCACACTGGCAAAAGAACAGGAGATATGGCTTTTCTATTGTCACGAAGAAGAAGAGATTCTATCTGACAATATCTTTATTCAATTTTTGTTATTTACCAAAAGGTTCAGCATTATCTAAATATGACTTTTATATCCTTTCTAACCAAACAGCTTTTTAAATCCATATTATCAAATCCAGGGATAAAAAAGACTTTTGTATGTCTATTGTCTATCCCGTTAATTGAAAACGGATTATTTGTTTGTTTGGAAAATGATTTTTTTTTATGATTAATGAAAATTTCACCGCAGTAACGGTTTCTTCAATTTGTAATCTAAACGTACATTTTATGTAAGATTTTGAAATAGCCACGGACAACGATAATCAATAAGAGAACAACTATGTTTGTATAACGTAATTCAAATACATATTTTTTTAAGCTTGTGCCTCGACTTAAAATAAATTTTTGTGCGTCATTGGATCAGTTGTTGCGGAATGTCCCTCGAGTAAAAGTGTACCAATGGGCGTGCTGTACTAACACCCGCTTCTAATGCCTCGCCGCTGCATTATTAGAGTATTCATTTGTGTCATATTTGCATTTCAAATGACACGCATTATCGAGTACGGCGCTGGGCGAGCCTCCGAGGCGTCTTTGTCGCTTGCAATGAGCGCCTTCGCGGCTCTAACCCTTCAGGAACACGAGCTTGTGAAACTTCACTGTCCAATTTTTTTATGATTATTTTCATTCTCCGCTCTCAAATATGAATTCAATTTTGAATAGTGAAAAAACGGTGTTTTATTTCATATAAAAATCGTATTATACATAATATAATTTACTTAGGAAATTGATAAACTTTGTTTAATCCACTGTTTAATAAAACAATATTAAAAAACACGCAATGTTACCTCCTCCATCTTCAGGTGTTAAAAATAAAATTAAAACTAAACAATGAAAGACTAATAAAAAAACGCATTTAAAATTCGATACAATAATTCAAATTTAAAAATTAACCTGTGCTATTTGTAGTATAAGTAGGTACTTACAGATATTTTTGATATAAGACGGAAAATAAAAAAATAAAAGAATGAAAATAATTGTTAGTACCTACTTATAACAAATAGTACAGGTTAATTTTTAAATTGAATTATTGTATCGAATTTTAAACGCGTTTTTTATTAGTCTTTCATTGTTTAGTTTTTATTATATTTTTACGCCTGAAGATGGAGGTATTCTCCGAAACATTCGTGTTTTTAAAAATATTTTTTATTGAATAGTGGATTAAACAAAGCTTTTCAATTTCCTAAGTACATTACTATGTCATTCCACAGTGTTAATGCCTTAGCGTTCAATAAAGATAATAAATATTGATATAATACATATTGTCACTTTGTCCCGTAATAATGCTTCTTAACACAGTAATTGACTTCTTTCATAACTTTTTACTTTACAATATTTCGCGTGTAAAATCCTTAAATGACTATTAAAAAGACTTCTGCATTTTATAAACATCGTAACCTAGTTTTTTTTGATACATACATGAAATATGAAATAATTGATTTAACTGTTCTTTATATATTCAAGTGATTTACTATTTATTGTTTAATAACGGAAAAAAAACCTTAGAAAATTTTCCTAACAAAGCAAAACATGTCACTCTTATGCAACTAAGATAAAGTTCAAAAATATGAATGTTTCTATCAATATTAAATACTTAATAATAATTTTGACTAAAACTTGAACTTAATTTGTATATTTTTTGCCGATCGATTTTATCGATACAAAACTATTTCTGTTATTTTTTTGATTTTGGGTATATGCGTGTAACTTTTCCCTCTCGACCGACGTTTCAGTAATCGTTGCAGTCTCCATCTTCAGAGTAGTTAACTTACATTATGCTACCAATCGTGAAAATCTACGCTATTTCTATATTTTATCAATATTTTATCATCTACGAGTATATTGTATCAACCACATCAATTTGAGTAACATAACAAAACCATACCTGAATATGAGGTTGTAATATTCATAAGATAATAGTTAAACCGGTACAGTAAATTACCGAATTTTCGTATCTGGGAAGCATGTTTACAAGAGACGGAAAAATGGAAAAAGACATCGAAAGAAGGGTTGGTGCTGGGAATAAAATAAATGGTGCACTCAAAGTGATTACTGCAAATAGAAATACTCGTATATCCACAGAAGCAAAGATTGCTGTACACAATGGAGTTCTAGTGCCAACCCTCGTGTATGGAAGTGAAGCTTGGAGCTGGCAAAAGAAGGATGAAAGCAGGATAAACGCCGTAGAAATGAGATCACTAAGAAGAATGTGCGGATGAAATAAGAGAGAAACGTAAGGCAGATGACTGCATCATGGATAAAATTAAAAAAAGGATCCCTGAAATGGTTTGGGCACATGGAACGAATGAATGAGAGTAGAATGGTTAAAAAGTTGTACACAAGCAGCGTGAGTGGAAAAAGAAGCCGAGGACGACCGAGGAAAACATGGCATGACCAAATTAATCGATTACTAAAAGGCGGCCAGGACAGAGCATTGTGGCGATCCATCCTCTCTGCCTACCCCTTCGGAGAAATGGCGTGATGGTTAGTTAGTTACGTACAGTAAATTGTATTGTCATAGGGGGTTCATTCATTTCAAGCAGTAATAAAATATCTTTTATTTTTAATAAATGTTTTTTTGAAATGTGTTAGGTAACAAAGTAAAGTTTGACGTCCGCCTTCAAAGGGTTGATAATTGTAATTTGTACCGAACAGTATTGTCAACCGAGGCACGAGCGCGCATTTAGTCATTCGGGTAACCAGGAATTCCGAGGGCTTTCATTGTCTTACAGCATTCTCAAGGAAAATATATCTCCGTTCGTATCGGAGAATTGATCGGGAAAACGTGTATGAATGAATTGTGGAATTTTCGTATACGGATACTTTAATGAGTCAATCTTGATATTGTTTCTAAACAGATATCTATTGTTATAAAAAAAATCTTACTTTTATCTCACAATTATACTCCTATGTATGAATACGTATTTCGTAATTTTCCTTCCGCATGTATTCATTTATATTATACACATTATGCTTGTTTATATTAATTTCTTCATTTGCATAATAATTGATGCCGCGATGAGTAAATATTTCCTTGTAAATTTTTAGTTTCATTGGTATGCTATGAGTCATTAAAAAAAAAAATTTAATGTATTATTCTGTTCTTTTTTTGTTGTTCAAATATTGTAATTCAAGTTGGCTCCATTGATAGATATTTCTTTTAGCAATGTATTTTTTAAATTTAATACTATACATAGTTTGAATTTTGAACGCACTTATAATCTTCTTCTTCTTTTTGTCCTGTCACACCTCCGTGATGCATAGGGCCTGAAGGAATCTTCTCCGCTTATAATAATGCACTTATAATAATGAACGCACTTATAATAATTATTATTATTTACCTGACACATCATAGTTGTTCAAATTGAATAGGGATTAAAATGGTGTTGATAGTAATTGAATATCTTGCAAGATGTAAAATAACTAAGTATGGAATAGTTACATAACGAGTTAGAATAAGTTAGAATAATAACGTTTTTCTATGAAAATTCTACTAATAAAGATGGGCGTTGGATATTTTGCCCAAGTATTTTTTTTGTTCCCATAAACTGGGAAGAAGCCGCAATGGTCTGAATCTTTAATACATATTTTTGATCATAGTTTTGTGACCCATTTTCATGAATATCAGACTTATGTTATTGAAACCTTACATCCAGGATCAAAGAATCCAAGCTGTGTCACTTTGACCAAGGCAGCATCGCGCTATTGGGTAGATTTTCTGCATTTAAATTATAATACGTAGACGTTGGGAAGAAGAAGAAGTTGGTTTTGGAGGGACCATGCGGACCGCATAGAAGATACGATACTTGTGATAATTGTTAAAAATGAAAACTTCACCAGCAAAATATAGTACTACCAGGAAGGCTACCGAAGAGATAGCTGGACATCATCATCCCAGGACAGCCCAACGCCACAAACCGGCCAAACGATCTAAAATTAGAGGAATAAAGGATAATATTATGTGGAAGCAAAGTGGTCGATAATGCATTGTTTTTATTAACTAACTAACTAACCATCACGCCGTCTCTCCGAAGGGGTAGGCAGAAAGAATGGACTGCCACACTTTTCTTTCCTGACATATTTCTCTCGATTCCTCAACAATCATACATCGTGTCATGCACGCGCGTCGATCTCTCTGACTCCTCACATGGCCGACATTCAATGTTTGATTTATTTGATTATGCCACGTTTTCCTCGGTCTTCCTCTACTTCTGGTTCCATTTACATCATTAACATATAATTTTTTTACCATTCTTTCTTCATTCATTCTTTCCATATGTCCAAACCATCTTAATGATCCATTCATTATTTTGTTCATGACACCATCATTCGCACCGCATTCACTTCTTATATTTTCATTCGACACTCTATCATACACAGAGTATTACACATTTGTCTAAGAGATCTCATTTTTACTGCATTTATTCTACTTTCATCCTTGTTTTGCCAGTTCCATGCTTCGCTTCCATACATTAGGGTCGGTAGAAGAACACCATAGTTCCCATTGTTTTTATATTTCTATATATTGGACTTACGCGTAGTACGTTGGAGATAAATTCCTCGAAGAGCAGCCGCCGTTACGGTGTCACTTGTCTAACGGTGCAGCAGCTCTGCAGCCGAGTCTAAGTATGCGGTTTCCGCGGCAGGCGAGGGATAAAAAAGGAGCACTGCGCGGCTACACAATTTTCTCCACAAATTGCCAATTTGACCGGGGCCGAGGGCAGGAAACACTTTTTACGCCGCGCGGTGACACTAATGACAGCTGTGCGCTCGTCGCTCGTCGCGGCCAGCGGCGGGATGATGACATTCGGCGGGCATGACTCCCGTTACCTCATGCAGTCATTGCGAATAAAATCATCTTTGTCTAATATCTCTATCTTACGACACATTAGCTCATGTCCTGTTAACATTTGCAGCGAATAACTGGCGCGCGAGATTGTTCCAAAGAAATAAATCTTAATCAAACAAAATTACCTATTTTATTTATTGTTTCTCGAATAATGATGTAAGATTTTATTTTAAATTATTAATACGAATGAAAATGAAAATGAAAATTCGTGAGCTGCAGCCTCGTTGGCAACATGGTGACTAATTTGAAAGATTGCTGAAATATTTGATTACGTCATCTAAAATGTTTTTCATTGGTGCTCTTTGAAAATAATCTATGGAATTTATAATTATTACAAACGAAAACATTTGATGTATTATATTTTATGGGAATGACATGTCTCGCTATGCAAATGCATTATCAAATTTTTGATAATGCCTTATCAAGGTGAAACATGTCATTCCATAAAATATAATAAAACTTCTGGAAAGACGTTGTTTTCGTTCGTATTAATTAAAATATTTCACATTATTTTTACTTGTTCTTCTTCCTCAGCCTATTCCCGTCCACTCCTGGACAAAGGCCTCCTCCATTCGCTTCCATGTCACTCTGTCTTGTGCAGACAGTATCCAGGTTATTCCGTCGTGTCTGTTCAGATCATCCTTCCACCGTAGTTGCGGTCGCCCTGCATTTCTCTTTGCCGTCCACGGTCTCCAAGTCAGCAGTCTTCTTGTCCATTTTTCACTTGAACTGGCTACGTGACCTGCCCATTGCCATTTTAGAGTCGCCACCCGGTGGATGATGTCAGTGACCTTTGATTTTTCTCTCACCGTATCGTTTCCGACTCTGTCTCTTAGGCTTATTCCTAAAATAGGTCTTTCCATGGCTCTTTGGGTCACTCGTTGTTTCTCGGCACTTTGTTTGGACAATGTTACAGTTTCAAGACCATAAGTACCAACTGGCAAAACGCAGGCTATTATTACTTACCCAAGATTATTATTTTCCCCATGACCCCTCTATTTTACATTAGTGGTAATTTATTTAATAAAATTTCGTCCAGGTACATAAATATGGAAAAAGATTTTAGGATGCATGAAAACCTTGTACTGATTTAGACTTTTTTAAACATCAGGTGTCGTGAAGAAAATCTGTCTGTAAATCATCGTCATAACATAACTACAATTGTTATTACACACTTGACAATCTCACCAGGTCATCTTGTATGGTGAGAGCACGGTCAAATTACAACTTTAAGATAAATATAACTAAAATAATATATAAAATAGTTTAAATTCAAATCTGAACCTTGCCAACTTGTTATATATTTGTTGAGTGCAGAGAACAGGTATTTGGTTAAATGATTATTTTCCTTATTTATTCCAGTTGATCTGCGATCTAAACCGCTGATTCTGATTTTCGAATATACCTTTACACCTGTATTCAGGTAGATAATTGGAATCGGCTTATTTGGGTGCAATTTACATTGAATCCTGATCGCTGTATTATATGTTTGATCCTTACCGTAATCTCTACGTCCTTATTTTTTGTATTCGTCCTTCCGATAAGCATTTATTTACCATTTTTTCAGTTAATAAACATAATTTTTCAACGCATTAAATATCAATATGGATAAGATATTCAAATTAGTTTTATTATGTTATCTTTGTACAAAGATTGGCCGGTTTTTCATTATTAAATGATAACAGTTTTGTTTGGAAGTGAAGCGTGAAGTTGGCAGAAGAAGAATGAAGTATGATAAATGTCGTAGACATACGATTACTTAGAATAATGGCCAGAAAAAACAATGTACTCGTATCTTAGAATACCGAACGAAGAAGTACTATAGGAATGTAAGTTGGATGTTTGGACATATGAAAAGAATGGATTAGAGAAAAATAGCTAAAATAGATATATGCAAGTATTTAAAAAAAAAAAAAAAGACTAATACCAAAGATTTCAATCATTGATATTAGAATTTATTTTACAATCTTCAATATGAGCAGAAAATAGCTCATTATTATGAAGAAGGAATCTGGTCGTGTCCAGGCTCGAACCCAAGTCCCCTGGATCAGAAGCCAAGCGTTCTATCCCCTAGACCACCACCCGAAGAATTTTGAATGGAAAAATAAATCGACGAAGGCCAAGCATGACATGTAATTATATAATCAATTACTAAAAGGCGGCCATATTCGAAGTTTGAACAATCGACTAGCGTGCATGTCACGGTGTGTGAATGTAGAAGAGGCGCGAGAGTTATGTCAGGATAGAACAATGTGGCGGCCCATCCTCTCTTCCTTCCACCCCGCTTGAATTAGCTAGTTAGTTACATGTACGTTTGTGCATATTTTTGTGTGTTAAAATGTCAATCAGTTCATGGTTAAAATAAATGTAATGATAAATAATAATGTTCTCTGAAGTTATCATTAGCGGAGATGACATTTTAAAATCACGATTATTTTGCGCACAAAACATTTTCTTGTGTTCTCATTTCAACACAGCATCCACCTCGGACCTCCATTTTAGCATAATTACAAGGTTTTCTCTGCGAAAGTTCACTCGGAGGTAATCAAATTTAATGTGAACTATTTCGCAACGGTTGTTCCATCCCCGTGCATTACTCCAACAGAGGAGAGCCCTGTGAAATGTTTTAATGGGTTTTGAATGTACCCTTTGAGGAGTTTAAGAGTTCAAATTGCTCCATGATGGAGTTTAAAAGCGTATTTACACCACGGCATTGTTTTTTAGCGCTTGTTCTAATATCTTTGTACTTTTAATCCCGGACTCCATAGAATTTTAATGTATCCGATGTTGATTTCGGAATGACGAATGTAAATATCATATTGTACACTTCTTCTTCAGTCTTCTTTCCTCTACTGCTGGAGGGAAGAAGGCTGAAGGGGCCTTTTCCATTTTTTTCCACTCACCCCCCTGTTTTGTCCCTTTCGCATCCAGGTCGTTCAAGCTATTCGGGTAATGTCTTCAGTCCATCTTTTAAGAAGCCTCCCGATACTCCTTTTATTTGTCTAAGGGTTCCCTTCAAGTATTCTGGATGCCCATCTGGTAATGCCCTGTCTGGCTATATGCCCACCCCATTGCCACTTTGATTTAGCGTCTAATTTCTTCATTTTGTATTTTATCTTGAAAATTCACACAATACTACACAAAACACATCACGTCATATAATTCAATGCATTATATTCTTATCCTTATTGTCTTACAAGAGAACTTTTGAAACTACTTCATACGTCCGAAGCTCCCGTGTCCATTTTACTATCATATGTTTAAAACTGTTGTTTATGTGACATCAAAATTACAATATATTTTTATATGAAAAATAAACATTTTTGACAGCTGCTAAAATGTCCAATTTGTACACCTTAGTCTATAATTTCATGTAAATCTTTATTTTCAATTAGTTTTTTTTTTATATTTATAAGCGAAACTAGTTGGCATAATTACAATTTCGTGGCTAGAAATGAAAGTGTTATTTTACATGTAATAATTACTTCAAGAGTTGTCTAGTGAACATATCTTTCCAATATTCTGAACGCGCCATTTAAGAAACCAATGAATTTGAAATGTATTTCACCCAAAACTAATATTTTTTTCCCAACAATCACTATTCTAAAAAGATGTGGTTCTAAACCCCTTGAAAAATGATGGCCGAGAATTCCGCAAAATACTTAACGCTGAAGTTAACGAATTTCCGCTTGTCGCATTTGCTGGGGCTTTCTTAATTTGTTGTGAAGGTTCAAGGAGGATTTGTTACGCCACATATCAGCACAAAGGCCCAATGTCTTCGGCGGCGGACCGACTGCCACTCGCAGTTCGCTACGCCACTGTCGCTCGTGGGAGTTGCGAGTTTTTACGCCCAGATGCAAAAATATCTGAACATTTCTACCAATAACTTTTTTTTGTATTTCATGCTTCTCTTAAATAAGATATTTTATTTGAAATAATGACAATGTGTCTTCGTGTCAATGACAAGACCTTATCTTTTTCCATTGTGGTGAAAGGTTTGGTCAACTTTTGTAGATTTCCAAGATTGCCGTGTGCTATATTTTATTAACGTGAAATATTTATTACTTCTTCTTTGTGTCAATGGCAAGGTCATGTCGTAGGGGATAACTATAAAAATGACCTTATCTCTCCTATTCTCTTTCCGTTATGGTGGTACTTTTGGCCGACTTGGTGGAGGCACTTCCTTGCCACTATTTATTTTGTTATTTGCACCACTATTTATTTAAAATAGTTCAATCTATACTATTAATCGAAAATTGTTTCATAACATAAAATGAATATTTGTCTATGTTTACGTCATATACAGTTTCCCCGCTAATTTAGTTAAATTTTGTTTGTGAAGTTCATATTATAAGGTTTTAAATTTATGACGCCGACTGTAGACGCTGGGCCCTCAGAAGTGTCACACTCCTCCTGCGCCCACGCCGGCGATGTGTTTGATGGCGCTATTGTTTGAGTCTTGGTGATTTGTTGCGTAGAAATTAAATAGCACATGCTTTATGCATCATTTCATTAACCGACCCGCCCTGTTCTCATAATGTATCCAGAGTAGTAATTCATACTGATTTTACTAGACCGACGCAACATAAAGATTCAACTATAAACATAAGTCAGATTCAGGTTGAACGATGAACTCCCTCGTCTGATAGATAGATCAGCCCTCCGACTATTTTAGTATTTGTTCAATATCAACTTGCATAGAATTTAGGAAGACATTTTTTTTATTTTTCAGTATACGTTTAGTTCTCTTTTTTACTGGATCTTCTTCTTCTTTTTCTTCCCTCCACTGCTGGATATAGGCCTCTTCCATTTTCTTCCACTCGTTCTTGCCTTGTCCTTTCCACATCCAGGTCGTTTCAGAGATTCGGGCAATATCGTCAGTCAATCTTTTAGGTGACCTCCCAATACTCATTTTCTCTGTCCATGCCCTTCACTGAAGTATTCTGGACGTCTATCGGGTATAGCCCTGTCTTGTTATATGTCCAGCCCATTGCCACTTAAATTTAGCTGTTCGATCCATGATGTCGGCAACTTTGATTCAGGGTATTATTTATTCATTTCTTCTTTGTGTGAGAGACTCTCGTAGAGCATTTGCTTCTCCATGGATCGTTGTGCGCTATTTAATTTGTGGACATTTCTTAATAATAATAATAATAATAATAATGTGCTAATTTTTAAAGTGCCGTTTTTGTGATGCAATCACTTCAAGGGCGCATTAAGACGTGTTTTAAAACTAAATATGAACGCTGCATCTGATTGATATTCGCGATCGATTAGAAAGTATAATAGAACAAAAGATACAAGTTTTAAATTCTTACTGTTAAGGTGGTTGTCTCTAGACTATACTCGTATACTGGATGTTTCTAGAAAATTAGAAATAAGTAGTTGCATATATCTGTAACAATTTGTTTATTTGGTATCTACAAATAATATAAATCACTTCGTAATCTTTAATATATTTAATAACGAAACAGTTTATCAAGTTAACTCCATTTTCTCGATCTCAGGTGTGATTTGAAATAAAATCACTTTCAGTACAATGATTTGACTATGTTTATGGTTTCTTCAACAATGCTTTATAACTCCATATTTAAAGATTTATTATATCAAATGTTTGATAATGCCTTAGCAAGGTGAAACTTTCCATAGAATATTTGAAAACTTATAGAAACAGATGTTTTCATTCTTCTAAACTAATTAACCATCACGCCGTCTCCGGAAGGGGTAAGCAGAAAGAATGGACTGCCACACTTTTCTTTCCTGACATATTTCTGTCGTTTCCTCAACATTCATACATCGTGTCATGCACGCGCGTCGATTTCTCTGACTCCTCACATGGCCGACATTCAATATTTGATTTATTTGATCGTGCCACGTTTTCCTCGGTCTTCCTCTATTTCTGGTTCCATTTACATCGTTAACATATAATTGTTTTACCATTCTTTCTTCATTCATTCTTTCCATATGTCCAAACCATCTTAATAATCCTTTCATTATTTTGTTCATGACACCATCATTCGCACCGCATTCATTTATTATATTTTCATTCGACACTCCATCATACACAGAGTATCCACACATTCGTCTAAGAGATGTCATTTCTACTGCATTTATTGTACTTTCATGCTTCTTTTGCCAGTTCCATGCTTCATTATTCTATAATACTATAATATAATACAGGATCGTTAAGGATTTTTTTACTCTCTCATTCGTGATTTGTATTACAACACTATTTTCTACGTTTATCGTCCAATTCGTAGCGTAACCCAACCTTCTATCCTTATATATTGTTGATCTGCTGATTGTTTCCGTGACCGTCGCCGCTTGCCATTCAGTCGCCCCTATCAATAATTGTGTCTTAAGGCGGCGAGCATTAGCCGTTCGGGTGTGCAAGATGAAGATGTGTGATTGGAGGGGCGAGAAATGTACGTAACTACGTAATATTATTGTCTCTCGCTTCCTGGGTTCCACGCAGCCTCCCGTATCTTGCCTTAACCCTCTCACCACTAGAAATCTTCCGATTTCGTAAAAAATATATTCACTTCATATTCCTTACTGTCTTTTTTTATTTAGAGTTTTATTTTAAAATAAAAAGTTTATACAGTTATATGATAATTGATGCTTGCATATATTTTAATTTACTAATTTAACAAATCTCATAATTGTGTTATCGATTTCTATGCTTTATTCTGACTGTAATATATATATTATATAATAATATTTTGCTCTCTAACTGACTTCTAACATTACCAACCTTTAAAATTTGATTAATTTGGTCAGACTATGTTTTCCCCGGTCTTCCTCGACTCCGTACTCCTTTGACATCATTAACGAATACTTTCTTAACCATTCTTTCTCCATCCATGCGCTCTATATGTTCACACCATCGCAGCGATCCTTTCATAATTTTGTTCATAATACCTTCTTCCGCTCTACATTCCTTTCTTATATCAGCATTTGAGATCGTTCTACTATACATACGTCTTAGGGACCTCATCTCAACCGCATTTATTCTGCTCTCATCCTTCTTCTGCCAGTTTCATGCATCGCTTCCATATATTAGGGTTGGGACCAGAACTACATTGTGAAAGGCCGTTTTCGCTTTTTTTATATTATAAGTCGGAAGAATCGACGTGCGTGAATGACTCGCTGTATGAATGTGGAGCAAGCTAGAGAGGTGTGCCAGGATAGACTAGTATGGCGGTCCATTCTCTCTGCCTACCTCAACGGGGGAACGGCGTTATGGTTTGTTGTTGTTGCTCTAACTCATATATTATTTTCATATATTATTATTAAAAGTTTCATTGTGTTGATTTAACCCTTAACGTACCGTGTTCAAAACAAAACGCTCGCTCCCATGTGGTAAGTTCAGTTTACCGCTAACTTTATCTAAATATCAAGCATATGACTAGATGAACCAAAATTTAATTTATGTCATCTTGTAGGGAATTTCATTAGGAATAGATCGATATCTATAACATACATGGATTATTTGAAAAACATATCATTATTAATTTTTTTCTGGAACCATGCGATTTCTGATATGTAATGCGTCATAGCATACGGGCGACTGGACAAGCGGGTATAAACTTGTCTGCGCGCAGCGGCCGGCGGGGCGGGGATAAAGGCACCTAGGCAAAATGTATAGTACGTTCAAGACAACGAGTACGTATTAATATTTTTCCCTTTTGGTAAAGTGTTAATATTTTCACAGTTCTGATATTATTAAGTTGCGTCCTGCGTTTCCGTCCACAGTGGTATTATTACGTACATATTGAAAAGGTCAAAGATATAATTTTTAATACGTTCAAAACAGCGAGTAAGTATTTGTCACTTTTGATAAAGTTGTAAATATTAGCAAAACAAATTCTACCTTAACACGAATGAAGGTGAGGGCAGTCTTAGAAAATGTTTTTTTTTGGGATGAAGGAAGTAATTTTTTGCTTTTTTTTTTATTACGAAATATTGAAAACACTTCAATGGAGGATTACAATTTTTTTTATAATATTAGGGTCCATAGTTTTTAAGAAAATCAACTTTAAATTGGCAGTGGAAACTCAATTTACCACATGGCAACGCGACGGTTAAAAACCTTCAGGACGTGGTTAAGGCGACAGGTGTCATTTGGAATAGTGTTAGGCATCAGGCGTGCGATGGCGAAGTCGGGTGGAGGAGAATACTTTCAAATCAAATCAATTTATTTTCTCAAAAGATATTACAAACAACAATTTTAGTTTTAGACATCTATTGAGAACAGGTTAAACATAAAAAAAATATATAATATAATACCAGGAACGCATGAGAGATGGTTCGAGATTAGGAATACAAGATATTCTCCAAAGTCAAGAGTGTTTTTCTTCTGAACTTACTTTCACGAATATGAAAGACGTCGATCTCCGAAGCGATTATGTTCAGCATATCACTTGTAGACCTATGCATCACGAAGGTGTGACAGGACTAGAAGAAGAAGAATAAGAAAGAATTAATTTATTGCAATAAATACCGGTCGATTTCTGTAAATGGTATATACCTATATATATTCTGTAATGTGTATTAACTGTAAATTATGATATGATGTATTGTTGAATATCAAATCAAATCAAATCAGTTTATTAACTCAAAAGACATTACAAACAGGAAAATGTTTAAGGCATCTATTGAGTACAGGAAAAATATTATAAAAATACAACAAAGTACCAGGAACGCACTAGAGATGGTAAGACATTAGGAAGACAACATACTTTCTAAAGTCAAGAGTATTTGTCCCCTGAACGTACCTTCACTAATATAAAAGACGTCGATCTCCGAGGAGATCGCGTTCAGCAGACTAATTGCTCTTCCCACCGGTGTCACCAGAGGCAGATTGGTTCTGGTGGCCGGTTGGTAAAACAATCTGTGCTAATAGCTCTGTACATCCTTACAGCGTGAGCCAAATCAAGGTTAAGGGTGAAATATGAGAAACATATGAATAGTAATATGACAGTTATCTCTGTATTGCTCTTATCATAAGCTAATTTCGTGTCTGAATAACGCTTTACCAGTTCATACATTGTAAATTTGACCACTGTTTACAAGTATCTCGAGTTGAGCTTATGCATTTAACCTCTTGAAAGTTTCCACTACTCTGCATTAGGTTATACTAGGTTGTGGCTTTATTACTATACAACAAATCATTTATCTTAAAATTACAACGTATTTAAAAAAATTTAAAACACTGTTTTTTCCACTTTTGAGTTTATTTTTCTTGACATGTTTCAAAGGCTTACACCCGGGTGAACGATATAAACTAACCAAAATTATTACAAACTGAGTGCAAGAACCTAGAAACATGAACTCAAAAGTGGAAAACCAGTGTTTTAATTCATAAAAAATTCGTCATTATGGAATTCCAGTGTTAACGCCTTAAGTTTATCTAAAACTTAAACTTACATTTTTTAAATATTATATTCCTTTTTGCGTATCGTAGGTGTGATACGAGTACAAAGGTGTTGAAGGGTTACGGCGAGATCGGCGCGGGGCAACATTTCGATTGCGTGCTGATTTATAGAATTGCATGCTGTAAAATTATCGGGTATCTGCACAAATGTACTGCCGGCTTATCGGCCGCCCCGTCCACGAAAATATAGGTATCGTGTCCCATAAACTGGGCGCATGTGAAAACACCCGAGATTGTGAAAAGCGATTGCGGAAAGTTCAGCTAAATGATGGCTGATCGCGTTTTGTGTTTACCCTGATAACTCCCGCAACGGCTTACCATCCTTATTTTTATAATCTTAAAGGTAATTCTAGCTATTCGCAGTACCATACATTATTTTATTTCACTTCATTTTTTAATCAAACCATGGAGAGTAAGATGAGATTTTATAAGGCATATGTAAGGACATATAGCGTTGAAGCAAGGGCTGACACAGTCAGGAACAATCAACTCCCGAGACCAAGGCACCGAAGACGATAGGCAAGACACTAAGAGATCTCATGTAAAACACCAGAATAAAATATATATGTGGGTCTGAGGATATTATAAGATGTTGTAGACAGCGTAGGAGGGACTTGTACGGTAATGTCCATAGAATGTACACCACTAGACTTCCCTAAATTGTACTAGATAATCAGCCACACGGAACGTGTCCTCGTGGAAGACCTTCTAAAAGATTCTCACATGAGAAGCAACCACCTGGAGAACAGACAACTTAGGTCTATAACAAGGAAGAATAAGTCTTAATTTTTCTGAATATATAGAAACCACTGGAAACCGTTAAACTAAGCATTATGATGGTTATTTATATGGATTAAAACTAGATACAAGCTGATTTAAAAAAAAAATCTATAAGGAAGATCAACAAATTAATATGCAACAATTGACAGGTCGTGATCTATTCTTTCGAAGCTACACAATTTTAGTTCTTAGCTTTTTTTTCTTTTAAGAAAACAAGTAGCACCAATTAAAATTTAAAAATATATACGTGAATCAAACGTTACTTCAAATTTCAATTCGGCGACAGATGTCCCTCTTTGGTATTACCAGTATAACACGTGCATTTGTTTCTTCTATACATTTTAATTAAACATGTAAAGCCTTTCGAATGAAGCACTTAGTTTGTATTTTGAAATTATTTAAAATATTCAAAACATTTATGTAATTTGTTTTTACACCTTAGAGCCAATACAACCGGTTTCGCTCCCACCCGAGCTTTGGCAGGATAACAAAACAAACTTTTAAAAATTGTAATTCAATCTTACGATGTTTTTTTTAATTACCACTTATTGACAAAAATTGTCGCATAAAAAAAACAACATTTATCTGATTGCTGGTGTCAGATGCTGCTCTTATGAATAAAATACATTGTCCAAGAGCCCTTGAAGTGATTTAATCACGAATACGGCGCTATAAAAATTAGCCAAATTATTTTGTTTTTATCTTTATTTCGACAGCGACCGAATTTGCCAGGCTATCTAGCATCGACAGACTGGTGATCTGTTTATTTTGTTACACTTACGAAGCTACGGTGGGAGTGAAACCAGTTGGTCCTAAAAAAATATATAGTGATGTTAAAACATATTACATCAGCATTTAAAATTATTTTTAGTAGTAAAAGCATTCAATGTCTCGCGTAGTAAAAATAAAATTGTATTCCTTATATGGAATCAATTTTCTTGTACCGCAATGTGTTCGTGTATACCGCGTTCTCCAACAATTTAGTGAGGCGAAGGTTTTTAGCGAGATTTTGATATTTCCCTCTCACACTCGCAGCTGGAGGTATCTACGAAATCTTAATGTAAGTTTAGTAACCTTTGTGCCCGCTATCGTATTGATGTCATCATTTCTAGTAACGCCTCTGAGAACGTGCAACCTTCGCTGTTCTAGCCTTATCCTTGTTTAATATCCAATCATTACCAAATACTTATTTATCTTTTATTTATTATCATGCTTTTGGATTTTTTAAATGTTATATACACTCTGCTCAGGATATATTTATATACACTCTGCTCAGGAATGAAATACATTTTCTTTAATGGGATATTTTTTCTAAGGAGAATATGGATCCATCTAGATTCCCTCATTGTGTACCATGGCCAACCCCAAGGCAAGTGACTCCTGGTCAAACTCGACTGCACAGAAAGCTAACCCCTCTTAAGAAACATGCCACAAGGCTATGCAGAAGCAGAGATTTTTTCTACTTTGTACCTATTTTTACAAGTTGTTACCCACCCCCGTTTGTTTTAAACATGCCAAGATTTTCGTATCCAAGGCTATTTGTGTAAACTATTTTAAATAGTCCATTGTTTTGGCCGAAACACTATGATACCTTAACACACTAAACTGTTAAATTAAATTGTTTTTTGTATCACAATTGTATTTTATTTTACGCGACAGCTGTTTCATCAACCTATGTTGACATCATCAGGTGTTACAATACAATTGTGAAACAAAAAACTAAATTATTTTATTTAACAGTTTAAACTATTTTAGAAATAATGGCTTCAATTTCTTGTTTTATTTTATATAATATAATTTCTTCTTCTGCTTCCTTCGGTGTCATGTGAGGTCCCCCCGACGTTGACTATCACTTGAGAATAAAGGTCATACCTGGCAGCACGAAACAGCTCATCAACACTTTTTAAACCAGTGCAGTCCCTTATGTTGCGGAGCCAGGAGGTTCCTCCTGCCAACACTTCGTTGGCTGTCTATTTTACCTTCAACGATTCGCGGCAACTCGTATTTTTTACCGTTCATAAATATTAAATTTCAAATATATTTAAAAAAAAATTATATGAAATTGCTATCTGATGCTGAAATTTGAAGGCTCCAAGTCTTAAGATAATTCTTGTCCAAAATGACACAATATCCAGTATACCATATAACTACAGTATATCCAGCATCCAATACAGAGTGTAATAAGAAGTAACCGTTAACTCAGACGATTGCTCTGGACGAACTCATTACATTGTGAAAATCTGACGTGACCATCATAACTCATTTCGACCAAAAATTCACTTTACACTTTATGGCTCTCAGTACAGAATTGATTTTAGCAATATTTTATTAATATGAAAAAATATATATACCCAAGTTTGGATAATTGTGTATTAAATGAAAATATAATAATCACTGTTGTAAGATGTGAATACAATCTCTGAACTTACTATTATAGTTTCTAAATTTATCACTAAATCTTATACACCGTATTTGTATGGTATTATGGCTACCGTATAAGGCTGCACGACTTTAAACTCGAAATAAGATTTTCTTAGAAACCTTTTGTGTGCATTTACAATAAAGAGACCTTGACTTCATATTATTTTTCAATGAATTGTTTATCATAATTATTATAGGCATTAAAATACTATAATATAATATTGACTTTCGAAAATTATTTTTCGCTTGTCTTTTAATGTAACGCAATCAATTATGAAAGGTTATATATTTGTTTGTCCTTCTAAACAACACTTAAATATATTGAATCGTAAATTAATTTTAAATTGACTAACTAAACTTTCATTCATACTGCATTCATTTCTTATATACTCGTATGCGTATGAAACATTCATATAAAGATTTATTGATGGCTGTGAATTTCATTTTGTAGAACTCCATTATTAATCTAACATGACCTACCTTTAAAATTTGATTAGTTTGGTCTTGCCATGTTTTCCTCGGTCTGCCTCGATTCCGTACTCCATTTACATCATTAACGTATACTTTCTCCATCCATGCGCTCCATATGTTCGACCCAACACAGCGATCCTTTCATAATTTTGTTCATAATACCTTCTTCCGCTCTACATTCCTCTCTTATATCAGCATTTGAAATTCTATCGTTCTACGACATATACATCTTAGAGACCTCATCTCTACCGCATTTATTCTGCTCTCATCCTTCTTCTGCCAGTTCCATGCTTCGCTTCCATACATTAGGATTCCATACAAAGAATTTTATTTATATAAAAAATATTAGTGAAACATTTGTTTCGAGGGCATTCTCAAATCTGAGATTGTCTGAGAGAGAAAAAAATTGTCATTATTTATGTTTTCGCATTTACATTATAATATATACAGAATTACTACACATTCGTCCAAGAGATCTCATTTCTACTAGTTATTTTTTATTCGCAATTAAACAGTATTCTTGCAATGAACGTCAAATTTCGTCACTTTTTTTATAGAGCGTGGCGATATCAGAGCTGTGTTTAATTTATATTTTGCAATCAAATATTTGCTTACCAACACTTCAAATCAAAACTTTTTCGTATTATCTACGAAAATAGCTGACATTTAAAGAACTTACATTAGGTACCTTTTTACATATAATTATATACAATATACGTTTTTAGGATTGAGTGTGGAACGCATCAGACAAAAAAATGGTCTTGTCATCATCGAGCGAGTTCAATTATTTGGAAGTTGTATCCTTTATTGATCCAAAGTATCCATTTTGTTAAATTACATTTTTACGGTTTTATGCTGAATGGTGCATTGTCTAGGATGCAAGAATTCGGGTATCTCCGGTGGGAAACCGAAAAGTGCCTAGTCAGCCGGAGATCACCTCAGAGGTCCGCCGGTGATCACGAGTTTCGGCGCTTCTGAACTGTGATGTATTGTTTGGTATTGTTTCTTGTTGGTTTTGGATCACTCTTGGTTTCGTAAGGACCGGAGCGAGTCGTGCCCGAAGTGACTTAGTCTTTCACGAAGGCAAAAGTACTCAAATCAAGATATTAGGCTCTTTTAATCATTCGATGGAACAGTTATTGAAATTTATATCGGAGTTTCAGGCATTCGAGGCGTGCATAGTTCTAACGAAATCGAAATTCGGAAGATTGCCATTTCATAATGATCGTGCCGCAATGCAACGCTATTTTTGTTATTTATTGTACCGCCGTAACAAAAGTATTTTATTTTGAAATTCGCAATAAGTTACCGTGCTTGTTCTTCGGTCACTTGATGCATATCAATTTAATTATTTTATATATAATAGTTACGTTTTATTTATACCAGATATACCTATTGTTTATGGACAGTTACCCAGCGCATTATTCAATACTTTAATGGTTATATTATACATTTTTTCATTATAAATTGTTTTTTGTGTGCCAATAGATTGATCAAATCTGGGAAAGGAAATATTTTTACACTTTTTTGTTATAAATATAAATGGCCTATTATTTCAATTGACGGAATAAATATGTCTTGGTACACATGTTATGACATTTGGCGGCAGTGCGCACGATTGAGACAGACATGCATTTTCAAGGACCTGCGCATTATACAAGTCTTACATGTCGGAAAAAAGAAGTATGCACATTTATTATATCACCAGTACTAAAACAGTCTTTAATAATGCTATCGTGTATTAATCATCGCATATAAAATTATGCAAAAAAATTAATTAAGGATAACCACCTTAAGATTTTTGAATAAGCAGATGATGTTTTTTTTATTGGCTCATATTAATTGTAACATACTGATTATCTTTCAAATTGATTAGTATTGGTATCATGACTGCTGTATCATAGTAAATATAGGAGTTTTAAAGGAAAGTACCCCAGACGATTTTCTCGCCTCCTTGTAATGTTTGTTTTCCTGTCGAATATTGAATAATCTCCGTTCCCATGAAATGGCGTATAATGCTATGCGAACATTGAAATTGTATCTCAGTGTCTTTATTGTCGGCTTGGTAACGATTTGGTAGTCAATCTTTAGTGCATATCTGAATGATAGAAATGTTTTCTCCGCTTATGCAAAGTGCCTCTATCACCCGACCGTTTTGAGTTATTCGCCCAAAGCCATTCTGTTGATTATATTTTCTTCTGTGTCCATTCAACTTTTAGCACAAAGGGGTGCCCGGCCTGCCGGAAGCTGTAGACGCGAACGATCACATCCGACGCAAACCGGAGTTTCAATTTTGACATTACAGATCAATTTAGAAACCGCCATCTGCGAAACCGGACGGGAAATGGCCGCGTGGAATGACTGGATTCAACTCAACGAGATCTTATTGAGATTGGGTTAGATCAAACAGATGCCAGCAATCACATTTGTAAAATGATATTTTATAAAAAAAATAGACAATGAAAAAAATATGTGCTTTTTACATAATTTATTGTATATAATATTTAATTTATTTTTATTCTAATTAACTTATTTAACCCTTAACGGACGTAAGTCACCTCTGACTTGACACCAGAACTTAGGCGCTGAGGTCGTATTGCACATGTGAGGTGACATGATGAATCCTGTCTGCGCGTAATTACTTTGCCAGTTGAATATAACCAATTCAGCGATTAACATACACAGTGCCTTTTTAATATTAACTATTGATTGAATAACATATAAAGATATAAAAGCTAGCGTCCGATATTGGCTAAAAAAATGCTTGGATTTTATTAACTTATTTTCTTGGAAATTATGAACTTTATTTTGCCGAGTGACTTAATTGATTATGTTATCATCCCCTATGTGTACAATAGAAGTATGGAGTTGATGAAAGAAGCATGAAATCAGATTGATTGCGGTATAATTGAGTTTCCTTAGATTATTGGAAGAAAAATCTTTATGGTATAATAAAAAACGATTTTGTAAGGTAGAGGAAAAAGTTATCAATAAAATAATGGTTACTTACTTCATATGGCCATACAACTCTTTAAGAGTTTTTACATCCTAGATGATTTTCTTACAAGCTCCATAATCCCGTGTTTTTGCTCACAGCAGTCTGTGTTGCCCAACCTAGCCGGATCAGCCAAAACATTATCCATAAGGCGCTGTCTAGGGGCTGGTCTTGCTGGTCTTGAAGCTTATACAGGGTTTTGATTCCTCCGGTCTCTCCAGCTCAGCATATGTGTCCAATAATGATATATATATATGATAAATAATACGAAATTATAAATGTATAATACACATTGTAGAGAAGAGAGAAATTAATATAGGTACTTTTTTTTGCATACAACAGGCCGTTTGAATACAATTCTTCTTCTTCTTCCTCAGCCTATTCCCGTCAACTCCTGGACAAAGGCCTCCTCCATTTGCTTCCATGTCATTCTGTCTTGTGCAGACTGCATCCAGGTTATTCCGACGTGTCTGTTTAGATCATCCTTCCACCGTAGTTGCGGTCGCCCTGCACTACTCTTCGCCGTCCACGGTCTCCAAGTCAGCAGTCTTCTTGTCCACTTTTCATCTGAGCTTCTGGCTACGTGACTTGCCCATTGCCATTTTAGAGTCGCCACCCGGTGGATGATGTCAGTGACCTTTGTTTTTTCTCTCACCGTATCGTTTCTGACTCTGTCTCTTAGGCTTATTCCTAACATGGCTCTTTCCATGGCTCTTTGAGTCACTCATAGTTTTTCGGCACTTTGTTTGGACAATGTAACAGTTTCAAGACCATAAGTACCAACTGGCATAACGCAGGCTTCATAGACGTTTCGTTTCAGGTTGATCGGTATTTTCCTGTTTTTAAGGATGTAACTCATGTTTCCGAAAGCTGCCCGGCTTAATCCAATTCTTCTTTTCAGCTCTGCGGTTTGTTATTGAACACAATTACCGAAAACAAATTGTATGAACTATTATATTGATTCTCATGACTTGTGATAGGCGAGTAATCTATCCCCATTTTATTGTCTCGTTAATTTTATAACAGACCAAAGACAGTGTGAGAATCACACTACCATGGCCGGTAATCGATTCTTCGGGGCCTTCGGTATGGCAGTCATAGCTCTTGCCACCCAGCCACAAAGGTCGTCAGATTGATTCACTTCGATTTAATCTTGATTTACTTCGCAATACATTATAATTAAGTCACATTTTTTTGCTATTCATGGTCCGTGGTTTTTACAAGCATGTTGCTGTCTTGTTTCGTGTGCTACACTTGTAGAAATAGTGGATCGCTTACAATAGTAGACTACAGTGCTGGAGGAGTACGGAATGTACCGCTGCGGGCCGCCAGCGCCAGAGCGCAGAGTGACCGCAGTCCCCGGTGGCCGCGCTCCATACATGACGGAACTGAATCGCCCGTGATTGATTGGCACAGGTCAGGGCCTTTGTGCGGTGGTCTAGTTTCTCTTTCGTTTGGCAAACGGAGATTGTACGATACATTACGAGCGGACCTTTTTTTAGGCACAAGTTTCAATCTATTATTTACCTCGATTAATATACCTATATCCGCCTACTTTATTTAAAAGTAGATGAGGCTATTACAACATTTACTTGCGATAAAACACTGGACTTAAGGATATGTTCTCATCTATTACTAACTAACTAACTAACTATCACGCCGTCTCCCCGAAGGGGTAGGCAGAAATAATAGACTGCCACACTTTTCTTTCCTGACATATTTCTCTCGATTCCTCAACATTCATACATCGTATCATGCACGCGCGTCGATTTCTCTGACTCCTCACATGGCCGACATTTGATTTATTTGATCGTGCCACGTTTTCCTCGGTCTTCCTCTATTTCTTGTTCCATTTACATCGTTAACATACATTTTTTTACCATTCTTTCTTCATTCATTCTTTCCATATGTCCAAACCATCTTAATGATCCTTTCATTATTTTGTTCATGACACCATCATTCGCACCGCATTCACTTCTTATATTTTCATTCGACACTATCAAGAAGATGGATTTACAAGAAATAACTACTTACATTCATTAGTAGGCACTATGAATAATCTTCGACATGAGCAGTGCAAATTGTATTAATTACGATTTTATCATTTTTTCGGGAAGTCTAAATTTCACTAGTTTTTTCACGGCATTTCTTTTGGGAATGCTCGGAACCAATTCTCTACAGCTTCGAAGAGATGGACATCTAATTACCCATTTCTTTAGATTATTAGGGAATACTTCGAGAACTCGGCCGTACTGGAGGGTGTTGGCTTTTTGTCCCCGATAGATATCTCCGACAGCGACAGCACAGATTGTTTTACCTACTGGCCGCCAGAACCAATCTGCCTCTGGTGACACCGGTGGGAAGAGCAATTAGTCTGTTGAACGCGGTCTCCTCGGAGATCGACGTCTTTCATGTTAGTGAAAGTACGTTCAGAAGGCAAATATTCTTAATTCTGGAGAGTATCCTGTCTTCCTAATGTTGAACCATCTCTCTGCGTTTCTGGTAGTATACTATACATAATATATTATTTTACCTGTTCTCAATAGATGCCTTAAAAAAATTGTAATGTCTGTTGATGAAATAAACTGATTTGATTTGATTGATTGATTGACTAGTTTAATTTATATATATTAATTAAAACGAATGAAAACGTCTATTTTCTAGAAGTTTTATTATTATATAGGGAAGTCTTGTTTCATCTTTCTAATGCATTATTAGATGTCTGAACAAGGCGTAAGGTGTCATTCCCATAAAATATAATATAAAAAAATAATAATCTTTTCTATTCATTATTTCATATGGAGTTTTTCATCGTTGTTCAAGGAAAAAATACTAATAAAATGTAAAATCTTAAATCGTGGGTGCTTTTTTCGTTATTTATTTCAGTATTCGTTAGGATAAAAATTATAATGTTTATTAGAAATTTTGATTGTACGGTTTTCTGTACACATTTAATACCATTTTGTCTTTGAATCTCTTCTTGCGAATTGGATACCCTTTTAATAGGCTACATCAAGGTAAGGTTCTCACATCGTGCCTACTAAAGCGTATCTGGCGTGAATAGGGGAATCACTCGCAGGCCATCAAATTATATTCTCACTTTCTTTATGGTTCACTTCTCTCGTTAGGCCTGGTGTACCGAGTTTATTAGATTGTAAATATGTAAGTGAATTTTGTTTTATAAAAGTCTATGTAGTTGGGGCCGCACGGATCGTAAAGTCTAATTGTGTTACCCGTTTTATGTTGGTATTTATAACCGCACGAATAGTAAACCTTAACGCACTGAGAGCATTTTTCACTTTCGTTTTATTGGTCTACCTTTTTAAATCTTAAAATACAGCCACTATCGAGTATGAGAGTTTTAGTGTTAAACGCGTTGTGAAATCCGATCGAATTCAGTTCGTTTTCGATACAATATTAAGCGATCGTGAATGAATGTGAACTTCGTGTAAGTTGGGCATAATTTATTAGCGTCATTTCGGTTTTTCACAACACACTTCGGCCTCTCGCGCTAATTACAACGTTTTAATAAATACCATAAACATTAGAGAGTGAAATCTACTTGCAATAGAGAACAAAAAGAACACCCGGGGTGAGAGGTTAAGACTAATATTTTCATCTCAGCTTTATACGTAAGTACCGGGTATCGGAATACTGGATCGATATTTTGACGTTGGCAACACATTCGTGAATTGATATTGGGGCTAGTGGATGTCGTAACGGCATTGTCATAAATATTGCTCAGCCTTTCTGATAGTTCCATAGTTCACAACTACGTCGTGTGACATAATTTCGTGCAATAAATCGTTAAGGCTTCGTGGCTATAGTGCCCGGAGTGCTCCTTTAAAGATACTATTCACTACTTTTCTTTGTTTTTTCACGACGCCTTCAGCAAATACGAAAACTTATTCTTAGATGTATCGCATATAAGCAGTATGTAAACATATATTCTAGATATTTAAATTTTCGGTGTTTAAAGAGTTTTATTTTAAGAGAAATACATATACAAACATGTAGAGACAACTAAATAAGCCGATTACATGCTACCACAAATATTATATAACAACTGACATATAACTTAATATGTAAGAAGAATAAAGAAATATTTTATATATAAATATCAAATAAATTATATTCAAATACGTCTTATAACCAAAGTAAAAGTCTTTGGTCTGGTAGAATAGACATGACAATAAAAATTGCGATTGACTAACTTACTAATATTTTACTGAAATCTCTTAATGGAAGTTCATACTAAATAATAATTAAATTAAACGATATAATTTTATAACAACTTCCACTTTTTGTCTTTATTTCGATAGCGGTTTCGTCAGGCTAGCTGGTATCGACAGACTGGTCAGATCTGTCATTAAAGTCTGTCGATGCCGTCGACATGTCGATAGATCAGTCTGTCAATGCCAGTTAGACTGGCGAAACCGGTCGAAATAAAGACAAAAAGTTGAAGTAATTATAAAATAATCTCGTTTTATACATAGGAAGAAAATTACGTTGTTTAATCCACTAATTATTGAAATATATAAAATATTAAAAAAATACGACATGTTTCGGAGAATGCCTCCATCTTCAGGTGTAAAAGGTATCCTCCGAAACATGTCGTGTTTTTAAATATTAAAAAATATATAATTAGTGGATTAAACAAAGTAATTTTCTAAAAACTGTTAATTCAAAAACTTTGTTTTATATCACAAATTGTTTTTATTTTACTTTACGACAGCTGTTTCATCAACCAACGTTGACATCATCAGGTGTTACAAAAATATATAACAAATGTCAAATTTTTCGTAATTTTTCGAATCTTTGTGTATTTGTTCCTAAGTCAATTTGAATAATTTATTTGTTTTGTAACAGTTTTTAAAATGTTAAAATATCATAGTGTTTCGGCCAAAACAATGGACTAAAGTAATTTTCAATTTCCTAAGTATATTACCATAAAATTCCACAGTGTTAATGCCTTAGCGTTCAATAAGTTAATCTCGTCTTATTTAATTATTATTTAGCTATCACATAATAATAGTAATAATAATTTGACTAATTTGTATAGCGCCGTTTTCGTGAATAGCTCACCTAAAGGGGGCTTTGACAATGTTTTTAGTATTTTTTGTGAATGTATACTTATACTTGTATACGAAAACTGGATTTCACCCATGGTGGGCGATTAATTCATTAAATTAAATTGTATCTCAATAGAGACGAAGATGCAAACTGGAAACTGAATATGGTTGATCAAGGTGTTTACAGGACTTATGACCTGTCATTGGTTGGGTTAAGCGCACGCTTAATGTAATTACAACATGGTCATAAAGAAATAGGTGGAATGGGGAATGTTGT
Organism: Lepidostoma basale; assembly: GCA_022606425.2. NCBI lineage: Eukaryota > Metazoa > Arthropoda > Insecta > Trichoptera > Lepidostomatidae > Lepidostoma > Lepidostoma basale. The sequence continues at coordinate 1,059,094 of JAHDVF020001433.1, read as the reverse complement.
AATTACATAAAGCGTGCGCTTAACCCAACCAATGACAGGTCATAAGTCCTGTAAACACCTTGATCAACCATATTCAGTTTTCAGTTTGCATCTTCGTCTCTATTGATATACAATTAAATGTAATGTTTTTAGTATTGAGAGCTGCATCTCAGCAAGCACACCAGCAATTAGATAACCGTTGTTTATATTTTAGGCAATATTTTGAAAAGGTGGGTTTTTATATGAGATTTAAAATCTGTCTGATTGATTATCAATGCATCTGAGGCGTGCAGGAATCATATTCCACGGGGACGGACCTGCCACTGCGAAAGCCCGATCTCCGAAATTTGTCTGGAGGTTGCGTTTTGACTCAACTAATCTGTTTATTGCCGAGGAGTTTGCTGATCAAAGTGTAGATAACCGCACGTTAGGGGTATCAGCAATACAAAGTTCGGATATATAGGCTGTTGCCATTCCGTTGGTTAACTGTACAGTCGTAATCAGTAGTAAGTCTACTTTTAATGCACTCGTAAATCACAAAATATTTAAAAATCATACATATTTCAAAAATCATCTAATCTCATATTTTTTTTCTTGAGTGTTTGGTTTAATTTCATCATGTCTGCTCGCGGGAAGCGCATCACTTCCGCAATGTTAAATGCGCGGGCAATTTGCTCTCGGCATATGCAGGAAGATTTTTTCGTTCGATACAAGTGTCCGCGCCGCAGCACGGCCGCTAAACAGCATCCTATTCTGCAGGTGAGATACTCTGCACCCATACTTGCAGTATGATTGCACAATTTTTTGCCGGTCCACTCGAGTACATTAATACCCGGCCGCGCGCACAGTACACAAGTTCTCGGAACGTGCCGTCCTAGTTTCGATCTCTTGTTCTCTCTGTTTGCAGATAGCGCATACCTCGGAGTGGGATAATTCTGCCCCGGACTGTGTTTCGTTTTCCTCTGCGGTTATTCGTTCTTATGCAATCTGCGAGGATAACAACGGTTGTAACTCGTGTAACTAACCCTTTGAAGAAAATATGTTGCAGTTAATTTTTCACATATTTAATGCTTTTCTTGTGGGATTTTTTAATTGATTTATTTATAAAGATAACAAACATTACAGATGCGTCCAAGTCGTCTGCAACCTCAAAATTACATAATTATATACGAGTATATAATACATATTTTCAAAGTAACTTTAAAAAAACATACATAAATACTACGGCATCAGAGATTTGATATTGCATCCCTGAGGCAACTTACACTATCAGGGACTCGGTAATTATCAGGGACAAATAGGCCTACATCACTCAGGACATCCGAGTTTTGTATACGGCCGCCAATCAGCTGAAAGAAGTGAACTCCCAAGTGAATATTCCTCCTTCTCTCCAATGATTGGTAGCTTAGCATACCTAGCAAGAATTCAGTCGAAGAGAGCCACGGGTGATAACCGCGCTCCCTGAGCTAAAGAAAGCGCAGAATTTTTTTCTGCACTCGCTCCACCATCAGAGGATATCGGATCCCAAGCTTAATATGATAGTTTCCCGCTGCTTTCCACATTTCACATATGAATACTAAAATAAAGGGTAAAATAATATTTAAAATAGCATATCAAACAAGAAAATGAGGAAAACCGAAGAAAATGTGGCACAACTAACTCAAATATATATTGAATGTCGGCCACGTATGATGATGGAGTCGGAGAAATCGACGTACGTAGATGACACAATGTATAAATATTGAGGATGCGAGAGAAGTATATCGGGAAAGAAGTTGGTGACGGTTAATTTTTTCTACCTACCCCTTTGGAGATGCTGCGTGATGGTTAGTTAGTTAAATATATCAGTATTTATAAGTGTTACTTGATCAATGATGTAAAACCCCATATGAAATGATTAATTTGAAATTAAAACGTCTGTCTTCTAGGAGTTTTATTAAGTTTTTATTTATTGAATGACATGTTTCGCCCTTCAAATGTCATTTGTTCTTACATTTGATAATGCCTTAGAAGGGTGAAACATGTCATTCCATAAAAAAAACTTAATAAAACTCCTGGAAGACCGACGTTTTCATTTAAATCAATTAATCCTAGATAGTTTTTATTTGTGGCTTGATTATGAAAAGTTCCTGTCGTCATGGGGAGAAAACATATGAATTGTTGATGCTGTATATAATAATTAAATTTGACTTCATTACTTCTTAGTGTAATTCATTAAAACATCTATGATATTGAGTTTAATAATCGTTAACTGTTTTGTTTAGAACATAGTTATCACATTTCATTAATTTAATTTCTATAAAAATTGTCGGGACAAACTATTTTGGCGTTATCTTGTGTGTTATAAACGACAAACACCTGTTTTTGTAACATAGGATGTTGAACACATATATTGGCGAAATAGTTGTCGCGACGATTTCATAGAAATTTAATAAATGAACTGTGATATTATAACTGTGTCCAAAATTAAACAGTAAATAATATTGAAGTGTCATGGTGTTTCTGCCAAAACAATTGATTACATAATCTATAATCCTTTACTCAATTCAGATGATGCAGAGTGAATTGAAGTATAAATAAATGAACATAATTTTATTTAGACATTGGTATTATCAATTAAAAATTAAACTTTCAAGTTTCAAATCTATTTTTGAGTATGTATTGACTCACATGGTCAATTTAATGGAAGGTTTATCGGTTTTAACCATTCGACGCGTTTTTTGTTTTTCAATATCTAAGCTTTTTCTTCTGATAAAGCACGACCTAAAGCTTTGCGTATAGGTGGACCAATTTTAGCATTCTCGGTAATGGCGGTATTCCCAAGTACTGGTTTCCCATTGTTGATTGCTCCGTTTGATACCATTGTAACGATGCACTCAAGTGAATATCAGGCCATACACATTGTGGAGGAGAGTAGGCCATTACGACGTACGGGGCAAAATAAGTCACACCGTTCGTTGGTTTTATTGACTTGAACATATACAGAATTGACATTCTTAACCGAGTGTTGTTCTTATCTTGAACTTGATAATAGCAATTGATGAATTATCTTTTTTTTAAATATGTTATTTTTGTAAATGATATCCATTTCCCATAATATTTTTGTTTACATTTTATAATACGTCAATTTGAGAAACGTTTTTTCCCCATTTTTGGAGGTGTTTTTATTGTCTGTATAATTTTTGTAGTATAAAATATTTTATTTTTATTTTGTTTTCAGTGACATCAATTATTACTCTTTCATTAAAAAGTCTGTACTAAGTTTATATACCAATTACTTTTATATGTCTGCTTTGTCCTAATTAAAAAAGAAAGGGATTTGTTTGATATGAATTTAGGTTTTAAACCAGTTTCATAGGATTCAAGCACACAGTTTTTCGCGAGTACAGATATGTTTCGATATTAAGTTATATACTCGTATATATTTATATAATTTTATTATTATGATTACGAAGTTGCTTATCGGTTTCATTTGTGACCGAAATTTAGGGCAATGTTTATTATGTTTGTTCAAAATTATTTCTTAAAGCAAATATTCTTATTTTTTCTCATGTAACCCGTTTATCCCCGGTGTCCCCCACCAGTTGCTATTATCAGGTAGTGCAGAAGTGGAGAATCAGCCGCGAGGTCCGAACTCTTCCATTTGTTTTGGTCGCTGCAGATTTAAAAATTTCATTGTTTTGTAAGGAATCGCTTTTGGCTGCTGGTGTTCTATATGGGCGGACTGGACTAGCCATTGTGCCGGGGAATGCATTTGCATTCACAAATATCGATTGTTGTTCCTTTGTTTCGGTTTTTATCGCAAACTTAATTTTATCGACAAGTTTCTATGCCAGGGGTGAAATATTTTAATGCATTACTGGAAACCTTACCGGAGGGGAGGAGGAGAGAATGAACCGCTGTACTCTTCCTCTACATTTTACAGCTTGTTTCACTTCACATATTTTAACATTTAATTGATTTCCTCGGTGTTTAAAGCTAACATTTTTTCAAAATAAGCTTACTAACTAACTAATTAACCATCACGCCGTCTCCCCGAAGGGGTAGGTAGAAAGGATGAACTGCCACACTTTTTTTTCCTGACATATTTCTCTCGCTTCCTCAACATTCATACATCGTGTCATGCACGCGCGTCGATTTCTCTGACTGCTCACATGGCCGACATTCAATATTTGATTTATTTGATCGTGCCACGTTTTCCTCGGTCTTCCTCTATTTCTCGTTCCATTTACATTATTAACATATATATTTTTTACCATTCTTTCTTCATTCATTCTTTCCATATGTCCAAAACATCTTAATGATCCTTTCATTATTTTGTTCATGACACCATCATTCGCACCACATTCACTTCTTATATTTTCATTCGACACTATCATACACAGAGTATCCGCACATTCGTCTAAGAGATCTCATTTCTACTGCATTTATTCTATTTTCATCCTTCTTTTGCCAGTTCCATGCTTCGCTTCCATACATAAGGGTCAGTAGAATAACATTATTGTGCACTGCCATTCTAGCTTTTTTGGATAGATTTTTGTTTGCGATGACAACTTTAAGTGCACCATTCACTTTGTTGCCAGCCCCAACCCTTCTTTCAATATCCCTCTCCACTCGCCCATCTCTTGTAAACATACTACCTAAATACACGAACTCAACTACTTGCTCCAAATTTTCACCATTCACGCTAATGTTGCAGACTGTCATGGTTTCTTCGTTTTCAAAAATCATTACTTTGGACTTATTAACATTCATCATCAGATCATTTCGTATGCATATCTCATACATACAATTCACCAGGACTTGAAGTTCATGCTCGTTGTCTGCAAGTAGGACAGCGTCATCCGCATACAAGAAACAGCTTACTGACCCGCTCATTTTGGCACCTACATCCAACCCTTTCAGCTCTTTCATACATTCGTCCATATACAGATTAAATAACTGCGGGGACATTACGCAACCCTGTTTGACACCTTTATTGATATCAAACCAGGCTGTAAGATCTCCATTTACTCTGACGAGCGACTTAATTGCCGTGATTATAAAAAAAAAATCAACTTTATTTTATTCTTAATATGTATTTTCAAAAGGTTTTCGTACTCTAGCATTTTGATGTTTACCATTATTTTGTTATTCAATGCATTTTCTACTATATTGTAACGTTTTGCATTAAACTATTTATTATTTTAAATTTCATTTTGTATAAGAAGGGAATGCAGTGCAAGTGACAGTGTTATTAACAAAATAATGAAAGGTTCACATGATGTTTGGACGCTTTTAAAGTAAGAATGGGGAAAGGATGATAAAGAAAGTATACCTTAACCAAGTAAACAAAACGTTAAGTCGAAGAAGACTGAGTATAACGTGGCACGATCAAATCAGTCCAATATGAAATGTCGACCACGTGAGAAGTCGGAGAAATCGACGTGCGTGCATGGCACGATATATGAATGTTAATGAAGTGAAAGAAATATGTCAGGAAAGAACGTTGTGCAGTCCATGATTTTTGGCCACCCGGCGCAGTGGTTAGTTGGATAGTTTTAAGATTTTATCGTATGTTTGTCATACCCTGATGTTATATGTTATATAGCAGCAAGCTGCCGAAAGGGATCGGAACTAGAATAATAATAAGTGATAAACTTAAGGCTTAGCACTGTGGAATTCCATAGTGACGATTTTTTAATGAATAAAAACATTGTTTATTCCACTTTTGAGTTTATTTTTCTAGACATGTTTATATCGTTTTATCGTTGTCCCGATGATGAAGGCGTAAAGCTTTCGAAAAATGTCGAGAAAAATAAACTAAAAAATTGAATTGAAAAATAAACTAAAAACACTTTTCATTCATAAAAATTCGTCTTTTTTAAATGCGTATATTTATAATTGTTTTTAATTGGGCTATTTTAATGAGAATAACCAATACGAATAAAAAAGCTTAATTATTCTTATATAAATACTGAACTTTTAAGCGAATTCTATATTTATCTTTTCAATTATCGTTCTCGCTAATAAAACTTCGCGAGAATTGCAGTTTTTATTTTATCGTACTTGGGAACAATGGGATACCTCGTTATTAAATGCATAGCATTTGGTTAAAGTGCCATATTATTGTTATTTTTTATTGGTGCATAAATTATTTAAAAAAATGTAATATACTGTTCGCAGCGCAGCTCGTATATGATTACGTTATCGTAAAAATGCGTTTTTCTTATTAGCGCTGCAAAATTTCAATACGTGTTTGATAGTTTATCGCATTTTTATTTATTTATAAATTTCCGTAAAGAACCCGAACATTTTCAAATGTAATGTCAATAAATCAAAATGAATAAAATAAAAATATGTTTCGCGTATTATAAAATGTCTTGGTTCAAAATTACTTCAAGTAATATATCGTGGGTATACTGGCAAAAAACGTTAAGTCTAAAATCGCTGTTTTGAGAAATCGAACATTTAAGTTTTCTTTAAATTTGAAACATATAAGTGTCGTTGTCAAAAGTCAATCGAGGGAATTTTTTTCAGCCGAAGACAATAAGTAGAGTTAACGTTTTTTTCCAGTACAAAAATGTTCAACAAGACTCTTCGAAAAATATTAAGTTTTTTGAAGCTTTTAGCCTGTATGAAATACCTTTTGTACGATTTAACGTTAAATTTATTTTTAAAACTAGAGAAAAAATCTGTTTCATTCGACTTCGTGTATTTTGCCAATTTGTAGAGCATTGTAAACTTTACAATACTGCATCACTAAGTCAAAACTGCCAATTTTCGACTTAACGTTTTTTGCCAGTATACCCACGATATATTGTAAATAAAATAATTGGGAAATTTTGCATTTAACGTTATAATATTTATATTTCTTGACCGGTTTCAGTAAGGATTCTTTCATCGTTTGGTAACGTCTCATTTTACACAAGTTTTTAAATATAAAATCAATTAAATTCTTACTTTTCAGTCCTTTAAACCCTTCTTATTTAAATAAATCGGCTTAATTGTTTGTTAACGTTAATACTCATATAAAAATTTAGATTTTAACTAACGAAATTGAACGATAGGTATCGCTTGTTCTAATATAACGTAGTTCGAACATCTATTGAAGCTTTACAAGTTTTTATTTCGTGATTTTTTTCTGTCATAATAATATTTCTTAGTAACATTAATTAAAGAGGCATTTAATTTGTGAAGATTTATTATATTATTAATAAAATGATAGACATAAAGTTTCTCAGTGCAACATAAATAAACCTGGAAACCAATTGGTCTCGTCGTAAGGTGCATTATTTTGAAGTTGGTCGTGGTTGACTCACAATAAACACGTCATATAATTATACTTCTTTACTGGACAATATTTTGTTTTCAATTTGTTGTGAATCTTGGATATTCCGAGCATTTGCATTACGTGTTTTGTAATATCCAGCCCCCGATAACCATCCATTCGGAGTGTTGAGTTGTTAGAATTTTTCCCACTTAGCTAAGGGGTAAACGCCGCGTGTTTTGTCGGCCGTTGTTTGCCTTTCGCAATACTTTTAGCGTGTATTTCAATTATCTCGTTAGCTATTCCGGCGTGAGGGCCGCGGGACCCGAAGTGAGAACATTCCCGGGGTCAGCCGGGGGTCAAATGGGCCAATTTCAAGCCACGGAGGGGAAAAAATCGTTCTTTAAATTGGTTTCCACTCATTCTGGTATCTGTTGCACGAGTATCGAGTACGGCACGTTAGCGCTTGAGTTATGCCTCGCAGTGCGCTCTTCGGCTGCTCGCCCATTGTTCTCAGCCTTCTTCCTCCTCCTGTCCAACCTGTTGACCAAACTTGAAACTAATTATTATTTTTTATTGTTGACATTCGTTCTATATATGTATTTATTCTGAAAAAGTCGACGAGCGTGCATGTCACGATGTGTGAATGTAGAAGAGGCGCGAGAGTTATGTCAGGATAGAACAATGTGGCGATCCATCCTCTCTGCCTACCCCTCCGGGAAAACGGCATGATGGTTAGTTAGTTAGTTAGTTAGTTAGTTAGAAAATGAAGAATCATATAATTATTAATCATTTTATTTTCTTTATTTGTAACAACACTAAATTAAATTACAAACATGTTTCGGGACACGGAAAGCCCTTCATCAATGTAATTAAAAATATACAAATCAAATATTTAAACGAATGTGATCATGAGTGTAGTCAGTTTTGACAGATGTTAAAATGATTTTTTTCGAACGTTTTATGCATTTGTTGTTATAAATATCATGAAAAATTAAAAATAATATTTTAAGTTACAAAGTAATAGTGAGTATATGGTATAATAAATTATAATTATTTTTAATAGCCTTTAAATGTTAATCTGAAGAATAGAAAGTCATGTTATATGCATATATATAATGATGATAAACTTAAGACGTTAACACTGGATTTAATTAATAATTAACTCTTTGCCTGCTACGGCCTATTATATTCGAATTAATAAGTTGTGCATATCAGGGTCTCGAGTGTGTGTTTATTGTTTCTTTGCTATTCAATAATGATACTCTTATAATCAATTAAAAATATCGTTATACATATTCAAAAATTTGTCGACGAAAAGTAAGTAACGAGTAACGTTTATTTAACGGCCTAAGGGTCATAACACTGTATAGCACACTTTAATATCAACTGGCCTGGTTTGATATCAACAAATGTACGAAACAGGCTTGCATAATGTTCCCGTTGTTGTTTAATCTGTATATGGATACGTTTATGAAAGAGCTGAAAGGGTTGTCAGGCGCCAAATTGAGCGGAGTGTCAGTAAGCTGTGTACTGTATTCGAACGGCGTTGTGCCACTTGCACACATCCAGAATTAACTACAAGTTCTATTGTCTAGTATGTATTAAATATGTTTTAGCCCGGCGAAACCGGTCGCTGTCGAAATAGCCGAAAATGTTTTTTTTTAAATGTCATTTATTTAACTATTATTTAAAGAATGTATAAGTTGACTATTTCAAGGAAGTTGAAGGGAAATATGGCACCATCAAATAAATAAAATATTCTATTTCGAGACGTGCGCGCATATGACCCGTCAGGCAGGACCATATAAACCGTCTCCCAAAACCAATCTGCAAGAGCAATTTAATCGTCTCGGATTTGGACATTTTTAGTGTCATTTGGGCAGTGTTCATAAAAAATATTTTTAAATTCTGGAATGAGTACTGCCTCACTGATCGTCACCTGCCACTGTGTAGAAACAATCTACTTAAGGTGATGCCCGTGGGCAGGGTAATAATCCTATTAAACCGCATCTCTTTGGATGTGGACATTTTTCAAGATAGTGAGGTTACCCGCAGAAAGCACCTATCTCTTATGTATTAAATTGCTATTTGCTTCTCTTCTTCTTCTTCTTCTTCTTCTTCAGCCGTCTCTCCACTGCTGGATGTAGGCCTCTTCTAATTTCTTCCATTTTTCTCTTCTTTGGGCTTCTCTTATCCACCTGCTACCCGCGACAGGGACAATATCATCGGCCCAACGTTTCTGAGGCCGGCCCACTCCTCTTTTCATGTCCCATGGTCTCCATACTAGGACTCTGGGTGCCCATCTGTCTGTTCCCTGTCTGGCAACATGACCTGCCCATTGCCACTTTAGCCTGGCAATACGATCCACCACGTCGACAACCTTTGTCCGGCGTCTGATTTCTTCATTTCTGATTCTATCTCTCAGACTTATGCCTAACATTTGTCTCTCCATAGATCGCTGTGTACATTTTAATTTATATATGGTCCTCGCAGTTAAGGTGATAGTTTCCAGACCATATGTAAGCACAGGGAGGATACATGTTTCAAACACTTTTCTTTTTAAATTCATGGGAATATCCTTGTTTTTAAGGATATGATTGAGTTTCCCAAAGGCTGCCCAACCTAGTCCAATTCTTCTGGGTACTTCCGCTGTCTGATTTTCCTTCCCTAATTTGATCTTATGTCCAAGATAAATATACTCTTCAACAGGTTCAATTTTCATATTATCGATTGTGATACTGCTGTTGGATGGACTCATGATTTTGGTTTTATTTATGTTCATCTGTAGACCAACTTTCAGGGAGGCATCGTGGAGCTCTTTTATCATGGTATGAAGTTCTTCCAGATCATCACTGATGAGTACTATGTCATCTGCGAAGCGGAGGTGACTCAGATATGTTCCGTTAATTTTTATCCCTTTATGTTCCCAGTTTAATGTTTTAAAGATACTTTCTAGAACTAACGTAAAAAGTTTAGGTGAGATGGTATCGCCTTGTCTTACACCTCTCTTGATATTGATTTTCCCCGTTTTTGTGTCCTCGTCAATCCTTACATCCATTGTAGCGTGGTCATAGATAAATTTGATCAGCCTTGAGTATCTGGAGTCAATTCTTGCTTCATTTAGCGCATTTATTATTCCCCACTGTTCTACAGAGTCAAAGGCTTTTTTGTAGTCAATGAATGCAAGATGAATTTTAATATTATATTCTGTGACTTTCTCAATTAGCAATCGTAGAGTTTGGATGTGGTCTGTGGTTCCAAACCCTTTTCTAAAACCAGCTTGTTCTATTGGTTGGTAAAAATCTAGTTTAGGTGTTAAACGGTTCGTCATAATTTTAGTAAGAAGTTTGTATAGGTGGGATAACAGACTTATTGGTCGGTAGTTTTCTAGGTTCTCTGGGTCCCCTTTTTTATGCAATAATATAACTTCAGCGTTTCTCCACTTTTCGGGTATGGCCTCTTGTTCTAGGCACTTGTTAAGGAGTATTTTTACTGCCTCAATGATTTCTTCTCCCCCCAACTTTAACATATCGCTTGTCACTTGATCTTCTCCTGCACTTTTGTTATTCTTCATATATTTAAGTGCATATTTTACTTCATTTGATTCTATTTCCGGCATCTCTTCGGATCCAGCATTTAAAACAGTTTCATCATTTTCTCTGTTTTGTGCAATTGATCTATATAATTCTGAATAAAACTCTTGTACCGCGTTCACTATCATATCTTTATCATTTATTGTATCTCCATTTCTATTTTTTAATTTAATTATATTTGATTTGCCAGAATAATAATTGTTTGATCTAAGTACTTTCATATTTTTATTTGATTCTATTGTGCTCATGATAAGGCTTGTGTTGTATCTTCTAATATCTTTCCTCACTTCTTTTCTTATAGTTTTATTAAGAGTTTTATATTCATTTGAATCTCTGTCAATTTGTCTCTTCTCTTCTATAAGTTTTAGTGTACTTGAGGATAACTTTTGATTTTTTCCTTTCTGTCTGAAGGATATTGTCTTCACAGCTGTTTGAACACTCGTTGTAATTTTCTCTGTAAGATCGTTAATTTCCATGTTCTGAAGGTCTATAGTGGCTCCCAGCTTGCGTTTTAGAGTGTTTTCAAATTCTGGTTGATGTGCGGTGATTATTTCGGTTGTGGGTACTTTCTTGGGTTTTTTGTGGACCATGTTATATCTTTCAGCCTTTGTGTTTATTTTGAAAGAAGCTCTCACCAATCTGTGATCACTTCCCGTGTCAAATTGATTTATTACTGTTACATCTTTACAGTATTTCAAGTTGTTTGTGATAATATAGTCTATCTCATTTTTCGTTTTACCGTCAGGGCTTTTCCATGTCCATTTTCTTTGTTTTTTCTTTTTGTAGAATGTATTTGTGCAATACAGTTTTTCACATTGTAGATAATCTAATAGCGTTTCCCCTCTTTCATTTCTTTTACCTAAACCGAACATTCCAATATATTCTGGGTCTCCCAGTTTTTTCTCTCCTATTTTCGCATTAAAGTCTCCGGTTAAAATAATCAATTGTGTTCTTTCCAGTCTTTTTGCCTTTGTAATATCTTCGTAGAACTTTTCAATTTCTTCGTCCTCCGCCGTACTTGTTGGGGCATATACTTGTATAATTTGAATTGTGAATCTCTTATTTATTTTTAGTATTATATATATAACTCTATCTGATATGCTATTCATCTTTGTTACTCTATTTCTAAGATTTTTATGTACCATTATAGCAGTACCTCCTGTCGATGACTGTATGTTGTTCCGGTATAACAAGTGACCCGATGGAAGAGTGACAGCTTCTTCTCCTTTTAGTCTTGTTTCAGAGATTCCCAGGACATCCCAATTTATGTTTTCTAGTTCTTTTTCCAGTCTTATTTTATCTTCCTCCCGTCTCATGGTTCTAATGTTGTATGTCGCTACTTTGATTTCTGTACTTTTTTTGAGCTTCGAGTTTTTGCCTCCCCCAGAATCCTTGAGGCTGACCGTTCTTGTGTCGGTGTGAGATTCTGAGCTATGAGCTCTACTCACCTGGGGTATTTTTATTTTAAAAGTCGAGTTCATGGTTTTGTTATTTAGAAGGTTTTTGGCATTAAAACACCACGCTTGCCAAACGTGTTGGTGAGTTTAAGATTCAGCCGCCCTTAACATAGGGAACAGACGCTGTTTGTAGCCGTCCCTAACATGGGAAACAGACGCTACGTATAGCCGCCCATTCTGGGTCAGACGCTATGTGCCTGTTGGTCCGCGAGAGGTATTTTATTTCCCTCCTACCCTGCATATCTGCCGAGTGTTCCCCTATCCGCCACCTGGGGACGCGTCCTATAGCGGTTACAGGCTTCTCTTCTTATTGTACAACAATGTTTATTTTTACTAAACTGTTCTTGAATATTTTTTTTAATTGTTTTTTTAATCTGTTTGTTTTCTTATTATATTATTTGTATTTCTTTTTTAAAAAACATGTTATTATTACAATGTATATTGAAATTATAAACGATTTGGAATTGATATTATTCTATAATGTTTATAATTTTTTTGAATAAATTGAATAAATTAAATGTCGACATATTTAGGTTCCTTCTGAGATGCTCGTATGTTATCTCTTAGTTTCATATCGTTATTGTATTTTTGTTAACCGTTTAGTGAGCGCGAGAGGTATATCAGGAAAGAACAGTGCGGCGGTCCATATTTCCTGCCTTCTCCTACGGAGACGGCATGTTAGTTAGTAAATAGACGCTGCATTCACAGAGTTGCACTGGAAACTTTCCTCGCTCGCCTATTTTGTGGCTCCTGACCCACCGTGGCGTCGTTATCTCCCGGAATGTTCACCCCGTCAAGGCTGACGAATGGGCATTATCCATCCCATCCGCGCTGGTCCGCTGCCGGCTTCCTCCTGCTCTCGTCGCGGCCGTTTAGTTGTGCCTGTCCCGGCCGGTGGTGGTGTGGTTAAAAGGCGAGCAAATTGTGCCGGGCCGGCCGAGCCCGGCACGACTGCGCCTGCGCCTCGCCTCGCGGCCGATTGACAGCTAACACCACACCGATAGATTGATTTACGACCATCTCTTACCGCTAAAAATTGTTATGTGATGTTTTTTACTAGTTTTTGTTGCCGTTGTCTTCAACTCTGGTACGTACCCGCCAAGTGGTGTAGCCAACGAGATTTTACGCCAAGTGTAAGCGAGCTTCGCGGGCATAGACATATTTTTGCATTGTAATGGTTCGAGTTAAATTATATTAAATGTTTCAATTTACAACACTGTTATAACGTATCACAATTTATTTTTATAAGCTTGTCGCGACAGCTGTTACGTATTTTTTTTTTTGGTATTATAGTTTGTAATAACTGATGGCAAAGAGATAAGCTCATATAAATAAATTGTGATACGTAAAGGAGAGCAAAATTCGAATCTACAAGACATGCGTACGTCCTATAATGGCATATGGAATAGAAACGAGAGCTGGCACCATCAGAACAAGTCTCCTAAGAACCACAGAAATGGAATACTCTCCGATCCGTTGCGGGAACAACACTCCGAGAGAGAATAAGAAATTCTGAAATAAGAAAGATCTGCAATGCAGAAGATGTCGTGCGATAGGGAAGACTGAGAACATGTGGATAGAGCATGTTCTGAAAGAGTGATCAATATAGCCTCAAATAAAGTACCAACAGGAAATCGACCGGGAAGAAGACCACCTAAAAGATGGCGAGACAGTTGGACATCTGCATCCCAGGAACAGGCTCCGAGAAATAACAGGGCACAGTCCTAAATAAAGCAGAAGAAGAAGAATAACTAAACTAACTAACTATCACGCCGTCTCCCAGGAGGGGTAGGCAGAAAGAATGGAACGCCACACTATTCTGTCCTGACATACTTATCTCGCTTTCTCTACATTCATACATCTTGTCATGCACGCACGTCAATTTCTCCGACTCTTCACGTGACTGATATTTAAATATTTGATTGATTTGATCGTGCCACGTTTTCCTCGGTCTTCTTCTATTTCTAGCTCCGTTCACGTCGTTTACATATACCTTCTTCACCATTCTGTCTTCACTCATTCTTTTCATGTGTCCGAACCATCTTAACGACCCATTCATTATTTTGTTCATAACACTTTCATTCGCACTGCATTCACTTCTTATACTTGCATTTGACATTCACATTCGTTCACTTCTTATACTTGTATTACATACTGATTTAGTACACATTCGTCTTAGAGATTTAATTTCTACTGCATTTATTCTACTTTCATCCTTCTTTTGCCAGTTCCATGCTTCACTTCCATACATAAGGGTCGGCACAAGAACACCGTTATGCACTGCCATCTACGAAATAACAGTGTTTCAAAATTGAAAATTAAATAATGTTGAAGTATCATTGTGTTTCGGTCAACGCAATGGATTATCTGCTTAAAATGTATTCATAAAATCGACTCTTATTTAAAAACAATCATCAACGTTTGTACCGTCTACAAGTTTTATTGTGTATTGTTCACAAGTTTAACTTTTTTCCTGCTATGACAGACATTATAGATTAATAAATGGTTCGGAGGATCGAGTGTGTGTTTATTGATTCTTTGATATTCCATAAATATACTGATTAAAATAATTATCGCTATAATGATTTGGTTTTTAAGGAAAGATCATTTTAAGAGTGCCATTTTTTTAAAGCCTCAGAATCAATAAATGTTGTGTTAACTTATAAGCTCAATTAAATTCAGTTTTTTGTTAAGTTAAATGAATACTCAAAATGAATTAAGTTCAATAAATGAGCAAAATCGAAATGGAAAGTATTTTAATTACATTGAAATGAATGTATTTCACGTGGCAGCAAGGCATTTGCTTTATTGAAGCGAATCGAAAGGATTCGTGTAGCATTGTTGCACTACTTTCCATTAAACTATTTGCTGGATGGGGTGCATTCGGGTCGATTCCCTTCATTGAAGAAGACCTTGTGATATACATCATTTTTCGTTTTGTTCACGAACGAACAAATCGGATGGTTTGCCGTCACATGTATCACGTAATTTTTTTTTCGCGATTTTTTTCCTATGTTTTAATAGTTATTCTAAATCAAAGATCATCAAAATCGGTCCTGCCGTTATTGAGTTATAAATGGTGTATCTAACACGACTTTCTTTTATGTTCCTGTACATTGATGCGTCGACAAAGGATGTATCGCGTAGCGATGACAGAAAGATTAACGCTTTCTTAGGTGTCTATAGCTTAATATTTAAATTCTTAAAGGACCAGAAATAGAGGACGACCCAGAAAAATATGGCCTGACCAAATCAACCAAATATTAAAAGTCGGCCAGGTGAGGAGTCGGTAAAATCAGCGAACTTGCATTTTACGGTGTATGAACATAGAAGAAACTCGACAGGTATGTCGGGACAGAGCAGTGTGGCGGTCAAAATCCTTTCTGTATTACCCTTTCGGGGAAATGGCGTGATGGTTAGTAAGTAAATAGAGGACGACCGAGGAAAATATGGAACGATAAAATCTATCAAACATTAAATTCCGGTCACATGAGATATTGGAAAAACTGGGTGCATGTAAAATACGATGTATTAATGTTGAGAAGTAAAGAGTGTGTCAGGAAAGAATAGTGTGTCTCTTTTCTTTTTGCCTACCTCCTGTCCTATCTACTTGGTCTCTCTAGTACCGCCTTTCGTTCACCTGCCTCATCTCACGATATCTTCCGTCTGACAGATGCTCTCGTATTAGAGTTTCTAACCCTGTCTCTATAGTTCGCACTACTCTAATCTCAGACGTTCGAAGAAGGTTTTTAGTCGTATCGTATTTCGTTATTATTATACAATAGATGATTTTTTATGGCGGTGGTCATATCTTATAAAATAATAGTAAATACCGAATCCTTGGGGTAGGCGTTACGCCCCTGCCGCCGGGGAGTGTCCGGCCGCGTGAGAGATCGCGGCTATGTAGTCTCCGCGGTCAAGTTTACAAGAAAAATATTAATCTTCAATGACGGGCCTGTCACTTGTGGCGGTACACACTTATTCAAAAATGTAATATCTTTCATTATTGCGATGTTCTAATAATAGGTATTGTGTTTTAAAAATTCTAATGTTTCTTTTTCGCGTCCGACAGCCTCTGCCGCTCTGAAGGTGTTTAAAATATTTACATTTAGTTAGTATTCGAAATTTCTTCTTCTACACAGTTTCAATCCTAGGGATTGGTTTGCGGCAAAGTCTTGCATCTCGTCTCCACTGCGCTCGATCTTTTCAGTTCAACATATGAGGTGCAGTTCATTACGTGTTCATCACTCCCGTAGGTGGTGCCCCCTGTAATTCGTTCCCTCAACCATCTCCACTATTATGTCGTTAGGGAGACCTTCATGGCGCATAATGTGGCTGATCCGTTGAACTCGCCTCTCTGAGATGGTTTTGACAAGTTGTCATCCTTCTTCGATTCTTCTGACAACCTCGTCATTCATGGTGTGGTCTCTCTAGGAAATCCTTATATTCTTAAGTAGCACTACATCTCAAGCGTCTAGTCGGTTGGTAGTTCATCAGGTGGTCTACACATATGCTCTGACAATTTGCTTATGTAGATCTAGGTTATTTGATTCGAGAATCTTTAATGTCTTCTTTAGCGCAAGCTTTGCTTGATGTATGCTGCCAGTCTGAGCTAATAAAGCAACGTTTTACGACCGTGCTTTCAACGTTGTGAGTCTGTTGGCGTGGAATAGCCTCCCCGTTAGTATTAAGTAACACCTCACTTAAAACGTCTCCGGTCTGACACACTTATGGCAACACCGTTGACAAACCCATATAATTTCTAGATAGAACCAACTTTCAAACGATACGTGGCGCTCTTAAAAATAAATCATCATAAAATAAATAAATACGCGGCTGTTTACTTCAATTTAATGCCTACCATACCAGGTGATCCCTGTTTCCATGCTATACTCTTACTATACTCTTTCGAGTTTTTCACCGTGGCTCCTAACATCACTACATTCATTTGCTGCTCATTACGGCCTTCAATTATCACTTAAGTTTTATTTTTGTTCATTTACATATTATATTCCGTATTTAGTACACATGCTGCACGTCTTTTTTTTCTTTCATTAATTTTAGTTATCGCGCACTGTATATCCATCTAAAAGTACTGGCGACAGAGAGTATTTCTGACTCTTTGCCTTATTTTGGCTTCCCTTTGGTTATTTCCACATGTAATTATAATTGTTTCAATTTTATATACCACAAATTAAATTTAACATTCTACTTTGTCAAAGGCCGCATTTTTCTATAACTACGAACCCCTATAATTGAGTCCCCCAAATCATCCGCTTTCACACCTATGATGATCTTTTACATCTAAGTATGTCCTTACTGCTAGAGGGATAAGATACTCCCAATTTCACATTTTCCTTGTTTTATAAACATTTTTCACGTAAGTGATATAATCAGTTTTTTCAAAAGCATTCGCGAGGGTGAAATTACGCGTCTTATGTGTAATATATAAATGCGAGTATGTACGAGTATAAATGTGGGTACGTGAAATTCGATTATGCAAAAAAATATCTCAAATCTGTAACAGACTTACAAAATCATTTTAGAATGTTCATATGAAAATTCTGATTCAATTGGATAAATTATTTTCAAAAACTATTTTAATATTTTATGATTGAGACTAAGAAACATGTTCAATGGTCCGATGTTGTGAATCTACTTGAATTTTGCTACTTTAAGTAGTTATATTCAATATAACATTCCGAAATGATGGTATAGCTTCTTGGTTGCATCACCGGAGGCATGTTGGTTATGCAAGCTCTGCTTAAAAATGGTTCTGTCGTTGTCGAAGATATAGGAACATAAAGTTATGAGATCGATTATTCCGATGAACTCACCCAAGGGACAGGTTTTGAATCGGTTGTTGAAACCATAAAGCTTACCATATCGTATTTATACTTCGGATAATGAATTATTGTTTCGTATATTTAAATACCTGGTTATTAAAAGTGCTCTTAGCATATAATTATCTATTCACGAGCTTTTTGGAGCATGTCAATTACTTTTTATTGAATGTTGTTTTATAATATTGCCTGTTCCACAGTCGCGCCGGGCCGGACCAGTCAATCAAAACACTTCGTGCAGATGCATTTTTTCCTCTTAACCTTTATTTGATTTAATAAATAATACTTTCTGCCTCACGGTAAGGTCACTCCGCAATGGGTGCATTATCATTTTCCGCACTAAATGCATCTCGTTTCGCTCGTTATTCATTATTTGTATTGCTTGTTCACAATAATAAAAACAGTATTTTTTTAACTCATAAATTTATATGTTGTTATGAAACAATTTACAAGCGTTCACTGGATTGTTTTATACAAATCGTATCAATATTAATTTTATTTTTAGTTTTATTTAATAATCAATGTAGCCTAAAGTTAACTCAATGAACAGACTGGAAGCATTTGAAATGTGGCTCCATCGCCGAATGCTCAGAGTTCCCTGGACAGACATGGTTACCAATACCGAAGTCCTGAGGCGAGCTAGAGTTGACAGGGAATTGTTATCAACTATCAAGGTTCAAAAGATCTCATATCTGAGTCATATACTGCGTGGGGAAAAGTACCACCTTCTCCAACTAATATTGGAGGGAAAAATTGAGGGACGCCGAGGGCCCGGAAGGAGACAAATGTCCTGGCTGCGAAACGTGAGGGAGTGGACCGGCATCCGAAGTGTTGAGGAGCTGTTCCGAGCGGCGCAGGACAGGGACGGGTTCGCCGAGGTGATCGCCAACGTTGGGGGGACCCGACAGGGCACTTGAAGAAGAAGAATGTAGCCTACCCTAGTGGTCGGAAAACTGCGGCATGCGAGCCAAGTATGGCTCTGCGATTGATGTCTATTTAATACTTTAAAAATATATATTAAATTAATGACAAAATAACGAAGGCTTAAGTACTAGTGGCAGAGATGAGGACGCTGAGGATTATAGCAGGAAGGACTATTCGCGATAGGGTGAGGAACACGGCCATCCGCGAGATCTGCAAGGTAGAGGAAAATGTCGTGAGATGGGGCAGACAACGCAGAAGATACTGGAATGCGCACGTGCAGTGGATGGATCCCAGCAGAATCCCACACGCTGTGGCGCATCAGATTCCTGCCGGCTGCCGTCCCCCCGAAGAGATGGAGAGATAGCTGGGAGTCAACCTCCCAAGAGAGGCCAGCCTGATTTCAGGAACAGACCAAAGGTCTATAAGGAGAAGAATAAGAAAAAGAAGCAAAAGATCGGAAGACCGAAGCAGTGATAGGAAAATGACACAAAAATGATGAATCCTAACTTCTATAAATGTCTAACTGGAGGGTAGCAGAGACGACAGAGATAGCTGAAGGCAAAAGGCCAAAGCTCGATATGAGTTGTAGTATCATTGAAGAAGAATTGGAAGTATTTAAATACAAAATTCAATTAAAATTAAAAAGAACAATCTAAACTTTACAACTTGGACTTTGATCTTCTGGCTTACAGAGGTTCAGCTCTAATGGCTATTCCTCTTACGTCTGTAGGAAACATTGTTGGACTTTGATTTGGTAGTTGTTTTATGATGGGGCTAAATGTATGGCCCGGTGTGTCCCTCCTAAAGAGGGCGAGGGGGGATTTAGGGTTTATGATAACCATTGATTGTTTCTTCTATATTCCCCTTCACTTATTTTATGGATTCACATTTGAATGTATATAATAGAATAACACTTTGTATTTTCAAAACAGCTTATGTTATGATTTGTAAACCGTTGATTACATTAAACAGGACAGGGTTTTAATATAATTTATTTAAAAATATATATTATCTAAGATATCTTACATTATTATGTGTTTGGCAACAAATTTGGCTCTCAAAAGGAAACTGATAGCATAATCTTATTTCGTTGAATACTCGCATATTCTGCTTGTGATAAGATTCTGTTTAGTTTACCGGTGTTTATTGTTTTAACATTGAATACCGCTACATTATAACGGGCCCAAGTATCCGTGTTCCGTGTACCCCCGTGTAGCGACGCTTTGTTACCTAAATAATAGGCAATTTAATGAACTGCTCTAAACGCTGTCGTCTCATTATTGTTTAACATCTGAAGACAGTTGTCAGGAAGCGGGCCCATCGATCATATTCTAGATCTCTGGACCGCGACGAGAAACGGTGGCAGCCGCCCGGGCCGAGCCACTAACGAGAGACGATCTCGGAGGCTCTCTCTCGGCGGGACGGGAGACGAGACCGTGTCGTGACTATTGTCACTTTAACTAGGCGTATTTTTCTCTTTTTTATTGAGCGATAATGTCACTCGGCGGATACCCCGGTGGCACGGCCGTAGAACACGTTTAAAACACACGCTTAATTAAGTTCTTTTTAAGTTCTATCCGATCGGATACATAGTACGTCATATAAATCAGATGTATGCTTTGTATCAAGCTGAATGATGTTGTACACCTCCCTTTTCTGGGACAGTGGTCTTCGCGGTAAGATCACGGAAGTCGATACTTGGTGGTTTAAATAAATGATTGATCAATTGAACCGTTTCGGGAAATAATTATTCCCATCAATATGGGAGTAAACTGTTCATAAGAAACAATACATAACATTTTAATATTCAATCCCTGATATATTGTTTCTTGAACAATGATGTTATACTCCATATGAAATCATTAACACGAATACAAATATATGTTTTCTAGAAGTTTTATAATATTTTAATGAATGACATTTTTCGTCTGTCTAAGGCGTTATCAAACATTTGATAATTGACAGTCGAAACCCGTCATTCACATAAAATGTAATAAAACTTTTAGAAAACAAACGTTTTCATTCGTATTCATTTTTCAATTCCTGACTAAATTATAGTACATGTTATCAACGGACAACAACAAACCATCACGCCGTTTTTCCGAAAGGGTAGGTAGAAAGGAAGGACCGCCATACTACTCAATCCTAACATACCTCTGTAGCTTCATCCACATAATAATTTTTCCTCGATGTTTTTTGCTTTCTTTTCGCTTTCAGACTGTTAAAAATAGACCACTATTACTCACTTCTTTTTCTACATGTCCAAAATAGTGAACTTTGTAAGTTTCTATTTAAAAAATATATTAGTTCTATTAAGAATTTTCTAATAAAACTTAATAATAATAGTGACCAATCAATTGTATAAGAAAGCTTATTTTTCACAATGCATTCTGAAAGTATGTAACAACATTTTATGTCTTGATAAATGCAGATTTTAAATAAACTATCTGGTGAATCGAGCGGTATAAAAATGTGCTTTGAATTCTGAGAAACGAAAAACTTCCATAAAGCTTGGATAACTCGCGACACAAGGATAAGAGGTTCCCCACAATGTCGTACGATATTTTTATATCATTTCTTATTCTCATTTATCTTGAAATGTACATTTTTTGTAATGGTCCCACTAATGCATCCGGCGAGCGTTACGTGCTTTCGGCCGTTACTGTACTTCCGTGTGACCATGGGATCAATTATTATTTATATATTTCTAACGAAACAATGAAAATAATTACAAAGCACAGTTATACACGACACAAATACCCGTTTTTTGCAGTCTAGTGTGTAAATTAATAACGTGTTTATTGCCTTTTTATAGGAATTCTCTTCTCCGGCTGTGGATACATACAAACTATACCGGTTGCGGATCTAGCGAACAATATCGTCTGTGCTACTAACCTAACCCTACAATACACGTGTGGATAATAACCTACACAAATACAGTAACCGCGAAAATAATTATTTCATTTCAAGTCTTTTGTTAAAACACCAATTTTTTATTAGCCGTATTTCTCATTTCAATTAATTTAATGTTCTACGACTTGTAATATTTGATTAACTTTTTTAAATAGTAGTTTTTCGTTCCATTGTTGTGTGTGTGTTTTTTCAATTTCTCATTTAATATGTAGCATTGTGAATGTAAATATGATATTTGAAAAAGTGTTTTCATTAATTCTGATTCATATGATACGATTTCTACTTCTTTTTCGATAGTTCTGCACCCCGTATCGAGCTCTGGTCTCAATTAGTTCTCTCCTCCAACTCCTCCTGTCCTCTGTTGCGAACCTCCAACTTAACACTCGTAACAATTTCGCTGCATTTCTTCCAACTTCATCCTCCCATCGTAACCTTGGTCGTTCAATCATTCTCCTACCACCTGAGTATCCTTTTTGGGGTTCGCGATGAGGACATTCTCTTACGTGGCTGGCCCATCTTAGTTTGTTCAAATGAAACGTTTTAACGTATTTTGATCTCGAGGATGACGAGATTCTATCATTATTTGTATATTATTCAAATCGCGCGAAATGTTAAAATGTTACGAAATTAATTTTGTTGTTTGAATTTTCACGGTAGAAGTTCATTGTGAATAAAGAAAAAAATATTTTTAAAATATAATTGTTATTTAGTTAAAATCCACTGATGTTCATGTCTTTGGCCGGTTTCGATAGCTCGCCATATTTTGGTACCTATATAAAATTTTGCTATGTTTATATATGAGAAGAATAGTAATAATTATAGTTTTAGGAGGTTTGATAAATATTCTTAATATTGTTATAGTTTTTATTGTTTTTTTTAATTACATTATTTTTAGTTTCTATATAATTAAAAAGTAATTACGGGTGGGAACTATGTTCCGGCTAATGGTATTTAGATATACCCATTTTTACTGGAACTGTGAATCAAAGGTATTTCAGCAGACTATCTACATATTCTTTAAAATAAGGAAATTATTTAAATTAGGATTAGTTTATATTTTAATTGTTTACAATGAATATAGGAGGTGTGGAGTATGCATGCATACTAAGACATTTGATAGGTGAAATATGTCATTTCCATAAACAATAATAAAACTTATATAAAATGGACGTTTTCAATTGTACTAATGATTTAATATGTAATTTTACAATATTGTTCTAGAAACAATAACTTCAATGTTATTTACAATGCCAGGTTTATTAATTAGGATCAGTCAGTTCTTCATGATGGTTATTCAAGTCGAAGGGAGCTTGCAGCCATTTCTTTGGTTTTCAACGAGGCATTGATTAATCCGGCAGCAGTTTTTTTTGGTTTCAGCGCAATAGTCGCTTACTGTTCACCGTGTTAATAAATACCCTTCAAGTGCTATCAGTGGAAATGTTGTCCGTTGTATTGTTGCGTTCCTGTAACGGGACAGGCAGTCGTATGGTCGCGTTACTGCAGGGGAGTAGCAGCCTCGCCCTCGGGGGCACGGACGGATTGATAATAAATCCTTCATGAGATAGGCCTTTTTGCAAAATGAAAGTTCTCCATTTTTTTTAAATAAATTCCATGGTTGATGAAATCTATTTTTACCCATTTTTTGTTGTTTTTATTTACGTTGATTATACACGACTAGTTACAACCCGTGAAATATTCACGGAAGTAAAGATTTTCTACGCTTTAAAAACTTTTTTCTCTGTACAATCGTAATCAGTAGGTAATAAGTTTTCACAATTGCAAAAAAGTTTTGTTAAAATAAATCGACTACTGATGTACAACAATAATTAGAACAAGATTCAAAATAATCCAGAATCGTTCTCTCGCATGCGTACGAGTATTCGTGTGCATTTCGAATTACTTGTAGAGAGAATCGAAGTATTCCTCTGTCGCTCTCTTTTATTCAAAATATACTAATTTTTGATGACATTCGGTTTTTGCCTATTTATATTATGAATTTTTCATTAATAAGCGACGGAGGAATTTATGTAAATGTTGAATTCAAAACTCTTCGATCTTGACCCTTATCCAATTGCCTAAATAATTTAGAATTTGTTTTATTAAACTTATTGAAAGGTAAGGCATTGAGGAATTCCATAGTAATACACTTAGGAAA
Organism: Lepidostoma basale; assembly: GCA_022606425.2. Lineage (NCBI taxonomy): Eukaryota > Metazoa > Arthropoda > Insecta > Trichoptera > Lepidostomatidae > Lepidostoma > Lepidostoma basale. The sequence continues at coordinate 1,034,978 of JAHDVF020001433.1, read as the reverse complement.
TTGAAAAACACTTTGTTTATTTTCCACAAAATATTAATAAAAAATAACATGTGTTTTTTATAATTTTTTAAATAGTTTGTGGAAAATAACCATTTATTTTTAAATTTCCTAAATGTATTTGTTTTATTGTATATATAAGGTTTTTCTAAAATATCTGTTTTCGATTTTTTTAAATCTTGACAGTTGTCGGAGAAATATATAACCAATAGTTTTTTTTAATTGTTCGTTTCTATTCTAATATTATTTGTATATTAATAATATACATACGTACATAGTTCATAGTTCTAAATAAATATATTGAAAAATTATTGTTGTTGTTTACATGATCTGACAGATGTTATAATATAAAGATTTATTTTGGAACATTAACATCTATCAGATCATGTAAACAACAACAATTTTATGATATTTTTATAAATATGTATCTTTACTGAAGAAGGACTGTTTTTGTCCGAAACATGTCTATATATTATAATTTTATTTATTTTTTAATAAAAGTGTTGTACATACTGTGTATAAAAAATAAAAATATTTAGTCAATTTTATATCATCAATCAATTTTAATTAATATTAATGAAAAAGTAAATTTTCTAGAAGTTTTATAATAATTTATGGAAATGGGACGTTTCGCATTATCAAAATTTGATGTATTACGTTTAATGTATTAGTAATTTTTATGTTAGTATTTATTATTTAATATGGAGTTTTACACCATTGTTAAAGAAATAATAGATATCATCGAATATATTTTACCTTATATTTTTTAAATTGTGTTTTTAAACGGTATTTTCTTTTTTGGATTGGAATACTTGGGAAAAGTTAGCAATGTTGAAGATTGTCAGCCAGTCCCGGTACGTCACTGCAGTAATACTAGAGAAATGAGTCTGGAGGTGTGCCGATCGGGAGTCGGATTCCAGACCGAAACGATGGAGGGACGTGTCCGACGGTGTTATCTTTGTTACAAGCGGCACTACCGTTACGGCGGTGTTACGCGCTGCCGAGACATTACGGATTGCTCACCAGATCTCCTGCATCGCTCTTGAATTACATTGCACTTAAACTGATTAAATCATCGCAAGGACATAACTAAATAACTTACCATCACGCCATTTCACTTGAGGGACAAGCAAAGTCGATGGACCACCATAGTGCAATGTCCTCAGATACCTCTCGAGCTTCCTCTACATTCATCGTGACGTGCACGTTTCGAATGTAGCTGTCTTTTAATAATATATTAATTTGGCCATGCTTTCTTTGGTCGTCCTCGTCTCCTCTTTCCACTCACACTGTTTGTATACAACTCTTTAACCATTCTTCTCACATTCATTCGTTCCATATGTCCAAACCATCTCAGGAATCCTTTTTAAAAAAAAAATTATGCATAATTGTATACAGGTCGTTTGAACCCTATTACTTTATACAATTTATTTTTTAGCTAGTATATTGATTCTCGTGACATGTGATAGGTAGCCAATCTATCGCCATTTTATCGTCACGTGAATTCTACACCAGACCAAAGACAGTTTGGCAATCACACTGCCATCGCCGGGAATCGAACCCCGGACCTTCGGCAAGGAAGTCAGAGCTTTTACCACTCTGCCACGAAGGTCGTCGTTTCTAATTTTACTTACGATGCAATCAATCTGCCTTACATTTCTTCCATATTTCGTCGTTTGATATATTATACTATCATATATCGTTTTTCTCGCGTATTCTTGATCTCATTTTAAAGCATTTATTCTAAATTTTATTCTTTTTTACCAGCTTAAACTTCTCTTCCATTAATAAGGGGTTGGTACCAGAACTCCATTATGTACTGCCTGTAACACGTAACAGACTTGAAACACTGTTATTCTTGTTACAAAGTATTATAGTAAGTATGCGAAAAATCTCGCTCCATATAATTTCACTTGTCTTCAGGCTTTGAAAGCATACTCACCACAAAATTAATAAATCACATGTTTTGACTTCGTCTTCTCAAAAATATTTTGTCCCATTGCCATTTTTAATTAATTTTCCTTTATCAAAACAGAATCAGGCGCCTTTAATTTTTTCTTTTTCTTTTTATCCTTTATGTAGATCTTGCGATCTGTTTAGAAAGGATATTACATTTTGTCCTTTGATGAACACGTCCTGCTTTCTCTTCATCTCTTTGGTGGTGGTCCTGGTAGTTAACGGCTCTCTAGAGTCTCGTGCATCATGATGGGAATACTTATTGGGTCCATCCTCTCAATGTGGTCCTTCCAGAATCATCTTCTCCTTGTCCATTTCATTGTGTCATCGATTTTGCATGTTCTGCGAATCTCTCAGTTTTAACTCTATTTTAATTTGAAATTTTCTTTAAATAAAAATTAATATTTGAATCCAGTTTCGAGTCATGTTCTTTGAACTGAGACACTGTATTGCAGAAACATGTAAGGTCACAATTAAGTAAAGGATTGCTCTAATTAATTTGCTTTTGGTTAAGTAATTTATAGTCAAATTCAAAAGGAATTGATAGGTTTTTTTATCGTTCTTTTTTGCAACGCACTTGTTTTTTTTACTGTAAATAAAACGACAACCCGCAGTGTTTCTTGAACAGTGACGTAAAACTTAATTTTAAATATTTAATATCAATCTAAGTTTCCAGTAATCGAACGGTTATATCTGTTTTAAGCCCTTATGTCGAGAAGAGTAGTTTTTAATATGATCATTTAAAAAAAAAATCGACGAAACGGTTCGTAATTTTATAAGAACGTTTTATTTTTCAGGTCATACTATTGTATTGTACTCGTATATACAGTATTATTTCCTCTAGTTATAATATTTTGGAAAATCCTGGTATCATTTAATATTTTGTTTCATTTTAGTAAAAAAGAAGGGGTAGGCAGAAAATGAGACTGCCGCACTGTTCTTTCCTGACATACTTCACTCGTACTCCCAACCTTCATACATCGTGTCATGCACGCACGTTGATTTCTCTGACTCAATCTGTTCGTGCCACGTTTTCCTCGCCCCTCTATTTAATTTCGTTAACGTCATTCATGTATACTTTTTTACCGTTCTTTCTTTATTTATCCTTTCCATGTGTCCAAACCATCTTAATAATCTCTTTATTATTTTGTTCATAATACAAAAAAATCTTGAATCACAGAATCTGGTGTAAATTTGTTCGTCATTTTTAAATATGTGAAGGGTATCAAATTGATTTTGTGTATTGAAGTAAATGAAAATGTGGGATATTTGATACTGCATTAAAAAGGCGAAACATATCATTTCCATATATTATAATAAAACTTCTAGAAAACAGACGTTTTAATTCGTATTAACTTAAAAAAATGCATGTTGGCAAAACAAAATGTTAAGCGTAGTTTCTGAAATTCGCTTGTTACCATTGCACCGGGCAGGGCCGGGTTAGGCATTCATCTCGCGCGGTTGTTTTCTCAGCCAGGGCGAGTAATTTGCGGTTGCGTGACGGTGTCACTGCTGCCAGCTCTCTGGCGGCCCAACTACCACCCGATTGTTCAGCGCACAATTTAATATTTCACTTAATAGCCGACCGCTTAGCTCCGGCCCCTCGATATTGCTTAATGGGTTTTGTCACCGGCCGGCTCTCTTGCTCGACTTGTTGTTTCTGCTTTCTCTCGTTATTCGAGAACCTCGGTTATACTGTATTATTTTTAGTTTAAATAACGGCATGGAACAACACTTCGCGAAAGACAAAAAAATGGAACACAATGTACTCTCGATAATTATCTAACGAGTCGGTTATTGCATAACTTTTCATTTTAAATCATATCAAATCAGAATTCTAAAAAATTTTGAAAACTGTATTTTCACAAGACTTTTTTGCACTTTTCACGAACGTGTTTCGGGATGCACACGTTCTATCTCAGTGTAGATATTTTACACTGAGGAAGGGCGTCTGTGTCCCAAAACATGTTTGTGAATAGGGCAAAAAAGTGTTATTGAAAATACAGTTTATTATTACAGAATTTATAGTTATTTAAAAAAAGTTATTCAAATATGAATCCAAAACACAAAGTGATGGTGAATATAGAAGAAAAACAAATCAAATCCATTTATTTTCTAATAACACGTAAAAACATGTTTAGATTTTAAGGCATTTATTAGAGAACAGGTAAAATACTAGAAATGCATGAGAGATGGATCTATTTTAGGAAAACAATATACTCTCAATATACTCAAGAGTGTTTGTTTCTGAACGTATTTTTGACTTGACTCGAAAGTGATGCTGTGGTATGGAGTCCTCACGAGGCGAGATACTACTCAATGCTGGAAAGGGTTTAGAAAAAAAAATCGGATGTATCTCAACATGAAGGATTATTTAGGATCATTCCAAATGTTTTATTTAAAATTATATTTTTCTTATACAAAGTGACTATCAGTTTTGAGAAATAACAGAATGAATGTGATTCAGGTGTCAAAACTGTGGTGAAGCATATATTAAAAAAAGTGTTAGTATGAGGAAAGTTTTACATCTCCGAAACATGTTATTACAATGGATTTCCATAATGGTAACCTTCAATAGTCTTGTTATTATTATTTCAGTGAACATCTACCTAGAAATTTTAATAAAAAATGTTTTCCTACCTTTATTTCTGATTTTAAAACGTGCACAAGTATTACCGACTTACTCGTACAATAAACACGATAGTACCCGGCCAATATTTTTACCTTAATCCAACAGTAATTATTTTTACCAAGTACGGCAATTCGAGGTAAAAAAATCAAATTAAATCAATACTTTTCCTACCCTACTCTCATGACGTGACTGCGAATTGACATTCTGTTCGTCCGACTGTGTATTTTTTTTTGCCAGGTACAGAATATTTTACATAATTTTTTCATTCTTCTTCTTCTTCTTCAGCCGTCTCTCCACTGCTGGATGTAGGCCTCTTCTAATTTCTTCCATTTTTCTCTTCTTTGGGCTTCTCTTATCCACCTGCTACCCGCGACAGGGACAATATCATCGGCCCAACGTTTCTGAGGCCGGCCCACTCCTCTTTTCATGTCCCATGGTCTCCATACTAGGACTCTGGGTGCCCATCTGTCTGTTCCCTGTCTGGCAACATGACCTGCCCATTGCCACTTTAGCCTGGCAATACGATCCACCACGTCGACAACCTTTGTCCGGCGTCTGATTTCTTCATTTCTGATTCTATCTCTCAGACTTATGCCTAACATTTGTCTCTCCATAGATCGCTGTGTACATTTTAATTTATATATGGTCCTCGCAGTTAAGGTGATAGTTTCCAGACCATATGTAAGCACAGGGAGGATACATGTTTCAAACACTTTTCTTTTTAAATTCATGGGAATATCCTTGTTTTTAAGGATATGATTGAGTTTCCCAAAGGCTGCCCAACCTAGTCCAATTCTTCTGGGTACTTCCGCTGTCTGATTTTCCTTCCCTAATTTGATCTTATGTCCAAGATAAATATACTCTTCAACAGGTTCAATTTTCATATTATCGATTGTGATACTGCTGTTGGATGGACTCATGATTTTGGTTTTATTTATGTTCATCTGTAGACCAACTTTCAGGGAGGCATCGTGGAGCTCTTTTATCATGGTATGAAGTTCTTCCAGATCATCACTGATGAGTACTATGTCATCTGCGAAGCGGAGGTGACTCAGATATGTTCCGTTAATTTTTATCCCTTTATGTTCCCAGTTTAATGTTTTAAAGATACTTTCTAGAACTAACGTAAAAAGTTTAGGTGAGATGGTATCGCCTTGTCTTACACCTCTCTTGATATTGATTTTCCCCGTTTTTGTGTCCTCGTCAATCCTTACATCCATTGTAGCGTGGTCATAGATAAATTTGATCAGCCTTGAGTATCTGGAGTCAATTCTTGCTTCATTTAGCGCATTTATTATTCCCCACTGTTCTACAGAGTCAAAGGCTTTTTTGTAGTCGATGAATGCAAGATGAATTTTAATATTATATTCTGTGACTTTCTCAATTAGCAATCGTAGAGTTTGGATGTGGTCTGTGGTTCCAAACCCTTTTCTAAAACCAGCTTGTTCTATTGGTTGGTAAAAATCTAGTTTAGGTGTTAAACGGTTCGTCATAATTTTAGTAAGAAGTTTGTATAGGTGGGATAACAGACTTATTGGTCGGTAGTTTTCTAGGTTCTCTGGGTCCCCTTTTTTATGCAATAATATAACTTCAGCGTTTCTCCACTTTTCGGGTATGGCCTCTTGTTCTAGGCACTTGTTAAGGAGTATTTTTACTGCCTCAATGATTTCTTCTCCCCCCAACTTTAACATATCGCTTGTCACTTGATCTTCTCCTGCACTTTTGTTATTCTTCATATATTTAAGTGCATATTTTACTTCATTTGATTCTATTTCCGGCATCTCTTCGGATCCAGCATTTAAAACAGTTTCATCATTTTCTCTGTTTTGTGCAATTGATCTATATAATTCTGAATAAAACTCTTGTACCGCGTTCACTATCATATCTTTATCATTTATTGTATCTCCATTTCTATTTTTTAATTTAATTATATTTGATTTGCCAGAATAATAATTGTTTGATCTAAGTACTTTCATATTTTTATTTGATTCTATTGTGCTCATGATAAGGCTTGTGTTGTATCTTCTAATATCTTTCCTCACTTCTTTTCTTATAGTTTTATTAAGAGTTTTATATTCATTTGAATCTCTGTCAATTTGTCTCTTCTCTTCTATAAGTTTTAGTGTACTTGAGGATAACTTTTGATTTTTTCCTTTCTGTCTGAAGGATATTGTCTTCACAGCTGTTTGAACACTCGTTGTAATTTTCTCTGTAAGATCGTTAATTTCCATGTTCTGAAGGTCTATAGTGGCTCCCAGCTTGCGTTTTAGAGTGTTTTCAAATTCTGGTTGATGTGCGGTGATTATTTCGGTTGTGGGTACTTTCTTGGGTTTTTTGTGGACCATGTTATATCTTTCAGCCTTTGTGTTTATTTTGAAAGAAGCTCTCACCAATCTGTGATCACTTCCCGTGTCAAATTGATTTATTACTGTTACATCTTTACAGTATTTCAAGTTGTTTGTGATAATATAGTCTATCTCATTTTTCGTTTTACCGTCAGGGCTTTTCCATGTCCATTTTCTTTGTTTTTTCTTTTTGTAGAATGTATTTGTGCAATACAGTTTTTCACATTGTAGATAATCTAATAGCGTTTCCCCTCTTTCATTTCTTTTACCTAAACCGAACATTCCAATATATTCTGGGTCTCCCAGTTTTTTCTCTCCTATTTTCGCATTAAAGTCTCCGGTTAAAATAATCAATTGTGTTCTTTCCAGTCTTTTTGCCTTTGTAATATCTTCGTAGAACTTTTCAATTTCTTCGTCCTCCGCCGTACTTGTTGGGGCATATACTTGTATAATTTGAATTGTGAATCTCTTATTTATTTTTAGTATTATATATATAACTCTATCTGATATGCTATTCATCTTTGTTACTCTATTTCTAAGATTTTTATGTACCATTATAGCAGTACCTCCTGTCGATGACTGTATGTTGTTCCGGTATAACAAGTGACCCGATGGAAGAGTGACAGCTTCTTCTCCTTTTAGTCTTGTTTCAGAGATTCCCAGGACATCCCAATTTATGTTTTCTAGTTCTTTTTCCAGTCTTATTTTATCTTCCTCCCGTCTCATGGTTCTAATGTTGTATGTCGCTACTTTGATTTCTGTACTTTTTTTGAGCTTCGAGTTTTTGCCTCCCCCAGAATCCTTGAGGCTGACCGTTCTTGTGTCGGTGTGAGATTCTGAGCTATGAGCTCTACTCACCTGGGGTATTTTTATTTTAAAAGTCGAGTTCATGGTTTTGTTATTTAGAAGGTTTTTGGCATTAAAACACCACGCTTGCCAAACGTGTTGGTGAGTTTAAGATTCAGCCGCCCTTAACATAGGGAACAGACGCTGTTTGTAGCCGTCCCTAACATGGGAAACAGACGCTACGTATAGCCGCCCATTCTGGGTCAGACGCTATGTGCCTGTTGGTCCGCGAGAGGTATTTTATTTCCCTCCTACCCTGCATATCTGCCGAGTGTTCCCCTATCCGCCACCTGGGGACGCGTCCTATAGCGGTTACAGGCTCCGCGAATTTTTTCATTACTCATACGTATTTACATTAACACGATTTTACTGAAATGAATTGTTACCGCAAGGATTGCTCCCATGAAATAAAATAAAACCATTTTGTACGATCATTTTAATATAGGAATTTAAAAATATCTCTCCCTCTCCCTCTCTCTCTCTCTCTCTCTCTCTCTCTCTCTCTCTCTCTCTCTCTCTCTCTCTCTCTCTCTCTCTCTCTCTCTTTCTTCTGATGATCTCTTGGTGATTGCATTTAACTCAACGTCGAACAATTTTATTAAACACTGTTTTCATTGTCACATTTTAAACTATTTGATTAATTTAACTTTATTACCTAGAATTGACATACTAGATCTAGTTTATGCATGACACAGGGATATTTAAATATAAAATCAAGGTTTTGTATAATGTAAATATGTTTTAAAATTACCCAATAATTTAAATAAACGGCTCAGTATAGATCTTATAGAAACTTACTTCTGATGGTCGAACAAGTTCTGCAGAGCTTTGACCTCTTGAAAGATTTTTTGCCACGCCTCCTTACTCAATATTGACTCATTCCAATTATCGACTATCCTTTTTCACGTCTTAGAGGATGTTGTTAATTTATCTATGTCTTGGTCAGCCTGGTACTAACTCTTTTATGACTGCGTGCTTTTAATTATTTGAGGGACTCCTTGATACACGATTGTCGCCCAAATAGGCCATGTGATTTAATTCTCATTCTTATTCTTCGCTTGTGCTACAACCCAAATCGTGCCTTGGACTCCTTCAATTTTTGGCTCCAACTTCTCTTCTCCTCAGCCACCGTCTTCCATTTTGTAACTTTTAAAAACTGTACGCATATTTCTTCACTTTGTCCACCCACCGCAGCCTAGGTCTTCCAATGTTTCTTCTATCCCCCGGATGTCCAGTCACTATTCTCTGTGATTTAATAACGTATATTAAAACACCGTCTTTTCCATTTTTAAGTTTATTTAGTGAAAACTTGTTAAAAGTTGGTGTGGTGTGCCATTATCGTATTGGAATAAAATATCAAAAGTAGAAAAACTATTATAGTTAAAAATTCATGTTGCAAAAAAGTTTCAATCTGCCTGTTCAAATTGATTGAATATAATTAAGAACGATGTAGTGACCGCGACTATTGAGTATAAGAACACGTAGTCTATGGTCAGGCCGCCACCTATTTTCAATCTGATGTTCTCTTTATCTAGCAGGTTTATGAATGTCCGAATATTTTTCTGGAACGATTTGTCTGTGAAATAAATATAATTAATTAGTATGTGGCATTATTAAGTAAAAAATGTTATAATCGTATAAGTGTTGTATGTTATACCGCTATTGATGCCGTAAAGAGCAATCTTCGATACGATTTGTTTGGTCCTTTGTATATGTGAGTAAAGTTGTTCCATGAAATAAGCGGGACTCCAGACATACCAAGCGTATTCCAAGAACCATGCAGCTCGAAATATTATTTTCTGAAAATTTTAAATAAAACAACAATTTGTTCCTTGAGTTAACACTAGAATCAAGGCAGAGTTGAAATATTTTGCTCTACCATTGAAGATGCCAGTAAATGATCGCGATATGTAAATATTTTACTTTATTGATATACATATTTTATTTGCCCCTATAACCCATGTTGTATTCGATATGTATTCATTCATTTATCGGCGCTACATCCCGGTGTGGGACTTGGCCTCCTCCACAACGGTCCTCCACTGACTTCTGTCTCTGGCCATCTCTCTCTATTCCCCAGCTCCTTCCATTTTCTCCCAATCTTCTTCCACGCAATCCGCCCATCTTTTCCTCGGTCTGCCTCTTGGTCTCTTTATTATTATTTACTTACTTTTGCGTTTTAAAGATATTTTTGTTCAATGGTGTCTTACATTGTTATTGCAATGATATTATTTGATAAGCAAATCTTGGGGTAATTAAAATTGAAAAATAATTTCATTTAAAAACCATTCTTTTGATTGAAATCGAATTTATTCGGTCGTTGATATTATTAGAAAAATTATGTATTGTTTGTTATTTGTTAGTTTGTTATTTGTACTTACTAGTAAGGTTTTGTCCTTTTTCGTGTATACCGCATTCACAGTTATAATCAGCGCCAGAGATGATGTTAGTAACGTTGGTAAAAACTAGAAGAACATTTGTTATTTGTTAAGATGGTTTACGATTCCTTTAAAATAACTGTATGTCAGGCAGAGCAGTATGGGGGTCCCTCATCTCTGCTTACCCCTTCGGAGAAACGGCGTGATGATTAGGTAATTTAAAATAATAAATCAACTTGTATTTTACTTACTGTGTATGTAAAACGTTTTGATATAATTTTCATGCTGTTTTGTAAGCTTTCGTAAATAAGAATATGCTTTCTGATATCAGTTGTATCATTTGTTATTGGAGCTTTAACGTTTTTAATTTGAATATTTGTAGATCGTAAATCGATTTTGTTGTTTTCCTGTATCGAGTATTTGGTCACAATGGATTTATTGAGTAGTGAAATGTAATATTTACACGTGGATATTTCTTGCGATATCTCCATGACATGGAGACCGACGATGCAGGTTCGGTATATAACAAAAAGCACGTAAAGTTCGAAGCCCATGATTAGTGTTGATATCGTGCATTGAATTATTTTTACAAAGAAGTAAATATAAATATTACACCTTGTGTGTGTTAAAATCGATTTCACGAAAGGTTCATGATCTAAGTATCCATGAACAAACAAAAAACTATTAAACACTTTTGTTTTTTCCTTCGGAAAAATATAAGATTCTGAAAATATCGATGCGAACGCGCTTAACGTTAAAAAATAATTAAAAAAGCTATTGGCTGTTCGGATTGTCCACGGCATATTTGAATATTTTTGAGGTAAAAACGTAGTCTGATTCAATCCATAAATTATTAGTATCGCAAGCACGCATACAGTGGGTAGATGTCGAAGGTTTGATTGATTCCTAATTATCCTTTGGCGAAATATTATTTCTTGATACCCGCAAAGCATTCCTACGAAATTTCTTACGTACACAAAAAACGAATTCCTGATACAAATCATTCTATCACACATGCTATGGGTGGTTTTAATATCCATTATATATTTTTAGACAATTTTGCTATTTTTTTAAATTTCAAATTGTCTCCACTGCGCTCACATTACGTTTAACTAGTTTTGTTAAATATTCTAATATAAAATATTTTTGTGAAACTTGCTGACCATCGGACAAGTGTTCATAATTATAATCCATTTGTTTGGTTACGCTGATCAAACAATGCCCAAATTAATAAGTGTTTTATTATTTCAATACAGCACGAAACATAGTCAATTTTTTGGTGCGTAATTATTGGATTAAGGGTTCACGTGGAGGGCATATGATTATTTGAATTATTAATATGGAATGAGTAAACCACCGTTCTTCGATTGTCAAGTATTTATGTTTCATGAATTGTCTGATAGAAAACAATTAAATAGGATGTCGTGATGGCGACTATGGAGTGTAAGAACATGAAGTTTATGATGAGGCCTCCACCTATCTTCAGGTTTATGTCCAGTTTGTCTAGAAGGCTCATGAATGTCTGGATGTTGTTTTGGAGAGCTCTATCTGTAACATGATGATATTTAAATTGTTTGTTTTATTCTGTTGATTGTTTTTTCAAACAAATTATTACATTATAACCCTATTTAGTACCTTTATTATCAGATATTGCGATTTTCGAAACGATCTGTTTGGTCCTTTCTACTTGTGAGTAGAGTTGTTCCACTAAGTAAGCAGGACTCCCCATATACCAGACGTATTCTAGTAGCCACGCTAGTCGAAACATTCTTCTCTAAAATATTTTATTCACTATTTTATAACATTTAAAATACATAATCATAATGATGAAGTCTACTTCACGTTACATCAAGACATATGTTATAACAGTGCAAAAAGTAATATTATCAATTTCATACAAATCCTGAAATGTATTTCTTCAAGTATAATGCGTTTACAATCATTATTAGTGCTAGGGACGATGCGAGTATTGTTGGTAAAAACTGAAATAAAAAAATATTTTTTATTTATAAGCTCTTTTCTTCTAAATATTAAATTTATTTTATAATTGAATTACCGAATAACTGAAACGTTTCGATATAATTTTCATGTTTTCGTTTATCGTCTCGTACATTTTCATGTGATCCCTTAATTCAGCCCTCTTTTTAATTTTTGGAGCTTTGATGTCTTTTAATTCCATTTTAGTTGATCGCATATCAATTCCCTCTGTACCATTTTCAGTTTTTTGAGGATATTTGGAGATGATTGACTCGTTAAGTAACGAAACGTAATAACCACAAGTGGATACTTCGAGGGATATTTCCAGAACATGTAGACCAATGATAGCGCTGCGATAGCCCATCAGCAGAACATAAACGTCCGAATTCATCATCATGGCTAACACCGCGTCCTGAATTGCCTTTAGTGCTAGATAAATGCAAAATCTATTTCTGTAGTAATCTGTAAATGATTTCTGAAATGGTTTTGGTTTTAAGTGTTTGTGAATGACCAAAAAGTTATTGTACACCTTTATCTTTTCGTTGGAAAATATGACATTCTCCGACAAAACGGAGACAAAAGCTGCTATCATTATCAGCAGAGTAAACAGGACACTTGTTGTGTTAATTGTAATCGAGGCACTTTTGTACTCTTTCGGCATGTATGATCCATAATATATACCATACAATACGTTAACTAGAATCACCAAGAATGAAGGAAGGTATCGAGTTATGGACTTATTTCTTACAAATTTTTGGTGGAATTGTAATTCTTCCTGTCCACAAAGAATGAGTAAATATTTTTTTATGCAATCGAAAACATTACACGAAATATTCATCCTTCAAACATTTGAACAAATGTATTGTTTTAAAACGTATCGCTTGTTCTGCACTATAACAACAACGAAAGAAATTACCCTATTACTTATAGTTCCATCAATATTGATTATTTATTTCATGTTATCTCCCCCCACCCCCTTTCAATACACTTAATGACTCCGCGCTTCTCAAATATTTAATCGTATTTAAATTTAATGTATAAACATTTTATTTATTTATTATTAATAAAATGACATGTATAATACTACAACATACTCATATAAGTAAGTTACGTTTTTGTATGTTCATTAATGTTGCATGTCCAATAAGATCATTTCCATTTTTTTTCGTTGTCACATAGATGGTAACCGGTGAATTTCGGTATTACAATTATGAAGCTTTTTCCAATATTTTTACAAACTCAAGTATTAACACCGTACTTACTAGTTTTGCCTAACCAAACTTCGTCTAAATGCGTATGATGTTTGTTGATTGAACCTAGAAGTTTTATATGTTTCAATTTATTGAAAGTTAAGGCGTTAACGCCGTGGAATTCCATCGTAAATTGAAATTTGACACACAACACTGTATATTTTCCACTTTCTTCTTCTTCTTCTTGTGCCGTGTCAGGTCCCCCCGACGTTGGCGATCACTCCGGTGAAAACCTCCCTGTCCTGCGCTGCCCGAAACAGGTCATCCACCGTCCTCATTCCGGTCCACTCTCTAATGTTGCGCAGCCAGGACATCTGTTTTCTGCCAACTCCCCGTCTTCCCTCTATCTTGCCCTCCAATATAAGTCGGAGGAGGCGGTACTTTTCTCCACGCAGCACGTGACCCAAATATGAGACCTTTTTCACTTTGACATTCGACAACAGCTCTCTCTTGGCTCCGGCTCTCCTAAGTACTTCGACGTTACTGACCTTTTCGGTCCAAGGTATACGAAGCATTCTTCTGTGTATCCACATTTCGAATGCTTCTAACCGATTCATTACGTTCACTTTTAGAGTCCATGTTTCACTTCCGTATAATAGAGCTGACCATATGTAAGCTTTTATCATTCTTTGTCGAAGTTTAAGATTTAAATTATCGTCACAGAAGAAGGGTCTCATCTTATTAAATGCAGCACGTGCAATTTCTATTCTACATTTTACTTCTGTATCTGGGTCGAGTGTTTTAGTAATGATACTGCCGAGGTATTTAAACTGGTCAACCATTTCGATATTTACTCCTTTTAGTCGCAAAGATGATCCAGAATAATCAAGTCTGCCAAACGACATCATTGTCAGACCCAATTCTTCTCCAGCCGTGTCAATCTTATTTAGGAGCTCTTGGAGATCAGGTATACTTTCAGCCAATATGACTGTATCGTCAGCATATCTGATATTATTTATAACGACTCCATTGATCTTCACTCCAAGGCTAGAGTTTTCTAGAGTTCTTTGGAAAACTTTATTGGAGTACAGGTTAAACAATAGAGGTGACAGAATACAACCTTGTCGAACTCCTCTTTGTATAGCTATAGCCTCTGTATTTCCACTTCCATATCTGATCTTTGCCGTTTGACACCAGTAGAGATTTCTTATGAAATTCAGGTCTTTGGAGTCAATGTTACAGTCTTTGAGCATCTCCATGAGTGTCGTGTGCCTTACCCTGTCAAACGCTTTTTCATAATCGATGAAGCATGCAAACACCTCTTTGCGTTGATCTCGACACTTCTGTAGCAGGACATTGACTGCCAGTAGCGCTTCTCTGGTTCCGAATGCATTTCGGAATCCGAATTGTGTGTCATCTAGATCTTGCTCGCACTTGTTTCTTATTCGGGCATGTATAATTTTAAGAAACAGTTTTAGTACATGACTCATTAGGCTAATCATGCGATAGTCATTACAATTCTTTGGGTGCTGCTTCTTAGGTAAGGTGACAAATATCGATTTCAGCCATTCTTGGGGGATAATCCCTGTGTCATAAATCTTATTAAATAGCCTCAGCAGGTAGTGAATATTTTCCTCATTAATCAATTTCAATAATTCCGCAGGGATTTCGTCAGGACCACATGCTTTTCTGTTAGGAGAAGTTCTGATGGCATGTATAACTTCAGATCTGAGGATGGAGGGTCCCTCTAATTCACCGTCAATTGCGAAGTCAGTTCTATTATCTTTGAATAACTTTTCAATGTGATCTTCCCATGTCTTAAGGATTTCTTTTTCATCCAATATTAATTTATTGGAATCGTCCATCAGACATGTGGGTGTAGCCTTCCTTGTTGTCCCAGATATTTCCTTTACTTTTTTGTGAAGCACTCCACTTTAACTGAAGTAAATAAATTTTATATGTTTATTGTTTCTTGACATAGCACAAGTTTAATATTCAATATATGAATAAAAAATCTTTTTCATATTGGTTTTGATTTTGTGACAAATTATATACATATATTTTTTTCTACAAACTATAAAACTATTTTTAATATCGGCGTATTGTTTGAACTATATCAAAATGTTTATTGTTTCTTGAACAATAATGTAAAACTCCTTATTAAATAATCAATACGAATGAAAACGTCAGTTTTCTAGTAGTTTTATTATATTTTATGGGATCGCCCTTCTTAGGCGTAATTAAATGTTTGATAATGAATGAATTAACATTTGATAATGCCTTAGAAGGGCGAAACATGTCATTCCCATAAAATATAATAAAACTTCTAGAAAACTGACGTTTTCATTCGTATTAATTATATCAAAACGCGTAGAGTTTTTCTTGATACTTATAGAACGTTTTATTGGTTCAACACATATATATATATTTTTTTATTGAGCGTTTCAAACAATGCGGAGGTATTAAAACAGCATTTAGTTTTTAGTTTTATTAAATTTCATATGTTAAAGGTGTAAGAATATTTATTTAAAACGGTAAAAAGTGTACATACATATTTTTCACACGTCTTTAATGGACTGATAGAAAATAATTAAATAGGACGTCGTGATAGCAACTATGGAGTGCAAGAACTTGTTGTCTATGGTCAGCCCCCCGCCTATCTTCAGACTGATGTCCATTTTATCTAGTAGGCTCATGAATGTCTGGATATGCTTCTGGAGATTTTTATCTATAAAAATATTAAATAAAAAATATTTTTAAAAAGATGATATTAAAAAAAAAAAGTATTTCAAGTATTACCATTATTTTCAGATGTTGCGATTTTAGACACGATCTGTTTCGTCTTCTCTACTTCTGAGTGGAGTTGTTCAACTGAATACGTGGGGCTCCCCATATACCAGACGTGTTCTAGGAGCCATGATACTCGAAATATATTCCTCTGAAATCATTTTATTCCTTTTTTCACCCAGTATTTTATTTTTAGTTCATATGGAGGTGACTTACCTGAAGTATTTTAATGCTATATGAATATACACATATTAATTTTCGTTTATAAAGTAAATTGTTTGAACCACGTGGATTACATACAATATATTGGAATTGTGATTATTTTTTACAATGATATAAATATAATAGTCATATTGAAAAGTTTCTTACAAATCCAGAAGTGAATTTATTTAAATATATTGCATTTACAATCATTATAAGCGCTAGGGATGATGCAAGTATTGTTGGTAAAAACTGTAATAAATAGATTTAATTTTATTATAAATTTTATAAAATTATGCTACATAAGTTTCATATATATTGAGTTTTATTTTATTTACCGAGCAAGTGAAACGTTTGGATATGATTTTCATATTTTCGTTAATCATTTCATAGACTCTCATGTGATCCTTTATTTCACTTGTTTCTTTGATTCTCTGAGCTCTCGAGTAATTTGATCTCATATTGGTTGATCGCCAAACAACTTGAAAGTTTTCATTTTCTGGTTTAACCGCAAACGCGGAAACGAGGGATTCGTTTATTAATGAAACGTAATATTTACATTTTAATACTTCAAGGGATATTTCGAGTATCTGTAGGCCGATAATTCCACTATGGTATCCCATCAGCAAAACATATGGGTCGAAGTTCATGAATACTGCAAGTATTGTGTCCTGAAATGCTTTCACCGACAGATATACACAAAATCTGTTTTTAAAGTAATTTGTTAATGATTTTGATAGTTTTTCTTCTCTTAGTATTTTATGGATGCAGAGGAAATTATTATAAACTTTTATCTTTTCGTAAGGAAATAATAAATTTTCTCCCAAAACTGATACTAAAGCCGCTATCGTCATAAGTTCATTAAACAAGACACTGCTTGTGATCAGTATAATCGATGTACTTTCAAACTTTTTAGGCATAACATGTAATCTATAGCAAATGACGTACAATACATTAATTGATATCGCACATACGGTAGGAAGGTACCGAATTTTCAACTCACTTCTAACAAATTTTTGACGAAACTGGATATCCTCCTGACCACAAAATATCAGCAAATATTTTCGAATACACACAACAATATTCTTTAAATAAATGGACATATTAAAACTTTGTTCATTCTGAAAATACAATGAATTATTTCGAAACGTATTACTTAGTCTACGTTTCACGCAAAACAAAACTGTTTATCCAATTGCCCATTTTATTCAATTTACATTAATGAATTATTTTGTCGTTCTCACGCAATATTCAATACATTTAATGTCTGTGTTTCTCAAATATGTCCTTAAACTTAAGTCAGAATGTTCTTATAAAACTTTGATTATTATTGTTTATTTATCATCATTTGCAATAGTAAATGCGTATATTGACCGACCTTTTAGATCTGTTAGAGATGGGCGAGTGGAGAGGGATATTTAATGAAGGGTTTGGGCAGGCAACAAAGTAAATGGTGCACTTAAAGTTGTCATCGCAAACAAAAACCTATTTAAAAAAGTTAGAATGGCAGTGCACAATGGTGTTCTTCTACCGACCCTTATGTATTGAAGCGAAGCATGGAACTGGCAAAAGAAGGATGAAAGTAGAATGAATGCAGTAGAAATGAGATCTCTTAGACGAATGTGTAGATACTCTGTGTATGATAGTGTCGAATGAAAATATAAGAAGTGAATGCGGTGCGAATGATGGTGTCATGAACAAAATCAAGGATCATTAAGATGGTTTGGACATATGGAAAGAATGAATGAAGAAAGAACCAGAAATAGAGGAAGACCGAGTAAAACTTGGCACTATCAAATAAATCAAATATTGAATGTCGGTCATGTGAGGAGTCGGAGAAATCGACGCGCATGCATGACACGATGTATGAATGTTGAGGAAGCGAGAGAAATATGTCAGGAAAGAAAAGTGTGACAGTCCATTCTTTCCACATACCCCTTCGGGGAGACGGCGTGATGGTTAGTTAGTTAGTTAGATCTGTCTGGATTGATCAAAATAATGGATAAATAAAAAAGTAAATATTTTCCACCTGTAAACTTTTTTCAAGTTTCGTATCAGGTATGTTGAAGTGAATATGTTGCATCTTCATTCACTGCTCATATCCTTTCTCTCGCGTGACACAGTGATGAATTAGTTGTAGCGTCTATTCTTCTATACAATATGGTTCGTTTACGCAACATTAGACCTATTACAGGCTTATCACGGTGTTGTATTAGTACAAGCAATTGTCTTCACCTGGCCGTTTCGGTTTCTCAGTTGTCTAAGCATTGTATTATCATTGAGATGTTTTCTCCTGATACGTCAGTGTGTGTTTATTCGCCGTGCGGAACAAATGCGTCATGTACGAGTATAAGAACGACTGAGAATATGCTGCTAAACTTCTAAAAAATCGTATAATAGGAAGTTGTCACATTGTTATATGACATTTTATTCAATTTAACATTTATAATCACTTCAATCAATTGTATCATACTTGAACCACTTATCTGTTTTGACACTATTCGAAATAATCTTCTTCTTCTTCTTCTTCTTCTTCTTCCTTGCTACAGACTTATGTGTCCTGTTCTCCAGAATAATACTACTTCCTATGGCCATAAAATTCTTGTAGAGTTTTAGCCTCCTTGATGATTTTCCTCCAAGCTCCTCGATTCTGCGCCTTTTGCTCTCAGCAGTCTGATCCGCCCAGCCTAGCCAGATCAGCCAGAACATTTTCCAAAATAATGGCGTTTTCAAGAATAGTTTTTATATAACGTTATTATTGGTGAACGAATTTACTAACTATCTAACCATCATGCCGTCTCCCCATGGGGTAGGCAGAAATAATGGACTGCCACACTTTTCTTTCCTGACATATTTCTCTCGCTTCCTCAACATTCATATAACGTGTCATGCACACGCGTCGATTTCTCTGACTCCTCACATGGCCGACATTCAGTATTTGATTTATTTGATCGTGCCACGTTTTCCTCGGTCTTCCTCTATTTCTGGTTCCATTTGCATCGTTAACATATACTTTTTTTACCATTCTTTCTTCATTCATTCTTTCCATATGTCCCAACCATCTTAATGATCCTGTCATTATTTTGTTTATAACACCATCATTCGCACCGCATTCACTTCTTATATTTTCATTCGACACTCGACGACGACATATCATACACAGAGTATCCACACATTCGTCTAAGAGATCTCATTTCTACTGCATTTATTCTACTTTCATCCTTCTTTTGCCAGTTCCAAGCTTAGCTTCCATACATAAGTGAACAAATTTACAGGGAGTAAAATAAGTAAACAATTTTAAACCAGGTTTCTTTATTGAATATTTGTAATATGATAATTATTTCGTTAAGGCCAATCGGAATACAAGTTGATACACGCAAATGGCTATAGATCGGTCACATTCTAAAATGAAATCCTGCGTGCGTCGCCTACTTAAAACGTAGTTAGGTTACAGACGCGAGGGATAAAGATCCTCGAGGCCTCCTCCGACAATACGAAAAGATGAAGATTATGGATAATCATCCCTTGCCATATAAAAATAAATCAATCCCTTGGTTTATTCTCGTCGTTAATCCATTATCTACATTACGGATTTGTGATAAATTATAACATTTTAAAAAATGCATCTTTTCGGCTATTTTGTAGGAAGGGGGGTATTTGAAAAAAAAAACTAAATTTTCATAATGAAGTGTAATTAATGGCTTCATTTTGGCTTTTATGTACATATCATACTATTACATGCACAGATCTTATGTGTAGGCAAACTGATTGAAAATGATTAAATATGACGTCGTAACCGCAATGATGGAATGCAAGAAAACGAAGTCTATCGTCAGGTCTCCGCCTATCTTCAGCCTGATGTTCGTTTTAATCAGGAAATTCATGAAGGTCGAGAGATGTTTCTGCAATACTCTGTCTGTAAATTTTATAAATCAATTTATTCAGTATTATATTGTTTTTGTATAATTCACTATTTTACTCGTTGATTTAATACCATTATTTTCTAAGACGGCGATTTTGGAAACTATCTGCTTCGTTCTCTCCGTTACCCAGTGGAGTTGTTCAGAGAAGTATATGGGATTTAACGCAAACCATAAGTATTCGATGCACCACGTTGCACGAAACGTTTTCAGCTAAAATTTATATCAAAATCGGATATTAGTTTTCTTTGCGAAACCTTTCACCGTTTTATGCATTTCATTTCATATATTTGTCTCATGTAATTAGTTATTTCAAAATCAAGATTTGCATGAATAACAACACGGCTATATAATTCAGATCTTTTGAAATTATTATTATTATTTTTTTTTTTAATTTTGAAAATTTGGTTTGGTTCATGTGGTGCGGTGCTACTGTAAATTTGGAGATATTTCGTGTATAAGTGAATTGTTTTGGTCAATTTAACTGTTGCCGCACTTTATAATAGTTAATTGTGACACGTAATACGTTTGTACTGTTTTTCTGTTAAAATTAAATTAGTTTTATCGTTTTTATAAAGATTTTTGACAGGTGTAAAAATAAAATTTTCATTTGTTCCATTGACAATTTGAATAATTTCTTCAATATTATTTTTAAGTTCTTACTGGTTAAGTGCCTAATTACAGCTAATTTAAAAAACGATGGATGGAAACGTTGGTGGAGCTTGACGAGAGGGAACACGGTTTCACCCCGAAAAATATTTCTGAACGGTGGATACGTTTAACATAAATTAAATAAACACAAAAGTCCGGATCGTCCATGTCAACATGTGCAACATCCAAAAAAACATTATGTGTTATTACATTATGTGCTAAATTAAAAAAACGGTGGATTCGTGGAACATAAATTAAATAGACAATGTGTGCACCATCTAAAAAGAACATTTTGTGTTAAATTATTATTATTTTGTTATTTTATTTTATATCATTGTATTTTATTTTATTTGTTTTAGATTTATTTTATGGGTGTTGGACGATCGAAGTGTGCGCGGGAGATGCCTATTGGTGGCGATGAGGTTCGCAACCCATCACACCGCGTCTCCCGCGGGGCGAAAAGAGAAGGATGGAGTGCCGCATCAGTAAAAGTGTGACAGTCCATTCTTTCTGCCTACCCTTTCGGGGAGACGGCGTGATGGTTAGTTAGTTAGTTAGTTTTGAAATATGTGTTTTCAAAGATAATTTTCTGTATTTTTTTTTTAAAGTCTTGTAATATTTTGAAAATACTTTAATTACGCAAAGCGGGATATAACGTTTTAATATTCTTTTGTAACATATACGAGATTACTTACCTTCACGTGTTTCGAATGAGGTATAGAAACATCTTCCCCTGATGGTGAAGGGTTTTTCATTATACTTACGAATTATATATTATATATTTATGCAAGTGGAGAAATATAGAATTTCAAAGATTACATGCCCTAAGATAGTGTAATAATGAATTTGAAGGTCGTTGAATCTTGTATTTTAGTTACTAAAAAGTTTTGAATTAGTTCGTCGGTTAATACGAGTATCAGGCGCCAGACAGTGGTGGAATCGGTTTCGTTTAAAAATAAATGTAATGATTTTTTGTTCTTGTAGGCTTTTAATATTCTATTGTATTTAATATTGATGAATTTAGAAGAAGAATGTAAAAGATATTCTTTATAGAAGTTTTTATACAAGTACAATTTAACTTCTGGAAAACCGACATTTTAACCATTATTAAATATTTATATGGGTAATAACAAAATAAAATAATGTTTTTCAATAACTAATTCCACTTTTGTCTTTGTTTCGACAACGACCGGTTTTGCCAGGCTGGCTGGCATCGACAGACCAATCTATTACTGTCTGTCTAAATTAAGACAAAAGTGGAAGTAATTATTTAAAAAATATATAATTTTATTTAATAATTATTTAAAAGGAAATTCTATCGTGAGAATTCAGTTAAATAATTAGATTATATTAATATTGAGTTTTACATAATTGTTAAGACTCAATAAATAATTTTGTTCTTACCAATATAGTTTTATCCGTGTTCCTATAAATTGTATTCATTATCAGCAGCAGCCCCAGAGAAGACGAGAGCAGGGTACTCAAAAACTAAAACAAAGAACCAAGACTAGGATAACGAAAGTAAAACAAACGATTTCGCGTATTGTTATGTTCTATCAGTTTTTAATGGTTGAATATGTATTACCGTAAAAGTGAATCGCTTTGATATAATTTTCACATTTTCACGAATGACGTCATAAATTTTCAAAAGACCTTTGATTTCGATCGTATCTTTTATTTTTCGAGTTTTCATATTTTTTCTCCATATAATCGTTGATCTTATATCTATTTGGCAGTTGCAATATTCCTGCCGTGAATATTTGGAGAGCATGGAATCGTTAAGAAATGATATGTATTTGTTGCACGTGTATATATCAAACGAAGTTTCTAGTATTTGCAAATCAATCACTAAACTCCGGTATACCACAAAGAAGAAGTAAGAATTTGCTCCCATTACATTGAAAGATATTGCGCATTGGGTGACTTTTAGTGCGAGATAAATGAAAAAGGTGCGTTTGTAATACTTTGTAAATGAATCAATATACGGTGTTGTTTTTAAATATCCGTGAATATGCATGAAATTATTATAAATTACAATTTTATCATTAGAAAATGCATAAGTATCCGAGACAATCGATGATATTGCACTCACTGTTAGAACTAAATTGAATAATGAACCGCTGGTGTTTCTGATAAAAGAAGAGTGAGTGAATTTTGCTGGTAAATATAAAATAAAATAAACAGTACATAGTATCAGAGACAAGAGCACAACGATTGGTGGAATGAATTCTCTCTTTGACTCATTTTTAACAAATTTTTGATCGAATTTCATATCTCGGTATCCGCAAAATAGTCGAACGTATTTTTGTAAACATGTAGATAGTATGATCAACGAAGGCATTTTTCAAATTGAAAAAGGATTCCAATTAAATGTTTTTATTTCACTGTATTACTTCTATGTCTGTGTCCAAACAAAAACTGAAATTTGCTTTTCTTACGCATGTCAATCAATTAGTTTGTTATGACGTCATTCAGTCTGATCCAATTCAATTAGAACATCACAATTTCTCAAACATTTTAATGTTATTATTACAATATTTTAAAATAGTTTTGTTTTAAATTGTAATACTTCGGATATTAAATTATATTTAGAAAAAATATGGACATCAATCTTCTGATGTTAAATATATTTTATAAATACATAAACGTATAACATTAAATGTTTTTGTTTTGTACGTATTAAAATGAAAACTGAATGCAATGTGAATGAAATTGTTATAAAAAATAGAACATTAAGATGGTTTGGATACACGGAAAGAATGAATGAAGAAAGAATGGTTAAGAAAGCACACCTCGACATCAATAGAATTAGAAACTGAGAAAGACAGGGGAAAACGTTGCACGATCAAGTCATTCAAGTATTAAATGTCGGTCACATGAGGAGTCGGAGAAAACGACTTATGTACATGACACGGTGTATGAATGTTGAGGAAGCGAGAGAAATATGTCAGAAAAGAACAGTGTGGCGGCCCATTCGTTGATTGAATTGAGAGATTATTTATTTGTTGTTCCGTCAGTGTCGTGGACGCCACATACTAAATTTCAAAACACTTAAAGAAGTGTGTTGAGACTTTGCTTTCTTGAGTCAAAAATTTCCATTTTTAAAAATGATTTTTTGAAAAAAAAAAGGTCGGATTGCTTTAAATGTATTTTTTTTCTTCATTTTGGTCTTATGAGCCGGATTCGAGTTAACTCCAGCGACCCGTACAATAATTCTTTCCACCATTTAAGTTTCTTAGTTTATCATCTGTACTTCAAAATGCAGAACAATAAATTCTACACACAACCGGCTCAATTTACGAAATTGATATAAATCCTTTTAATGATGGACTAATAATAGTTTAGCGAGTGCTCCGCTCTTCGCCGCACCGTGGTCCATTTCACGAAAGCTCGACGTTTAAGAACCTCAAAGTCCATTTATCTGTTTATTTATTTACTTGAAATAGTACACATGTACACAACACATGTTCTAATAAAAACAATTAAACATTCTATTATAATAATAAGGTAATACAAGGTAATATTTTGTTTACATATTTATTTTATTCTATTAAAAAAAAAAAACATTTTTTCCTTATTTTGTCGTTCGGTATTCTATTTTCGTACTACGTATCTAATATGTTGAGAAAGATGTACTGTACAAAATATAACACAATTTTAAGTATTTTATAAATAATAGTTTGGGAACTCCAACTCCAGCAATCTCTTTAAGTTTATTAAAAAATCTATGTTCCATTTTTGGATATTTAAAAAATTCTTATGTTGGTGCAATTGGATTTTGATAAAAAATTTAAAAAAAAAACTTTGTATTTTTTTTTTTTTTTATAATGTCTAACCACAAAGTGAGTGCTTCATATGAGAATTTTGATTACTCATAATACTCACTTGAAATGTATATTATTCAAGTTATCGTCTTTCCTCGGTTCTTAATATTGACAAACTCCTTAGAAATTAAAAATACTTTTTATATACATTAAATATCTAAAATATAATTTGAACAAGTTGAAGCACACTAAATACAAAATAATTAAGTTATTTTGTGTCAAAATGTTTTTGTTTTCATTATTTAAAATGACCTTTTACCAAGAAATTTCAATTAAAAACATCAATTAATTTAATTTTGTAATTAAATTTTAGGATAGCTCTATTTGACAACTGTAAAAATATTTAACTCTTCGTACAATTTATATGAATGCTTTCATAGTATAAGTCGAGGCACATTGGGTGATCGGGACAGTTATGTTGACTCTTTAGAACTGTCGAAAGGATTCATGTTAATTCCAATAGTATTTTTTTACTACCCGGTTTGTGTAAATCGAACCACAGTGCGCCCGCACTACCCGCCGTCCTTACTATTCATATGGAAATAAGATAATAACAAGTTTTGACCGTGCCGTCCAAGTTTTATGGTCTGCTAATTGAAACCCTGTAAATTGATCGTTTCACACACGCCCGGCATCGTTCCCGGGTGTGAGATGCCCCCGCGGCCAGTGTGAACCTGGCTTTAGGAGCCTGAAATGCTATTAGGCATTGAACAATCACATTCTATATTAACAATGCAGTATCACCATTTTAGCAATAAACTTTGTACAACAATTTGTATGCGAGGTGATATTCATCCAAATTCACTCTTAATTGGTTAAGATTTGGAATAGTAAAAGGGTATATATACATACACCAGTGCTTGGAGGAGGGACATACGCCGCTAGACTGGAGGAGAGCAGTAATTATGCCCCTGTACAAAGGAAAAGGATCGCGTATGGAATGTGGAAACCACAGAGCTATTAGTCTTTTGAGTGTCGTTGGTAAAGTCTATGGCAGAATTTTAATAGAAAGAGTAAGAAAATTGACGAGTGACAAAGTTTGGGATGTGCAAGGTGCCTTTATGAATGGCAGAGGATGTATGGATCACATTTTTGGACTTCGTACATTGACAGAAGTTTCTGGCCAAAAATCGCAAACTTTTCTGTGCGTTTGTCGACTTACAAAAAGCATATGATTACGTTAATAGAGAAAAGTTGTGGAAAATATTGTCTGAATATGGAATAAGTACAAAACTGATCACGGCCATTAAGTCGCTATACACGGAAAGCACTGCTAGTGTCAGAGTAAATGGAGATCTTACAGCCTGGTTTGATATCAATAAAGGTGTCAAACAAGGTTGCGTAATGTCCCCGTGGTTATTTAATCTGTATATGGACAATTGTATGAGAGAGCTGAAAGGGTTGGATGTAGGTGCCAAAATGAGCGGAGTGTCAGTAAGCTGTCTCTTGTATGCGGATGACGCTGTCCTTCTTGCTGACAACGAGCATGAACTACAAGTCCTGGTGAATTGTATGTATGAGGTATGCATGCGAAATGATCTGATGATGAATGTTAATAAGTCCAAGGTAATGATTTTTGAAAAGGAAGAAACCACGACAGTCTGCAACATTAGCGTGAATGGTGAAAACTTGGAGCAAGTAGTTGAGTTTGTGTATTTAGGTAGTATGTTTACAAGAGATGGGAGAGTGGAGAGGGATATTGAAAGAAGGGTTGGGGCAGGCAACAAAGTGAATGGTGCACTTAAAGTTGTCATCGCAAACAAAAACCTATCCAAAAAGCTAGAATGGCAGTGCACAATGGTGTTCTTCTACCGACCCTTATGTATGGAAGCGAAGCATGGAACTGGCAAAGGAAGGATGAAAGTAGAATAAATGCAGTAGAAATGAGATCTCTTAGACGAATGTGTGTATATTCTGTGTATGATAGAGTGTCGAATGAAAATATAAGAAGTGAATGCGGTGCGAATGATGGTGTCATGAACAAAATAATGAAAGGATCATTAAGATGGTTTGGACATATGGAAAGAATGAATGAAGAAAGAATGGTAAAAAAATTATATGTTAATGATGTAAATGGAACCAGAAATAGAGGAAGACCGAGGAAAACGTGGCACGATCAAATAAATCAAATATTGAATGTCGGCCATGTGAGGAGTCAGAGAAATCGACGCGCGTGCATGACACGATGTATGAACGTTGAGGAAGCGAGAGAAATATGTCAGGAAAGAAAGGTGTGGCAGTCCATTCTTTCTGCCTACCCCTTCGGGGAGACGGCGTGATGGTTAGTTAGTTAGTTAGTTAGTTAGTATATATACATTTTAATTAGAAACATAAAATGAGTTATAATTTTTTATGAATGGAAAAGCCTGTTTCATTATATTATTATATATATGATTGACATTTTTCACTTTGCTATTTTAAGTGATTATGAAACTTTTTTTATCATTAGATGTAGCGAAATATGTAATTCCCATAAAATACAATATATTGATTGAAAATGTACGTTTTATCAATATAAAATATTTTTGTAGTGGCACAACCATTCCGTTTATCAGACGGAATAAAATTTATTTTGGAAAACATAAATCATAAAGTGGCGATGAGGTTCACAAACCCATCACACCGCGTCTCCCGCGGAGCGAAAAGAGAAGGATGAAGTGCCGCATCAGTAAAAGTGTGACAGTTCATTCTTTCTGCCTACCCTTTCGGAGAGGCGGCGTGATGGTTAGTTAGTTAGTTTAGTTAAATCATAAATATAAATCATAGTTGTACACAAGCAGCGTGAGTGGAAAAAGATACCGAGGACGACCGAGGAAAATATGGCATGACCAAATTAATCAATTTCTAAAAGGCGGCCACATTCGAAGTCGGAATAATCGACGTGCGTGCATGGTACGATGTATGAATGTAGACGAATCCCGAGCGGTATGCCAGTACAGAGCATTGTGGTGATCCATCCTCTCTGCCTACCCCTCCGGGGAAATGGCGTGATGGTTAGTTAGTTAGTATGTTAGTTAAATCATAAAAAATACGTCGCAACATCAGTCTCATTATCCTTAAATAACTATTATTATATATAGTTTATACTATTGCAATCCGTGAATACTCACGGAAGTTAAGCAAATTCTACATTTAGGAAATATCGAACGAATTATTGCTTCTTGAACAATGATGTAAAATTTTGTATTAAATAATTAATACGAATAAAAACTTCAGTTTTCTAGAAGTTTTGTTATATTTTATGGGAATGACATGTTTCGCCCTTCTAAGATAATGCCTTAGAAGAGCGAAACACGTCATTCCCATAAAATATAATAAAACTTCTAGAAAACTGACGTTTTCATTCGTATTAATCGTCAATAAGGTTATATTAATCATTGGTTATTTCTTGAATTTCATCTTCGCCTTTTGCCTTCTCTTTATTCACGTTCGTGTAATAAACAATTTAAAAATCACGTTTTGGATCGTTATTAATTAGTGTTAATACTAAAAGAATTTGAGATAAAGCCGGTTTTCTTAAATTTGATTCAATACCAAAGAGAACGTATTGAAATTCTAGCAAATTGAATTGTAAGTAAGCTTAATTGTACATCATTATCCATTATATGGACACGTTTGGTTAACAAAGGCTCGCTCTCCGCACGCTACATGAGATAATTCTATACGTCTCTACCGACAATTAACATGATTTAATTATACTTAACTTGGTGCAGTGTTACAATTATTCTCTGTTGCGAACGGATATCTGTAGAATTTTACTGCCTTTATGCCAATCTTTAAACCCCTGAAACTGATGCGTTGTTAACATGATCGCTGAGCTTTTGGAATTTTTAATTTTAGTAATTTTTTTAAAAACTATCGAAATTTTTTGTCTTTTTCAAATGATATGTTTTTCTACCGTGACATTAGCCTATGTTGCACATAATAAATAATTCGACGTATCGTTCGCTTTCATTGAAATTATAATTTTTTTGTAACTGGAATATTTTCTCATCGGGTAGTAGGAAGGTGCAGGTATTTTTAATTGTGAACGTGTACAGATTGCAAAAGTTTTTTCGATGATTGCAGATGTTTCTGAATTGAGTGTGTAATTGTGGACGTATTTTCTTGGTTTCAAAAATCAATCCTCTATAATATATATTTTTTCACAGCATGAAAATACAATAATGTCTCAATGTTTCTGAGGTGGTGTTATCACATCAAATTTGATTTTAAACTTCCTTGTATACCAATTCGACGATATTGCAAACCCAGGTAAGATACTTTCTGTTGAAATTTTCTTGTAAATTTATAATTTACTGTCAAAACTGATTATTTTTGTAAACAATTTTATAATAATTTTAGATAAACTTAAGGCGTTAACACTGTGGAATTCCATAATGACGATTTGTTATAAATTAAAAACTTTTTTCCACTTTTGAGTTTATTTTTCTCGACGGGAGAACGATATGAACTAACAAACTGAGTGCAAGCACCTCGAATAAGGGTCTTTAAATATAAACTGTCGCCTTACTTAATCAATAGCCTGAGAGCAATAAACCACCCTCAACTCAATACTTCCATCTAAAAATCCTTTCAAAATTTAACTCATTAATATGTCTATTGTTATCTCTATAATTCTAGATTCTTGCACTCAGTTTGTAAAAATTTTGGTTAGTTTATATCGTTCTCCCGATGATGAAGGTGCAAGCCTTCGAAACATATCGAGCAAAAAAAACTCAAAAGTGGAAAAAACAGTGTTTTAATTCGTAAATTTTTTATAATATTTTAAATATCTTTATATTATCACTGAGGAAGGACCGGGTTGTCCGAAACATGTCTCATATTTTATTAAAAAAAAAATTAAAGTTAATTTTGTACGAGTATATACAAAGTATATAAAAATGAAAAAGACAAATAAAACATCTGCAACACAAAGTATGGCGAACATAGAAACAATATACATATATTTAGAAACGGGGGATGGGTGGTTGTTGTATAATGCACGCATTTACTTATTTCGTCGAATCGATTGGTTATTATAGATTATTTTATTCTGCCCTCGAGTGTGGTGCATTTTCCCGGGCATTATTCTCCGGCGCAGGCGCGGGGCGCGCACACGGCGGAATTCGGAATTGTAAATTTAAATGGCCCCGCGACATTTTACCCGTGTTTTTTGTCATGTTTCCCCGCGGCCCGCGCCGCTCGCTGTTCATATGCAAATTTGTTGGATATTGTCTATGGCCCTTCGGTACAGGAGCTTCGGAAACCCATTTTATCTTATTTTTGTTCGGTTTTGATCGCCATTGGCGCTATTGAATTCTGGATCTTTATTATTCGACTGACAAAACGTTTGACATTAAAGAAAAAAAGTGTTTGAGTGGAAAACTCGTGTATGGTAGTATTTCTAACGGGTCTATTTACTTTATCACTGTCATATTTTCTTCTTAATTCATCATCATCATTATAAGCATGACAGCCAGACAGTGAAACCTGAAGTCTCCTACATTATTGCATGTTTACTATCTTTGTTCTCCAGTTTGAAATGGGTAATGTAGATGTGTCAGCGCTAAGACGAGTCCATCCATCACATCTTGGGTTTTATCGGTCTTCTCCGTCCTTGTGGCGTGGAGAGAGTGAGGCGTTTTATAGGGTTATCGTCGTTCATTCTTATTATATAACCAACCCATCTCTTCTTCTTCCAATACCATGCCAGGTCCTCCCAACATTGGCGATCACTGCAGCGAAGACATCTCTGTCCTGCGCGGCTTGGAGTAGGTTCTGAACTCTGCTTATGCCTGTCTTTCTTTTATATTTCGCAGCCAAGAAAACTGCCTTCTACCAACTCCCCGACGTCCCTATATTTAACCCATTAATATCAACGTAAGGAGATGGTATTTTTCTCTCCTTAACATATGACCAAACTTTGATCCCTCTCCCATCTCAAGCATCTTAATTATATTATCGAATTAATATAACAGACATTGACATAAAAAGTTTTCTTCACAAGTTTTCGTCGCAAAATTTTAATATCCCATTTGTATAACATTCGTTTCTTATTCCCCCCAAACTCTTCTTCTCTTCTCCTCACTAGCTCAGCTAGCTTTTCTCCACTGCTGGATATAGGCCTCTTCTAAACTTTTTCAACATTTTCTTTCTTGGGCTATCTGTTGCCACCTACGACCCGCAAGTTGGATAATAATCCTCTAAACTATCCAGATATGAAATAAATAAATAAACGATGTTTTCATAAAACTACTTCCATTGTATTTTTATTTCGACAACGACCGATTTCACCAGGCTTCATGAAATAAAGACAAAAATGGAAATAGTTCTTAATAAACATAATTTAATTTAATTATTATTTAAAATGAACTTCCATCAAGAGATTTCAGTAAAATCATTAGGTTTTCCTGATTTTTTTCACCGTTCTCGTTTTATTACAAACATTTATTTCAGAATTCCGTTCCTTTGATTTTTGCATGAATTTATCCAAGGGAGATCTCGCCTTATTAATGACCGAATTTAATCTCTAAATGGATACCCTGTAACGCGAATTTATCTGTTTATATGGGTGTATATTTTGTTACGTATTATATAATCTTGCGTTTGTGTGTATTCTCGCACACTGTGAACTAATAAATCTGACTTTCGCTGGCGAAGAATTTATTCAGTTTCGTATATAAATCTGTATTGTTCCACACTAAAGGCAGTGGTTCCAGCGACAGGTATTTTGTAGGTTATAATACTGTTTTGTTTGCCGATGTTATTGAATACTTATTAAGGTTACGAAATATCGGATGGTTTTCGAACTTACATGATTTTATGTCATGTTTTCAATTTTTATTATTTTTATTTTTATCTCTTGTAGTTCGTTTTACGTTAATTAAAAAAAATAACTATCCATCATGCCGTATCCTCAAAGAGGTAGACAGAAATAATGGACTGCCATACTGTTATTTCCTGGCATACTCTTCTCGCTTCCTCAATATTCATACATCGTGTCATGCATGCACGTCGATTCTTCAATGAGAGCAATCTCATTGCTTAATCGGGTCCACTCGGAGGTCGACATATTTCGTGATAGTGTGAGTTGCCTCGGGGATACAATATCAATGTCACTCTCTTAAATGGGTAGTCTTTGTCTTTTTTGAAATTTTACTTTGAAAAAAAAAATTCGAATATTTTAATGTTTAAAAATATATAAAATGAAGTGAAAAATGAACAATTTTCTTCGACTTCTCGCGTGGCCGACATTCAATATTTGATTGGATTTTCATAGATTTTCTCCGTCTTTCTCTATTTCTTGTTTCATTTACATCTTTTACATATACTTCTTTATCATTCTTTCTCCATTCATTATTTTCATGTGTCCAAACCATCTTTACAACCCTTTCATTAATTTGTTCCCAACATTTTTATTCGTCCTGCATTCACTTATTACAATCATTGTTACTTATTCATCAATAAGAAATTCTTTCCATTATTCTTTCCAAGAAATTTCTACTCCACAATGTGAAAGTCGGTGCCCGTTTTGAAGCAACTAAGCAATTTTCTCTATTTTTTAAATTAGGTATTAGTTAACAACTATGCGATCTTACAGTTTTAATACTTGTATGAAAAACTCCAAAGTAGTGCTTGCCATCTACATTTTGGATTGCTCATTATTTTTTATATATTCATTTTTATATTGGAACTTCTTTTTTTAGCCATTTTATGAATAGAACGTGTTTATTAAAAGACGCCACCTAGATGCAATATTTTAAAAACTCTGCGTCCACTTGGAGAGATGGAGAGAGGGGACTACCCAAACGATGGAGAGATTGCTGGAGTTCGTATGACAGGAGGAGAATCATGTAATAACAGACTCAGTCTACAACGAGTTGAAGAAGACGAAGAAAAACTCTGATTATTATAATTAATCCGAATGAAAACATCAGTTTTCTAGAAGTTTTGTTATATTTTATGGGAATGACATGTTTCGCCCTTCTAAGGCTTATCAAATGATACATTTTTACACAAGTTTCTAGAAAACTGATGTTTTCATTCGTATTTATTATTTAATATGGAGTTTTACACCATTTTTCAAGAAACAATAAATATACTGATTATTTGCGAAATGTATACTTATATCTGTATACGAATCCTGGATTTTCTGGTCAATTCTTTGGCGTATAAAATAGGAGTGTTACTCCAGGCGACTTCTAAACAGTGCGCTAGGAGGCGGTAGCCTCTTCGCATTGTGTTAATAAAGTAGTTTGCTAAATGCTAAACAATCATTCTTCATAGATGGCGTTAGTGGGTGGATTGTATAGATTAATCTTAAAAAATTAATTAGTACAATCAAATCTACATAGATGGCTAACTGGAACTGACACGTGAAGATAAGTATGGATTTGGAGTATATATACAACTTCCAAAAATGTATCATGCATGATCATAATAACAATGGTGGAATGGGGAATGTTGTAATTACATAAAGCGTGCGCTTAACCCAACCAATGACAGGTCATAAGTCCTGTAAACACCTTGATCATCCATATTCAGTTTCCAGTTTGTTTCTTCGTCTCTATTGAGATACAATTAAAAATTTATACTGATTATTATTTCTATTTTGTTGAATCGCTCTTTACATCATTATAGCTCTAGCCAAATCGATGCAAAGTGTGATGTGAAAGGTAGTAAATTTATCGCCCTTTTATTTCATATGAATTCTACAACAGAACAAAGACAGTGTGACAATCACACTGCCATCGCCGGGAATCGAATCCGGCACTTCGGTGTGACAGTCATCTAGTATTTGCCAATCGCCCACGAAGGTCGTCAAATTATGTGCTTCATACAAAAGAGTTAAAACTTTATTTACGCATTTTAAAACCCGTGTCGCGTTCTGTTAAGTTCTTTCACTGTTTATGTATTTCGTATCGTGAGGATTGCATTTGCTGAGATATGCCTCTGTTTGCAACATTGTTGCATGGAGATTCTGGATGCTAGGTCCATTGCTGATACGGACGGAACTATGTAATCTCATGCCAGATGTTCGCTCCTCCATACAGGATCCACCATTATGTACTGCATTCTCGTTATTTAATCAACATCATGTTGTGTCTGGATATTATAAGCACTAAATCTTTCTTGTCGGAAATGGTCGTTTCAATTATACGGTGTTAGCTACTCTTTCTTGTAAAACCGTTTAATAATTAATAATACAACAATATAGTCTAAAATAACAGTTCGTTTTGTATCCTAAGGGTACTTTACCAATATGAAATAAACGGCTATTTATGTACCGTTGCATGTAAGTTATGTTAATTGATGAAGACTTTCGAGTTTGTCTGTGTTTTAAGCTCATTTCAGTTAGCTTTAGACATCCTGTATCTACAAAGATATTTGCAAAGAATTTTTTGCCATTTTAAATTGTATACAGTGTAGGCTTTGTTATTGGAAATCATTAGATTTATAAAAAAAAATTAATACCGAAATCTCTTTGAGACAGCACTTCTTGAATTATGTCGTAAATATAAAGCTTTTTAATCTATTCCACATGTGTATGTTTTGTAATCAGTTTTGCCAGCGCCCCTGGTATCGATAGACTGATGAACTTATGTAAAAATTAAGAATATTTATATGTATTAGACAATTCAATTATATAATAATGTATTATACAATTAAAATATATTATACATATGTATATTGTTGTTAGTCGGAGGAATCGACGTGCGTGTATGACTCGGTGTATGAATGTGGAGGAATATAGAGAGGTTTGCCAGGATAGAGTAGTGTGGTGGTCCATTTTCTCTGCCTACCCCTGCGGTAAAACGGTGTGATTTTTTTTCTTGTATTTTTGTTTGTATATTGTTTAATATGAATAAATGATAGAAGCCAAGCAGATGAGTATCTGCAGGATTTAAGTTTTTTATTGAGAGTTTACATTTCTTCTATAGAAGCATGCTTACTTTAAAAACCGTGTATTTGTAGTATATACAACCGGTTTCACTCGCTAACGAACTTCGTTATAGTAATTACATTAAAACGAATGAACGCAACTTTATGTTGATTTTATAATAATGCTGTCAGAGTCATTAATCGAAAAACCTCCACGCCACAAAATGTATATGTTTACGATGTTAATGGAACTAGAAATATAGGAAGATCGAGGAAAACGTGGCGCGATCAAATAAATCAAACATTGATTGTCGGCCACGTGAGGAGTCGGTGAAATCAACGTGCGTGCATGACACGATGTATAAATGTTGAGGAAGGCTCATTATTTTTGCCTAGTTAGCCACGTTTTCCTTGTAATTGTAAATGGGCGATGTTTGATCATATTGAGTTATATTTTGTATCACTTGTGAATTCACATCCCTGGAAGGTGTCCCACTTGGGTTCCGTGAGTGGGCCGCTTCCACAATCTGCATACATCACCCGGGAGCCGCGCCGCTGTTCGTCCGTCATGTTCCCAATTAAGCCATCACACCGGCTATCTGGGGCGGCCTGCTCGCATGGATGGATATGCGGTTAGCAGCTCGTCCCGGCGAGGTTAGGTTAGGTTAGGTTATATTAGGTAATGCATGCTGCACGTATTTCGTGTCCAAATGATATAACTTTTTACAGGAATAATGAGTGTCCTATGCGGTGTCTATTGATGAAAGCAAAAATGTTTTATTATTATTTGGTAATAATTAAATGAACTATTTCCATTTTTGGCTTCATTTCGATAGTTACCGGTTTCTCCAGGCCCGCTGACATCGACCGACTGATGAAAGACAAGTCCGTTGATGACAGCGAGCATGACGAAACTGGTCGCTGTCGAAAAAATATTTAATTTAATTATTATTTTAAATAAACGTCCATCAAGAGATTTTAGTGAAATCTTTTTTTCTTCTATATACGCCATACTTTGTGTTGTTATGGTGGTTTATTTCTATTTTTCTTTTTTATAAACTTTGTATAAATCCTTTAGCGATCAAAATAAACTATCCCCCTTTGAATGCGGGTTTGATCCATAAACCACACTTTTATTAAAAAAAATTAAATTATATAGACATGTTTCGGACAAACAGTCCTTCTTCAGTAAAGATACATATTTATAAAAATATTATAAAATTGTTGTTGTTAACATGATCTGACAGATGTTGTAAAGATTTATTTTGGAACCTAATAAATCTTTATAATTTAATAAATCAAAAATATATCTTTATAACATCTGTCAGATCATGTAAACAACAACAATCTTATAATATTTTTATAAATATGTATCTTTACTGAAGAAGGACAGTTTGTCCGAAACATGTCTGTATAATTTTATTTTTATAATATAATATATACAAAGTGTATAAAAAAGATGATTCTCTACATTCATACATAGTACGATGTATGAATGTAGAGGAAGCCCGAGAGGTATGCCAGAACAGAGCATTGTGGCAATCCATCCTCTCTGCCTACCCCTCCGGGGAAATGACGTGATGGTTAGTTAGTTAGTTAGTTAGTTTGTTATAAAAAAGAAAAATAGAAATAAATATTTTTTTCTTAAAATTTAATATTACTTAAAATGGTTTTAATACATAGAAATAATGAATAATGAACGAATGATAAAGAAAAACGTGGAACTATCAAATTGATCAAATATTAAATATCGGCCACGTAATGAGTCGGAGAAATCAACGTGCGTGCATGAGACGATGTACGAATGTTAAGAAAATATGGTATGTACGTCAGGAAAGAACAGTATGGCGGTCCATTATTTTTGCCTTCCCCTACGGGGAGACGGTGGCGTGATGGTTAGTTATTGGACGTTTATATCACCCCTAGACTATCTAATACGACTTTCGTGGCCGAGTGGTAAGTGCATTGACTGCCACCCCGAAGGTTTCGGTTTCGAATCCCGGCGAGGGCAGTGTGATTGTCACATTGTCTTTGATCTGATGTACAATTCACGTGACAATAAAATGGCGATAGATTATCTACCTATCACATTTCACGAGAATCAGTAGATAGCTTTACATCGATTTGGCTCATGCCGTCATGATGTAAAGAGCGATTCAACAAAAATAATAATTATAATAAAATAATAATGTGTTTAACTTAAAATAGTTTAGCTATTTCATTGATTGGTTAATTTGGGATGTTGTATTTAAATGGATTTAACAGATACGTTTCATCTTCATTTCGGCGAGAAGAAAAAGCGAACAAAAGCCGCAATAAAAGTAATTGATGTTGATGGTGTAATTATCGCGGTCATTATGAACATGCAGCCTCCGCGGCCGGGATCGACAGCTGGGACCTCGGCCGGGTTCATTAATGGAAACAATGAGTGTACAATACTCCAGCGAAATGTTTCTCAATGCAGGAAGGCCGACGACCCGCGCCTGTGTGCTGTTTTTTCCTCTCCCTCTGTCGAGTTATTTCCTCTATTTGGTTAAGACAGCTCCGCGTGGGCACGGCGGAGTGCAATTATTTACGCCATCTTATTAGAGCTCTTTTTATCGGGCGAGGAACATTTCCCATATAATTAATTGTTTACGCGCTTTTTTTCTCGGCGCTGAAATCGATTTTGAATTGGGCTTTGTTTAATGAATTCCCTCTTCCATGTCCTCAAACTCTCGGCCGGATGTTCGCCGAACGACTCCGTCATCGATCACTACCCATGCTATTGTTTACAATATTACGTCATTTCTAAAAACATTTATTTTTAAATTTGTTTTTCAAGATCACGTCACGCAGAACCAACCTGCGTTTGATGATGCCACTAGGAAGAGCAATTTGGATGTTGAATTTAATCATCTCATTGTGTATAAGAAAATAAATAAATAACATGAAATAAAAAAGCTATATTTATATTTGAATGTTTTCTTTTAAATATTGTATTTTCACAACACTTTTCCATTTTCATTTAGTCTCGTTTTATTGTTCAAATTTCTATACTATTGAAGGGGCGTCTGTGCCCCGAAAAATGATTGTGAAAAGTGTGAAAAATGTTTTTTTTAAATATTCAAATATGAATCCACAACACAAAGTGATGGCGAATATACAAGAAAATGTATTTATATTACACGAATATAGGTTATACTCGTACATACATATATAATTTTTTTTTCTAGTTTAATACTATAATTGTCGATTCCACGATATTTCCACGCCAACATTCGTAAATCATTAAGTGTTTTTTAAAATTTGAAATAAGGAAAAATCATATGTAAATATTTTGTTTAAATAAATTATATTTGGTTTTATTCCACTTGTTCTATAGTTTCAATCGATATCGGGGGCTCGCTGCCTACTTCTGGTGGACAGTCGAATTCCAGGATTACTTCTATCAAGAAATTGAAATTAACAACATTCCTGTATTTTTGCTATTAGAATTCATATACCATAAGCTATTTCTATAATAAATATAATTCAATCTTATCTTGACCAGACTGAAAATAGACTTAACTACTTAATGCTCGGTTTTTTTATTCAGAAAAATAGAACCAAAAATATCAGGTGATTTTGTTATTTATTTAGAGAATTTACATAATTTAAAAGTTGTCCAGTTCAAAAAATAGACGAACTCAGATTGTTAGTTTACCTTATTTAACGCAAAGAAGTGGAAACGCGCGAGCAGTGCTCGGGTTGGCGCGATACGATACATGCGCCGCGCGCGAGCACTGCTCGTTCAAAAGCATTAAGTGGT
Source organism: Lepidostoma basale (assembly GCA_022606425.2). Lineage (NCBI taxonomy): Eukaryota > Metazoa > Arthropoda > Insecta > Trichoptera > Lepidostomatidae > Lepidostoma > Lepidostoma basale. Next base: position 996,620 of record JAHDVF020001433.1, on the reverse strand, counting down.
TAATTAAAATAATTTTCCAAAAATCGAGTAGATAGAATTAAAAAATAATCGTCAAACTTTAATGTTTTTTTTTTATCTTCTTACGTCGTATGGTAAGCTAGTTCGCCTAAAAATGATAATATCTCTCCTTTTCTCGTATGGTGGAAGGTTTAGCCGACTTTGTGTCGTTTCCATGGGCGCCGGGTGTTGTAGTAACACCACACGCGGAGGCACGATGCTTTGATTTGGTTTTAACAAAATTCACAGTTCTGTAGAAAGCATGAAATAATTGACATGCATTGGATTTGGACACATTTGAAGCTCTGGTTGACTCTAAGGCGTAGAACTTTAAGCCCCGATGTGTTTTTTAAGCACTTCTCGTGCGGAAGTGAACGTTCGTATTTAATTTAAGAAATGAATGCCTGCGTACTCAATTCCCAACGAAAGTCACTTTACATTTGAAATACGCCTTTATCCGGCAATCACGCTTGATTGATATTTTTTACACCTGTCTATCATTAGTACGGCACCGTGTCAGGTCTGTCTAAACGCTTATGACATCTAATGAAAGTGAATGCATTATTTTGTTGGTATTTCATGTTACCTTGACTCTCGCTCTTTGCTTGTATAATTTTATTTGCATATCAAAAGGTAACGACTCGGATTGTTTTCAGCTTTGCCGTAATTGAATATCCACCAACTAATAATTCGTCCAAAATATATAAATGGCCCATGGAATTTTATTGGAAGTTCAGATATTTCAGAAACTTAGGAAATTGAAAAACTTTGTTTAATCCACTATTTATTAAAAAATATTAAAAAAACACGACATGTTTCGGTTGTGTAAAAATATAATAAAAACTTAACAAAGAAATACTTATAAAAAACCCATTTAAAATTCGATACAATAATTCAAATTTAAAAAATAAGCTGGTCTATTTGTTAAAAGTATGTACTAACAATTATTTTTTTACAGTAAGAATTAATAAATAATATTAAATAATAATAGGTACATGATGATAATATAAAAAAATATATTATTGTAATTTAGAAAAAAACAAACATTTGAAAAGACATAATTTATATAGATATTAATAAATGATTAATTTGAATTTGATTGGATTTATTTACATTTTTAATAAATAGTGGATTAATAAAAGTTTTTCAATTTCCTAAGTATATTACTATGGAATTCCACAGTGTGCCTTAGCGTTCAATAAGTTCAGATATTTCATATTTAACAATCGCATAAAAAGTCTTTTGTTTGTCATTTGATTGTATTTCTGTGATAATGTATTGTTACACTTTGAAAATAAAAATATTGATTAGACACATTATTTACTACTTATGTTACATACTTGGACTTAGATATTCTGGCTTACAGAGCAGAGCTTTAGCGTTTAAACTTGGTGGTAAAGCGTCATTTTTTAATAACGTAGACGGCGGGGAGTAGGGAGTAATCATTATGGTCTGGGAATGAGATGAAGATGGAGCAGTGAAAGGAGTAATGGAACTGGAGTTGAAATGAGCTGATGTGCAAAGGAGTGGTATGGTGGTCTGTCATATGACGGTAGTCGGTCTTTATGACAAAAACCTTCCTGTGCCGAAATTAATGAATTAACTCCCAAACTCTGTATAGTATTTTTTTTCGTGTCATGTCAAGTTCCCCTAGAGTTGACTACCGGATAATTATTGGCCGATTTTAGATTGCCGGGTATCTGTTATTCAACTTATTTCCTTTATGCAACTTTGTAAAAAATACTTACGAAAAGTCCTCTTCGATTTTTCTTCTTTTCTTATTTGCTGCCGCTTAACTGGTAATCTCGGAAAGTGGGTATAATTGGATAGGGAGATAATTGCCGGTCGAGATGTAAACAGGAGATTAGGTCCCGCGAGGCAGGTCTGTGTCTGCTCTCTGAATTTTAAAGATAATTAACATTTCAAGTACGTCTACTTGTATCATCCCTTCACTTAATTACTAATTAACACGTCCTCTATCGGGTAGTGTACTGCGTTGTGAGGGGAAATATTGATGGTTTTGTCTTTTTTGTTTTCAAGTGTGTACATATCTATCAACTATCAGCATGCTTCATTTATTAATTGACCATGTTATTAATTAGGTACAAACAAAACTAAGGGGACGATTAAAACAAAATATTTGTTAAAAGAAATACGTAATATGATTATTATCTGGCTGTCTGTACTCTGTCAACCCTTGTAAATACGCTAGTAAATATAATAATTGTAATGAAATACAATTGTACAATCATATAGAGTATGTGTTTGACATATACGAGTATGTACCAATATATGTAGACATGTTTATCGATTTTTGACGCTTTTAAACAAAAAAAATATATATACATATGTATGTGTGGTAGATTTTAGTTTCGATTGAACACATTCATTTTACAATACCAATAATTATTTATGCACAATGGGAAACGCCACTTTAACGTAACTATAACATTTTCATGTAATTATTCTCTTAGTTGCTACCATTATTTTTAAGATAGTGTTCATTTTATCCTGTTTTCCCTCATTTCTCTATGGTTTTTATCCATACATAATTTTAAAAGCTTGAACTTCCCTCTTTCGGCATGGTCAATTCATAACAAACGATAATATTCTTACAATGTTTATTTTTAAAAAGAAATGTTTGACTCTTTAGCATATCTATATACGTCCAGTCAGCTAATTTTATTTTCTCATTTAACGATTTGATGATTAGGAGGCATAATAGTAAGCGTTTTTTAATTGCCCAAATAGCGTAGGTTATATATGTTGTTAGCGGATTATCGTATCTAGGGCGAGATAAACTGAATTGGGTGGCTATGGACGGAAACCAATTGAGACTACTTTTTCGTATACTTAAAATCCCCCTTATAAAGATCATGTTTGTTGTATTTAATGCCTTAGCTCGACGAAACGAGTCATTCACATAAATTATAGTTAAACTTTCCCCATCCCATCCCTAATGTATGGAAACGAAGCATGGAACTGGCAGAAGAAGGATGAAAGCAGAATAAATGCGGTAGAGATGAGGTCCCCATGACGTATGTGTGGTAGAACGATATACGACAGAATCTCAAATGCTGATATAAGAAAGGGATGTAGAGCGGAAGAAGGTATTATGAACAAAATTATGAAAGGATCGCTGCGATGGTTCGGACATATGGAACGCATGGATGGAGAAAGAATGGTTAAGAAAGTCTACATTGATGATGTAAATGGATTACGGAGTCGAAAACATGGCGTGACCAAATTAATCAAAATTTAAAGGTTGGTCATGCTAGAAGTCGGAGGAATCGACGTGCGTGTATGACTCGTTATATGAATGTGGAGGAAACTAGAGAGGTTTGCCAGGATAGAGTAGTGTGGCGGTGCATTCTCTCTGCCTACCCCTGCGGGGAAACGGCGTGATGGTTTGTTTGTCTGTTGTTTGTTTGTTTATATAATAAAACTTCTAGAAAGCAGACGATTTCATTCGTATTAATTATTTAATATGGAGTTTTACTAATACATACTGTTCAAGCAACAATAAATATTATACATGTTATTTTCAAGGGTTTTAAATTCTCATATCTTTACTTATTAAATGACTTATTCAAATTGATGAAAACGTCAGACGATTGTTGATTAATGCAAACTCGGTTTGAATATGTCATTCTCATAAAATTCTATACAATTAATTAGCCAAATAAATCATATTCATGCTTAATTCATATAAATAAAAACGTCTGTTTTTTAGAGGTTTTATTATACTTGATCAGAATTATATGTTTAGCTATGTTCAAGCATTTATAAGTCATTGATAATGCCTTGATCAATGTGAAACTGGTCACTTCCATAAATTACAATAAAACTTGTAGACAACAGAAGTCTTACGTATTTTTTTTAGGAATCAGTCAATAATCGTAATGCCATTGATCCTCATCACCACCCATCCAATAGGACAGGCAATGAGGGTGAATTTAGCATACTCGTTTATCCTCAAAAAAAATTCTTGAAACTTCAACATGCACGTTGTCACTAGCATGCATATCTAAAATTAAATAAACTATTTGCTTTGATGTGACCTTTTCCTTGATTTTCCCCGGTTATATATTCCATTCCATCAATTTATGCTTTCCGTGTGTCCAAAATAATTTAGTGAGTTATTGTTCCTAGAGTCACAATATATAACTCAATATTAAATATTGATGAAAACGTCATTTTTCCAGAGGTTAGTGATCCTTTCATTATTTTATTCGCGACACTCTCATCATCTTTCATCTTCAAGATCTACAAGACACACAGAATTCAGCGATAATTTTATAATATAACTTATCGCGTAGGTGCGTTTCAAATATATCTGGTCACCCGTGATACGGTGTTTCCAAGGCAGTCGAACATTTCAGATGGATCATTTGTTATATGGAGACAGATCGCTCTCAAGCTGAGGAGAGACATTTAAATTAATGCTTCGTCGCTGACGGGAACCGCATTCGGGCACCGCCTCGATGTTCATTTAATGAATAATTCTTAATCCAAGATCTTTCAATATATTCTTTTTCATGCGGATGTATACTGTTTTACATATATTCTTAGTTCATAACAAATTGCATTACGTCACTGTGTTATTACGTGTGCAGAGCAATACGAAATGTGTGTGTAGTACGTCGCATTGCAAAATCGCAATTTAAAAATATTTGAAATTATTATATTCAAGTTCGCTATCACCTGTTTTCGGAATTTCAAAATATTTGGTTTTAGCGAAGGTTCATTAGGATGTTTTGGAAACATGCAAATAATGGTAAAAAAGTATACGTTAACAATGTGAACGGAGCAGGTAATATAAGCATACAGAGGAAAACGTGGCACGATCAAATCAATCAACTCTTTTAAATGAGTGATTCTTGCGTGCATGACGTGATGTACAAATGTCAAAGAATCTGGGTAAGAATGTCGGGAAAAAAATTCCTTGTGTCTCAGTTAGTTTATTAGAATTTCTCCAATTGCTATGTATCAAATGGAGATTAATTTTTCGTTATGTAAATTTTGTTAGTTTTGATTATTTTATCATTATCGCTTTGGTCACATTTTGTTTTATGTATTTTTGTGCTTCCATCATTGATATTTTTTCATTACCGATCGGTTTCGTTTATATCCATATTTTCATCAGGACGTTCAATGATTATTATTAGAATATCACTTTAGTGAATAAACTTAGAAAACGCAAATCCCACTTTTTTTAGAGCAATTTCGAATGTGGAAATACGTATTCCCGCTGCCCACGAAAGGGTAAACCAAACCGAGATTTAACTGCAAAAATGACGAGAAAAAAAAACTTGTTAAAAAAATTCCCGATTATTTTCCAGTACTGTAGAGTAGGCCTTTTTGTGTATATGTACTAAATGCATACTTGTTTTTGCATTTAAATTTGTAATTTCATAATCAATTAATGAAACAAGAAAAAAAAATCGATTTACACCTTATTTTGCTAAAAGAATTCGCGCCTGTTTGATTATCCGGAACACTTCCGGTCCCAATTAGTCCGGATAAACGACGTTCTAATGTATATTTTCGAAAACGGATGACAGCGTATTTCCGTGGTGAATTTACAGCTTTTTCTCTATTTATTTTTTCTTAATTTATTTATTATAAAAAATATCTTGCTCACATAATTGTTATTTTTATGCAAAATGTCAATTGCCTTATAAATTTGGTACAATTTGAATATTAACTCTTCTTTCTTTATGACAATGATTGTTTCAAAAGAAAGGTCTACGATATGTGTATACTGCCCATGATGACATATAGACTAGAGATGACAACTCTTACAGCAAAAAGTGTCCACAGGCTCAAGTATACACAGAGGTCCATGGAAAGACAGATACTTGGCGTGAGCTTGCATGACCGCATAAGGAATGAAGAAATCAGACGCCGCACCAGGGTTGCTGACGTCATGGGCCGAGTGGCAAAATTGAAATGGCAATGGGCTGGACACTTGGCTAGACAGGGTGGCAACAGATGGGCACCCAGTTGGAGACCATGGGAAAATAGACGAAGTGTCGGAAGGCCACCGATGAGATGGACCGATGATATTATCAAAAGGGTTGGAAAATCTTGGATACAAAAGGGGCAGGATAGAGACGAGTGGAAGAAATTTGAAGAGGCCTATATATCCAGCAGTGGAGGGAGAAGAAGAATAAGAATATTCAATAGTGATTTATTACATTTATCTCTATTGGTTAACGTCCATTATTTTTGTTACATTATAATATTTAAAAAATATTCAAATAAAGTATTTATATAAATATTTTACTTTTTTATGTTATTCGGATCGATAAAGAATTTGCAGCTTATCAAATATTATAAAGATTCTGATTGATCCGTTGGTCTTTTCAATTTCTTATTTCCTTTCAATTTCCTGGCTGGAGATTTCAATTTTATCTAGTCGTTGGTTTTATTTTAACAATCAGAATGAATTCCTACCCGGTCATAGACAGTTGTTACGCTTCGATGGTCCTCCCGTTTCCGGTTGCCCATCCCTCTCTTGTGACATGCAGCCAGCACGAGGGAGGAGGATGAAAATATAACAAATTATAGAACTTAAGTGGTAACTAACCACTGGCACAGATCGATGGGTAATTCGATTCAGGACACGCTGTGACTGGTGCCCTCTGACAAACTAGACAAGGGAGGACATGAACGAGTATTGTCGATGTAAACTGTGAACTTTATTCCGCCCCGATTTCAATGTTTTCATTTTTTTTTTGTAAAGAGTTGAACGTTTTATCATGAATATCATCGAATATCATTATCCAATATCCTCATCCACATGGTTTCTTTCGGGAATGTTGGGGCCCGATTCTCTGCAGCTTCAAAGAGACGGGTTTCTCAGAACCCATTTCTTTAGATTAATCAGGGGATATTTTGAGAACTCAACCGTGTTGGAAGGTGTGAGTATTTTTGTTTCCCAAGCGCCAGCATAGATTGGTTTTTCTTTCAGCCGCAAGAACCAACCTGCCTCTAGTGATGCCGGTGGGAAGAACAATCGGTCTTCTGAACATAATTACCTCGGAGATCGATGTCTTTCATATTAGTGAAGCCAAATTCTCTTGACTTTAGATTGTAACTTTTCCTGAAGTAGAACCATCTCTCATGCGGTCTGGTACTTTACATGCTCTCAAATAGATGACTTAAACTATAAATATTTTTATAATATCTTCTGAGTAAATCAACTGATTGAAATCACTGTTTACCGCTATTTGGTTAAAATGTTCAAATATCGATAACTGATGAGAGTGTGAGATGTGCAAGACGCGTTTATTTTTGAAAGATAATTATTTATGTATCAGAATTTTTGAACTTCAACAATGATAGAAAAGGCGTAATTTTTTTTTCTCATTTATCGTTTTTTAGTATGCCTATGATCAAAATAATAGAGAAAAACTATCATCAATTTTATCTCATTACTGAGTGGGGACAAAACTGATACCGCCAGTTACTTCTCTCCATTTAAAGAGTATTCCCGATGTTAGGGTTAATGGAGACATCACGCCTTGGTTTGACATCGAAAAAGGTGTTAAACAAGGCTGCGTGATGTCTCCATGGCTGTTCAATCTGTATATAGACATGTGTATGAAAGCATTGAAACAAAGAAATTCTGGTACTTAGATGAGAGAGATGACTAAAAGTTATTTGCCTTACGAGAACGAAGCCGTTCTCGTTGCAAAAAAGTGCAGATGGAATCCAATTTTGGGTGTCGAGAATGTATGAGGTACTTAAGGCAAACGATTTAATAATAAATGTCTCACTGTCAATTTTTGAATAGGAAATGAGAGTTTGTTACATATATGTGAATCAGGAGAACCAAGAGCAGCTTACTTAATTTATTTATATAGGTAGCATGTTCACAGTGGATGGCCGATTGGATAGTGTCGTCAAAAAGGAAAACAAGAATTTATTAAAGTAAGCAAAAATGGCCGTTAACAGTGGAATTCTGAGAAATATGAGCATCGAATAAATGCAACAATAATAAATAAATATGAAAGGATCACTACGTTAGTGTAAATGGAACACACGAATAAAGAAAGTAATGATTATTATATATATATATGTTAATGATGTGAATATATACGCAATCGAAGAAGACCGAGAAAAACATGGCATGATTAAATCAATAAAAATTTTAGGGTCGGTTATTATATGAATTTGGAGAAATTCTCCCTGCCTTCCTCTCTGGAAAACGGTGTGATGGTTTGTTCAACAAGTTTACAGATTTTTAAATCCATTTATATAAATCAAGTAAAATATTTTTTCTTATAAATTATAATAATTCATTTATACTACACACAATACATCATGTTATCAACTATCAAACTTGTTGGTTTCATCCTATTTGTTATGTTTAATATGATAGATGCCTTGTTTTGATAGATGTTGTTATTTACGCATTATTTATTTAAGTACCCATTGTGTGTTTATGATTTAAACGCACTTACATTGAGAATGCACCGCAATTAATCACCACGCCATTGTATTCGACAGTAGCACTTGACATTGGTCTGGTGTAATTTGGGAAAAATGCCACAGCCCATCCCTACTCATGCACGCACCTATGATAGGGATTTTTTTCTTGTCGCATTATTTATTTTTTTCCAACCATTTACATTGTTCTTTTAAAGTTTCGACCATTATTTAAAATGGGACTCAATTGTGGTTGATTCTCACACCTACTTATTTTTGTCGCAAGACTCGATTGTTTAAACCAACGGCTTTTTAAAGATATGAATACCAAAAAATAGGTACCACACACACTTGAATAAATGTGTAGATTCATCATTAGTCATTGTATCTTACTTTTGCGCTAGCCATTATACAATTGGAAAGTTTGTATCACTTTTTATTGTATTTATTTTATTTTATTATAATTAAATAATTTATTATATCGAAAGGTTAGATACAACGTTGTTCCAAATTTTATTTGATATCGGAAGAATGATTTAGTGGCTTGAGCTTGATCAATTTTATTTTTAATTTATTAAAATATCCACTCAATGAATTATTCTATTTCTTCTTCTTCTTCTCCTTGTAGACCTCTGAAATCAGACTGGCCTCTCTTGGGTATTTCAATAGTAATAAACAACTTTATTTTCAATTTTTAAGTGTATATAAATGAAAATTAATTTACCAAGTTTATGCTTGTAATATATAAAATATACTTATGGAGGTTGCGTTTATATGTAAAGTAAAAACACATTTGTATGAGAACCAAGAATCCCCTCAACACATTTAAATATACGGGGATTATCAAACTACAGCTATTATATTTTGTTTGTTAAAATAAATATTGGTTATAAAAATTATTGAAATTCCATATATTGGATTAACTCTATTCCGCTGGGAATAACATGCGTTAGGAAAATGTAGTAGTCTTTAAAATAAGTAAGCTGCAATAAAGGTAAAGGTAAAGGTATGATGGTGCAGATATTCCCCCGATATTTGTGCGCCGTGAGGCAGCCAAGAAGCACTATTACCTCGGCGTGAGACGTCGCGGTATTTGGCATCAGGCGACATCTCGCGGTGCCATTATTATAATCCGATCCTTTTACGGAAACAGACCGTCCCTTCCCCGCATTTCCGTTTGTTTGCGCTATCGCGGGTTTCGTCGCCTCGTTACTCGGGACTTGAACGCACCTCGTATTCGCCGGCGGGCCGTTCACGGTGCGATTTTCTGTGAATACTATTGGAGTTTTTATGTGAATACTATTGGAAGGAAAAGTGGCATCAGTTGACCCCAAAAAAGATGGGCATACGACATAATTACAGCGGGGTAAGAAGATGGATAAGAAACGCGCAGGATGAAAGTAAATGGAGACCCTTTGAAGAGGCCTACATCTAGCAGTGGAGAGGTGCCTAGGTAGAAGAAGACGAGGCCGAAAATAAAAATAATTGTGGATTAAAAATGATTCTAAAATAATTTACGCAGATTTTAAAATTAATTTAGAATTACTCATACGATGTTAATCATTTTATTTTTTATAATATGTACTATATATGATTTAATATCAACATGTCCAAGGGAAGGGCAGTACCCTATCTGCAGAAAAAGTGTAAACCGTAATATATTTTAGATTACAAATTTTACATCACATACGAGTATATTGACACTCCGGGCCACACAAATCAATCCCTCGCAAAAACCAATAACCCATTAAATCACCTTTCAACAATATTCCCATCAGACGTAAGAGGAATTGCCACAAGCTGAACCTCTGTAAGCCAGAAGATCCGAGTCCATGTCCAAGTAAACATTTACTGAACTGGTGGTGGTCGGCGAGAAGGGTATAAATACCATTTTACCGGACTCTGCTTAAACTGTTGGAAGTATATTTTGCGCGAAATTTTAATGACATATTTCATGTATGCTAACGATGTCATTGTATCTCAGCTACACGCTGCGCGTGCTGATATAAGTCCCATCTATCCGCAGACAATACGTTAACATGCATTAGTATTTTTAAAGTGTCACTCGCCGAAAACTTGATTTTGACTTGTGTATTTTTTTAAGAAATACTAGTGCGATGCGAGTTGAATAGTAAACTTTCAAGAAAACAGAGATTTCCATCAATACTATAATCCTTTAAGCATCGATTATATTTTTTTACTTGTAAGTATCGTCGTATCGCGGCGTTTCGTGGATGGGTCGCTTAACTTTTGGGTGTTCAATTACAATATACGGTAGCTTGCTATTAAACCAGAACGAGTGCTGCGCCCTGACACCTGGAATGGAATGCGCAGACGCACGACCTAGACGACATTTTGCAAAAAGCGCGGGACTTAAACTCTGAAGTTATCCTTTACCGTATTCCGCTATAAAATCGTTCGCCCCTGCCGTATTAATTTTCCTCTGCCATACTTTGTACATACTTACTATATGTATACATCTATTTACGTATCTGCGGTTATTGTAAGTTATAACAAATCTTTATTCCAAAGAACATGCCAAGTTCGTGCCTTGAATAAATGTTTTCTTTGTCGATAAGTAGATATGATATTAATAATATTTTATGGGAATCAAAACTTAACATTTTAAATAAAATATATTTAAGTCATTTCTTATAATAGTACTACATTTTTATTTATTGATAAATGATATAGATAATGGCGTACATTTAGAAATTATATTTTAAGATTTTTTACATGTATTGCTTATGATTAATGAATTTTAATATGTCAATTGACATATACGAAAAAGAGTAGGCCGATTATTGAACGATTACGTATTTTTTTCAAGTGAGGTACATTTTTCATTGTTCATTGTCAGTAGACTTCTACTACGGCATTGGGGCAAAATTTAAATTATAGTCATCACGCTATATCAACGAGTAGGTAGGGTCAGAGAGGACAGACTGGCTGAAACTTCTATCCAAACCTCTTGAATTCCTCTACATCTAAACATCGTGAAACGCTAGCTTTTGCGTCATCAGTTATTGCACTTGCTCGAATCACTTAACCGATTTTTTAAAATAATTTTATTCCGGACTGATTCATCTGCTTACCTATATATTTCAAATAACTATTTCCTTATATCAGAGGGAGTTAGGAACCGATTATAACTATTTAATTAATACGAATTCGTCTGTTTTCTAGAAGTTTTATTTCACTTGTCTAAGGCAAATGTATTAAATAATATAATAACATTAATATAATTGTAAAATGTAATCGATACAATACATAATATAGTAAAGACGAAATTGTAATTAGTCTTGTTGCCAACCGGTTTTTCTTGTACCTAAGCTTCGTCAGAGCAATATAAAAACTTTTTTATGTTGCCCTTACGAAGCTTGGTTATAGGTGAAACCGGTTGGAGTAGTGCATAATTATAATTCCGTGGTTAAAATACAATATGTTGATTGTATTATATTATGAATATATATATTTAATTAAACAAGTTTAATTATAAAGTTAGTTCAAGTGAAACAATTTTTTTTTTGGTTAAATTAGAAAAAAATGGCTTCTTTTTCTTCCTTGTTGTAGACCTATGTGGTCTGTTCTCCAGAGTGTTGCTCCTCCTGTGAGGTAGACTCCCAGCTGTCCTTCCATCTTTTAGGAGGTCTTCCGCGAAGACGAGTTCCATGAGGCTGATTATGTGGTGCAATATAGGGGAGTCTGGTGGTGTCCATTCTTTGAACATGACCATGTCCCTTTTTCGCTGTCTACTCCATCTCATAATATCCTCAACCTCACATATCTATCTTATTCTGGTGTTCCTCGCGCGATCTCTCAGTGTTTTGCCTGCTATCGTCCTCAGTGTCTTCATCTCGAAAGTCCTCAAAATTTGCTTGGTCTTTACTGTGTCTCCCCACGCTTGGACGCCATATGTCCTTACACAAAATGTTAATATTTTAAATAAATTGTTAGTTTTTAAAAAAAAAATCAATAAATGGAGAGTGCTCATCACATATATGATATATTATTGCAAGTACCTACGTACTGAGATTTGTTGGAAGCATTTTCTCGCTGTTATTTAATTTGATGCGCTTTCAAAATAAATATGTATTTTTGAACACTCCAAAACAATAATATTTACCGGGGCCATCTTATGTCAGTCATTAGAAACGTGTTTTACATGTCACACACCGGTGACATAGATTTATTATATGGCACTCGCGCCCGTCATGTATTTTCAGAAGAATAGCCGCTTTTAATGCTTCTACGTGCTTACGCGGTCATTATCTCCGCCGACGAAACACTCATTATGTTTTACAATATTTACGTTTCACGGTAGTTGTAAGCATCCTTAACTGTGCATTCTACACAGATTGTGAAGTCTTCTGAATCTAACGCGAGTTCGTGAAAAGGTCTCTTACATCTGGAAGAAACGCATTTTTCTATTTCAGTATCTAAAAAATCCTTTAACTGATAGACTGACCTGATAAGAATTGCAACTAAATCTGAAGTGATTATTTTGACTGACAAATTGCAGTGTGTTGGGATAGTTAGAGAAACTATAAAAGTATTATAATATTTTTTATTAAGTGGCAATGGGCTGGACATATAGCCAAAGAGGTCAGTACCAGATGGTCATTTAGAATACTCCAATGGAGACCTTGGACAAAGAAAAGGAGTGTCAGAAGGCCACCTAAAATATTGACTTCCGACATTATCCGAATACTGGAACAACCTGGATGTGGAAGGGGCAAAACAGGGACGACTGAAGGAAAAATGGAAGAGGATCCATCAGTGGAGGGAAAAAGGCGGAAGAAAAAGAAGAATATTTTAATTAGACCATCATTAATCTATTACAAATAAATTATGGAGTGTGTGGGGTATTAGAAATTTATTCTTGTACATATAAAATAATAAAACACTTTGTATTTAACTACGGTATGGTTATTATAATTGATGCCAACTAGTTTCAATTGAACCCCATCAGGGCAGTATAATATCTGTTATTATACTGCACTGATGAAGCTTGGGTTCGATCTAAACTATAATAGTTGGCATCAATTATAATCATATTGTTTAAAATGTCTAATCACAGAGTGAGTGCTTCATATGAAAATATAGAATTTTTATTCATTAATTTTATTTATCAAATATTGAATGTCGGCCATATAAAGAGTCAGAGAAATCGACGCGCGTGTATGACACGATGTATGAATGTTGAGGAATTGAGAGAAATATGTCAGGAAATAAAAGTGTGGCAGTCCATTCCTTCTGCCTACACCTTCGCGGAGACGGCGTGATGGTTAGTTAGTTAGTTAGTTTTTTCATTATTAGTTCATACTATTAACATACAACCATATAAAAAATATTTCTTTATCTATTCGTTCCACGTGTCCAAACCATCTTGGTGACGATTTATTGGATTTTTTAAAAACAAAAAAGGCGATTTTCGTGTACACAAAATTCACTCCACGGCAGAACCCCAAAATCTTGTAATTTAAGAAAATTTAAATCGTTGAACGTTTGAAAATCCGATATGAAGAATTGGCCGCTTTTCCCTCAAAAATTTAAAAAAATAATCCCCATACACATATTTGATAATGGTCTTGAAAACATCATTTTCGCGCTTCGAACACACTTAATTTATATACGAGTATTGTTAATGCTATCGATTGAACCCATTTGTAATTTCGCACTGTTTTAAAGCCATTTTAATGTTCAGAGTACACATTTTCCTTGCAAATCTCTTGTTATTGGTCATGCCATGTTTAGTTGTTAGTAAATGTAGTGTGAAGTACGTTGGATTTCCCCCGCTTTCTTGTCGTTAAGTGCCTGTGCAGCGGAGATGCGCCGATGGCCACCTTTTGTATTTGATTTATGCGGCGCGCATGTCCGGCTCTTTATGTCGATTTCGCCATGCCGTTTTAGGCTAACTCCTGCGAATCTGTGGGAGCCGACTGCCGGACATTAAACCCTGGTGATTGGTCAAATACTTAGCAGGACCCATCTCTCTGTGATCATGGAATGATTTAGTTTGGAAGAGATTACGAAAGTTCCACCTAATTTGAAATGAACACGAGCTTATTATATATTAATCGTTCGAAAATTAAAAAAAAAAAAAAAGATTATAATTGTAGAACTTACATTGTACACGTATACATTATTACATATTATTATTATATACGTGTGGTCTGTTTTATTGTACGGGTGTGAAACTTTGACCTTGAAAGTTAACTCAATCAACAGACTGGAAGCATTTGAAATGTGATTCCATCGCCGAATGCTCAGAGTTCCCTGGACAGACATGGTTACCAATACTGATCGTCAACGTTGGGGGGACCCGACAGGGCACTTGAAGAAGAAGAAGATTATATACATTATTCGTAGAATTTTGAGAATAAAAAGTAATTGTTATTTGATTAAATAAAATTACACTTCATATATTATATTTTCACAACATTTTAATTAACTTTTAGCGTACATGTTTGTATATTATCATGGTAACGGTTAATGTTTTGACCTCAAAACTATGAATGCAATTTTCTCAGAATAGATAATTTTGATTTATCTACTGATGTTTTTGAACGCATGACATATAATCAGCTGCTTTTATTTTAACCACCTGCAAATTACGTTTGTAGCTCGTTATATTGTCAATAAATTTGCGTTGTTCAAGAGTGAAATTTTAAATACATACGAGTATTTATATCTTTTTGATTTTAACAACTGATCCACTTATTTTATGAACTGAAAAAAATACAATTTTAAATAAAATAATTTATTTCATTCAATGAAATCATTCTAATGAATACCATATATGGATTGCATTAAAATCGGTGGTTAAAGGGTTTAGTGGTTTATCTGATGAAATATTTAATGATTTGAAATTTGTATTCAATATGGACTTCTCATACTAGTTTTTCAATAAAAGCATTGGAATACTTGATCGATATTGATCGAAAAATTGCGACATTGTATAAAATTGATTAGAATTATTATAAATATTATTTGAAAAATCTATATTTTTTATTATATTTTATGTGAATGAAAATATGATATGATAAAACTTCTAGAAAACGGACGTTTTCATTCGTTTTAATTATTTAATATGGAGTTTTACATCATTGTTCAAGAAACAATTAATATTCATTTATTATATATTTGCTATTGCTTTGTGTTGTGGATTAAAATTTGAATAATTTTTTGAAAATATTTTTTTGTACTTTTCACAAACATGTTTCAGGGCACAGACGCCCTTCCTCAGTGTAGAAATTTTAATGTTAATATTTCTACATTGAGGAAATGCGTTTGTGTCCCTGAATATGTTTTGTGAAAAGTGCTGTGAAAATGCAATGTTTTCAAAACTTTATTGAAGTATGAATTATTTAGTTATCTATGGTATACTGGAATGTGAGAATACAAACTTTTCAAACACTCTAGTATCTTATCCGCAAGTATGTAAACATCCATTCTTGATGTGGATACGAATGTGTGTAAGTACTGCCTCCAAATAACGTATGAGGGTACTTATTTAATTTTATGGTGATTAGATTTAAATGTGAATTATTTTCTAATTAATATTTTTACGAGCTGCAAAGTGCGCTAACAATAATAAATACCCGCGTACATGCATCACCCGCGGAACGAGGTGTGGACGGGCCAGCGTGCCTCCCGCTCGCACCCGCGGCTCTCCAGCCGTGCTCTTCGCGCCCCTCTCTCTCCCTCTCGCGCGTTGATTGGCCGCCTCGATAAATCAAACCAATTTTGTTTTTAATAAAATTTGACGTTTCTCTCCGTGTCCGGCGGCCAGGCGATTATCGCGTCTACTCTCTATTGTAATAAGGCCTGATTTGGCCCGCGGCTATGCCCCGCACTGCGCTGTTCTCACAACCCAAATCGAAACGACGCGACCCAACAAGACGGCAATGTTCGCTTAACAAAAAATCTTACATCTTTATTATATTATGAATTAAAATATTTATATACCAGTAATATCGGTTTGAGTTTCGGTCAAGATTGTTATACCGCTTCCCCGAACACTTTTGTGGTATTGGGGTCTTAGCGGGCGGCGTTCATGAATATTTTTACTTGAATTATGTTAAACGATTTTTGTCTGTTGTTATAATTCGAGCTTCAATTGGTCAAGTTTGTTTTCCGAGGATACGGGACCAGCTCGTGGCGTGTTCAGTTACAAATGAAAAAATAAACGTGTTTACCCTTCGGACGTGGGGCAGACAAATAAATTTATTCATAGATTTCTCTTGAGGAGTAAAAAATTCGTTAATCAACTTCAAAAAATAATAGGGAAATGGGACTTGCGATGGGAATATGTTTCAATGGTTGCTTTGACTTAATTGGATAGTCCTGGTACGGCTTGCCCCACGAATCGTCTTGAAATAAGAAATTCGACGAAAGGCGACCTTCAGAATTTTATTCATATATATCATCGGCTGTCCCTCGTGTCCGAGGAAGACTGTCCTTCACGGTTGTGGGTCCGCATGTGACTAAATCAGCCCGATCCTGGACCCACATATTTTGAGGCATCTGGGGCAGGGGAAGGCTCTTGTAATGCAGTCGTCACCTTCTCCCAGTGGTTTCTCCTTTCTCCTCGTCCTCCTCTCAGCGGCGTCGTCTCTGCGCTGTGCTTCAGAGTCTTGTGTGCCTTTATGTACTGCCGTTCTCCACCTAGGTCTGTCCTCTGCAGTCTTTTCCCAGCAATCACAGTCGATGCCAGTCTTTTCTTATGCCTTCTCATATATGTATTTGCACTCTTAGTACATGGAAATTTGAATAATAAATTAATGAATTTGCCATTCTAGTTAAAGAAAAAGTCTGTTTTCTAGAAGTTTTCCTTATCTTATTTAATGACATGTTTCACCTTACTGGAGAATTATCAAATTGTTTAAGCGAAGTGAAACATGTCACTATCTTTAAATATAGTAAAACTTCTAGAAAACAGTCGTTTTCATAATATAATATTAATTTTTTTTTTAAATTTTACGTAATTGTTCAAGGAACAATAAGCAAGTATAAGATAATAAAAAAAAAATGTTCATTTCATCATCAGCTTGTCTCCATCCACAGCTGGGCGTAAGCCTCTCCACTCCCACGCCATCCCTCTCAATCTTTCGCAAGTGTTCTCCAGGCCCTTCTCGCTGACCGCACAATATCTTCGCTCCACCTGGTAGGCTGTCTCCCGACACTTCTTCGGCCCAACCTTGGCCTCCATTCAGTAAACTTCTGGCTCCATCTTCCATCTTCCCGTCAACACACATGCCCAGCCCATTGTCACTTCATCCTTGCAATGCCAATCCCTACGTCGGTGACCCTGGTACGTCTTCTAATATCCACGTTGGGTATATGGTCTCTAAGCGAGATACACAACATAGATCTTTTCATGGCCCGTTGTGCATATTTAATTTTGTGCATTGCTTCTTTAGTTAGTTAACCGTAATATTTTATGTTCATATCAGGTAATGGTACCGAGCGGATGGTAAATTCAATAAATTGACAATAAATCTTTTAAAAAAACATGTCGCCCATAAAATTAAAATAAACTTAAAAATAAAACTGACGTGTTGGTTTGTATAAATTATTTAATCAATTGTTTTACATCATTTTTCAAGAAACAATTATCAGTAATGTAGTTATGTTATGTTGCTCACCCTTCTTCAATAGATAATGGATTCATCAATTAAAGTTATTGTTTTTATCGTGTACCTATATCCAATTAAATAGAGTGTGAATTGTGGGGATAATTGGAAGATAACAAAGTGGGGAAATTTTTAATATCTTTGATGTTATTAATAATTATTTAATTATTATATTCGATAAGAAATATATTGAACTTGAAGATATTTATTATTTCTTAATCGAATATGTAAAACTTATATTAAATAATTAATATTCATACTAAAGCGAAAAGAGAAGGATGGAGTGCCGCATCGGTTAAAGTGTGGCAGTCCATTCTTTCTGCCTGCCCTTTCGGGGAGACGGCGTGATGGTTAGTTTTTTTATATTCATACTAATGTAAGTTTTAAGATAATCTAATGATTTTACTGAAATCTCTTGATAGCAATTCATTTGAAATAATAACTAAATAAAACGCTATTAAAAAAAAACTAATCGGGTGGTAGGCATATAATGCTTGGCTTCTGATCCAGGGGACTTGGGTTCAAGTCTGGACACGACCAGATTCATAATAATGAGCTATTTTCTGCTCATATTGTAGATTGTAAAATAATGATTAAAATGTTCTATACGAGCAAAGTAAGTGGAAAGAGAAGTCGTGGAAGACCAAGGAAAGCATGACATGACCAAATTTATCAAATATTGAATAGCGGCCTCATTCGAAGTCGGAAGAATCGACGAACGTGCATGTTACGATGTATAAATGCGGAGGAAGCAAGAGAGGTATGTCAGGACAGAATGATATGGCGGTCTTTCCTCTCTGCCTACCCCTCCGGGGAAACGGCGGGATGGTCAGTTAGTTAGTTTATTGGTTTATATATATCGCACCGTGAGTGTAAAACCAAATTAAGTGCAAATATACATTTTGGAGATATGGGAATTTAAAGGTTTCATATTGCTTGGAAAAACTGTTTTTTTTAATAAACCAATGATTTTCGGTTTATAGTAATATACCTTTAAACCGAAAATCATTGGTTTATTTAAAAAAAAAAGTTTTTCCAAGCAATATGAAACCCTTAAACTCCCGTATCTCCAAAATGTATATTTGCACTTAATTCGGTTTTACACTCACGGTGCGATATATATTATTAAACAAGGAACAAATATTAACATTTTTATTTCTATTTTTTTTTTCAGGTAAATGCGGGTCTCTTCAGCAACTATATGAACTTTTGAATCAAAATATTATTTTTGATGCCGGGACAGTCATTTGTACAGGTACTTACCTATATATTTTTATTAAAAAACGAATATTTTTAACGGTTTCCGAAACTCCAATTACTCGTTTATTGTTTCCTGAACAAATTTATGATAACAAATTCACTATTGCCCCACTCTCTCGGAGGGTAGAGCAGAAACTGATCAGTAACACCCTTCGATCTTGATTTTTGGAATTTAATTAATTAGGTTATGCCATAATATTCTTCGCCGTTTTTTGGTATGCCATTGTAATGATTTTTATTGGATTCTTTATTATTTAAAATTTTTGGTTATACAATTTATTTTATCGACTTTTTCTCCCAGATTTACCATCTGCGCATATGAATAGTCTAAGTAAAAAAAGGCAAAATATATGTCATATAGAAAAAAACTGCATACTTTTTTTGGCACTAAGTGGCTATTTCACTTCAACCATAGATATGTTTTTATCTTCCTGTCAATACTTTCATGACCCATTTTGATGCTTAATGGTTAGTATAAAAACTATACATTTTTTATATACGAGTAAAAAACAGCCCTCGGTTAACTTGATTACTTATAGTTATAGATTTGCATTTATAACAAGATATTATGATGTGTAAAAAATAGGTGATGTGGCGCCAAGGCTGTTTTTCCTCCCCGGGATGGAAGCCGCGACAGCTGCGCCGCCACATATCGCGTTAACGATGTATTTAACTTGAGAGCTACATTATTCAAATTTGTTCATCAGATTGTCGTTATCATTAGGGGGTTCCCACACGGGACGCGCCATGACTCTGATTTTCGGCCGCTGCGGGATAATTGTTCTTATTAATGTCGTGTTGCGGTGTTTGCGCTTCGTACGAACGCGTTTTTAATGTTTTTTAATGGTTCTTGGAAGTACGCTGTTCTGCGAAATTATCTATTTGCATACACGTGGAAAAATATAATATACAATATAATATAATCTATTCATAAAATATTCGGCAAGGTGAGGATATTCATGACCTGTGAAAATCTTATAATGTCCTACAGCATAGAATCCAGAGCCATTACTGTTAGAACCAAAAACCACCTTCGAACCATTGAAATTCAGTTACCCAGAAACATTGCTTGTAAAACCCTTTGAGACAGAATTTGAAACACAGATTTCCGTGTGAAATTCAATATCGAGGATATCGTAAGATGAGAGGCGAAGAAAATAAAGTTTTAGAATGGACACAAAGATCTTCACTGGCTCAAGTGTCCTGAAAGAATCCAGTATAAACTATGCTGGACGGTTTTTAAAGCGCTTCACGGAATGGCACCAGCCTATATATCTAAACTTCGTATTTCTGATAGCATTAACTTGCGGCAATCTACGCTTCGACCACCAAATTCCTCGGCAAGTTGAGCCAAAGCACAACCCCCGGACAAACTTTGGAGATCGGGCCTTCGCAGTGGCAGGTCCGTTCGCTTGGAATATGCTGAAAATCCGACTGATTTCAAATCTCTCCTAAAACCCCACCTCTTCAAAATATCGCATAAAATATAAACAACGGTATTTGTCACTCCATCTGATCGAATATCTCCCGATGTTTCTCTGTTTATCCTATCACCCACGTTCCATGTTTACTGTGAACGAACTAAAATAATTAGCCTAGGTGAAGAAAGACATGCCATCATCAAATTAATCAAATGCATTACTCGGCCGCATTATAAATGAAAACAATCGATTATCGTGCGTGAAGCGACGCGTGAATGATGAATGAACAGTATTATACAGTGCTTGTGTCTGGATATAAATACGCTGCGTTCCATCCTCTCCCTTGGCCTACAGTTAATAGGCACGATAATTAGTCAAGTTTTACATAATATTCCATTTTTTCAACATTACGTGCTCTGAAAATAGTTCCCATTTTATGGGGTTAATTAAGGAATACTTTATGAATAATGTCTTGCATTTCAGAAATTTCTCAATTTTAATACAAACGTCCTCGATTAGTAAGCTGGGCGTTTCAAACATTTCATTTCTGAAGAATATATTTTTCTGTATGTTTATGAGACGTTTTCTTTTAGTATTGTAGATGTATCAAATCAACTTTTCGAACCTAAATTACGCTTCTTCTTTCGGTGTCATGTCAGGTAGCTCACTATCATCTGAGAGTGGGCGTCTCTGTCTCTATCAGCTCGAGACAGCTCCTGAACGCATCCATTAAGCCAGTCCAGTATTTTATGTTGTGGAGCCAGGAGAATCGCCTCCTGCCAATACCTCGTCGATTCTTATATTGCCCTTAATGATCAGGTGCAGCAATTCATATTTTTCCACCTACGCACGTGCCCTCAATATGAAACTTTACGGGCTTCAATAAAATTGAAATACATACATGTATTTATCAATTGTATCACAAAACATTAGTAAATTTAGTAAGTTAATAACACCTGATGATGTCAACATAGGTTGATGAAACAGCTGTCGCGTAAAATAAAATACAATTGTGATACAAAAAACAAAGTTATTTAATTTAACAGTTTAAAATGTTAAGGTATCATAGTGTTTCGACCAAAACAATGGATTATTTAAGTTCATTCAAGTTTAGAAAACACAAAAATTTACATTGATAGTAGTTTAAGTCATCTTGAAACGCATCTGTAACTAGAAAAATCCATTAAAAATTTTATCCGTCAACTCGATAATTACAATTTGATTGAACATTTGTGCTTTTTAGAAATTGCTGCAAAAACCGAAAAGCTCCATGTATGCGCTCTCGCCGAAAGAGATGCCAATTAGCAGTTGGGAATTTAACGTCTTAATACAGTCCCCTAATACTCGGAGAATTAATCACATAACAGAACAAAAAATGCACAGAACCGGCGGCCGGCTGCGGCACTCTGCCTTCCTCCGCTCCTGCAGGGGAGTACGCGCCTCTCCCTCGTATGGGAGTTAATGTCTCGGCGGCATGCAATGCCAATAACTTAGCGGTTTGTTTTGCTTCATTATCATATTATCTTCTGCGAATTAACTAGCGATAGAGCATCATTGATATATCCTTTTTTCTGATATTTTAACAGGAATGTAGTTTTTTTTGCGGAATATCTTTGTAGGTGTTAATATGCAAATCAAATATGTACCTTGCAATATTCCCGCAAGGTGTGTTTAAACATAACTTTCCCGCTGTTTTAGATAATATACGGCGGTATATTAAGTAGTTGCCCACTACCGAATTAATGTTTTAAATAACGCATCATTCTCTATCATCCTGTCTCAAAGAACAAGGTTTATGATACCTACTGATTAATATTTTAACAAGTATAAATGGGTTTTCTCGTGTGTATCAAGAAAACAGATGTTCAATTTGCATATTGAGTAAACTTCCACGGATCGAAAGTAAACACACCGAATGTAAATGTAATTAATTGTTATCAAACTCTCGTCAGCAGCGCTGCTCGGTCGTCCCGTTTGTCAGTCATTATCTAGGTAATTCCGTTTATCTAATTTACGAGGGGTCTTTAAGTTTGATGGGGACTACCATTAGAAACCGAATGAAGTTTTGGTCTTCTCGCCTCGTGGCCATTCTTTGGGTCTTTTTTCCACATTTCGGCTTCCAGCTGCGACCTGAAGCTAAGTCGTTCTCGTGACCGCTGGACGGTCGCGTGGTCCACCTCAGTATTGCCATAATTTGAATACAAATGTCTTCATTGCAGTTGCTCTGCGCCGGGAATAGTTGACATTAACTTCTAGCACCTACTTAGATGCTTTTATTTGAGTTCGGAACCTGAAATGTACGTCCGACGTGTCAATATAAACACCTCGGGCTTATGGAGGAATTAAATTAACATAGTTATACTCGCTGCAACGCTGCATGTGTGTATTTCAGACTGAAGCTGTTGAATTCTATGACCTTACTTATCCTGGTATTACCGTTACCAAGATCCTTGCTTAGTTTCCTTGACCGTGTTTATAAATTGTATCTGTAACAAATGCGACATGTCGATAATCGCCAGTATTCACTGCAAATCACAGTAAATGGTAGGCTAGTATTATTCTTAGGTCAAGAAACAGTCTGACGGCTACAGCTAGTTTTTTGTTTCTGCTGTTATTTGAGTACATTATAGGTGTATCGGTCATCTCAGTGACCAAACTTTCTTAATTTCGGCCTATTATGGTTCAGCAATTGCAGATAAAATGTCTAAAATTTAACAACTGTGAGAATAAATATGTAAATTGTGATTTTACTTTAAATGACAAACTTTGCAATTTAGTATTGAGTGCTATTTTTTTAATCATTTTTTATATCAATCCTATGGATTGGTTTGCAGTAAAATCTACTAACATCTTGGGATGTGACTTGGGCCTTTTAATGTTATATGCCTTAGTTTACCTTTGCTTTTCTACATTATATTTATACTTTCTATTCGATCGCGAATATCAATCAGATGCAGCGTGAACACTTCGATTTAAAACACGTTTTAATGCGCCCTTGAGGTGATTACATCACAAAAACGGCGCTTTAAAAGTTAGCATATTATTATTATTATGTATTATTATTAGTTTGTTTATAAAGATAACGCTCAATTGCGGGCTTTACACGATAAAATTAGAATACTGGCATTAGAAGAAAAAAACTGTAAAAAAATTAAGAAAGTCCATATAAACCTCGTTACTATGCATCCTGTTTATAGGCGAATTGGTTAAATAGTTATTTCTACTTGTTGCTTCGAAACATACTAATATATTTTGTAAATGTAGTTGACGTGATAGAGCTTTTACGCCACGATGACCAATTTTGGTTCATGCAAAAAAGCGTCCCTGCAAACTGCCGTTTCACGCAAAGGGAAGAATTTGGCAATTTAGGGAATGGCAACAGGTGAACCAACAGCGCCCGGCTGCCGGCCCGCCTCAAACGGGGGATAATCCCAGATGATTCGGCGCCTGGGCCGCCTAATGAGTGGCCGCGGGGAGAGTGGTTTTAACTTGGCGCACGGTGGCTAAGTATACCCTCGGAAATATTTCCGCTGAATCATTGGATTTAAGCTCGCATTCACTCCGCCGCGTGCAGTGGCTCAACACACCCGTTGATAGAGCGGTATTCGGTGACAATAGTCAGGACATCCATCCAATGGAGATTTATATTATAAAAACTAGAATAACTAACTAACTAACCATCACGCCGTCTCCCCGAAGGGGTAGGCAGAAAGAATGAACTGCCGCACTTTTATTTCCTGTCATATTTCTCTCGCTTCCTTAACATTCATACATCGTGTCATGCACGCGCGTCGATTTCTCTGACTCCTCACATGGCCGACATTCAATATTTGATTTATTTGATCGTGCTACGTTTTCCTCGGTCTTCGTCTACTGAATTTACATCGTTAACATATATTTGTTTTACCATTCTTTCCATATGTCCAAACCATCTTAATAATCCTTTCATTATTTTGTTCATAACACCATCATTCGCACCACATTCACTTCTTATATTTTCATTCGACACTATCATACACAGAGTATCCACACATTCGTCTAAGAGATTTAATTTCTACTGCATTTATTGTACTTTTATTCTACTTATATTATAACGTTTTGTATATGTTACGAGGATGTAATGGTATTCATGAACCATGTTTCGTGATATTGTGACATGGGAGTTAAAAATAAATTTGTTTACTGTGCCCTGAGGTCCTTCATGCTTTTGTTGTAATATCGCATTTCCCAGTTTACGTAAGTCCCGCAAGGACGGGGGACGGGCTCGGGGATTGCGAAGCTTACGAAATAAAAGGAGGCCGCCGCGTCCTATAAGAGCTTCGAGTAAGAGGGGTGTAACCTGCTATGGTTCAATGTGTTCATTTTGTTAGCACATTATTATTATCGACAACTCACAATTGAATAATAAACCAATTATATCACCGTTCAGCTTCGAAATATTTTTTATCGTTTTCAGTGTATTACCATCAAAATCATAAGAACGATATGAACTCTTATAATACAGGTATAAATTATTTTCCTTACGAGTTTCTAATTACATCTTCTCAACAAAGTATTCGGATCTTACTATAGAGTCAAATTTACATTATAGACAAAAAATTACCTCGGTGATACATACACGATTGTTCGAGTTCGAAATCACAATTATTGTATTATTTATTGTCCTGATTTATTTGAAATCCCGTAGTCTCGGAGTGGTGTGTCGAAGTCTACAGTTTTAAATCCTTCGATCTCAACGGTAAACTACAAATATCAGTCGACCATTTTACTTATTGTTTTTTTTTAACTCGTTATATAATTAGAATCCTTGTTTTTATCAGTTGTTTAGTCTTTAAGAATTACGATATTCAATAAATGCGCTTCTTTTGAGTTTGGGTGTAATTCTGCCTTCATACAATTATATTTGAAGATATCTCAATATCTGAATATCAAATTTACCTTTTGGTTGCATCGTGTTACTGTATGATTTGCCCGTAAGCTATAAAACCTTTCGATTCCTTGAAATATGTTTTGTTTTAGTTTATACCCAATGGGTTGGTTACGCCCCTGCCGGTATAATATCCACCGAGTCACTAGGACCATGTAAGAAATTCGTAACATTTCTGTTTCCAGAATGCACCATCATACTTTACAATATTCACATTTTTAGTAATTCATAGAAACTTAATAAAATATCTCTTTGTATCGGCGTCTCGGTACTCTATTGTCGAATTATGTGAAGACGTTTTTCACATACTTGGAACATTAGAGGTCGAAAGATTCCCAACTCCACTAGACTAGTTATTATGTTTACACTCTCGGAGCATTGTTTGAAGTTGAGATTAACTTTAATCAAAATAAGTATTCATAAATATTATAAAAGCTCGTGGATAAACGAGAGCTAAATGTTACATTTAAAATATAGATCATAACTTTTAGTATACGAGTAATAATTACTAAGTTTTAACAAATTTTCTTAATGGAACGCCATTATCAAGATGGTAATTCTAAACAATAAATTTCATAAGCTCTCATCGAAGTACGGGCTCTTCTTCTAATTCCAATACGTCTTCCTTAATGTGCGGAGTTTATTTAAGGCCGTCATTACGGGAGGTAATTTTGATCCGTTGTTCTAATGGATATTTAAACCACAGTTAGAGGGAAAATAGGCGTTATGTATGGCCGGATATATTTTGTTGATTCGGGAAGATAATGTGTGAATAAATGGGCCATGCATACAAAAGCACACACAACACGCATGCGCCGTGTAAGCTCTCCTACTTGTATTCAATGGCCTATTGTTCCAATTTACCTACACAGCACTTTGTCGACACTTAAAATTCCAATAAGAATTTTAGTATCGTTTTTTCGTGGTTTTATTACCTTAATGCCTCTATCAAATTTTCGTGTATTTTAAAATGTTAATTTGCAAGTTTGTTTTCACTAAAATTTTATACAAACCAGCGACCCGTTAGATAATGGTTCGTACGTTTCATCGTGCCGATTTAAATAAAGTATGAGCGTAATTTCAGAGCTGCTATTATGGAATCTTTTAAAAGTGAAATTTCATGCGAATTATTTGGTTCAACAATGAATTTCCATGTTAATTGCCTGCCGTTCCCACGCGGCTTCGACGAGTAGGAAATTATTAGGCTTTTCGCGCGTGTTCTCTACTACACCTGTATTTCCAGGATTCTTGGAGTCGTTTTATTTCGGGTATTTCTACCAGTACTAGTCAGTAATCAATTTGACCATCGACCATTTTATTGTTTTATTTTCATCGTTGAGTTATTTTCGAACCTTAATTATCCCCGATGATTCCCTTTGAGGTCCCTGCTACCGTCGCAGCCGTGTAACACTCGACCACCGGAATTTCTTCAATCACGGCCACTTTTTGTCTCCTCACCTCCGGGCGGATGTTAATCCTCGTCCAGTAAATTGGCCCTGCCCTATTCCTGGTGATTTCTCGGTCCGGGCGTGAGATCAGTCCATTGTGACTTCCCATTGTGGCTGCCGAAAAAAAACCATTTTGGCCCAACAACCCTCCTTGGTTCGGAGTTACGATTTGTCTTGGTGCGTTGTACCGGAACGGGCAGGTGCTCCAGGCCGTAATAACGAAAGCGTTTTTAATACTCGCCTCGACGTTTATTGGTTATTTATTGATGGTTGATCGTATACTCCGGCCAGATGTGGAGTTTATCTAATTCGCCCTCTGCATCTGCCCAGATTTGGCTCCTGAATTCCTACGGCACCAGTTACAGCCCATTGTTATTCCGGATACTAGGAATATTTTCGGTAGCTCGTTCCTCGATTGGGCCAGAGAATGATCGACAAGTTTTTGTTTAATATTTGTTTACTTATGCAATTTGTAGCTGTAATTTCATTTCGTCTTTGTCGTGATCTAAAGGACAAATCTCTTGGTTGTCACAATGTGTTATTCATATTTATTTTCATTTACATGGATGTTTTTAAAATAATCATTTTCAATTAATATATTGAACGCTAAGGCATTAACACTGTGGAATTCCATTGTATTATACGAGTACTTAGGAAATTGAAAAACTTTGTTTAATCCACTATTTAATAAAAATATTAAAAAACACGACATGTTTCGGAGGATACCTCCATCTTCAGGTGTAAAAATATAATAAAAACTAAACAAAGATAGACTAAAAAAACGCATTTAAAATTCGATACATTAAGATTGAATTATTGTATTCAATTTTAAATGCGTTTTTTATAAGTCTTTCTTTGTTTGGTTTTTATTATATTTTAAACCTGAAGCTGGAAGTATCCTCCGAAACATGTCGTGTTTTTAAATATATTTTTATTAAATAGTGGATTAAACAAAGTTTTTCAATAACTAAGTATTTTAATTAAGATTATTTTCGACTGTAAGGCAATGCTAATTTTTTATATATATATATATAACTGAGAGGTCGCTAACTCCGATATGATGGTAGGATTCGGATAGACATAATAAGACAAGCAAACATAAAGCCTATAAAATGTGTAAATAAACTGATAATCATTCAACAGGTGAAAGTGCCGGGATATCAGCGTAGATGAATGTTAAAGAAATACATGTAGACACCGAAACCACACAAAAGATGGTGGAGACTCCTTTTGATAACATAAGATTGCAGGATATAAATGATATTCTTCCTACGCTGTATTATGTATTTCTGAAACCACAGCAGTTTGTTGTGCGATTTATCTGCATGGGACTTGAGAGAGGCAGTATTTAAAGCATCCGTATGCTGGGTATGTACGGCCCGCCCACACGTATCAAATAAGCAGCCATGAAATTACTCTCTTTAAAATTCTACATTATTTGCCTGGTGAGGGACGATAAAGTTATGGTCCTTGTATAAGAAAGGACTGAGATAACTGGTATTATATTTTAAAACCAGTTTCTTTTGAAATATTACTGTGATTGATTATATACAGCAAATCTGTTTGTTTTTTCCTTTTGATAATGTCTTGGTATAATCTTATTGAACGCGTAATAAAGCAATTCCATTCATCTACAGTTTAATCACTTGTAGCCAGTTGAGACTCTCTCTCTCTCTCCCTCTCTCTCTCTCTCTCTCTCTCTCTCTCTCTCTCTATGATTTTTTTAAATTTGGTCTTCAATGGCTAACTAACTAACTAAACTAACTAACCATCACGCCGTCTCCCCGAAGGGGTAGGCAGAAAGAATGGACTGCCACACCTTTCTTTCCTGACATATTTCTCTCGCTTCCTCAACATTCATACATCGTGTCATGCACGCGCGTCGATTTCTCTGACTCCTCACATGGCCGACATTCAATATTCAACATTCGACATTCGACATTCAATAGTCTTCAATGGCAAGATAATTATACTCGTATACGTATTGTGGAATTACCCAAATAAAAATATAAATATAATACCAGGAACGCATGAGAGATGATTCGACTTTAGTAATACAAGATAATCTCTAAAGTCAAGAGTATTTGTCTTCTAAACGCACTTTCACTAATATGAAAGACATCAATTTCCGAAGCGATCATTTTCAGCAGTTTGATTGCTCTCCCCACCGGCATCACCCGAGGCAGGTTGGTTATGCATGTTGGGACATTAAAACAGTCTGTAAAACAGTCTCCGGAACATAAAGAGACACCTCCAAGATGACAGAATTCTCGACGAATCCCCTGATAACGTCACACTACGAGACACCTTCCTCGCCTACCAGGGTAATTAGATAATTCTGGACTAAACTTTAATATTATTTTGAACAAATACACCATCACGCCTTTTCTCCAAAAGAGTAGACATAGCCTACTACCACACTACTCTATCCTGACAAATCTGTTTAGATTCCACTACATTCACACAGTGAGTCATTCACGCACATCGATTCATCCGACTTCTAACATATCAAAAATTTTTAACTCGTTTATTTGTGAAGAAGACAATACGTAAAAAAGACATAAACTTCACTAATACAATATAACTACCATTAAATGTAAATAATAAAAATTGGGGTATTTACTTAGATAAATTTGATGTTTTTTTTTTTTAAATTTTGGTTAAAATATTACTGTAATATAAGTATCTCTATAAAATGATTGGAATCATATTTAAATGATTGATTTTTTCTTCCTATGTATTAAATAAATCAACAAAGGGATTCTAATAGAGGTGAAGGAGAATTGATAATTCTGCGGAACATTACGACCACCCTTACTCTCTTTCTTAAACATGAATATTTAACATTCCACGACTACGACGGTGGTAGTATGTCCTCAGTTTCGCATATTGTATTTTTACGCGTGCAAATGTATCCATTAAATTTTTAATACCCCATACTCAATTTTAAGAGTCCCGAAAGACACGTTTTTACTATTCCAGTAAAACTTTTATAAGGTAGTTTGTGACCACATAATAACGAATAAATTTCTCACAAAATCCTTTTTTGTATTTCGGACATTTCCACCAGTTTATGGTCTATCTCACATTGTCGGCTGACCGCAAATAATAACACGAATGATCCGTGCTGCGGCTCTCATTGTTTTAACATCGCCGGACCCGAGTCCTTGATCTTGCCACATGGAATTTGTCATTTTTATGACAATTTTACGTACGCAATTTACCTTAATAGTCCGTCGAAGGACGTAACACCATCTGCTCTCACGATATTCAAAAGAAACCAATATTTACGTCTTTATTTGGTTTATTTAAAACGCTGAACGTATTGCGAGTACACTATTCTATATCACTGACAAGACACTGCTCTTGTATTTTGTATTATTTGTTTTAGATTTATTTTGTGGACGTTGGACGGTCGAAGTGTGCGCGCGAGATGCCTATTGGTCGCAACCCATCACACCGCGTCTCCCGTGGGGGCGAAGGGTGACGGATGGAGTGCTGCATCGGTTAAAGTGTGGCAGTCCATTATTTCTCCCTACCCCTTCGGAGAGACGGTATGATGGTTAGTTAGTTAGTTATTTACAAATAAATAACTAACTAACTAATTCTAAAGTATTTAAGTATTAGCAGGTTTCGGAAAAATGGGTAACATCTTTAATAACCGTAAAATACCAATCAACCTGATAAAAAAAGTTAATGAAGCGTGTATTCTACCAGCTCCTACTTATGACCTCGAAACTATAACTTTGTCCAAACAAAGTGCCGAGGAACTACGAGTGACCCAAAGAGCCATGGAAATAAGCCTAAGAGACAGAGTTAAAAATGATTAGTTGAGAGAAAAAACAAAGGTCACTGACATTATCCAACGGGTAGCCACTCTAAAGTGTCAATGGGCAGGTCTAGTAGCCAGAAGTTCAGACGAAAAATGGACAAGAAGACTGCTGACTTTGAGACCGTGGACGGCAAAGAGAAGTGCAGGGCGACCGCAACTATGGTGATAAGATGACCTGAACAGACATGTCGGAATAACCTGGATACTGTCTGCACAGCAAACGGAGGAGGCCTTTGTCCAAGAGTGGACGGGGATAGGCTGAAGAAGATGAAGAAGAAGTTAGTATGGAAAAAATATGGATCTAATCTTATAGAATGCAAAATGACCATATTTCAGAGAATAATACTTTGGATTAATTAATAAATTTATTTTTATTATACATAAATGAGACGTAACAAACATTAAACACAAAACAGAAAACAGAAATATTTCGTTTTGAAACTAAGAAATAACATATTTCAGAAGGATCCCGAATATTCACCGTGGGTGCAGTTTGTGGTCCAACCTTATACTGGCAGAGTACCAAATAATGAGAGATTTCATCTCCTCGTTTGCAGACCAATTCCAGATTTTCCGAAGTTTTTCAACCATGTGTCATGGCGTTACGTTTCAGAAGTTGGTATCGTTAAAACAATTTAAAACTATTGCGATTGGAGCGTTTGCCATGTTTTGCTCCAATGACCCTCCGTTACTTCATTGTTTTCTCGAAATGAAAGCCTCGAGTGCTGTCCACCAACGGAATTAATTAACGATTAGCATGTATCTCCCCAATCTATCGGCTAGATCTCCGTCTCTCCTCTTCATCTGTCTTCCATTGTGGCGAGTATTTAATCTTATTGAGACCGCCTATCGGCGTGACGATCTCCCGCCCGCGTCTCCATTGTACCGGCGGCCGCACGCGGGATCCGTGTTTAGATTTGTAGGACTCGGCCAGATCTCCAAGATACGTCCGGGATGTTATTGTCGGAGACTTAATACAACTGCCTTAACGCCTTCATAACAACACCCGCTCGGACCACAATATCATTCTTGGCTTTGTACTCTTTGCTCTTTGGCACGTCATTATTGTGCACCTACTGGATTTAGTCATGGTTTAGTTCCTCATTTTATTGGGAGGCTGGTATAATGGTGAATCATGGAACCGGCAAAAATAAGGATGAGAGTAGAATAAATGCGGTAGAGATGAGATCCCTTAGACGTATGTGTAATAAAACGATGGACGACAGAATTTTAAATGCTGAAATCAAGGAAGAATTTAGAACGGAAGAAATTATTATGAACAAAATCATTAAAAGATCAATGCATTGATTTTCAAATCAAATCAAATCAGTTTATTAACTCAAAAATCTTTACGAACAGCAAATCAAGGCATCTATTGAGTACAGGTAAAATATTGTAAAAATACAACATAATACCAGGAACGCATTAGAGGTGGTTCGACATTAGGAAGACAAGATACTTTCTAGAGTCAGCATTTGTCCCCTGAACGTACCTTCACTAATATGAAAGATGTCGATATTCGAGGAGACCGCGTTCAGCAGACTAATTGCTCTTCCCACCGGTGTCACCAGAGGCAGATTGGTTCTGGTGGCCGGTAGGTAAAACAATCTGTGCTGTCGCTGTCGCAGATATTTATGAGGGACAAAAAATATCTCTCTATACAGAGTTCTCGAAATATCCCCTGATTAATTTAAAGAAATGGGTAATTAGTATATTATACTATATTATGTCATATGGAACGCGTGGATGAATAAATAATGGTTAAGAAAGTATGCGTTAACGATGTGAATCGAGGAAGACATGGCGCGACCATCTTAATCAAATTTTAAAGATCGGCGATGTTAAAAGTCGGAACGATCGCGTGTGTGGTGTATGACTAGTTCTATGAATGTGGTGGAAGCTAGAGAGGTGTGTCAGGATAGAGTAGTGTGGCGGTCCATTCTTTCTGTCTACCCTTCCGAAAGAAACGGCGTGATGGTGTTGTTGTTGACGTTTCTTGTTTGTTACAAGTCTGAAAGCCATCGCCCATGAAGTGATTCATCCTTTTGAAATTCTAAAAAATAACTCGTCAAATGGACGATCCGCGTTCCGTGTAGCGATGCATCATACTCTTAGGAGGTAATATGTTTCGCGGAACTTATTTCATGTGACCGCCGATTCGAATATTTCATTTCATTAACTAGATACGGAATAACCGCTTGGGAGACTCCTGCGTCCTAATAACAGTGGGTTATGATATTTTATTACCTGTTAATTATACCTTTCCAAGCGTTTATCATGTATTCGCCGACGTCCAAAGTAAACATGATTATCTCCTTCCGGTTGAATAAATTTTACTTTTCTGACTGTTTAATTGTTTTATAACATTAGTATTGCGTATTTTCGAGTGGGTTAGGTTAGGCATCTCGCATTTTTTTCTTTATTCGTGTGATTCGAGATGAATCATTGAACTGTTTTCTTTGTTAATTTCCTTGTTCTAGAATTTGCGTTTTAATTCACTTATTAAATATATGTAATAGAATTTTTTCGTAATGACGATCGTGCATTACAATATTTAATAAGTAGTTGGAGAGGATTTACATAATCTGCCACGTTTTGGAAGTTATTCGCGCTCTTGGAACAATGCGAGTAATTCAATAATTAGGAGTTTCTTCTGCTGCCCCGAACCTGCACCAGTATTTCGTATGTAAATTGTGTACTTAAACGTAATTGAAATTTTAATAATTTGTTTTGTAATTAAACAGCCGAAAGGTTTCCTGTGTTGTTAATGCGAGTTTTTAATTTTATTTTGTTTTCTCTAATTAGTCGCTGTCTGCGGTCTACAAAATTACGTTTTGTTCACTTTGGGCAATATTTAAAAAAAATCTTCACATTTTCTTGTTTTCAGTTATTATATTCGAATACTGTACGAGCAGAAACTTCCAGAGATGTTCCTTTTATTTTTATCATTTGCATACCTAACTTAATACAACTTAAAACTAATTAGCTAACTAACCGTCACGCCGTCTCTCCGAAGGGGTAGGCAAAAAGAATGAACTGCCACAATTTTCTTACCTGGCGTATTTCTTTCGTTTCCTCAACTTTCATACATCTTGTCATGCACGCACGTCGATTTTCTCCGACTCCTCACGAGGCCGAAATTCAATATTTGATTTATTTGATCGTGCCACGTTTTCCTCGGTCTTTTCCTCTATTTTTAGTTCCATTTACATCGTTAATATACTATTTTTTACCATTGTTTCTTCATTCATTCTTTCCTTGTTTCCGAACCATATTAATGATCCTTTCATTATTTTTTCATAGCGCTATCATCCGTACCGCATTCACTTCTTATATTTTCATTCGACACTATCATACACATATTTTGTGTTTTCGCCTAAGAGATCTCATTTATTCTACTTTCATCCATTTTTTACCAGTTCCATGCTTTAATACAACTGTTGTTTCTAATTTTCACAAGATAACGAAAACTTCAGAATAAAAAGCTGAGGAATATAGAGCGGAGTGTCAGGATAGATAAGTGTGGCGATCCATTTTCTCTGTTATTCTCTATGGAGAAATGGCATGCTGGGTAGCTAGTTAGTTTTCTCTATTTTTCTATTTGAGCATTTCATTTTCCCTTTTTCAAGAACCGCGAAATGAAGGTTTACCACAATTGTCAGCTGTTTTCCCGATTAAACTTAAAATATTTATAGATATTCCTCGGTGTTAAAGTTCGATAGTGGATTTTTTTCGGATAAATCGAGAATCGTTTAGTTTTTGCCTTATTAGCAAGCCGATAGTCATGCACAACATGTATGTATTCTGGTTTCGCAACTCTCTGCTTGAAAATAGTTCATTCCCGTCTCGTCTTCTTCGCTGAATGGTTAGATGTCTTCATCTAATGAGGTGCACAATGCTCCCGAAGCTTGATCTTTACCCCGACAGGTGTCGGGCCTGTCGTGGGGAGATATTCAAATCAATTACGGCTAACTAGCGCCCGGGTCGTCTCTTCGGCTTCAGGAAACGTTGATTGGGCATGGCCCTGTTCCTCTGACTCCGAACCAGTGCCACTTCTATAAATATGACCACGATAGATACTTGTATGTATAATGTGACTGACGTCTCCTTAGCTAACTAAGTACCTTACCATAATACGAAATCTCACGTCTCATTAATAATTATATCATATATACTTCTAAACGCCAAATGGGAATATAAATCTTAATACGAATGACACGTCTGTTTTATGGAAGTTTTATTGTATTTAATGCGAATGACATGATTTGCATTAATGCATTAACAAATTTTGTAGTACTGCAAAACATTTAATATTGCCTTAGCAAAGCGAAACATGTCATTGTCATAAAATATAATAAAACTTTTAGAAAATAACCATTTCATTCGTTTTACTTATTTATTGTTCAAGAAAAAATTAATGTTGAATGTTTGTTTTATTTATAATTACTTTAACAATGATGTAAAACTTTATATAAAATAATGAATACGTCTGTTTTCTAAAAGTTTTATTATAATTTATGGGAATCATAGGTTTCACCTTTTCTAAGGCATTTGATATAGCCTTAAAAAGGCGAAACGTGTCATTCACATAAATTATTTTAAAACTTCTAGAAAATAAAGGTCTTCATTCGTATTATTTATGCTTATTTTGTTTAAATTTATGATTTTTTTTTCTTTAATGCTTCATTATTGAGAACATGCAAGATATAATATATATAACCAGGAACGGATGAGTGTTGGTTCGACGAAGATAAGTTACTCTCCGATATCAATAGCGTTTGCCCTCTGCATGTACTTTAACTCATTTGAAAGACGTCGATATCCGAGGGAATCTTGTTCAGCAGATTAATTGCTCTTTCCACCAATGTCACCAGAGGCAGGTTGGATAAAATAAGTATGTACCTTACCTCCGAATTTGGCACTACTTTTCATATTTAACTGTAATGCGATAATTATGAGTACAAAATGTATTTTCTGCAGATTTTTTTAATGATCGAATTACTTCATTGTCTGTGAGTGTAGAATTGAAGAGTTTATGGCGTATGTTTAATATATACGAGTAGGGATAAACTAAATAAGCATGTCAGAAAAGTATAGCGTGGCAGTCAATCCTTTGTTCATAACTGGATGTTAGTTGACTTGTTTTACCTCCTTCGTCGATTTAAGATTGGATCGAAACAGGAAAACCAAATAATATATACACATTCCATCGTCAATATAATAAGATAATATTATAAAATAACGTATTATAGTAGGTATTGCGTAAATTGTTCATTCCCTTTGCTGAAGTCAGCTCGTCCCGTCCTCAGTGATTTCTTCCATAATTGATCCAGCACAGACTTGGATACTCAAAGAAAAACTGGCTTGTCGAGAATGTATTGAATGCCCTTCGTGATAAAAATTGCCTTGAACGGATGCTACTAGTTGAGAGGAGATTTTCAGTCAGATTATTTTTTTATTATCTTTGTTTTTGTTATTACTTCGGAACATTTATTTTATATTTAATCTAATTGGATTTCAAAACTCAGCAAAAAAACCTTTGTACTTGTTTTTTTTTTACCACTTTATTTTTGTTCTATCAAAAATAAAGTGGTAAAGAAAAAAGTGTTTTAAAATATTTTTTAATAATGCCACACTACTAATTAAGTGCTTCATATGAAAGTACACATAATTGGATTTTGCTTATTTAATCTACTTTGAATTTGTAACATTGTATTATTATATTAATATTGGTCAAATAATTGTTAAGAGTATTGTTTGCTTCGGTTTTAATTAAGTATGTATACGGATAATTAAAAAAAATATTTTTATTGTTTCCTGAATGTGAAGTTTCCTTAGCAAGGCGATACAAGTTGTTCCCATAAAATATAATAAAACTTCTGGAGACGAACATATGTTTTCATTCTTACTAATTAAAAAAGTGCAATATCAAACAAAACTTTTTGTAAACTGTAATATAAATAGGATCGGCTCTAGTGTCTGGTGATCTAAGTTTCTGAAACCCTACATAAGTGCGAATCGCCCCATTTCCAAGACCTGTTCAAAGCGGCGCTCGGTCACAACTTCCGCCTTCAATTGGTCGTGCTAACTGACACCGGATACCCCGGGAGAGAGCCACGGAAGATCGGTTGGGACCGTTAACGATCGTCTAACGCGATGCAATTTAACTTTATCTTGAGCGTCTGATAGTTTGCGCTTCCGAAGACTGTTTGAGCACGAATCTTAGGCGATTGAGTATTTAATACTATTTGAATGATATTGGCACTTCAAATTATGTCGATATCTAGAACTTTCACAATGCTATTTCATTTTATATATTCAGGTATAATTGAAAAAATTATTTCGCTGTAATCGTAAAACACATGTTATTTAATATCTAAAGTGTATTTAATGCTGCTCAAAAATGCAGTAAAACGCCATATTGTGTATTTATTACTCCGGAAACTTTAGGTTTTCAAGATTTTCTTTTGGTAGTGATATATGTCGTCTTGCTAGAGTTCATCAAACGTTATGTAAAAAATAAAATATGTTCATATACATATTATTATTATATGTGGACTAGGGTATCCCTCATATGGGCAAAAAATTTTTTTTTTGGATTATTGAAACGCATACCCCCTAATTATGTTTAATAGTCTACTAGTTACCCAAATACAGAATTTCAACTTCCTACGTTAATTCAAACCCGTGCCGACTTGCCCTCAAAGTTTTAGAAAATAGGTGATTTAAGTGTCTCTTAAATGTAGTTGTAGATGATCACATAAAACCACTATGTTAGATAAATATTAATGAAAACACATATTTATATAATGTTCCTCTTGTAATCATCAAAAAAGATCCAAATTTATATTTATTTACTTGGATATTTCCTCTTCAAAATCTCTTTTTTTACAGTCTGGGTAAATTTTTCTATGTTCTTGCACACAACATAATATGAACTGCTTATGTTCTTCATCTGCGGTAGTCAAACCATGAACGTCTGTCATAAGATTAACAGCTCTTTCAGCTGTGTCATTTACTGCTTTTGAGCTAGTAACCTTCTTTTTAACTTCCACAAACGCCGCGCTGTCTTTCTATGAAGATACAATTTCTTTAAGGAAATTACTATCATATTTTAGTTGTGAAAATAAATCTTTTCTCTATACAGAAATAAAATCACTCAAAGATTTCCATAAAACAAGATAACAAATACTTGTAGTACCTATAAATAAAACAAATTAGTTCTAAATTAAATACCAGATTAAACACTACTTACGTACCATATAGAGAGCCAGACATCTGTTCCTTCGATGGAACATATCTCTTTCCCGATTCACCAAAACTTTTATTT
Organism: Lepidostoma basale; assembly: GCA_022606425.2. Classification (NCBI taxonomy): domain Eukaryota; kingdom Metazoa; phylum Arthropoda; class Insecta; order Trichoptera; family Lepidostomatidae; genus Lepidostoma; species Lepidostoma basale. The sequence goes on along the minus strand of JAHDVF020001433.1, from coordinate 958,331 downwards.
TTGTAAGTTTTCTACAATGTTTCCTTTGGTCTGCTCATCAACGTTGTCATCAAAAATTAAAAGGACGGCTATTTCCTCTGACAAGTACCACAAATGTTGACTGAACTTGTTTAAAGCCGCTTTGGAAATCGTCAACTTCTTCGTAATCTTTTAAGGTCTTTAAAAAACAAAAATCTTCATTTGGAGCTTTTATCGCCAAACTACATTCAAGCCAGGGCTTTACATAAACTGACACAATAAATAAACAAACATCTGGTAAAGCTTGTTTGTCCTTAGCGCACATTTTAAACTGGGACTGCAGCAAACGTATTTTTAAGGAGTAAATAGCTCTTGCCATCCATCGTGCTTGATGCATTGGGCCAGCAGGTCTGTTTATTTTATTTTCATTGCCTCCACCCAGAAAAACAATAGCATGCTCAATATGAGTTCCCTATAATCATCTCGTACAATCGATTTTGCGATTCAAACGCACTTTTGAGCATCAGTTCTTATATATGATGGCGGCCAGCAAAGAATAACAAACCTCCTTCTAGTTTTTGCACACAAGCTCCGTTCAAGTATCCTGTATATGATGCTGTCGTATCATAGCACATTCAAGAGCATCGGCGTGTGCGGTATCGAATAAATTATCTAATTCAAGTTGAAAGTTCTCTTCGCGGCGCCTATGTAAGCCCTGAATCTTCTTGCTATTTTTTGCAGTTCTCGTCAGACCTGATAAAGATCCACTAACTTCTTAACATAATTACGAACAGCTCTGGTAGGTATTCTAGCCTTTTTTCAGAACATATTGGACTTCAGAATGACAAGATTTGCGCTTTCATTAACAGTCAAATTAACTTCACGTATTTTGAAAAATAGAACTGCGAGAACTTGAAGATTAGATAGTTGTTTGCACCTGTTATTTGATGATTTACTTCACCAACCAAGAAAATACTTTTTTAATTGCTTCTTAGTTCTACTGACATCTTCGAAATATAAAACAATCCATGGTTCCTACCCGATAAGCCGAAACTAAATGCTAATAACAACGACAACGCGCCGCTCCTGTGACGCAATTTGTATGGGACATCTTTGCGCGCAAGTCGGCACGGGTTACACTGTTCCGAATAAGGAAAAAAATTGGTTTCGGATGTTTTAGGCCCAAATGAATAAAACAATAGCCTATGCATTGTAAAATTAAAACTTTGAAAAATAAGGGACACCCTAATGTGGACATTCAACATTGTATGATGATTTAGTAAGGCGAAATGTCACTCCCTTAATATACTTGTATTTACTGGTTTACTGGATTATACTAGTACAATATAAAAATTCTGATTTCTATCTCTGTTTTTTTGAGACTTTTTGTCATTAACCATGCAAGCTACCGGTCAAGTCACGTTGAAATTGTAGACGTCAGTGTACATTATGATAAATTGTTATAAAATGATGTTAAAGTTTATTAGCCAGTTGCAGGTCTGTAATAATTAAATACGTTTTTATTTTCAAATCAAATCAAAACAGTTTATAAACTCAAAAGACATTACAAACAGGAAAATGTTTAAGGCATCTATTGAGTACAGGTAAAATATTATAAAAATACAACATAGTACCAGGAATGCATTAGAGATGGTTCGACAATAGGAAGACAAGATACTTTCTAAAGTCAAGAGTATTTGTCTCCTGAACGTACCTTCACTCATATGAAAGACGTCGATCTCCGAGGAGACCGCGTTCCCACCGGTGTCACCAGAGGCAGATTGGTTCTGGTGTCCGGTAGGTAAAACAATCTGTGCTGTCGCTGTCGGAGAAATCTATCAGGGACAAAAAGACCAACACCCTCTAGCTTATTTGACATCTTTCGCCAGCCTCACTACTTTCCTTGGGGCTGGTGTACGCCTCTAAAACAGTATCGAGTAATTTTTTCGCACTGAAATCGTCATCAGTTGTCACTTCAGCTATTTGTTCAATCGTTATATTTTGATTAATGTTAATGTAGGAAATTTAGCTCAGGGTTCTGGTGCCGTGTCAGGTCCTCCAACGTTGGTGTTCATTGCAGTGACAGTATAGTTATCCTTCACTGCTTGAAACAGGTTTTCAATTTTTCTCATTCCAGTCCAATCCCTTATATTCTGCAGCCAGGACAATACCCCTTAAACCAACTCCCCGCCTTTTCTCTATTATCAGCCGAAGGAGGTGGTGTTTTTCTCCCCTAAACACATGACCCAAATATGAGACCTTTCTAACCTTCACACTCGACAACAGTTCTCTATTTGATATTATGACCAATTTTCTGGTTAGTTTTATTTAAAAGCTCGTTTATGAAGGTTTTAGTTCCAAGAGTTACTCTCGTGACTTTTAGATTCGGAGAATAGTTTTCTGTTTCGACTACGGCTTGAAAAAGTTCAACCTTAATTTATTGTACATAATTCATTATGTGGTTTTAACAACAACAAAAAAATACGTGTACACCATGTAATATATTTTTTTCATTTTAAACAACCCAGTTTGAAAACGCTCAAAAATGTATTGTCTGGAATTTCGCTTCTCGTTTTTTTTAATATATATTTATGGGCTTCTAATTTTGAATGACAGTATTTGACATTTTAGATCGAATAAGTAGGATTTTTTGTTGGACATCGAGTCCTTTCACAATGACTCAAATATCGATGAGGGTAAATACAAAAACAATGGATCGGTAGCTGTCCACGAAGCACCTGAACGAGACTAAACATGAAACATTCATAACATTTGGTACTGTTGATATACGAGTACGATAGCGGACCATTGCAAACACACAATGAAAAACATTCGTAATTTAACATTAGTCATTTTATCTCAGTAGGTTATTAATTTTTATGAATAATGTATAAGTAATTTTTCCCTCAATGTAGACCAGAAAAAGTATTATGTTTTAATGGGTTTTATGCGTACATGAATCAACGTTACAAAAAACATGTCAATTACTAAAATACAAATGTATAACATTTATTTTTTGTTGTTAGTATAAAATAAGGTTTGAATTATAGAAAACATATTTTAAAATTCGTCTCCACATTTACTTTACTTGAAAATTTATCGTACATTTGATTTTGCAACAAACTTCACACACTTAGACGAATTATTATGAATTAAAACACTGTTTTTTCCACTTTTGAGTTTATTTTTCTCGACATGTTTCGAAGGCTTACACCTTCATCATCTGGAGAACGATATAAACATGTCAAGAAAAATAAACTCAAAAGTGGAAAAAGCAGTGTTTTCATTCATAAAAGTTCGTCATTATGGAAATCCACAGTGTAAACGCATTAAGTTTATCTAAAAAATACATACACTTTAGTTATATTAAAATGGATACCGTCTTCAATCAGGTATTTCCCTGTATCAGTTAAAATTTAGAAAAAAAAGTTCTTATTCATCGTCTTCGGATTCACAAACATAAATATATTTTAGAAGCAATTATATTGACGAGTGTATTTTTTTTAGATTTCTTGGAAATTAATTGAAATTTATCCCATTAAATACATTACGTCTTTCAGAAATAAACGTTTTCATAAATATTTATTAAATAAATTTCTTATGCGTTTTGGATGGTTATTTTAGACACACATTAAAACTTAATAAAAACTTTTTTATATTAATTTTCTAAATAAAAATTAGAAAGAAATTTCAATGACACAAATATTTTATGCGTGAAAAATTATAAAATTATTCAATGAACGCAATGAAATAATGTTAACAAAATTAAGAATATCATAGATAGTATTGGATAGGCTTTTGTGGGTTTGAAGCATGGAATAGGCAAAATAAGGATGATAGTAGAATAAAAACAGTAGAAATGAGATTTCGTAGACGAATGTTTTAAAAATGTGTATATGATAGCGTCAAATGCAAATATAAGAAATGAATGCGGTGCAAATTTAAGTGTTATGAACAAACTAATGAAAGGGTCGTTAAGATGATTTTGACACATGGAAAATATGAATGAAGACTGACTGGTAAGAAAGTATGTAAACGACGTGAACGGAGCTAGAAATAGAGGAAGTTCGAGGAAAACGTGATACGATCAAATCAATCAAATATTAAATGACCGAGAAATCGACGTGCGTGCATAACACGATGTATGAATGTAGAGGAACGGAGTAAAGTATATCAGGACAAAACAATGCCCATTTTTTCTGCCTACCCTTCCGAGGAATCGGCGTGATGGTTAGTTAGTTAGTTAGTATTCACAATGTTACCGAGCTTTTTCGTTTAGGGTGAAGTTTATTCATTACCGTTATGCAAGAGCAGTGAACGGTGTCGAGATGAAAATTCTCCCTCCATTAACCCCGTCTCATCTCGGAGTGCAGATTGCACAGTTTCCGACCACAATTCCGTCAACTGGTACACATTAGAATCGCTCTATTTCCTCCCGTGACGTCTACTGCCCGGGTAACTGATCGTGTCGGTCTCGGCATGCATCATGTACCGCAGCGGGAAATGGACCGAGGATTACGGAAACTTTAGGAAATGAGGAATCTCTTGATTACTGCTCATTATCGACTTCCTTGTATGTTATGTTTTAAACTGGACAGCTTAACTTTACAACATTACCTTAAAAACATACCTTTGACTTATTTTTCCCGGCGCTGCATCTTATTGTTGGATTGGGCCTTCTCCACAGTTGCCCTCCAATGGATTCTGTACATGGCCATCTCTCTGCGTTCTCCTGATCATTCCAGTTTCCTCCAGTCAAGTCTTTTTCTCGGTCTGCCTTTTGGTTTCTTTTCGCGCAGTACCCATCTGGACGGAATCATCCACATTTTTTTCCACACTGTCATCGCCGGGAATTGAACCCGGGACCTTCGGTGCGGCAGTCAAAGCTGTTGCCATTCTACCACGAAGGTTGTCATATTAATAATTGTAATATACAAATAAGTATCATTTAGGGCTGCAAAGTAGTCTAAATTGCTTGAAGGTAGATCTTTAATAGATTTAATAGGGTTTCATCAATAGTTTTCAAAACCGTTCACTTTGCGAATAAAAATATTGTTGAGATAGTAAGTGCAAACATTTGGATAAGTTTTGTTAACCTATAAAATGTTTCGTTATTGTTTATAACGAAGGTCTCCAACGCAGAGAGAGGAAAGCAGGCTGGCAGTTTTTGAAAAGAAAATACTGAGAAAAATTTTCGGACCCACGCTGGAGGATGAAACTTACAGAATTAAAAGAAACCTTGAACTTGAAGAACTAATTAACCAGGAAACAGTAGTGAGATTCTGTAAGTCTCAACGCCTACGGTGGGCTGGCCATGTGGAAAGAATGCCAGAGGGAAGAACACCACAAATTATATCCAGATGGGTGCCCCGTGAAAAGAGACCAAGAGGCAGACCGAGGAAAAGATGGGCGGATTGCGTGGAAGAAGATTGGGAGAAAATGGAAGGAGCTGGGGAATGGAGAGAGATGGCCAGAGATAGAAGTCAGTGGAGGACCGTTGTGGAGGAGGCCAAATCCCACACCGGGATGTAGCGCCGAGAAATGAATGAATGAATGATTGTTCATAATGTTATAATAAATATACATTATATAACCATTTATATTCGTTTAGGACACATGTACGTTGATGAAAGATGATTATATTGGGTAAATATTTGATCTAGGATGACGTCAAAATCGTAAAGTATTTCATATACGAGTATATTAAATATCTTCGTTGTATAATTACTCACCAGAACTTGTTAGCCTGCAAACCCCGCGAATTATAATCTCGTGATAAATAATCCGCCTAGCCTAGGATGTAACATTAGCAATATCGTCTTATCGGACGATTGTAACGTCAGTACGCGCTCATCTGATGACCGCTGAACATATACCGGTGTGGTGTTCTCGGTACTTGGCTGCAAGACTGCAAGGGGATCGATAACGAAGCGCGACAAGCGTAAAGGCAGTTGCGCACAGGGCGGTTCCGATGTCATGCGATTGTAACGCATGTAAAATCAATATATTTATTTTTATTTCTTGAACACGAAAACTCTACGAGCGAATGAAAATATCTGTTTTTATTTTTATTTGAGGGGTATATTGCAAGGGAAACAAATCTTTTCCATAAAATATATTCTAATCAAATGATTAAGCTGAAATCAAGTTCATTTTTAATAATAATTTAATAAAACGATGTTTTTTTATCTACTTTCACTTCTGTCTTTATTTCGACAGTAACCGGTTTCGCTAGGCTCGCTGGCATCGACAGACGTTATAAATTGACTCCTTTATATAAATACATACAGTTTAGGGGTGGTTAACTTACTTCTATACAAAAATTTAAATATCGGTATTAAAGGTATTAAATACCAATTCGCCAACCAATTGGACTACCAAGATCCGATGGGAGCATGAGGTTGGGAGAGATGGGGCGAGTGTCAGATTTGGAGGATCGAAGCGGAGGACTGGAGGCTAACGCTCGGTATGGGTTGTAGGGCCATCGAAGAAAGTTATTAAATAACGTTAAAACCAATATTTCAATGCAGTAAAATTTAGTTTATAACACTGTCACCAGTCTGTCGATGAGCGAGCCTGGCGAAGCCGGTCGCTGTCGAATTAAAGACCAAAATGGAAGTACAATAGCTTACAAACATTTATCTAATTGATTTTTTTTTAAAGTTAAGGCGTTAACACTGGAATTCCATTGTAATTAAATGGATTTTTTCAAAATAAAACACTGTTTAATATTCCACTATACTATATTTATAGACTACACAACATGTTTCGGAGTAACTTCCATCTTCAGGTGTAAATATGCGACAAATATAATATGTCGCATATTTACTCCTGAAGATGGAGGTAACTCCGAAACATGTTGTGTAGTCTATAAATATCCTATAGTGGAATATTAAACAGTGTTTTCTTTTGAAAAAAATGCAGTGTAATTTATATAATTATTATATATTAAAAATTCTAGAAATAGACATATTAATGCATATTAATTAACATATGTATTCATACTCGGCCAACAATTAATTAAAGTTTCATTATTTTTAACGCAATGAAAAAAGTTTCATAACATATTTATATACATTTTTGTAAGCGAGACTCTAAAATCACATATTTAGGAAACGGTTTTTGTGTAACATCAGACATATAACTCTATTTAAAAAAATAAAAAGTTGTGAAAATAAATCATTATTGTAAAACCTCGTATAAAGGTTTATGTATAATATATATTTATATATATTATATATAATTACAGGAAGGAGGAATATCCAATACATTGATAAAGACTGTCCAAGATCTATATACCAATTGCAAAACGAAAATTAAGGTTGACAATGAACTGTCTAGGGAAATTCCTGCAAGCAATGGTATAAGACAGGGAGATAGTTTGAGCCCCTTTCTGTTCAATCTTATTATGAACGAAATTATAGAAGAGGTAGCTGGCCTGGGACTAGGTTATAAAATGGGCAGTAAAACTGTGAATGTCATTTGCTATGCGGACGATGCCGCATTAATAGCAGAGTCTGAAGATGACCTGCAAAGAATGTTGTACAAATTTCACACAGTATCCCAAAGGCTAAATATGGCTATATCAGTCAACAAAACAAAAAGTCTCACTATATCTAGGCAACCTGCAAGATGTAAACTGACTGTTGATGATATACCTGTGGAGCAGGTGATGAGTTTCAGGTATTTGGGAGTGGAGATCTGCAGCCAAAGTGACCTTTATACCGAAGTACGTGAACAAGTCAGTAAAGCCTCTGCCGTGTCAGGATGCCTGAAGAATCTGGTCTGGAAAAACAAGCACATGCGTATCGACAGCAAGATCGGAATCTACAAAACATGCGTGCGACCCATCATGACGTACGCTGTAGAGACGCGGGCTGACACTGTGCGAACCAAGGGACTACTAAGAACATCGGAGATGAAGGTCCTAAGATCAATGACTGGAAAAACCTTCCGAGATCGTGTCCGCAACGCAGACATAAGAAAAACCTGCGAAATAGACGATATCGTTCAGTGGAGTAGATCCAGAAGAAGATACTGGAGGGACCATGTAGCCCGAATGGATGGTGACAGACTCGCATATACAGCCGCTTATGAAATCCTTTCCGGACACCGCCCACCTGGAAGACCGCCGAAGAGATGGAGGGACAGCTGGATCTCATCATCCGACGAGATATGATTTCTGTGTCACAGATCGTCAGATCTATCAAAAGAAGAAGAAGAAGAAGAAGATATATTTATATGAATTTTACTTCAATTGTTTTCTACGCAATTTCTGTCAGAAAGCTTTTTATCGGATAACGTTTGTGGCCATAAAGAAAAGTCTCGTCGGTGCACGGTATCGTTGCGGAATCAATTACGAAATACGATAATGTCTTTCCCCTTGCACACGGTCAATCCTTTTGTTAGCTCAGGGATTTGATAGCGCGATTATGTTACTGTAGTTAGTTTTATTCAAAATATATTTGAAAAATCGTATGTTATACTATTAGGTGAGTTTTCGTTGTAATGATGAAAGCTGGTGTTGAATCAATTCATATTCTCAATATCTTATATGTAAAAATAGTGTTTTACTAACTTCGATCGGTAGGTTTGTTTATTTTTTAACAGAATTCTTTATTCTTATGAATCCATTGTTGTGTCCACTCCACTACTCTTTGCATCGATTTGGCTTGAGAGTTATTCATCGTTATAATAATAATGCAGTATAAATGAGATGACGATTAAATTAATGTGTGGTAAGAGTGTTAAATACACATTATATTTTGAGTGAATGCAGTGCGAACGAAAGTGTTATTCGAATGAACAAAATAATGAAGGGGTCAATAAGAAAGTTTTGACACAAGGAAATAATGAATTAATAAATAATGATAATGAAAGTACGTAAACGGAACAATTTATAGAGGAAGGCCTAGGAAAACGTGACACAATCAAATGTTAAAAATCGGCCACTAAGGAGAAATTGGCGTGCGTGCATGATATGATTTATAATTATTGAGGAAATGACAATATGTTACGACAGAACAGTATGGCGGTCCTTTCTTTCTGCCTGCATCTTCGGGGAGATGGCGTGGTAGTTAGTTCTTTTTCTTCTTCTTCTCCTTATACCTTTGGTCTGTTCCTGAAATCAGGCTGGCCTCTCTTGGGAGGTTGACTCCCAGCTATCTCTCCATATCTTCGGCGATCTTCCGGGGGGACGGCACCGGCAGGAATCTGATCCGCCACAGCGTGTGGGATTCTGGTGGTATCCATCCTCTGCACGTGCGCATTCCAGTATCTTCTGCGTTGTCTGCCCCATCTCACGACATCCTCCACCTTGCAGATCTCGCGGATGGCCGTATTCCTCACTCTATCGCGAATAGTCTCTCAGCATCCTCATCTCTGCCACCCGTACTTTAGCCTTCGTTCTTGTGGTATCCGCTCTGGTCTCAATGCTATATGTCAGTATAGGCCTTACGCAGGTTTTATATATTCTGACCTTACTGTCAGTTCTCATTAGTTAATTTAATAAAAATAAAATCGCGTCAAATGAACGTTTTTATGTGCACTTCATGAGATACTATATTTACTGTAGATATTATAAGAATCAGATATAATGTGATTGTGTTTCATCTTTATTGACTATATGAAAAATAAAATTCAAAAGTCGGAATGGAGATGCCGGTGGTATCAAAACCGGTCCGCAGTTAAAGTGTTCAGTGGTTGATACAAAACAAACCATAAAATAATAAATTGATTCATATTAGCTCTGAATTTCGAAAGTCTTTATATGATATAAACCGTTATAAGCGAGATAATCGCACTTGTTTGTGCGGCTACTAGTTATTGTCATTAGGTGCGCGGTGCGCGTGGGCGTGCGGGATGATTGTCGGAGATGTGTCCAAAATATCGTGTGACGGAGGCAGGCGCGCACTTTGCATATTGATGTGCGCGTCACGTGACCTAATCCCGTCCCCCCAAAGGGCCCGGCCGCCTGCACTCTGTACCGATCCAATTAACATTCTGCTTGTTAATGCCGCTCTTATATTACTTACACGCTCCCTCGGGCTGGACCATCATCCTCGGAACGTACGAGTCCAAAATACTATCATTACCGTTACTCCACCCTCTAACGTTCTTGCTTTTAAATTACACCGCCGGTCGTTGATTAACAATATAAGATTGACAAATATCAGTCCACAACTTCTTACGTCATTTCATTGTAATCTTTTGACTCGAATACCAATATATGACTTTCAGCAGATTGAGATTATTCTTTCTTGAACATTGATGTTTAACTCCATATTAAATAGTAAAGTTAACTTAAACTTGTCATCGCAAACAAAAACCTATCCAAAAAATCTAAAACGGCAGTGCATAATGGTGTTCTTATACCGACCCTTATGTATGGAACCGAAGCATAGAACTGGCAAAAGAGAGATGCAAGGATAATAAATGTAGTTGAAATGAGATCTCTTAGACGAATATGTCGTACTCTGTATGATAGTGTCGAATGAAAATATAATAAGCAAATGCGTTGCGAATAATGGTGTTATGAAGAAAAAAACGAAAGGAAATGGTTTGGAATCATGGAAAGAATGAACGAAGAAAGAATGATAAAAAAAATATATGTTAACGATATTAATGGAACTAGAAATAGAGAATGACCAATAAAAACGTGGCACGATCAAATAAATCAAATATTGAATGTCGGCCACGTGAGGAGTCGGAGAAATCGACGCGCATGACACGATGTATGAATGTTGAGGAAGCGAGAGAAATATGTCAGGAAAGAAAAGTGTGGCAGTCCATTCTTTTTGCCTACCCCTTCGGGGAGACGGAGTGATGGTTAGTTAGTTAGTTAGTTTTAAATAATTAATTCTAGATGTTCTATTATTGTTTATGGGAATGACTTTTTTCGCCTTTCTAGGCATTATCATTTGATGATGCGAAAAGCGAAACATGTCATTCTCATAAACAACAATATAATAAAATTTATACATAGCATTCGTTTTGTTTCGTATTAATTGTTCAATATATTGGATTACTAACTAACCATCATTCGTCTTCACGAAGAGCTAGGTAAAAATTAATTGACCGCCAGACTGTCAACATTGGCATGATGTTTAGTTAATTATTTAGGTGTTTCAATCTCTTGGTGTTACGTGTATTTAACAATATTCTGCCTTAATTAAAAAAGCAGTTCTTTGATCATCGTAAACAAACAATTAAATTAATCAAAATAATTTCAAACTACCTTTCTACTTCCGTCAGGGTTACAAAACGAAAAAACATTCTACCTGATACGATTCCTGATAAGTGCGAAACCGGGTGGTTTGATAAATAAAAAATAAAGTGTTGAAAAAACGAATTGAAAAGTCTATTTAATAATACCACAACACGAATTAAATGATTCATACGATAGTGTATTTAAGTTTTTTTTATCAAAAAAATTATATATGTAAATTTGAATATTGAACTCGCATTTAAATAAAATGCTTCAGATCTGTTCCAAGTTCCTCGTCCGTTTTCCACCATACGCGATCGGATTAGTGTCCGACAAATCCCGATGGCCGCTTGTCTGTTTCTGTCAAGCTGCCGGCCCCGAGCCCGGCCGCTGTTTGCCATATCGATTAGCGATAACTCCATTGTTCAAAACACACTACTGGATTCCGGCTCTTCGGAACTAAGCCCAACATATTGTACTAGCAAGGAAAATGTCTGTCCATTGTTCCAAATGAATTTAGATCTTCTTTACAGAATTATTTAATCTGTATATGGACAAGTGTATGAAAGAGCTGAAAGGGTTGGATGTAGGTGCCAAAATGAGCGGCGTGTCAGTAAGCTGTCTCTTGTATGCGAATGACGCTGTCCTACTTGCAGACAAAGGATTGCCATAGATTTTATTAAAAGCGGTGGCCAAGTGGTTTATGTAAAGTCTATGGCAGAATTTTAATAGAAATAGTAAGAAAATTGACGAGTGGCAAAGATTGGGATGTGCAAGGTGCCTTTATGAATGGCAGAGGATGTATGGATCAAATTTTTGGACTTCTGGCCAAAAACCGCAATCTTTTCTGTGCGTTTGTCGATTTGCAAAAAGCATATGATTACGTTAATAGAGAAAAGTTGTGGAAAATATTGTCTGAATATTGAATAAGTACAAAACTGATCACGGCAATTAAGTCGCTATACACGGAAAGCACTGCTAATGTCAGAGTAAATGGAGATCTTACAGCCTGGTTTGATATCAATAGAGGTGTCAAACAGGGTTGCGTAATGTCCCCGTGGTTATTTAATCTGTATATGGACAAATGTATGAAAGAGCTGAAAGGGTTGGATGTAGGTGCCGAAATGAGCGGCGTGTCAGTAAGCTGTCTCTTGTATGCGAATGACGCTATCCTACTTGCAGACAACGAGCATGAACTACAAGTCCTGGTGAATAGTATGTATGAGGTATGCATGCGAAATGATCTGATGATGAATGTTAATAAGTCCAAGTAATGATTTTTGAAAATGAAGAAATCATGACAGTCTGCAACATTGGAGTGAATGGGGAAAATTTGGAGCAAGTAGTTGGGTTCGTGTATTTAGGTAGTATGTTTACAAGAGATGGGCGAGTGGAGAGGGATATTGAAAGAAGGGTTGGGGCAGGCAACAAAGTGAATGGTGCACTTAAAGTTGTTATCGCAAACAAAAACCTATCCAAAAAAGCTAGAATGGCAGTGCACAATGGTGTTCTTCTACCGACCCTTATGCATGGAAGCGAAGCATGAAATTGGAAAAAGAAGGATGAAAGTATATTAAATGCAGTAGAAATGAGATCTCTTAGACGAATGTGTGGATACTCTGTGTACGATAGAGACTCGAATGAAAATATAAAAAGTGAATGCGGTGCGAATGGTGGTGTTGTGAACAAAATAATGAAAGAATTGTAAGATGGTTTGGTCATATGTAAAGAATGAATGAAGAAAGAATGGTAAAAAAATTATATGTTAACGATGTAAATGGAACCAGAAATAGAGGAAGACCGAGGTAAACGTGGCACGATCAAATAAATCAAATATTGAATGTCGGCCATGTGAGGAGTCAGAGAAACCGACGCGCGTGCATGACACGATGTATGAATGTTGAGGAAGCGAGAGAAATATGTGGCAGTCCATTCTTTCTGCCTACCCATTCGGGGAGACGGCGTGATGGTTAGTTAGTTAGTTTGTTAGAACAATGTGGCGATCACTTTATTCGCCGACATGTTTCGCCTTTCCAAGGTATTATCAAATGTTAATTTGAAAATGCCTTGGAAACCAGTAAAATATCATTCACATAAACTATAACGTTTTTATTCGTATTAATTATTATGGAGAAATATATGGAGAAAGACTTCGAAAGAAGGGTTGGTACTGGAAACAAAATAAATCATGCAATCAAAATTATCATTCAAATGGCAGCACACAATGGAGTTGTAGTTTTTTAACCTTTTGTATGGAAGTCGAGCTTGGAGTTGGCAGACAAAGACTTAAAGTAGGATAAATAATGTGGGAAAGAATGACGTGCAAAAAACTATGTAGTCACTAAGATGGTGGTTTGGACATATGGAATGAATGAATGAAAGCGGCAAAAATAGTTAAAAATATATAAACCAGTAATGTGAATGGAAAAATATATCGATGAAGGTTTAGGAAAACGAAACTAAAATGATAATTATTAAAATGCGGCCATTTTCAAAGTCGGAACAATCGACGAGCGCGTGTGTAACAGTGTATGAATATAGAAGACGCGCGAGAGATTCAGGATAAAGGAGTTTGGCGATCCATTGTATCTGTCTTCCCCTCCAGAGAAACGGCGTGATGGTTAGTTAGTCACAATAATTTTGAGTGATTGAACGCTTTGGGTCTGAATTAACGGGATTCGTATTTTGAACTTGATTACATCTTTGGTTATTTAAGCTCTTACGATAACCTCGGGTGGGATTTGGCTGGCTGCTAGATTTGTCTTCATCGGTCTCTGTCCACCGCGCCCGCCTTCCAGCCCGTTTTACAAGGACAAGGCTGAAATAATTGAGTCGAGGTTAAGCAATCGAAGTAATCCTGAATTTTTATTTACAGAATAAACCTGTTATTGGCACAAACCCTTTTTCGGTATCATTCTCGACAGAAAAAAATGTGTCAGCTAAAAGTTGTTTGAAGTCAGTTACGTATAAGTTATATTATTTATTGTTTATTCGATTATGTTTTTAGTTATTTAAGGATACAAATGTATTTGATAATATTTATTTATAAATTTAAGAAATGACACGTTTAGAGTTTACGACTTTTTTTGATAAGAGAATGTTCCCGCATCACTTGAAATTCAAACATTGCTGTATTGTTGTAATAATGCTTCACTCTTTCAAAATATATTAACTAACTAACCATTTTGCCATCTCTCCGAAGGGGTAGGCAGAAATAATGGACCGTCACACTGTTCCTTCGAAATCTCGCTTCATGAATATTTATTAATATTATCTTTTTGTTAATTTTTACACTATTATATATTAGTTAAATCTCGTTTCATAAGTCTATAGTGTTATCTCTGTTCATTCATTTATATTTGTAGTAACATGTAATTCGCCTTATTTGAGTACTTCTTTGTGTATTTTTATATATATTATATATACTTATTCGCCATTTGTTACCCTAAAAAAAAAAAAAAATTACACATCGTGTCACGTTGATTTCTCAGACTCTTCGCTTGGCCGACATTACTTTATATTTGATTTATTTGATAGAGCCACGTTTTTCTTGGTCTTCCTCTATTTCTAGATCCGTTAACGTCATTTACATATACTTTATTCAGTTTTTTTTATTAATTTTATTATTTTTTCCATGTGTCGAAATTACCTTAAAGATCTTTTCATGATTGTGTTCATAACACTTTTATTTCCACTGCATTCACTTTTTGATATATTTTTAGATTTGTTTCGATAGAGCAAAGCTCTCATCAATCACGTGGGAATAAAGTTTTCTGTAGAATGTTCGCCTTTCCTAAAATGCTTTTGCAACCTAAGATAAGCTTTAGTATTCCTCGGTTGCTGGTAGTCCTGTAATGGCATGCAAGACTCCGTCCCTAATGACTTTCTGAAAATGCTCTGCGGTTATTTACACAATTGCCCGTCCTGTTGAGGCCCTCGCGTCCGCCTGTTCCCGGCGTTGCAAACCCTTTCATCCCTGCGCACGCTTCTCGACTGCAGTTACGGAGCAGGAGATCACAAAGGCACAAGGGTTATTTTGTTAAGTACAGCATTTATTTCTAATAAAAAAACGTATAAAATGAATAACTGAATCACGCAGTGCATAAATGGAAAAATATATTATATTTTTTCTATTCATAATTATAATTCAAGGCTTAAAATTTAGGCATTTCCATGTTCATTCACATTGTGCGGCTAGCTTTATTTGCAGTACATACTACACTTGCAGCTCAGACAGATTGTCCCAGTTGACATATTTCTATAATATTATAATTTATATGTTATAAACCATTATTGTTATTTATACATTAACTCTGATTTTCACAATTGAAATTGTAAAATTACAGAAAAAGTGTGTCAATTATATTTAAATTATGATACTTGTGCTTCGAAATGTTAACAAATTACTGAATATCGTCACGAAGTTATAATTTTTGTTTATTTAAAAAAAACAAAATTAAAACAGTGTTTTTAATTCATATTTTTTTTATTGTTTGTAACTTGTGCACGATAATAGCACTTGTTACCTTCGTGTACACCATCGAACATCGCCGAACTTGATTGAGCAAGATGGATTCCATCGGATTATATCTGATTGAATCGCGTTCTTTGCCCGTGATGCCTTATTGCTCGCCAATAAGCGTACTGCCAGTGTTATAAGAATTTTCATAAGCGTCAAATATTTACATTGTTTTATTTTCTCGGATGTTTATATGCTTATTGCAATGGGAATAAAAATCTAATTGATTTACCACGCTTACAATAGTATCAACTGGCGTAATTTATACGAATGTATAATCATAATTTAATATCGTTAAGAATTTATTGAAAGACACTTCTTTTTGGTATTTTTGGACTTTTCTGACATGTAAATAAAGCGAGCTTCCTTTGAATTATCATTTATTTCATGTTTCGATTTTTTTTGTACTTGCAGCTGTACTTACATCTTCTTCTTCTTTTTTTTCTGTGTCCTGTCAGGTCTCCCTAACGTTGACTATCACCCTTGAGTAGGCCTCCCTTTCCTGGGCAGCTCGGAACAGCTCCTCCACGGTCCTTAGCCCTGTCCACTCTCGGATGTTTCTCAGCCAGGAAACCTGCCTTCTCCCAACACCTCGTCGACCCTCATTCTTACCCTTTAAGATCAGATGTAACAGTGCGTATTTTTCGCCTCTCAGAACATGGCCCAAGTAGGACACCTTACGGACTTTGATGTTGTCAACTCTGGTTCTATGGAGAACGTTTGTGTTGCTGACCATGTCAGTCCAGGAGATGCGTAACATTCTTCGGTGTATTCACACCTCAAAGGCCTCTAATCGGTTCATCATATTGATTTTAAGGGGCCATGACTCCACCCCGTACAGCACTGACCAAACATAGCATCTGACCATTCTTTGTCGTAATTTTAAATTAATATTATCATCGCAGAAAATAGTTCTCATGTTATTAAAGGCAGCACGAGCTACTTATATTCTGCATTTGATTTCAACACTTCAGTACTTACATCACAATGAGTTTTACTAGTTGTCATAGAAGGATACGAATATGATGAATGCAGTTTTTTGGTGTAGCCTGATAGTTGGCTAAATATGAACTCGAGCATGAAGAAATATTATATGATTGTAGGAACGAAATGAATAAAAGCAACAATATGTTAATGTTTTATTCAAACGCTTAACGTAATTTCCCAGAAGATGATTTAGGTACAAGATTTTGGAACTCTAAAACAAATAATCAACCCATAACTTGAAATTCGTGTCTTATTTTATGGTTTAAGTTTGTATACCATTTTACAAAGTTGCATTAGAAAATATTTGGATATCGTGGTAAAACAGACATTATAAATTTACTTTGATTAATGAGCAAACTATATTAACTTTTTTTAGCTTCTTGTTATTGGGAATATTTATACAACAAAAACAAACTACGCGCCGTTTCACCGAAGAGATAAGCAACTATAATGGACCGCCACACTACTTGATCATGACACACCTCTTTAGATTCCTGCACATTCATACAACATGGGAATATTTATTCTTCTTCTTCGATGGCCCTACAGCCCATATTGACCCTAAGCCTCCGGTATTCTTCGCCTCCAACTCCTCCTGTTCTCCACTTCGACCCTCCAATCTGACACTCGTAACAATTTCGCCCCATCTCTCCTAACTTCATCCTCCCATCGCAGCCTTGGTCGTCCAATTGGTCTTCTACCACCTGGGTGCCACTCCAGCAATCTTTTTGGGGTTCGCAATGACGGCATCCTCTGCACGTGACCGGCCTATCTCAGTCTATTCAGTCTGACCTGGGTGGAGAGACTGGGAGCTTTGTAAATATGGTACAGTTCGTCATTATGCCGCACTCTCCAGCCTCCAGCCTTCACCGTCATGGGAATATTTATTATTATAATTATTTACTTTAAACTCTTAATCGGTATCTTTAGTGTATTGGAAAATCAAATTCTGTTATGCTCTCAATATCTTTAAATAAAATAATTTTTGTGTCAACCCTTATATCGGTAAACTTAAAGATTAATCTGAATCAGACGTTCTTAACGTGTTTTACTTGAATGTTAAGGGGTAGCCATAAAGTTTCCCCGCGGAGAGATACCACCATATATCAGATCGATAATCTTCGTAACTTACGACTTCATTTTATTTATGTACCTAGTAATAGAATGTGATACAAATATATTTCTTTCTTTGTTTTGTCTTTTTTATCACTGTGATTCTTACGTTTGTTTTGTTATATCTTCTCTAAACAATTTAATAGCTCAAATGGAATATTTTGTTTTATTTTGTTCGTATACAGCCGATTAACAACACTTTTCTAAAACAAAATAATGTGAAGTATATTTTTTATTTTGTGTATTTAAGAGAGTTCATTAAACATGTGTTTTATACTCGATCTATAATAATGGATAATCTAATAATTCTACTGAAATCTTTTGATAGAAGTTCATTTTAAATAATAAATAATAGTTTTTTAAGAACTTATTCCACTTTTGTCTTTATATCGATAGCGATCGGATTCACCAGACTCGCTAGCATCAACAGAAAGATCAGTCTGTCGATGCCAGAGATCCTGGCGTTACCGGTCGCTGTCGAAATATTGATACAAGTGGAAGTAGTTTCTAAAATAAAATTGTTTTATTATACTTGTATACGAATACTGGATTTCACCCACCGTGGGTTATCAATTCATGATTTAATTGTATCTTACTATTGTAATGGTACAATAATAGAGTTGATACCGAAGAACATAAATTATTTAAAAAAATAATTTGAGTGTCCTGTTTATTACAGGTATACTGTTTCCTTAGTTATTTCTACGGATAACATTGTGATGTCTCTGAAATTTTTATTAATATGAAATATTTTGCAATATTTTTTTTTCAACTTCACATTTGACATTTGGCACGCTAAATAGTAAACTGACCGATTATGGTTTAGGTCACAATTGAATTAACATTAGACAGAGGCTTTTGTTAACGCTATCCGTCTATTTTTCACAATGTTAACGCTATCCATTCGTAGTACGATAATCGTTCACAATGTTAACGCTATCCATTCGTACGTGTTTTTCGATTGTTTTTGTTAAAACACCGACTCATGTCAGATTGAACAAAACTTGCTTTTTTGAGTTAAGCCAGTGTTCTATTAAGCGTACGATTTAGTGAGTCTTAATTATTTACATATTTAAATTTATATTTTTGGATTATTAGTATAACTTTTTAAAATTACAAAAATAAATTAGGAAAAAAAAAACACCTGAATTCGATGACACGCAACTATGGAAGTAGCTCTTCTATTGGTAATTATATTAATCGTGTTATAAGGACTGACGTATGACGCGAGTGAGAAAGGGACACTCACTACGACCGTCGAGCCGTTGAGGGATCATCTAGGAGTAGACTAATCCAGATTATGATGTTTCACGAAGTTCGGGTTCAATTAATAGTGCTGTCATTACTAACCGACGTTCAGTTCGGGGGCTTACTTACACCCGGTTGACTTATTCCGTAACTGAAATGGCCTCCGGTCCGCGGCGCTGGTATGCGCGCCGGGCCGATCCTCTGCCCTGGCGGAATCAATTCCTGAACTAAACCCGTTGAGCGGGACAAGCCGATGTCTCAAACCCGTTTCCAGTAATCACTCCGAGTTTGTTCTGCCTCTGGATTGGTCTATTAATTGATACTTGTTCGATTACAGATTTCAAACGCAGCGTATACTCCGTTTGTTTCCTTTTTAATTATTTATTCAAAACTTTAAACAATACCCTACAATGACGTTTACGTGCTTTGGTGAATTCACCAACTATATTATATATAATGGATTTTAATTTATTATACAATATATTAACCAAAAAACGACTTAAGATATGAATGGATGAGAGAAGAATGGTTGAAAAGTTGTATAAACCCTGTGCGAATACAAAAGAGAACGGCCAAGGAAAACATGGCATGACTAAATTATTCTATTACGGCAGCCACATTTGAAGTTAGAAAAATCGACGAGCTTTCATGTTATGATGCATGAATATAGGGGAATCCCGAGAGATATGCCAGGATAGAGCAGTGTGGTGGTCAGTAATTTATTTTAACTAAATAATTTAGGTCTATTTAACACTATTATTAATGTGGAATGTAATGTATTACGTAAAGATTATTTGTTTTTGTAAACACCTGTTTTATTTTCTTAAAATTCTATTGTAGTATTTCATATATTCCCACAAAATAATTGAAACTGCTATATATCATATGAATGCTCTTATAAAACGCGGATTTTGAAATACATTGTACGAGTATTTCATGCGTTTTTTTTTAATTGTTAAAAGTGTCTAGACTTTTGTATCAGTACCACTTGATATTTTTCCTACAAATCTGAATTTAGACGTAGGTACGTAGGTCACTTACAGACTAAAACCTACGATACCTTGATCAAAATTAATTAATCTAGTCTTCTAGATTCACCATTCCGATTATTGAAATAATACGAGATCTCGTTTTGGATAAAGAATTTGTAAATGACATGGTCGACGTATTTATTTTTGATACATTAAGGGTTAGCTCAATTCTATGCTGGATGAATCCAAGGATACACTCACAGCAGGTCGTACCATTCGGTTCAAATAGTATTACTAAGTCATACTTGCGGTATTGAAAGATGCATGCTTACACGATGATTAATCTTCGTCTCGGAGGTGGTGTTCATTATTTAGCATAAAATAACAATGAATTTTCGGAGCGCACTTCCCACTGATCCGACTATACCGCAAATGCCTGCGTTGGGTTTTTCTCGCACGCCACTTAACTTGCGCCTGACAGAAGACTAATCATCGGATACTTGTGAAGTTGATTTAAAGCCAATTGTATTATGTTTATGTATTTTAAATTTATCGATTGTTTTTTTTATGTCGCCATCTGCCTACCCCGGGCGGTGCTCGCGCCGCCCTAACCTTAAATTAATTTCCGAAATTGATTTCTAAGAGATCCACAATTATGCGATCTTCCCGATCGATGCGACGCTAGACGCCCTCGGGTTATCTCGTGTCTCGCAACCTCCATTATCACTGTTTAATATCTAGATAATCGAAAACGTATTATATTTATGAAGTTCGGAGTAATTCGTGGTACGGGCACGCACATGATTCGGCATTTCTACCCCAGTTGTTACATTAGGTGTCTTCCAATTACGCATTTTTACGTGCGCCATAAATATGTAAGCGCTGGGCTTCGCATATGTCCGATTCTCGTTTATAATGTATTAACAATTTAGTGTCGACGGACTGGTTATGAAAACAAAAAACTGTGTTTTCGGATTATAATTCAATATCCGTCTGCATCCAAACACGCATCGGTTTTTATTTCCCGAGCAGACCTGCATTGCATTGTTATGGAATCTTTTTTTCTTCCCGGGCTAGAATCAACTTCTCATACATTATGTTACTATCTATTTTGTTGCATCGATCTTGACTTCGCGATCAAATCTGTGTAAAAAATCGAGCGTCTGGCTTTATATGGCCGGCGATTTAAAATTTAAGAATTATGCTTTGTTGCAAAAGCATTTCGCCGAGGCGATTTATCAAATTCGCCGGGGCCGGCTAACGGTGGTACTCGGGGCCTGCAATTATCCCAGTTTATTGATAAAACCGCGGGGCTGGAGGAGGAAGTGGCCACATCTAACTAGACGGGGTCAGGCTGCCCGGCCGGCCGGGCGGGGGGCGCGGGCGCGGCGGCCGACCCTTCGGTGTTAACACCTAACGAGATGATGTTGCCCTGCCGTCAAGACGGATCGCATTGTGGTGACCACGAAAAAATTATTCCAGTACAAATAAGTTTTTATATTCGACAATATGTTTGTACCTCTAGATATAAAAAAAACATTCATCCCACCCTGGAGACATGGCACCTTACTCGGGATCCCGGACCAAGCTCGGAATCTAGATTATCATATTCCTCGTTGTTTGTTGGTATGTATCCTCCTTCTGGTTCCACGAACCTTGATGCAACATATTGCCAGACTAAATAAATGTTTATTGTAATATATCAAGACTGAGAAAGCGATTCTTGAGAGCAAAAGGCTCAGGGTCGAGGAGGTTGAAACAACTTCATCAAGAAAGCTAAAACTCTTCAAGAGTGGTGCGACCATCTGAATAAGTTATTCTAATTATATTTTTATTGTTGACTTTATGGTGCTGCATTACGAGTATAACTTACGTTTTAAGGGATGTAATACAGTCAATGTATAGTAGTTTCTAACTAACAATGAATACGTATTGTTCAAATTGTTCAAATTTAGATCACTAGGTATACAGGCTCAATCTAGCGAGACAGTTACGGTTAATTTTATTTCAGTAAAACAACTTTTTAATTAAACCGGACGATCTGTTACACCGAAATTATATATCCTGAGAAGATGAGGTTAAATTGTCCCTCCATCTCTTAGAGAGCCTTCCATATAGACGGTGTCAAGAGGGGATTTCGCTAGCGGCTGTATATGCGAATTTGTCCCTATCCATTCTGGCCACATGGTTCCTCCAGTATCTTCTTCTGGATCATAAAACCTTCCAACCATGCTGAGAAAAATAAAATAAAAACAGTGTTTTAATTCATAAAAAAATCTTAATAATTAAAATAAGTTTTGAAAGCATGGTCTTAGAGAGATCAGTGCGCGTGCTATCCTTCCATGTTGTTCAACTAGAACTTGTGTACAATATAATACGAATGATGGTTGTTGACTGGAAAGTTATCAATAAATACGTTCCCTCACCCCGGCCGCAGTCGCCGGCGAGCGGCACGACTCGAGGGCATAACTCAGGCCGGTGTTTGCCTTCGGACCCTCGATTTTGATTTCGAGTCCTGCCCCAGAACTTTGTGGTGGGAAAGTAACGAGTTGTTTATTATTTTTAAGGCTCGCTTCAACTCCTAGGGGGTTTCTGCCGGAATGATGCCTGACCTTTGGGTGTAGGAACAGTTTGTTACGTTGTATTGTCAAGTTCAACAATATACTCGTGTTTTATTCTTTTTCGTTTTGGTCCACAATGGATAGGTCGTCATTTTATTTATACTTATTTTATGTATTCAAATTTACTGCTACAATGTATGGATTTCATAGTACGTACCTTATTATTATGTTTATTTATTTACTGATAATTTACCAAATATATGATCTTCATACCTCCCGACTCCCGACACGTTGTATAGATTACATAGTTTTAATTTTGAATTTACATTTTTCAATTATTCTTTCTATTTTATATTGAAAAGGAATTTTAATGTATTCGTTGAATATATTTCTTATGTTTTGATATTACTGTTTTACGCTTTTATTGTATTTTATTAAAATTATCTAATTCTATTGAGATACAATTAATCCTTAAAAGCGATTAACCCGCAATGGCTAAAATCCAGTATTTCTCTACAAATATTGGTAACAATCACGAAAAAACCAAAAACTGGTCCAAGTTTAAAAAAAGCATAAAAATTGGAGAAGTTTTCTCCCGGCATTGTCTAGCAAATGTAGCCTTTCACGTTGCATTAATAAAAAGATTTTCCGCTTAATGAAAACATAAAATTCTTAATAGATGGCGCTAGTGTAGATTGAACTAGTAACATGTGAAGTGTGGTGCAACATAGTAGCATATATACAACTTCCAAAAATTTGTCAGACGTGGTGTGTTCGTATGAAGGGCGGAATGGGGAATGTTGTTAACATAAAGCGATCGTTTAACCCAACCAATGACAGGTCATAAGTCCTGTAAACGCCTCGACCACCATATTCTGTTTCCAAAAAAACAATTTACATCTTCGTCTCTATTGAGACACAATCAATCCTTGTTTTAATGTTTTTACAGCAGACTCGTTTCGATGCTGCTGTATTTTCATTAGGAAAATTACCAAAGTATATAATATAATAATTCATCTCAATAAAGAAATAGAGAGTTATACATGTATTTTTGTTTACAAAATGCTGTCATATATTTATGACAGCATTTTGGAAATTCGTGTGAAAGTCTACAGGATGAAACCTTTGTTTCTGATACGTGTTTTGAGTTTTTAATAAAAACAATGATTTTTTTTTCTTTACATTGTGGAACCTTGAATGAAATTTAATAATATCAAAAATTAACGAAGAAATATTTCAAACGATGGTGTATTCTTTTTCCTTGAAATATTATTATTTTATTGATCGTGTTTCTTTTATTTGAAGATTATGCTCCTCGGATAGGATAGGATAGGATAAGGGGCACTTTTGTTTTATACCAGCTATTATGTACTAAAGTTTTAGTTCCTACCTGCATTTGTACATTCACACGTCATAATTATCTCGGGATCTGGTAGCCGAATGCTCGTCCGATCCGGCATTCAATACTTTTACACTCGAGCAATGGGAGTTATTATTTAGCTCTTAACAACTATGCGTAATGATACCCGCACGCCTCTGAGTTATACTAATTTCGTCTGGATTTATGTCCCCAATTAATAGAGTCAATATTCCCCGGGACGCCTTGGCATAAATAATATATTTAATTATTTTTAATCGCTTTGGCATATAACCAAGTAGCGATAAATTTCTAACTGAACTTACAAGTTTTTATTAAAATTCTTATATCTGTTATTTAAACCATCAAATCTTTTTATGCTAGAACACTAACGCAATCCTTGACATTCACTATTGCAATTCTGAAGCCTTTTTGGGTGATTGAACCCAATTACAGTATACAATTTGTTGTAATTATTATATTGATTCTCATGGCACGTGATGGATAGCTAATCTTTCGCTATTTCATTGTCACATGAATTATATACCAGACAAAAGACAGTCTGAGAATCAAGAGAGAAGGTCATCGGAAATTACCAGATACAAAAACAAAAAAAAACATATATGTACCTATAAAAATATATGTATCTGTATTGAAATAAGAAAGATGGAATATGTGACAAAATTAGTTTGCTTACAATTAGTTGGCTGATATTGAGGAATATCATCGAATCGTTCTATACTCCTAAAAGAGTGAAACAACTAAAAAAAAACTCAAAAAACTACTTCCTACAGCCGATACAGAAGCTTTCCCCCGATGGCAGGGGGAACCTGACAAGGGTTGACTGAAGGGTTTCGAGAAAAATATCTGTGTTGTTTATTGATATTGCAATCGTATAATATCAGTAATACAAGCTGTTAATTAAGTTTCTTAATGTGGTTGCAAGAAAGTCGTATATTTTCTATGAGTTTATTTGATATTTATTTTGTGACTTGATTAACGAATTTTTTTATTGAAGTTAAGGCGTTTTCGAATGCGAATTCCATGTTTATTTGGAAGAAAAATGTGTTACATTGTGAAATTCCAGTTTATTCATTATACGATTCGGAGGTGAACTCCATCCTAAGGTGTCAATATAATTAATATCTAATATAGGTATATATAAATATAACACATACGAGGATTTCATATTAATCCCAGGGAGAATTTCTAAACTTTTCACAATATTATTCCGATTCCAAGATAAATTCATTCATACAAGTGTATGTAATTTTCTTCTTCTATATTCGTCATCACATTGTGTTGTGGATTCACATTTGAAAAACTTTTTGGAAACATTGTATTATCACAACACCTTTTTGCAATTTTTACAAACATATTTCCGGACACAAACTTCCCTTCTTCAGTGTACGAATTATTTTATGAACACATTCATACATTGAAGAAGGGAAGTTTGTATCCCAAAACAAGTTTGTGAAAAGTACAAAAAAATGTTGTGATACTACAATGTTTCAAAAAAGTTATTTAAAAGTATTTTATTTTAATGATGACCAAAAAATAGATGAATGAGGAAAACGTGGCACGATCAAATCAATCAAATTTAATTGTCGGACACGCGAGGAGTCGGAGAAATTGACCGTGCGTGAATGACACGATGTATGAATTTTGAGGAGGCTAGAGATTTTCGTCAGAAAAGAACACAACCAAGAAATTTTGTCGAAGGTGAACGTTAACTTGCTAGTTGAAAAATTATGTAAATTTTGGAATTGAATAAGTGAAAAAACATTATAATGAACGCGCTTAATATATACCCCGGTCAATGTACGCACAGCAAAGTAAGTGTAGCTAATTATAATAATTGTGGAAGATGTTTATTTAGTTGAACCTGGGTTTGGTGAGGCGATTATTTGTCAACCCACCACGCGGCGTGGAACCGATCGCGGCCATGTTTACACGCCAATCACCGATTATTTAATATCGAGTCTGTTTCCAAACAATTACATCGCCGACGTCTTACGTAACAATTTCCATCTTGAAACATTATAATTGCGGGCTGTGGTCCGGCGGCCGGTCACGAGTGGACTCGCATTGAAAAAAAGTATCCGATAATTAGAGACGGAATCCTTTACCGGTAAATTAATAGCTCTCCGACTTTCCGATCAATCACTGTTGATTTACGAAACGAATATTTCAATAATTGGACCGAGCCGGGACCTCCTCGCATCGCCGCTTGACCGTGCCAGTGCGAACGGCGCATTACGAATTCAAATTCTATCATCGTAAACTATAACTAAACATTACGCTGTTTCTCCACGCCGATGGGAGGCTGAGAGGATGCACCGCCATCACGCCGTTTAACCCGAGGGATAGGCAGAAAGGATGGTCCGCCATACTGCTCTGTCCTAACATTCCACTCTCATTCATATATCGTAACGTACATTGGTGTGGAGTGTTTTACTGTATGGCTGCGAGACTTGGTGCCTGGGCGAAAGAGAGCGCAAAAAGCTAAAGGCATTTGAGATGTACACCTACCGACGAGTTGCCCATGTTTCATGGAGGGACCACATTACAAATGAAGAGGTTCTCAGCAGAGTTGAAGGGAGTAGGCACATGTTGAACACCTTAGCGGAGAGGCGCGCAAGATGGATTGGTCATGTGTTGCGACACGAATGTTTCCTGCATGATGTGTTGGAGGGAATGGTCGAGGGATCGATTTGCAGAGGACGACCTCGCCAAGAGTACCTAGACCAGATTTGCCGAGATATGGGCTGTACCTCTTATTCGGAGTTGATGAGAGTTGCCGAGGACCTAGCGGAGTGGAAGAGGAGATGCGTCGCCTTGCTGCAGACCAATCATTAGATTGAGACCGGACCAATCATTAGAAGAACATACATGCTCGTCGATTTTTTCGTCTTCATATGTAGTCGTCTTTTAATGATATATTAATTTGGTCGTGTCACGCTTTCCTCGGTCGAACTCGGCTTCTCTTTCCACTCACACTGTTTGTATATAATACTTTTTTAACCATTCTTCTCTCATCCATTCGTTCCATATTTAAAAACCATCCCAGGGAACCTTTTTAATTTTACTGATGCAATTACTGCCTTACATTTCTTCATTATTTCATCGTACTCTATCATATTATACATATTACATATTTACTTAATACTTACTTACATATTTTATTTAAAAAAAAAACGTGTTTTACTATACAATACTTTATTTTGAAACTCCCTTAAACACTTTTAAACTTTTGTAAACGTTATTCACGCTGGTGTTATTAAGATATTCATTCCATTTCGTGAAATATAATAAAACTTCTTAAAAATTGACGTTTTTCTTCATTTTAATGATTGAATATACAGTTTACAGATTGAATATGCCTGAAGTTCAGGAAAAAATAAATAGAAAGGTGTTATTATTTTGTATTATTTAAAATATTGTATTATATGCATAATATAAGTAGTGAGACTGTATTTTTCAATATTGGCGAATATATGATATTTTTGGGTTTTGCTCTTGCCCCTTAATCATTGTTATTAATATATTCTCGTATTATACCACTTCCAATTATCATAATTATTTTTTTCTGTTTTATTAAAATATCATCTAACTAACAATCACGCTGTTTCTCTGGAGGGGCAGGCAGAGAGGATGGAGCGCCATACTGTTCTGTCTTGACATACCTCTCTAGGTTCTTTTACATTCGTCGATTTTTCCGACTGAATGTGGCCGCCTTTCAGTATTTGATTAATTTGGTCTTGCTATACTTTCCTTGTTTTTCCACGGCTTATCTTTCCACTCACACTGCTTGTTTATAACATTTTAACTAATCTTCTCTCGTCCATTTGCTCCATATGTCCAAACTATCTCTCCTTTTTGTATTTTCCCTTATGATGCAATCATCTACATTATATTTCTTTCTTATTTCGTCTTTCAGTACTCTATCAAATATCGTTTTTCCGCACATTGTTCTCAGTGATCTAATTTCTATGACATTTATCCTACATTCATCCTTTTTTGCCAGCTTCAAGCTTTACTTCCATACATACTCGTACAAGGGTTGGCACAATTACAATATGATATTATACTTCTGGTATATTAACGGCTACGGTTTTATTCTCCCTACGTTTGATATTGCCCTCGCAAGGTGAAACATATCTCAAATGTGATAAAATTTAAAAACAGGCAATCGTCAATATTTAATACTCGTAATATGATACATATAATGAAGTGCTGAAAACTTTTTAAAGCTTATTCATGCCTTTCTGTTTATTATAAAACTAATTAAGTTTACGTTTATGAACATTCTTTCATGTATTGCGTTCGCAATATATTTTCTTATTAATTAATTTTAATGAGCTAGGTGAGATGTGTTTTTTATATTTTTTGACAGCGGTTTCTATATTGCACGATATGTTTGACAAGTGACGCGGCCTGAGTTATGAATGTCAAATTACGTACATAGAATTACCTTGTCAGCTTCAACATCCATAGAGGTTAAATCAGAATATTTGTAATGCGCGTATAAGGAAACTCGTAAATTTAACTGAGTAAATATCGTTATGCATGCATATTTTTTGTCTGACCATAATTTATAATGATATGTATATTGGCTTACGTATACGTAATGCGGCGTATATTTTGACTTGTCTAATGTTTTATGAATGCTTAAGGCAATGTATACAGTAAAATATTAAAACAATCACGACATTTATCTTTCTAGTGACGAGATATTATTCATCAATGAAATCGTGACAAGTGACATTCATTTAATTTTAGTATAAAGTGTAGGCCTTGTGGCCTGTTTCTTTAGAGGAATTATCTTTCTGTGAGGTCGACCCCCAGCTGTTGACCTATCTCTCTGGTGGTCTGCCAGGGGTTCGTCTACCTTGGGGTTGCCCGTGCAACACAATGAGGGGGAGTCTGTATGTATCCATTCTTTTCACGTGTTTAAACCAGTATCTTCTCCTTTTCCCCCCACCTAACGAAATCCCTGACCTCGCATATTTCTCTTATCCTTGAGTTCTTTACTCTATTGGGTAGTGTCTTAACTGATATACAAAATTGATATTGTCCAATTAAAGTGAAACATATCGACCGCAGTAAAGATAATGTAAAACTAACTAACTAACTAACCATCACGCCGTCTCCCCGAAAGGGTAGGCAGAAATAATGGACTGCCACACTTTAACTAATGCGGCATTCCATCTTTCTCTTTTCGCCCCGCGAGAGATGCGGTGTGATGGGTTGCGAACCTTATCGCCACCAATAGGCATCTCCCGCGCACACTTCGATCGTCCAACGTCCACAAAATAAATTAAAACAAATTATATAAAATAAAATAACAAAATAAAAATAATTTAACACATAATGTTCTTTTAGATGGTGCACTTGTCGTCAGCTGGACGATCCGGACATTTGTGTTTATTTAAATTATAATCCACGTATCCACTGTTTAATGTACACATTAATAATTTATTTTTAAATGTTTCTATTTTGATATGGAGTTAAATACAACAAGCAACCATCCATATGTTTTCATATGCACAGCAACAGGAAAATATATATGAGAAAAACGTACTTAATTGAAGCTTAAAAAAAAACTGTTCTGATGCGGAATTTCACTAAGGTACTCGTACATACACCGTTCCTTATTGTTTTTAACGATAATTTGTTTTAAAACGGTGGAAAATTGATATATGTTTCACATGTTTATTTAATAATGTATCGTAAGTTATAAAATGTGTTTTGAGATGTGCATGTTCAAAAGAAGTTCCGAATTCTCCTTTAATGATTTATTTTTATATTCCCGGTTTTCTGACCCGCGATTCGATGGCCAATAGTCTGTGTCAATATTCTTGTTTATTATGCATCGAAAATGTCTTAGTTTTATTGCGGCCGTTAATATTTTTGGGTTAATAAAACCGCCGGTGTGCTACACGACATCTGATAAGGATAGTTAAATTTGATGCTGTTTTAATGATGTTTCTAACAGTACGTACATTTTTTACACAGCTTTTTTATGGACTGCTTGAAATATAAATTGTTTCACTGGATACTAAATTTATAACCGAAAGCTTGCGCAACTGCCCGTATTAGATATTTATGTAAATTGTTATTTATTGATTTTTAAATTGATTTCTTTCGCTTTGCCTGGGAATTATGTGTTTCGTGGATCAATATATTTTTAATGTAATTTTAATATCTTTATTACTTGTATGCCTATGATTATATACACGTTGTGTGTGTTGAAGTATTTGTGATTAGAACTATATCAGGTGTATGAATTTCGAAATTAATATAGTTTGTTCACTATGAGAACACAGTGTTAGTATATTTTTGCGTCAAACATAACATTAGTTAGCCTTCATTAGTATCGTAAGATTTAAAGATATATGTTATTTCTGCGTACATCTAGATAAGTTACCCTGTTATTTACTCGGATATTTTTAAGTGACGCATTCGATACTATTCTAATATTAGATATTATCATCTCTTTAGTTATGGTCCATGAAATGGAACTAATTACCACTTAGATTGACGTTTTACGAAATATGTTTTAGTAGAATCACATGTCAAATCTTTTTTGATATAGAATGCACACCAGATATTAAGATTTTAAAATATCATCATTTTATTTTTGAAGCACACTGCAATCTGTGTGAGAATAATCTCTATATTATAATTTAAAATTCTAAAAAAAAAACACCGTGTGTAACAAATAAACTCTACGAAAAAGTGTTTTTGATCTCACAACTGAAAATGGATTTTTTTTCCTTTTCTATGGCTCTACAGCCCATATCGAGCTTTGGGTTCCATTATTCCTCGCCTCCAACTCCTGTCCTCTCCCGCGACCTTCCAATAGTCTATATATGTAGCATTTGGATTGCATCCTTCCCAACTTCGTCCTCCCATCATAGCACTTATTCCACCTTCGTATCCTTCCATAATACTTTGTAGAAGTGGAACTAGAACTGTGAATGGACTTTGAACTTAAAGTTTTTGTTAACTAACTAACTAACCATCACGCCGTCTCCCCAAAAAGGGTAGGCAGAAATAATGGACTGCCACACTTTAACCGAAGCGGCACTCCATCCTTCTCTTTTCGCCTTTTTGTTGCGAACCACATCGCCACCATTAGGCATCTCGCGCGCACACATCGATCGTTCAACACCCACAAAATAAATCTAAAAGAAATAATATAAAATCAAATAACAAAATAAAACAAAATTTTGAAAACATTTTATTGAGAGTTTATTAGTAAAAAATAGTGACACTGTTGCTACTAGCACGTTAATTAGTTAAATAAGCGAAGCCTGGAGGTGTGTCGTGTATCGAGCAGATTTAAAGGGGATTGGGTTTCTCGTGGCGGGCGCGCTACAGGTGCGTGTGATATAACTTTTGTAATAATGAAATTATACCATTATTGTGCAGTCACGAGAGGTACAAGTGTTTTTGTGAGAGATTAAGTTAGCTAAGTCAAGCACCGGCCGGACTGATCGCGTGTTGCCGGCACTCGGGTCCCGCTGGCGCTGGTGGAGCTGTTACGGTCGACATGTGCTGTGACCGTTTACTTTGGTGGACGGAACACTGCTGCTCCGGCTAATTCGTGCTCATTCTGAAGCTATGATACTCGCCTTTGATTGTTCCTCTTTATCTACCAGACATTTATTCTTGATTACGTGTTAATAACATTTATTTTTCGTAATATAATACTCTCTGGGTAAAAACGATGTATTATTTATTTATATGTACGAGGGGCGTTCATTATATTCTCGGTATCGATATGAAGCAGTGCAACTATGAATGAATAGTTAATTACCTCGTTATATTACACCCATTAGTAGTATAAGTACCAAGTTTCATAACAAACGGATCATTAGTTATTGAGTAGCTGTCCCCGAAACATAAGCAAGATGAATCATTTCGCAAAGTTAAACAAGCACGAGTACCGTGCCGTTATAAAATTCAATCAACAAAACAAGGAAAAAATCAGAAAATCCATCCACAAAGAGATATCAGAAGTTTACGGGGAGTCTGCTCCTTCATTATCAACAGTTCAAAAGTGGTACAGTGAATTGAAGAGGGGCAGAGAGACCATTGAGGATGACGAGCGTTCCGGTCGGCTAATCGAGGCCAATAATGAAGAAAATGTGGAGAAAATAGAAAATTTAGTATTGGAGGATGCTAAAATGAAGGTAAAAAGGATAACCAAGATTACTAGCCTATCCACTGGTACCATTGTTTCTATTTTACACGACCGCCTACACATGTCAAAAGTCAGTGCAAGATGGGTGCCGAGATTCCTAACGCCACTTCAAAAATCTTACCGCGTACAGAGTTGCAAAGGGTTTTTGGAGCTCTGTGGTGAAAATTCTAAAGAAACTATTGACAAAATTGTTACTGGGGATGAAACCTGGGTTCATTACTATGATTTTGTGAGTAAGTAGGAGTCCATGCAGTGGCACCGAAAAGGTACAGGGCACCCAAAGAAGTTCAAGGTGACACAATCCGCAGGGAAGGTCATGGCTACAGTTTTTTGGGATTCCCAGGGAATCGCTGATAGATTACAAGAAAAAGGGTATCAATATCACCGGAGAATACTACTCTAGCATCCTTTATCAATTGAGGGAGGTGATCAAAGAGAAAAGGTGGGGGAAATTGGCCAGAGGGATCCCGCTCCTCCCCGACAATGCACCGGTGCACAAGGTTCAAGTTGCAAAGGCTGCAGTTCGTGAATGTGGTTTTGCAGAAATCAATGACCTACCGTATAGTTCAGACCTGGCACTAAGTGATTTTTTCTGTTCCCAAATCTAAAGAAATACATTCATGGGAAACGATTTGACGACGATGACTCGATAAAAGCGGCGATTTTGATAACAAACCGGAATCATATTTTTTAAGGGTTTAAATAAATTGATTGCTAGAAGTAAGAAGTATATAGATATTAAAAATGACTTTATTGAGAAATAAATAAATAATTATTATCTCTTTAAGTCTTTTCCTTCATACCCATACCGAGAATATATTGAACGCCCCTCGTACACTCCATATATATTGTATTCCGAATGATAAAGATAAAGAAAAGAAAATTAAGAGAGCTCTTGAAAACTCCTTTGTTGTCTTGATTGTGAAGATAGGGGAGTCTGTTCCAAACTGATGATCTACAATGCTAAATGCAAGATTCGCTTAATTTTAAGCTTCTTGACGCCGTGAGTCAAGAAGTTTATTTGTAAATTCTTCTATTGCAGATCGTAACGCTGACTGCCGAGAGTTCAAGTCAAAGAGCTTGCAATTATATCTGAGGTAGTTGGGTGCTTGGCCCCCATTTATATAATGCATATAGGAATTGTACACACTATATATGTATAAATCATAATCATGGAACTATGCAAAGTGCAAATTTAAACAACGTACCTATACCATAATTGTTCCTTAAATTTGTAATTTATATATTGAGAATATATAGAGTGCGAAAAATGCATCCCTAGAACCGGTTATCCCAGTTGGGAGGTATTAAAACCATGTACTTAGTAAATGATCAATAAATAAATAAAAATAACAAAATTATGGTTCATTTACAGACGTATCTGTATATCTATGGATTAAGGAATTTAAACGTTTTCTTTTTAAAATAATCATGTCAGTCACCAAATAATTAAGCTCATTTGCTTCTGCAACTGACGTCTACCAGCCTATATATCCGAGTTAGTGTATAACAAAATCCAAATATTATTAAAATTGTACGAAACGAAATAACGTTTTCGTTTTTTTTCTTGCACTGTTCATAAAAACCGGCGCAATTCCACTGGCCCAAAACATCTTGATAGTTATTTCCATTATTCATTTTATAATTTAATTCAATTTCTCTCCCGGTTATCGATACAAGTTCACGATACTAGTATCTTTTCAGGAATTCAGAAGCCTCGGTCTATAATTAAATTGCCAACACGCCGATTATACCCGCCACGGCGCTGGATGATGAATAGTCCGTTTATACTTACCCGATATGAACTGTAACCGATAGCGTTACCCCCTTTGGAGGTTTCTTCGTCTGCGCTACAAGTATACCTGTAATCAGATATGTGCGTATCTACTGCAATTAAAACACACTTTATCGTTCGCCCATTTTATGTGAGAGTTAAAAATTACATTGCATTCAGCTACAATTTAGAGCCATGTTTATATTTTGTGCATCTACAAATCGGAAATATTGCAATTTAGCATTTTATGAACTCACTAACGGACTATCATACCTATTTATTGTTTCTTGAACAATGATTGAACAAAAATCCATATTGAATAATTAAGTACCTACGAATGAAAACTTCTGTTTTCTAGAATTTTTATTATATATTAAGGGAATAACATGTTTGCCTTCCTACACATTGTTAAATGTGATTGTCAAATGTCTTAAACATTTGATAATGGCTTAGCAAGGCGAAATATGAGATTCCCATTCAAAACATACTTTTTTTATTTGTTTTAATTACTATCATATGGTTTATCTGAGTGAAAAAGTTGTGCAGATGGACCACTATACTTTAATCTTTTTTTAATTCATCATGTTGTGCAGTTTTATATAAAAATATAAATTTTCAGGTTTTGCGTAAGTTATGGTTTTCCTTCAAAACTGTATTTTTAATCGATTAAATAACGCGGATTTATTTATAAAAATGTTATATTTGTTCCTTTTTATAGAAACTTAAAATTTTTACGTATGTGAATCGCTTTTATATTTTAAAGTAACACCTTTTTTCTCTTCAGTTCATCTCCTAGAATTGTCTTCACAAACAATTAGAGTTTCAAATAATTTCCCTATTACTGGTTTGGTTTACCTTTGAAAATATATTGTATCATCACTAAGCAAAACCTGTTTTATTTAAAGTTAAGTATCGTGTCTTCATTTTTCATTTCATTGTTTCACACTAAGTTTATATGCAATATCCTAACTCAATAAGTGATAATTTTAAAGTATGAGTTATGATATAACCGTTCTATGTTGATCAAACCTTCATTCTAAGGGACCTTTAATATAACCCCTTATCTTTTGTATTATCTCACACCTGTTTCATTCACTTTGTATAAAAAACGTTCGGTTTCGTTATTGAATTAATTTTGGTATTTTAAAATGTTTTAGATCATGCGTGCGCACTTATTTTGTATTTACGAAACACGCGAACAATAATTTCCTTATTTCGTTTTTGTTCCTCTTTTGTTCCCTTTAGAAGATTCAACAATCCGAACTGCGTTTATCCGGCCACTTTTTAAGCGTTTATGGTGCGTATCGCCTATTTTTTATGTCTCAAGCTAAAATTACTCTTGTTATACGGCACGGCATAACAAACTTATTCAAAACTCAATCAATCTACCTTGATACATCATAAATGAATGTTTTTCTTTAGTATGAGGATTGATGGTTTTTGTTAGGTTTGCATTGCCGCTGTATCTGCGAGCTTTTTACTCCCAAATGAGTCGTTTGCTTCCGATTTGCCTGAGGATGCGAGAACATACTTTTTTTTGTAAACATTAGCACTGCTGGGCACTGCTCCGTATAATACTTTTTCTTTGCAATTTGTACAAAATACATAAATGTAATCATGTTTGTACAACTGTAATCATCGTAACACGTTTTTAAGGTAATTCCTCTATCTTGTGTGTAACCGACAATTTTGCTGTGCCATGTACCGTTAATTTAAAGAAGTTACAAAAATATTGAGTTTTTTTCTACAATTGCGTGCTTTAATTTTACAATATATGAGTTTATATTTTAAGATAACATAGTCCATTGTTTTGGCTAAAACACTATGACACTTTAACATTATAAAATGTAAAATTATAAAATGCCGTTTATGGTATCACAATTTTTATTTTTCGTGACAGCTGTTTCGTCAACCTATGTTGACATTATCAGAAATTCAACTAACTAATTAACTCAATCCCAGCAAGAACTTAAAAATGCTATCAAAGAAATTATTCAAATTGACATTGGAACTAATACACTTAGAAAGTTTCAATCCTGGGATTGGTTTGCAGCAATTTCTTCTATTTTTCTCTTCCATTCTTCCCTGTCTTGTGCGGCTCTTTTGAAATCTGCATATGATGAGCAGCGCACGTCCACCAACAGGTCCTCCAGGTACTCTCGGCGTGGGCGTCCCCTAGAGTTTGTCCCCTCGGTCATACTCTCCATTATGGCATGCAAGAGACCTTCTTGACGTATTACATGGCTGATCCATCTTGCACGGCTTTCGGACAAGGTCCTGAGCAGGTGCCTTCCTCCTTTGATTCCTTGAAGAACTTCCTCATTCGTGATGTAGTCTCTCCAGGAAATTCCTACTATATATATTGAGGCTCGAAAAATTACGAAAATTAATTTTAACAGCTGAAATTTTTTTGTGACATCTATGATGTCAACATAGGTTAACGAAACAGCTGTCGCGAAAAAAAAATTGATACCATAAACAGCCTTTTATATTGGGTGTATGCATTAATTCGTGCGTTTTTTTTTTCGAAAATTAAGGCTTTATTGTGAAAAAACGGTTATACATTTAATGTTCAAAGTATTGTACATGGAAAGCTACGACATTTGCCCATCTTTCTGGCAGTTTGTGGATTCTATCCCAAAAGAACTTCTCCGGCTTGGCGGCCAAGAACGAATCGAGCCAATTTTTGATACCCTGTTCTTAAGTGAAGCGTATTCCGGTGAGGGCATTCTTCATTGATCTGAACAAGTATTAATCATAAGGGGCCATGTCTGGGCTATAAGGCGGGTGAAGTAGAACTTCCCACGCACTATTTTCCAAATAGTTTTCAACCGGTCTTGCAACATGTGGCCGAGCGTTGTCATGATGGAGAATTATGGATTCGTGTCTAGTCGCATATTCTGGGCGTTTTTCCACGATCTCTCTCTTCAAACGAATTAATTGTGTTTGGTAGAAGTCCCTTTTGATCGTCTGACCCGATTTCAACAGCTCATGCTACAACACACCCTTGACCCGATTTCAACAGCTCAGCTACAACACACCCTTGTGATCCCACCAAATACAGAGCATTACCTTGGCGCCATGGATATTCGGCTTTGCCGTGGATGTTTATGGTTGGCCGGGCTTCGCATACGATTTCTTGCGCTTGGGGTTATCGTAATGAATCCATTTTTCATCACCAGTGACAATCCAATGCAAAAATGACTTCTTTTTGTGGCGTTCAAGCAACATTTCTGACGTGCAGAATCGGCGTTCGACGTCTCTTGGCTTCAATTTATACGGCACCCAATTTCCAAGCTTTTGGATGAATCCCTATGCTTTTAAACTCCTGAAAATGGTTGCTTGATCAACTCCCAATGATTTTGCATGTTCTTCTTGCGTTTGGTACGCGTCTTCATCGAGCAATGCCTCCAATTCTTCATCTTCAAACTTTTTGGCTGTCCGCGTCGTTCTTCGTCTTCGAAGTCGAAATTGCCACTTTGAAACCGTGCAAACCACTTCTGGCACGTTCGATCAGCTAGAGCATGGTCACCATAAACCTCCATTAAAATACGATGACTTTCGGTAGCTCTTTTCTTCATGTTAAAGTAATGAAGAAGAACTCCCCGCAAAAACACTTTTCTGGCACAAAGTTCGACATTTTCAAATGAATAGAAAAATTGTTGTTTACGCTTTAACCAAATGACATATACTGAAAAAGACGCCCAATGACAGTAGCTTTCAAATGAAAAT
This sequence comes from Lepidostoma basale, assembly GCA_022606425.2. Classification (NCBI taxonomy): domain Eukaryota; kingdom Metazoa; phylum Arthropoda; class Insecta; order Trichoptera; family Lepidostomatidae; genus Lepidostoma; species Lepidostoma basale. Next base: position 920,693 of record JAHDVF020001433.1, on the reverse strand, counting down.
AGTCACGGATGAACACGACGCGAAATAATACTAGTAACGTCCTCACTTAGAAAACCGCACGAATTAATGCATACTCCTTATAATTTATGACATATGTTTTTTCTTCTTACTTGTTTAAAATAATTATCAGAATATTAGGACTTATTCTTTTTTTAAATACTGTGTTTCAATTGTTTTATTTGTGTATGTTTTTTTTTTCATTAAAAATGGCCTTTACAGTTTTCAATCAGAAATTCATTCGAAGTTGGACAAGCATTATAGTCATCTTCGCAATAAAATTTTACATTCAAAACATGGCAACGTAATATTATGCAGTAATTTTATTGAGTGTAATAATACACCCTTTCTCCTATATGGGTACAGATGCGTTTGCCCGCGTTTATCATCGGCACAGAGCGCCTTTGTGAAGATCCAAAAATGAGCATTGAGAATTTCAATAAAGGTTTATCACAAGTCCAGTTCCATCTTGTTTGCGTATGCAAGTTCTGATACATGTTCTCGAAATTCAATTACCCACCTATTAACTCTTTCACCGTCCGGTGGACGGTTGTAATAAATTGCCCCTACTGTGTTCCCGCAGTAGTCTGTTATCGAAGAATCATTTTATTATTTGCTTTTTGGCGGGGGCGGCATAATTTCCAGTTCGTTTCTGATCAGCCCTACCCCCGCGCCGCACAGTGTTCCGTTTCCTTTGAACTACGCTATAATTCCACTACTGAATTTTCATCAAGTTACAATGGAGTTGTCATCCTTACTAATAATCTATCATTTGGATCTAGAACTATTCGTCGAAAATTTGTCATTTACTTAAAAGTGATATTTTGGACATTATGAACTTCAGATTTTTTTTGGTTTTCATTCTGCACTTATAAAAATGTTAATATAGCGTAGGCTTAATACTCTCTTTATCTTCTTTTTCTTCTTATTGGCGCTACATCCCGATGTGGGATTTGGCCTCCTCCAATTAGTGAAGGTACGTTCTTGACTTTAGAAAGTATCTTGACTTCTCTCTCTAATGCGTTCCTGGTACTTTGTTGTATCTTTTATAATATTTTACCTGTACTTAATATATGCCTTAAACATTTTCCTGTTTGTAATGTCTTTTCAGTTAACCGTCGCGTTGCCATGTGGTCAATTGAGTTTCCACTGCCAATTTAAAGTTGATTTTCTTAAAACCTATGGACCCTAATATTATAAAAAAAATTGTAATCCTCCATTGAAGTGTTCTCAATATTTCGTAATAAAAAAAGCAAAAAATTACTTCCTTCATCCCAAAAAAAAATATTTTCTAAGACTGCCCTCACCTTCATTCGTGTTAAGGTAGAATTTGTTTTGCTAATATTTACAACTTTATCAAAAGTGACAAATACTTACTCGCTGTTTTGAACATATTATAAATTATATCTTTGACCTTTTCAATAGGTACGTAATAATACCGACTGGATGAAAACGCACCACGTAACTTAATAATATCAGAACTGTGAAAATATTAACACTTTACCAAAAGGGACAAATATTAATACGTACTCGTTGTCTTGAACGTACTATACATTTTGCCTAGGTGCCTTTATCCTCGCCCCGCCACAGACAAGTTTCGACCCGACCCGACCCGATGTTCAGTCAGCCGTATGCTGTGACGCATTACATATCAGAAATCGCATGGTTCCAGAAAAAAATTAATAATGATATGTTTTTCAAATAATCCATGTATGTTATAGATATCGATCTATTCCTAATGAAATTCCCTACAAGATGACATAAATTAAATTTTGATTCATCTAGTCATATGCTTGATATTTAGATAAAGTTAGCGGTAAACTGAACTTACCACATGGGAGCAAGCGTTTTGTTTTGAACACGGTACGTTAAGGGTTAATAAACTGATTTGATTTGATTTGATAATGGTCCTCCATTGACACTTGTCCCTGGCCATCCCTCTCCATTCTCCAGATCTTTCCAGTTTCCTCCAATTGTTGATCCTTATGTTTTTGGCTAAGTCGTTGTTCATTTGGATGTTCGAGTTCCGAGGTGATTGTGTTGATGTTAGTAATCATGAGTTATTTGATGTACCATGTATGTTGGACCCTCGTCCTTTTTCCGGGAAAGGGACCGACAGCAGCTCAGAAAACAGTTTCCTCGTCGTGAACTGAGTATAAAGCTTAAAACGTGCTAAAATTATTATAAAGCTTAAAAAGCTTAATACGTGTAAATGTGCGGACACAAAAACACATCTAACAGTGTAAATTTCTCAGTGATCTAAAAGCTTTTCTGTAAGTTTTATTATATTTTGTGGCAATGGCATGTTTCGCATTTTGAAGGCGTTATCAAAACATTTCATTCGTATTATATTAATAGCATATTTTGTTATATAATCATCTAGTGCGTTGATAAACTGCGTTTTTAGTTAAAACGCGATATTTTAGCAAGTAAATATAACCACCCAATTTTTATCAGTTTAAATATTTTAAAATAAATAATGTTGTGAAATGTTTTACGAGTATAGCTCATTAAAAATAAATTCCTTGAGAATCCAAATTTCCCTAGAACGTGATCCTAACGTTCGCTAATCTAAATCATCATCCTATCAGATGAAACGTGTGCTAAGAACTTAAAAATCGGTTACCTTTTGTAAACGGAGCACTGTGCATTATCCACATCGCGCCGAAGGGAAAAGACCACGGAATTCAAACAGCACAAGCTTTCGAGTTATACAAATCAAAAGCAACTTTGTTGTATAACAAGTATGTTTAAAACTCGCGAATTATGTTGTTCCCTTTTTACACTATCATTTTTCTTTTTGGTTGCTGTCCATTTTCGTTCTGCTGTGTCCATAATGTTCGCCATTAATTTCAGGTCTAACATGGTGGATTCGCTGCTAAGTGAGTAAATCATCCATGTACGCAGCTTCAGTGGTTCATGTAGATCAGTCGGTCGGAGGTCCAAGGTAGCGCAACACGGGGAATGCTACTTCTTTAGTTGTGTTCACATTACATATTGCAGAAGGGATTCTTATTACGTTCAAAATAGAGGAGGGAACGGTTATGGTAGGGTCCATGAGATAATGCACGGATTACGCGCTTTTTAAAACGAAAGATCGATATATTAGCATACTTATCAAAATTATTTAATAGTCCATTGTTTTGGTCGAGACACTATGAAACTTAAACATTATAACTGTTTTAAATTTATAACACTGCTATGATATCACATATAATAAAAAATGTGGTATCTTTACAGTGTTACAAATTTGAACAGTTAATAATTTAATTTAAATTTATTGTGTACATTGTAATGTCATTAATATTTCATTCTTTGCCTTTGCACTTGCGATTTATAATTTTTTTTTGATACACAAAGGCATTCACACTGAAATTCCATAATAATTATTGTTTAGGAAATTAAACACTTTTTTTTCAGTTTAAATCTTTCTTTCGAAGTTGACGGTACGACTTTGAAACATATCGATACATATAAATTCTTAAGAGGAAAAAAACGGTGCTTTTATTTACAGTGAAAATCATTTTGGCTGATAATTAAAAGATCATTTTGGCTGATATGAAAAGAATGAATGAAGAATGGTAAAACAATTATATATTAACGATGTAAATGGAACCAGAAATAGAGGAAGACCGAGGAAAACGTGGCACGATCAAATAAATCAAATATTGAATGTCGGCCATGTGAGGAGTCAGAGAAATCGACGCGCGTGCATGACACGATGTATGAATGTTGAGGAAGCGAGAGAAATATTTGTCAGGAAAGAAAATTGTGGCAGTCCATTATTTCTGCCTACCCCTCTGGGGAAATGGCGTGATGGTAAGTTAGTTATTTAAAAAATGTTCCAATTGAGTATTTATAGATCCAAAGTAATTGATAAAAAAAAATATGAAATTTTCTTAGAAAAATGAATTAAAAAATGGGAAAACATAATTCTAATTCATTGAAAATTCGTCATTATGAAATTACAGTGTTTGTGCCTTGTTTACAAAAAAAAGTAAATAATCTTTACTATACCAACGATGGACTTTCATTGACATTTTTCTCTTAACTTGTAAATTTTGATTACGAATTTTTAATGAAATAAGGGTATTTGATTATTTTGGTAATTATTTCCGAGGGAAATGATAATTTTAAATCTTGTGAATGCATGTCAAACATTAAAGTATCTCATTTAAATTAATCGAACTTTTATCTTTTAAACCAAAATGCAAATTTCAAGTCATAAAACATTTCATGTGTAATATTTATTTTGTTAAATATTTAGAAATCTGGTTTCAATATTAAAGGATAACACATGCTTTCTTTTACAATTAATGATGTTGCCGAGCACTCGAACTGGTTTATTTATGATTTGTAAAATTATTGCGTTATAGCCAATATACACACTCCGGAGAGATAAGTAAAAGCCAATAATTGGCAGCACAGATGGCGCGCCATATGTCGGCTAAGGAGCTTTCGTTTTGAGCGGCGTCTAATTTAGCGAAGCCTGCTATGTCTAAATTTGTTGTGTTTTTTTCCATTGTATTTCACTTTCCGTTCACTCCGTTATAAAAGCTTTTTTCCGGCACATTTGTACATCGCGCCTGTTGAATTATTATTTTTGATTACACAGAATTATTGCAGTTATTGTATAATTATATAGAACCTTGCTTTGCTTAGGGTTCATTTTTTACAGTATAACATTCACTCAGTTATATCTTGAGTGAGGTTTTTTTTTACACCAATTTAACAGGTGTTGGTTTCGATTCCAGAAAATTGATTATTATCTGTTGAATTTTTTAATTAAAACATTCAATCTTCTAATATTTCAAGAAACAAATATTGGTTTCGGTTTTAAGTAATGATTTAATCAAAAATTCATATTTCAATTTGTTTTGTACTTTATTTTATTATATTATTTATTTTCTAATGATTTAGTTTTAAAGTACATTAAAATTAATTATCACAAGGACGCACTGGGAAAAAAACTGACCGAACAGTGCAGTCTTTAGTTTTACAATATGATTTCTACAATGTTTCACCCTCAGTTTGTTTATTTTGATATGGTATACGTATATAGTTATCTTTGTTTTCTTAACCTCTATTTCAAAATTTTAAAATGTAGGTCATGAATGTATTTTATATTATATTTTTTTTAAAGTTATACGCTTATTAACCTTTGTGTTATGATCGATTTCATTTTGTTAGCAACCAATTTAAACTTTAGTTTTGAATATTTTCTTAACATTGCTCATAGATTATATCCATATTAATAGATTGTTGTTGATATCCAATTATGAAAACTCTTCGCTTTCAAAATAGATTGAGTCTCACATTAATAACCCAGTCCACTTTATAGTCTCAAGTGGGAACCCAGTTTAACAAACTGTTAATCCAAATAAATAATATAATGATCCTTCTAACTGAGGTATCGTTGCATCTTCTTCTTGCGGTGCCTTGTCTGGTCCCCCCAACGTTGGCGATCACTTCAGCGAAAGCATTTCTGTCCTGCGCCACTTTGAATAGGTTTCCCAACTCTGCTCATTCCTGTTCACTCTTATATTTCTTAGCCAGGAAAATTGCCTCCTGCCACCTGTATTTTGCCCATGATGTCAGCCAAAGGAGGTGGTATCTTTTCCTCTTAGTGCATGACCCAAATATGAGATCTTAATAATCTTCACACTCGACAACAGTCTATATTGTTGCATAGATTTCATAAAATATAAACATCTTTGATATCGTTGAGCATGCTTGACGTATTCTTTCAAATATGATGGATTATATTGTTTATAAAAGTTTACATGTTACATCTCTTTATTTGGAATAATAATCCATAAAATGTACTAAAAACAATAATCCGGAAGGCCAAGTAATACTTACAAATATATTCTCAAGTTTTCTAAAGGTTTCAATAAATTATAGTAGAAAGATTGTCAAAATGTGCAAAGTATCGTCATGTTCTAAAATCAGACGTCAGCAAGTTTTTTGTGTATTGTATATCAAAATTTTTTTTGTATCACAATTATATTTTATTTACCCGACTTTGTTTTGTTATATTATTGTTAAATTATATTTTATTATATTTTATATTACAATTATATTTTTATTTATTATTTTTATTGATAAGGCCGAAATCTACAAAATGTCAACATAGGTTGATGAAACAGCTGTCGCGTAAAATAAAATATAATTGTGATACAAAAAACATAGTTTATTCATAAACAGTTTATATTGTTAAAGTATCATAATGTTTCGGCCAAAACAATGGACTATTCAAAAGTTATATTTTTAGGAAAGGTTAAATTTTTTAGTATTTGAAGTCCACTGGGACGAATCACGTGTGCCGTATCGGCGTCCATCTTCATCCCACGTGTTCGTGTTTCCGGATCGTCTCTTATTAACAATCTCCTTATTGGAGGGGCCTCCCTCCCCGCAGGGTCAAGCCCCCCTTGACCCGGGCTCTTGTTTATTATTATATTATTATTCACCGCCGGGATAAGGACAGGCCAACAAATTGTGATTACGATGAATTATTGGAATCGCGCATCATTTTTGTGCGCCTGCGCTTAGAGACACATGAATCGTTCGAATGTACATAATAATATTGGACATACCCAACTAAGTTCTTGCATTTTCATTCCTTGTTTGTTGCACACGATTTTCTTCCATTATTGCCATTCTCTCTACAGTTATTTTTATAGCCTATATGCACGTATATCAATTACATTATAAATACGCGTTATTACTAATGTATAATTACACAACTTTTATTTACATAAATATATTAATATTTTGATCACTTGGTTTTTATCAATAGATTAAGCTTTACTTTGGTATACCTGGATGCAGTCTGCAACATATAGAGTGGCGTGGAAGCAAATAAAATAGAGGTATTTGTCCAGGAATGAATAGTAGTATTTTGTCTTCATCACTTATTCGACGATTAGAATATTTTCCTGTATAATGATTTTAAACGTTTTCATATTGTATATGCACTCACCTATTCTTTATATACTTATAAATGTTAATATTATATGAATTTGTTCGGTCTCGATAGCCTAAAAACCTAAAAAATAGAACTAATGCAACTTTGCATGATTATTTTTTAACTTATTTGTTACTGATTTCAGTTTTAAATACATTTAATATCATGTTTAGTTTGTTACGTTGTGTAACGATAGTTCTTATATTGCTCTGTTAAAGCTTGGGTACAAGTGAAATTAGTTAGCTTCAATTATAATTATCGTGGTTAAATACAAAGAGTTTAATTTATTTTTTATATTTATACATAATGTCAAACCATGAAATTATAATAACCAAAATGATATAAAAAAAAATGAATTTAAATTAAAGTTGTGTGATGTACCATAGTTCATTTCAATTTTTATTTGTTTAATACTTCTAAACATGTAGGTACGAGTACATTGAGATATTTTCATTCGATGGAAAAATTTTCTATCTGTCTTTTTCCATTACCACTTCCTCCAATTGTACATTTAACTCTAGTTATGTACTTTTTTGACGTAAGAAGGTCCTAAATTTTTGTGTCGACATTCCTTGTTGGTTTAGTCACGACCCGTTTCACCTTATTATCCTTACGTGTACTGTCACTCGACAGACTGTTCCAGTACGTGTTCTGCTCCGTGACCACGCCCTTCGTGTTTAGTTCTATTAATCATATTGGAACACAATCATTGTGTGTCGTTACTGCGTTCCAGTGGGGGTCGAGGCATTTTTATAACAACCATTTTTTTATCTCTAAAAATCCGACTGACACCTAGAATTTAAATTTAATAGAATATATTGTACAATCTCCATTGTGGAAACAGAAATAGCTTAACATTATGAAAAAATAATTGGGTCGTGTTCATACTTGATTCCAGGTCCCCTAGATCAGGAGCCAAGCATTCTGTCCCCTAGAATACTATGATGTATATTTATGAATTATTTTTAATGTTATCAATTGCGATATTTAATTATATTAATTATATTATAGTTCTTTGGCTCAATCATGTAGATTTTAAATTGAAAAAAAAAGTTTTCACGAGATTAATATAAATTTGATGGTTTGTCATATTTTAATGTCCGTAAGCTTACGGTCATTTAAAAAGGCGACTTGCTTGGTGTCTTAAGCTACGCGGCAAGCTACTAGCCAACGTATGGCGTACTTCGCGTCACGCTACGTGACTCTATAGTGAAAAACTTTCCACCTAACTTAGCACTTACTGAAGCATTTCGGTTTGGCCTTAGCCTAGCGCTTATAAAACTTATAACATTTAAAATAGTGAAATAAATTAACAATAAACTTTCAAATACTTACGAATAATATCAAATAAGTTTTCGTGGCATTATTTTTAGTTTAATAAATTCGTTTTACAACGTTTCTTCTTCTTCTTCTTCAGCCTGTTTTGACCGTCCACTCCTGGACATAGGCCTCCTCTCGCATTTTCCATTCTCTTCTATCCTGAGCGATCCGCATCCAGGCACTTCCCGCACTTCTCCGGATATCGTCGCGCCAACGTTACTGTGGGCGCCCAACTCCGCGCTTTGCCGTCCTTGGCCACCAGCACAGCAGTCGCCTTGTCCACTTTTCATCTGGATCGCGAGCGACATGTCCCGCCCATCGCCACTTGAGGGTTGCGGCCATCTTGATAACATCGGAAACTTTTGTCCTGACTCTTATGTCCTCATTTCCGAGTCTGTCCCGCAAACTGAATCCCAACATGGCCCCTCCATTGCTCTCTGAGTGACTCTTGGCTTGTTGGCACTTTTTTGTGACATTGTGACTGTCTCAATACCATAAGTGAACACTGGCAGGACACAGGCATTGAACACTCTCCTTTTCAAGTTGATGGGTATTTTCATGAATATATTTTTTCAATACGATTATTTTGTCGCATATAAAAATATGACAGACGCCACTGCAGCGATGATCCCAGATAATGTGTTTATAATAATGGTGCTTCGTGCGTAGGCAATGCTCCGAGTTCGGGACCGTACCGCAAATTAGATGTATGAAATTACACGACTTTGGCTAACTGCACGGACCATTACAATAAGCATCGATAATCATATTAATCTTGTCCTCCGCGGTGTTATTATTTCGCTATCTGCTCTAAACCTACTGCGACTTGACGATGGGTAAACTAATTCCCGGACCGCTATTCTGTTGATGGTCATAATACCAGTACTGCCGACAAATTTCGCGTTACTGCCAGTTCGCCATTTTCACGTCCTAATTAATTAACTGGATTCAAATCCATATTAAATCTCCATTACAAATTTAGAAAATCTTGAATCATTATTTTTAAGTTTCTCAAATGATCTCTGGGTATAAAAACTACTCCGTATTCAATCAATCAAAGCGCTGGGTTTCCCATATTGATATTGCAAAAGCCACTGCGAGAGATGAAATGGTAGCTATCCTTGGCTCTATCCCACGGCATTTCTTTTGGGAATGCTCGGAACCAATTCTCTACAGCTTCGAAGAGATGGACATCTAATTACCCATTTCTTTAGATTAATTAGGGGATACTTCGAGAACTCGGCCGTACTGGAGGGTGTTCGGCTTTTTGTCCCCGATAGATATCTCCGACAGCGACAGCACAGATTGTTTACCTACCGGCTGCCAGAACCAATCTGCCTCTGGTGACACCGGTGGGAAGAGCAATTAGTCTGCTGAACGCGGTCTCCTCGGAGATCGACGTCTTTCATGTTAGTGAAAGTACGTTCAGAAAGCAAATACTCTTAATTCTGGAGAGTATCCTGTCTTCCTAATGTTGAACCATCTCTTATGCGTTTCTGGTAGTATACTATATATAATATATTATTTTACCTGTTCTCAATAGATGCCTTAAAAATTAATTTTGTGATGTCTGTTGATGAAATAAACTGATTTGATTTGATTTGATTTGAAATATGATTGCCAGCAATCTTATTAAAATAAATAAAGGGTAAAAATACAATTTAACCCTTAACGTACCGTGTTCAAAACAAAACGCTCGCTCCCATGTGGTCAATTCAGTTTACCGCTAACTTTATCTAAATATCAAGCATATGACTCGATGAATCAAAATTTAATTTATGTCATCTTGTAGGGAATTTCATTAGGAATAGATCGATATCTATAACATACATGGATTATTTGAAAAACATATCATTATTAATTTTTTCTGGAACCATGCGATTTCTGATATAGAATGCGAGACAGCATATGAGCAACTGACACCAAGTATGAACTTGTCTCGCCCCGCCGCGCCGTGGCGATATAATTTTACGTATGATAAAGGCACCTAGGCAAAATGTATAGTACGTTCAAGACAACGAGTACGTATTAATATTTGTCCCTTTTGGTAAAGTGTTAATATTTTCACAGTTCTGATATTATTAAGTTGCGTGCTGCGTTTCCGTCCACAGTCGGTATTATTACGTACCTATGAGAAAAGGCCAAACATATAATTTATAATACGTTCAAAACAGCGAGTAAGTATTTGTCACTTTTGATAAAGTTGTAAATATTAGCAAAACAAATTCTACCTTACACGAATGAAGGTGAGGGCAGTCTTAAAAAATATTTTTTTTTGGGATGAAGGAAGTAATTTTTGCTTTTTTTTTTATTACGAAATATTGAGAACACTTCAATAGAGGATTACAATTTTTTTTATAATATTAGGGTCCATAGGTTTTAAGAAAATCAACTTTAAATTGGCAGTGGAAACTCAATTGACCACATGGCAACGCGACGGTTAACCGTCGCGTTGCCATGTGGTCAATTGAGTTTCCACTGCCAATTTAAAGTTGATTTTCTTAAAACCTATGGACCCAGTGTTCTCTTTCGTAATAAAAAAAAAAGCAAAAAATTACTTCCTTCATCCCAAAAAAAATATTTTCTAAGACTGCCCTCACCTTCATTCGTGTTAAGGTAGAATTTGTTTTGCTAATATTTACAACTTTATCAAAAGTGACAAATACTTACTCGCTGTTTTGAACGTATTATAAATTATGTCTTTGACCTTTTCAATAGGTACGTAATAATACCGACTGGATGAAAACGCAGGACGTAACTTAATAATATCAGAACTGTGAAAATATTAACACTTTACCAAAAGGGACAAATATTAATACGTACTCGTTGTCTTGAACGTACTATACATTTTGCCTAGGTGCCTTTATCTTCGCCCCGCCGGCCGCTGCGCGTAGACAAGACAAGCACAGACAAGACCCGTATGTCCAGTCGCCTGTATGCTATGACGCATTACATATCAGAAATCGCATGGTTCCAGAAAAAAATTAATAATGATATGTTTTTCAAATAATCCATGTATGTTATAGATATCGATCTATTCCTAATGAAATTCCCTACAAGATGACATAAATTAAATTTTGATTCATCTAGTCATATGCTTGATATTTAGATAAAGTTAGCGGTAAACTGAACTTACCACATGGGAGCAAGCGTTTTGTTTTGAACACGGTACGTTAAGGGTTAAGAAAGAAACTAATAAAACTACTATACCAATTTCTTCTGCGTCTCCGCAAAACATCTAAGTATCGCTCGGTGAAGAGCTCTTTCGCTTTAAACTTATACTGCACTTCCAGGGTGGGTCCATTTACAAATGCTTTGAGCTTAGACGGTATTTTGCGTCGAAGTGTTCTGATTTTTGAAGTATTCATTATACCCATTTAGTTCTTGGCAATTTTCAGTAATGAAAACATTTTTTCTTCTAATATTCTGATAGTTAACGTTAAATTCATATTTTACTGTTTCTTAAACAGTAATGTGAATCTTCATATTTAATATAGAAAATATTTGTTAATTTTCCAGCAGTAAAGAAATATCTCCCTATAAAATATTACATAATTAAACTTCTAGAAAACGGTTTTCTTCATCTGTATTGAAAAATCGTATGGTTCATTCTTTTAATTACTTCTTTCGTATGAAGCATTTTGTGGTGTGGCATTGTTAACATTAATTTAATCTACTTGTTTTTTCTCGCATCAAAGTTTCGCCCCCGCCGGAGCTTCGTCAGGGTTACAAAACAAACTAAATGCTTTTTCATTTAGTTTTTTCGTCACCCTAACGAAGCTCCGGTGGGAGCGAAACCGGTTGGTTTGACAAAACAAAAATAAAGTGGTGAAAAAGCAAGCAGAATAGTGTTTTGAAATTAATTTTAGTAAGTCTTTATTTTTATGACAGCTAATGTATCTTTAGAGAAATGGTCATATTGTTTTGTTATTTATGTCTTTTTTTATATTTGTAAGATATTTATTTATGTGCACATATTATGTGTCACTAAAGTCGATAAACAGACCCGTAAACGTATTTTTCCATTCGGGATATCGTATTACTCCCTCGGTATCTTTTATTCTGTGCGATGTGATCGATAAAACGTAACAAACGCGCATTAAATGTCGTTTCTTTATCATCGATGTCGCCTTGTTGATTTACACCATCATCGTATGCGATTTGAATGCCCGCCATGGAATGATTTCAACGTGGCATTGTTTAACGGCTGAGTAATGGAACGTCATTTTCACACAAGGAGCTCCAACATATCACTTCCATCTCAATCGCGAACTTTGCATCTGCATTATGTGATCTGCTAGATAAATAGGCAATGGTCTTCATGCAGCACGAGCTCTAACTTGTGTTTTGTGTGTAGTGATTACAATAATATTTCACCTGTGTAAGAATCAAGAGTCTTTACAATTTCAAAACATCTTTTTTTAATTATACTAACAGATTGAACATGGATTATAAATACATATTATTGTTCATTTTGTGGTTACACATTTTTGCTTTTTTGTATACTGTTACGTGCATTCCATTTAATCTATGAATGCAAATAGTTAAAAGTTCCCTGTTGTATCCTTACGAAAAGTACTTATTTACTGAATAAAACTAAAAAGAAACCCAATTTAATTAAGCAATGAATGTTTAAGAAATGCAATTAATTGCTTGAATTGTGAATTATGAGATACACGATACTGACTGTATTCTTATAAACTTGCCTGGTCTTCTTCTTTTTCATTGGCCCTACAGCCCATATCGAGTCTTAGCCTTCAATTCCCCCTGTCCTCTACTTCGACCCTTTAACTTGATTGACACTCGTAACAATTTCGCTGCATTTCTCCCAACTTCATCCTCCCATCGTAGCCTCGGTCATCCAATCGGTCTTCTACCACCTGGGTGCAATTCAAAACCTGCGTGGTGCATACGTTATTTCGATTATTGAATTTATATTGTGTATTGTCAACCGGTGTTGATACCATCATAATACAACAAGGACTTGTATTTATTTATATTTACAAAATTTGAATCTTATAGATGTTTTTGATACCGCTCGCTACGCGATCGAGATTTTTGCTCGCGTTTTCGCAACTTTTTATGTTTTTTTTTTGTTTTCAATTATCAACTGCATGTAAACGAGTTGAAAACTTAACAACACGCCTTCTCTCGTTGAGACGTGCACTTGACTGCAAAAATACACAGCGGAGCGCGTGTTCCGGGCTCCAGAGGGGAGAAGAGATGACCGCTGTTTGCCCATACGCTTACGTACACACTTCCCCTCTGTACGCAATTACGAGTATAATATAAAACGCAAGTACGCAGAACAACGGCCGTCTCTCCGTCTCCTAAGCTGCGAGCGTCAGATCCCGCCGAGTGTGTCAAGCAACGGAACACTATTGACTGAGTTAACTCATGCTGGCCCAGCGCTCTGGTGATAATTACTCTTTGTGCTTTAATTACACAAGTGTTAACCTCGCGCCGCGGGCTGTCGCTCTCGTATCAAGATGTTCGGATACTTTTTATGGGGATCTCGAATAATAGATATCAATGTGAGTGCCGTATGGCGTTAATCAGTCCAGATCTAGAATATAAATAAGCAGGTAGTTAGTCATCTCGAGAGCTGCGCGGATGCGTCTCGGACTCGGACTGGTATTTATTGGAGATAAGTAATCGTTTAAACTTTTTACACATATTTATATTCGTGTAGCGTTCCATACCGCTAAGAAAAGTACCGTATTTCGGTTCTATAAGTAGCATGGTATAACAATAGGAAAGATGGACCAACTTACATCTATAAGCATTTAATATATACATATATATACATATATATACATTTATTAATTGCATTAATAAGAATGAAAATACATGTTTTCTGGAAGTTTTATTATAATTTATGGAAATTATATTTTTCCTCTTGCTAAGGTATTGACGACCTTCGTTAAAAGCAAAAGCTACGACTGCCACACCGAAGGTCCCGGGTTTAATTCCTGGAGATGGCGGTGTGATTGTCACACTGTCCTTGTTCTGGTGTAGAATTCACATGACAATAAAATGGCGTATATTAACTGGCTATCACATGTCATGAGAATCAATAGGTAAAAAGTTGTATACAGTTATTGGGTTCAAATAAACTGCTCTATACAAATGTGGGAAACAAAGTAAAACTTCCACATTAAATGCCTAAGTGGCATCCCAAGAACCAGCATAAATGTTAAACTTTGCTGTAAACGAATCCCTTGGATTGATTCTAATGGGGGGGGGGGAAATAACAAACAAATATCTACAACATGTCCAAACATGTTATTCGCATAAAATATAACGAAACTTTTAGAAAACAAACGTTTTCATTGGTATTAATTGTACAATGTGGAGTTTTACATAATTTTTCTGGAAACAATTAATTTATTTTGTTAATTTCTTTTGTAGTTTGTAACACAGACTTGTTCTAAAATTCAACCACAATTAATAATAAAGATAAAAATATATATGTAATACTTAACGATTTTTATCTGAGGGTTACAGTCTTCTTGTGATACGATTTAAAAATCAATTGATTTTCTGTTGGTTCGCCTTCAGTGCGTATAACAGTTTTGTCTATAATGTTTAATTAAGCGTATTTAGTAAATTTATTGTTTATTCAAATTTGGATATTTTATTCTTCTCCATAGTTGAATAGATACGGACGAAGAGATACGCTGCATATCGTTGACAATCTAAATTAATATTATCTGTATCCGTTATCTTTATCACTCGCCCCTGTTTATATCATCATCTACCCCTTTCCGCTATTTCTACTCCGGATGTTTGACTTGCTATTGAAAGGTATATTACATGTACAAACACATTTACACACATCAATTTAATGGTGCTATTTAAAAGAATTTTATTTTATGTACAGTGAAAATTGATTGATTTACATATATCTACAAATATCTTCTTCTTGCTCTTAGTTTAGGTCGTATGACCTGTTTGTGACGGTGGGCTGTCCTGGGATGATGATGTCTAACCATCTCTTCATCTCTTCGGCGGCCTTCCTGGTAATCGCTTGCTGCTTGAGTTTTCATCTTTAACAATTTTTGCAATTATTGTATTCTCCATGCGGTCCACGTGGTCTCTCCAAAAGCGCCTTCTGCTTCTTCCCCATCTTACTATGTCTTCAACGCCACAGACAGACCTTATCGTTTCATTTCTGATCCGATCTCCGAGGGTTATCTATCTACAAATATATTATCAATAAATATAAACAATTTCCGGTTAAACATTAATTAAATAAATAAAATTATCCGCAGGTTTCACAATTTTTCCTTAAACCATAAAAAAATTGTCAACTAGAGAACCTCATTCCTCGGGTCATGTGTAATGTTGTAACTTCCAATAAATTGTATACATAGATTTACAAGATACCAATTTGTTATGCGCACAAATATTTTCAATAATTGAATAGACGGCGAGAGGTCGCGACAAAATGTTAACGTTTTCAAAAATTCTGTTCAGATACGAACCGAGCGTTTGTCGCCGTAGGAATGCAATTATTTACCTCTATGAATTTCTCGGTACCTATTCGGCCGCGATAAATCTAGGCATTCCACGTGCCACATCCCCGTTGCATTATTGTGGTGTTCCTACATGAGGCCTGGGTATCGGCGTCCATCTCGCGGCATATCTCCCGTACGGCTCCGTCACAGCGGCACTAACGGCCGCTATCGGCGAGATCCCTGCTGCTCCTAGCGCTGAGTAACAAGATGTGTCCTACACAATTGTTTCAACATTAAGGTGCCTGGATATACAAGGCGCTGGAATGAAGACATGAGCCATTCGAAGAATTTATTGCCATAACCATCGGGATTTATAATCAATTGTTACTGTGTGTGTATTGTGGTATGTTAACTGCATATAAAACTAAATACTGAGATGCAAGTGTTTGCATGCCGTTATTTGAAACTATGTACGCAATAATACACCTCTTCTTCTCTCTAGCAATCTCTTAATTTTTTTTTAACTTGTGCGACTCTTGTTCACCTTCTTTCTCCGACTGGAATTATGAGTATGTCGTCACCATTTTTTTTTGCGTCGACCGATGCTTCTTTTTTCTTCCCATGGTCTCCACATCAAGACTCTGGGTGTCAATCTATCCATTCCCTGTCTGGCGACATGTCCTGGCCCTTTCCATCTAAAAAAATTAAGCTATATAAATATTATATTTCTTAATCCATAATTTTTTTTCGTTTTACATCATTCTCAATCAAATCTAAACTAAAAAGTATGAATGGCGAAGCATAAAACCTTTCATCCATTCTATACCAGCCAATCCATCACGCTGCCATGATGATGGAATAGTTTTTCCCAACAATATTGCATATTCGAACGCTAATTTACGTGTGGCTTCATAAGTGAGTCCATAGTTTATTATTGAACTTTTTAATAAATAAACTTCTAACATAATATCTTCATTTTTATTAAAAATTTGTTTCGTGTTATTCTTCTGAGAGTGCGTGCGTGAGAGTGATAAAACAATGCAGTATGCTTTACGTTATTACATTCAGCGGCAATACGTAGAGACATTTTATGTTCCAAGACGTCTTCTATTATTGCCTTTTGCATGTTAGCTTCTGAAATTTCCTCTCTGGTGCCCTTCTTTTTGTAAACTCTAGGCATGATGGTGCCCAAATCTAAAAATAACAGAAAATATTAAATTAAATGGGAGGTTTTGAACAGCGTTCAAAGGCTCCTCAAAGACATTGTTCAAAACTTCCCCAGGGTGGATTAAGTATTAAAAAGTGAGTTTCCAATAAAATTACTTACGTTTATATGCTTATAAAATATGATGTAATAAACCTTTATCACAGCAAAAAACAGATTGATTAAAGACTATTTTAGAAAAGTACTTTAAACAACTTGCTTTTATTCTAACAAAATTCACAACTGTCAACGATCACACCTACAAGTCAACTGAATTCAAAATGGGGTTTCCCTGTCAGTGACAGCCATAGACAATAATGTTTCCATTAGGAAAAAATAAGCAAATGTATGAAAAATAGATATTTGGCCAAAATATTTTGCCTGTTCAAAGGCTCCTCGTGTTCAAACCGTCCACCCTCTCCCCCACATGGTTTCAACTAGAACGAATAATGGCATATAAAAGTATATAATTTATTTAGTTTTGCTACCCAGTGTATGCCCAGCGTTCGTTAACTTGTAACATTAATATTACTGGAATTTTATGACTTAACACAGTTCCGTTGAACACTTCAGGTAACGTATGGTAAAGTTTTTTTTAAATCTGCACAAAAAATAGTAATTTTGATACAAAGTTACGTGGAAAGTTTTCTGGAATGTTTCCTCGGTTAACGTGCTATATAGCTCAAAAGTGGAAAAAACAGTGTTTTAATTCATAAAAATTCGTCATTATGGAACTCCACAATTTGTTTGGAATGGTATGGAAGTTTATCTAAAAATAAATTTAATACATAAAGATTTTTAAATTTATTATTATATTACAGTAAAGATTATTATAATAATGAAAAAAAATATATTTTATGTTTACTTTTATTCCACTTGATTTTTAGTTTCGACCAGTTTCGATAGCTCGTTGCCATTTTCTGTTTAAGATGTCAGAGAGCACCATACCAGAAGATGGCACCGAGCTGCCGAAACGGGTCGAAACTAAAAACCACGTTGAATAAAACTGAATACATATTATAACATTGTTTATCATTTATCTTATTTTCATTATTTACATTGAACTAGGAACACCGGGAAATTTCAATTAATAACATTAATATTTGAAAAGTAATTTACTAACGAATGCTAGATACACTATAAGCAAGATTTTCAGACTTCTGACTAACCACTTAATTCAGATTAGATCTTTTTGTATCATTGTATCTATAGTTGCATTTGAGTGTGTGTTTAATGTCTGGTTCTGTTGATTTAAAATCTTAATTTGCATCCCAATTTCACTGTCACTCTTCCCACTTGGCGCTTCTTTGTTTAAGGCTAAACGCACCTCGGCCCGCGGACGGAGCAAGGCGAGTTTTTATCTCGAGCATCCTATAATTTAACTCTCATTTGTTATTAATGCAAATAAGCAATCCGAAGAGACGGGGAAGAGAACACGCGAAAAATATCGCGCTGTTTATTTAACATGCGACGGGTTGTCAGCTTGTTCGGCCGCTGAAGTCTCCCGTCAGAGCGGTTATGTATGGGCTGCGAATATATTTCAGCAGTACCGGCGCAAGACTTCGGTATACGTGTCTCCCTACAATGTATGGTAGCCATGGAGATGATCAATTCTTAGAAACGTATCGCTGGAGGTCTGTGAAGTTTTCTCTCGAAACGTACGTTGTGATTACTACTAACTAAATAGCTCTACAATATTTCAATGGCATAATGCAGGGAGTAGAGACGTTACTCTCTTTCATATAGATTGTCATAAAAGCTATTTGATTATTTTGGCCAACTTTTCTGTGTTACTTAAATCGTATATATATAATAATTTTCATAAATTAATCAATGGAGTGCCGCATCGGTTAAAGTGTGGCAGTCCATCCTTTCTGCCTACCCCTGCGGGGAGATGGCGTGATGGTTACTTTATCAAATTTGAAGTTATTTTTAGTGTTCTTTGTGATATTCATTAAGTGAAGTATAGAATTATGATATACGTTAGTATTTTTGTGTTATGAAATGATTGAATTTTGAATAATTATTTATATCAATTGAATGAATAACGCCACTCAAAATCAAAAAAATTATATTTTTTTTGACATACTTAGGACGTTAACCCCGTGGAATTTCGAACTGACGAAATTTTCATGAATTAATACAGTGTTTTTTCTACTTTTGAAAATAATATTAATCTTTGAATTGCCAGGAATTTTATCTCTAGACATTAAGAGCTTCGCAAGGGTAACGAGCAAATAGTTTTGATGATGTTTGTTCTGTAACTCAGATGAAGTTTTGCTTGGAACGAAACTAGTTGGTAGTGTTTAAAAAACATTATCAAGTGGTGTTTAAATAATATATTTAATTGTAATTAAAAAATTCACACCAAAAAAGGGCTTCACACGAAAATATACTTATAAACTATTGTTTTTATACGTTATTCGTTAGATAGATTGCAGTTTGAATATAATTAATGTTTTTTTAGTGCGAATTAAATAAAACTTACTAACATTACGCCAATTCGAAGGAAGAGTAGGCAGAGAGGATGGAGTGCCATACTGATCTGTTCTGACATACCTCTTTAGCTTCCTATACATTCGTACGCCATAAAATTAAACAAGTAAATAGGTAATGTGTGGAGCAATATTCCCCATCACGCCTGTCGCTTGACCGGTAGGTAAATTTTTTTTAAATATGGCTGAGCCATAGAGTAAGGGGGATCATATTGACTCTTCGAGCGGTGCATAGCCATTACCGTGGTGATGGCCATGCTACACTGGAGGATTGATCTGATCCCAAGTACCTATCCACACCTCCTCGACTTTGGTCTCCCCTGGAAACTATGCGAAATGTTAGAGATCGAGTGTGAATAACCTCGGTGATAATATTGATGCATAGGCTAACGTGGAAGGACACCTCGCCAACCCGTCTGGCAAGCGTGGCGTTGTAATGCCAACCACCCCCCGTATGACATGTCATACATGGAGAAGTATGGGGGAGGCCTATGTCCAGCAGTGGACGACAACGGCTGTTAAAGAAGAAGAAGAAGAAGCCATAGAGGTCTCCCTCCGCTTACCCGAAGCTGTTCTAGGCGCAGCGGTGCCTTTCGTCAGCTTCACTCGTGCACTCCCTAGGCCCGTCCCCCGTCCATGCGGGACTTACGTTAAAAAATAATAATCATATATGTATATTTGCAACCAAGGGGGACCCAGACCACATTTAAGCTACGCTACTCTCCATCGATGTCCCGCCGTACACCCATAGCAATACAACAGCAAAAGAAAATACACAATTGACCGGTAGGAACTTGTAGGATTTGTTAATTGAGTTTTGGTGTGGGTCCAGGTCGGATCTGGGCGCCTAGTGCAGCCCCTGCGCGGCCCGGGCCGGCCCCGCCGTATAATAAGATCTCCGGTACCGCAACACGTTTCCCCTGGCGGGCTTGGCTACAAATTGATGGTTTCACTTCGTGCCATGCAAAATGAGCGCTCCGTCTCACCATCTCGATATGTCTATCTTCTTCCCCCGCTAACTGGACGCCCCGAGTAGCTTTGTTCTTCTTTCTCGTATATTCCGCGAAATAATGCACATTTTTTTTAGCTCACGATCCGATTTGTAAAGTTCAACCTGATATGCGGATGGGCAGCGCTAATTGGTCGATATTTAAAATGGTATCAAATCGCCGCTTTTTACATCTTCGTTAGTCTTGATGCCTCCTTTTGCACTTGCATGACGACTTTAAAAAGTTCAAAGCTTTTATAAGTCTTGGAGAATTTTCTTTCTGGGTTTTAATTATCTTTCAATTGATCGATGCCTTCATCAACAGGTTCAGCAAAAAGTTAGCTTCTTAGCAAAGATTCTTCTTTTTATGTATCACTCTTATCATAAAAGGCATGATCGTTGCTCAAGTAGATAATCTTAACGATCACTAGTGCGACGAATTCCTATCCATGTGCTATTTTGAACCGCGGCTTTATGTTTGCAAAATCATGGATGTATGGTCTATGGAGGCCCCCTCGTCTCTCCTTTACTCATTATAATCACTCGAAAAAGTTGATTAATTTTGTATCCAATGAAACATATTTTTCTAACAAACGTTATGATCAGGGCTCTTTTTAATGTAACGTTCGTTACAACATACTTAATTAATTGATAAATATATTTAATTTACTACTAACAATGTTTATTAATCGAGACACTATTTTTAGGAAGCTAGAGAGGTGTGTCAGGATAGAGTACTGTGGTGGCCGATTCTCTTCCACCCTTCCGGCTGAACGGCGTGATGTTTTGTTGTTTTTACTTATATATTGTACTTCTCTCGGCATATTTTGCAGATAGTACACCTTAATTATTTAATATAAATTAGATAAATCGGTTTCCCAATAATTAATGTACACTACGTACCTTAAAACATGTAAAGATAAAAAACACGTATAAACCAAAAAAAAAACGGCGCTTTCATTAATAAAAAATCATAATAACGTCATTCCACTGTGTAATGCCATAAAGTTGATCGAAATCATAATATCTGTGAGAGATATCGTAAAAGGAGTTAAATATTGAGTTTTACCTTATAATGTCATTGAATTATTTGGTGAAAAATACATAGCTTCTTTTAAAAGATAAAAATATTGATGTAAGCTCTAAAAATCATGAACTGCACATGTGTTAAAAAAATTTCATTTGGCTCTCCTGACAAATAAGTCATTGATAAGCCATATATACTCCTTTACACGAAAATAACAAATCTTTTGGATGGATTCATTTGGATAAGCTGAGTAACGTTAAACATTTATTGATTACTTTAAATTAAAAAGATCATGTACAAAGATGAATAAATAGGGAAAAATATTACGCTTCCTATTTTTTTAAATATGTTATGTTTTACATTAAAAGTTAGTTAACCTTATTATAATCCGACATAATTGTGTATCGTTGGTTTTGAGTTTACAAATATTTTTTCCGGATGAATATCTTCTTAACAAGATAAATAAGGCTCCCCGCAAGCTGCAGCTGCTGTAATTATCCGTACTTTATCGTCGATATTCAGGTTTTGTATAAGGAATGCATGTCTTATTCACGTTTTTATGCAATTTTGTCAATGCGATACCTGTGCTTGTTAAAAACCAATTTCCTCTTACGTATCGCTTATCCTTCGGGATAGAAGTAATAATATTGTATATTATATATCAGTAGTAAAATTACTGTTCTGCGTATTTTAATTATGAAACTTGGGTTACGCGTTCTCTCTTTCACCAAGGAAAGATAAGATATGCTTTGGATGCAATTATGGCGAATTCGTGAATACCCTTATGATAAAGGCAGCATGGAAATAACTGGCATATTCCTATTCATAAGGTTCTATGTATATTTCCTTTTATATATATATATTTTTTCGCCCTTTACATCGATTTGGCTCGCGATGTAATGATGTAAGGAGTTTTTTCAACAAAATAAAAATAATAAGAGGTGCAAGAAATAAAAATAATTAATATAAAAAAATGCAATTGTGTCTGTTGAATTAACCGATGGTGATATTAGTAAAAAATTAAGAGCAAGCTCTTCTATTGATATTACCTTACCTCTTTTTATAAAAAATGAAAATTTTAAATTGTTAAACGAATACCAAATTGTGACACAATGTTAACTACAAGATTTATTAACATATTATTTTCCGAAATAATAATAAAATCAATTTCTTGTTATTTCTACTTACCGATCTACCTTATGTGTTATATCCGGTTGTAACAAAAAATGATTTTGCGAAATCATTGACTTGAAATTCAAAATTAAAAATCGTTGGCCTTGTGCGGTGCAAAAATATTTCATTTAACCTATTGGGTCGAGAATTCGAGTTTCCTTATCGTCTGAATCTTTTTGTGCCGCGCTTTTATTTAATTTGTAGCGAGACTTGTTATTACCGCACTCGAGTCGATAGCAAAAAGCCCTCGGGACTCCTTCAACTTCGCTCGTGATGGGTAATTTGCACCTTCGTCCTCGCAAGGGCTGGCAGAAGAGCAACGCGTGATAGTGCTACATCGTATCCAATATATTTTATGAACATTGTTTGATTCTGAATAGTAAACGTAGCTTTTTTCCAAATTTGTTACACTTCCTATCATTCCGAGGGTTGTTATGCATTCGGTGAACGTGAGCATGTTTAGTTGTATCCAGGTTGTACTGGGCCACCAGAAATATCTCATAACTATGTTGTATCGTACATTTTAAGACATTTTTTGAATTTTTCTCATATTTTGTTTGTTTTCCCGCTGAACTTAATTTCGTTATATTTTCTTGCTTTTACATCTTACTTACTTCCTTTTGTTTCGATTTATTATAATATTCCAAACTAAATATTTTCACTATCTAAGCCTTCGCATAAATTACTATTACCTAACCTTTTTTATTGTATTCGCGAAATGAATATTTTTAGCATATTTTCTAGAGAAGAAGACATTTCTTTTCTAAGAAATTTTTTTTTCAATGAAATTTTATCAAGTATTGTAAAATATTCTTTAAAATTGTCATAAATTAAAATGTATTTTTTTTTATGAAAATACGGCGTTACGTATAACTCCGTTTTATAAATGAAATTTATTTTTTAAATTAATATAACTTACAAAATGTCCTTCGATTTGAGAGGATGATTTTTCTTTGGTTTTCTTATAAGCACCTATAGATTTATCACAAACAGTGAATAAAATATGTGAATTTTATTTTACATTATTTGTAGAGTTGGTCATGTCTCTGCTTATTTAGCAATAAATTTTCTGCTGATTAAGCATCTTTTAGAAATAATTAAATTAGCATTTCAGTTAATTCTTGACTACCTGTGGCGTTGGCACCGCGGCCACTGACACCCTTCCAAAATTAATTGGACCGATGCCCTTACGCAAATCGTTTTGCGGCTTGTTTGTTGAGCGGCAGCCCCCCCTCGCGTCCACCGCATCCCTTTTTTATCTCCTGATCACGGCACCAAGATATTTCGCTGTCCTTATTGTCCTTTTGGATTTCACGCATAGAGCTACGGGGAATCCTGCCTTTTTGCCTGAAAATACGTCCCGATTTTAAAATTTGATTCCGAAACTCATTTTATCACTTTGGATTTTATTACAACGGAATTCAAGCCAGTTTTATTTCTCTTTATTATTTACTTTTTATGTTTTTTTTGCACTTTTTAATTTTCAAAAATGTCCATAAGAATGTTTTGCATAAGGGTTCAATTTAAAAAATCTTAAGTTGGTATTTTTGTCAATGTCTCAAATAATTTAGGTAAAATGATACTGAACAAAGCATTCTTCAATATTTCTTATTAAATTTTCGTATGAAGCGTTCACTTATTGACATTTAATTTATTATTATTATTTGTATTTAAAATAAAATGAAATAAAAACACTGTACTTTGTTTTTCCCCACTATGCGGCTATTTTAATTGCCGACTAGTTTCACTTGTACGCAAGCTTCCTCAGGGCTTCCTAGTAACGTGGTTATTACGAAGCCCCGAGGAAACTTGGGTACAAGCGAAACTAGTCGGTAATTAAAATAACCGCATAGTGGTGGAAAACAAAGTTTAGTGTATTTTTTTTTTAAGTACAAATAATAAAAAAAAAAATCCGATTAAATCCCCAATAGTTAAATAAAATATGTACCTTTCAATGAATTACATAAGAATGTTTTGCATGTTTAATGGGAGTTACATTATAATATTCAGGTTGGTATTTTCGTCAAAGCTTAAAATAATCTAAATAAAGAAATGACAATGAATCAACACATTGAGTTCTTCTACTATTCTTTTTCGACCTCAAATAGTTTAGGTAAAATATTTGTAATGTACCGTACTAAGGTTCGCCGGGGTTTTTACCCTGATTTAATATAAGTTAGAACGTTCAATTAAGTTAATAATGTTTTGGGCCGAAATAAGCTTGCACATCTGATGTTTCAATAATGTGTGCTATTAGATATTCTCGTACGATAAACTATTAATTACATACACCATTTCTGAATAATGTTCGCCGGCCGTGCTCTTCTCCAGCCGCGGCTAATAATCATTTTAACGTCTTTATTATGTAAGATTATCGTAAATACTAAAATAACATCCAGTAATTAAACTAATTTCTTTTGTTTCAGGTACGGCCGTAACTCTCGACACCTCGGTGCAGTGAGGAAGTTACCGCCGGAGAGTATGCCTATAAATCAAGCGGTAATGCGTACTTCCCAGTTCATTATTTTGACGTCGCCCTACTCCGGCGGGGAATTTAAAACGGCGATACTCCGATGGTCGGTTTTTTGAGGCAAAGCTGCTCTCCGATTTGAGGTAATCTTCGGCGCTCATCGGCCGCGTTCTCGCTCGCACGCTGCCCTCCGAATAGAGAACAGAAATGATTTAATTAAGATTGTGGCGTGCTCGACCCGATTGGAGGGTGGATAGCTTCATTAACTTTTAAATCTCTCCGCCATATTACCCACATCATCTTCTGACTATACCGACTTCTAAATACTAAGTACTCTCCTAAAGTCCTTTGTGTTTTATCACAGGTGATAAATTCATGTTACGATTTTTGATAATTTTTTAACGTAGGTATATTGTTATTACAATTTACATAGTTTGGGTGTACCGGGAAAACTAATAAATCACCTCGCACTAATTGTTATAAGCAACTCGTGAAATTCGTAAATGAAGTGCGATCGGCGCGCCGTTGTTGTGCCGTACCTCGCATGTGTAATGGCCGCGCCGTGCGGGTACGAGCTCAGGAACGTTTACCCGCGCGATTTCGTGCTCCCATCGCCGGCCATCTATCTCCTAGACGCTTCGTCCACTTTAACAGAAAAAGTACAGTTAATTTCACAATGCCGTTTAATTACCGGGAGATTGATGGTCTGGGGCCGATCTGTTGCGCCATTCTGTAACCCGCGCGGCGCTCGAGTCCGGCCGGCCGCGGCGCTGATGGACACCGGCTCTGCCTAACAAACACATTCAATACATTTTTTTCCTCGTATACTTGTGTGACCCCGAAGCAGCGCGGGTTAAGAGCCTATTTTTTATTTATTCCGTATGAGAATGTGTTACATTTATGATATTTAACCGTAATGTGCTGTGCAAGATAATCCGGTCCAATGTGATTAGATAAGCATCTAGCTTTTTGAGCTTTGTCAATCTCTTCACCTCCTTGGGGTCGATAGTCCGAATCTCGTTTCCGACGTTATCAAGCCGTGTCACGGAGTTACACATGCATTGCCCGCTCTTTAACTACTGAATAATTTCGTTTGTTGTACAATTGTCATTATGACAATATCGGTTGTAACTATGCCCACTTCACTATTTTTGACAAGAGTGTTCTATTTACCTAATCAAATAGTGTTTTATTAAACATGTTGGTATTTATAATAATTAACTTGAAGTTTGTTGGTATTAGTACAACAATTATTTGTAAGCATATTATTCAAGTTGCGACGGGTTAAAAACTATCTCATTAGGTTTGGATTTTTTGAGGAATGAGAGACCTGACATGAATTTAATTTTTAAGCCAGAAATGAAAGGAAATCTGAGATCTAACGCAACTCTTATTAATCGTATATAATTTGCATGAAAAAGTAAGTATTCTTATTTTATTTTTACCGTGTACTTAGTGAGTTGCGGATTAATCGCGCAATCAAGGTAAATTAAATCGTATCGTCGAAAAGGAAATGAAGAAACGGAGAGTGGATTTGCTCTTATTCGTTCTTTTAAAACCCGATCATTGTATAATGGAGAATTCATATTTCATAACGTGTTAATTGATTGGCTAAATTGGGGCTACACCTCGTAGTACGCTGATCGTGAAATGGACGTGAAAGTATCGATTGTACGAAGAAGCACAGTGATATAATATTCGGCTTGTAAACAGATCGGCCGCGCTCAAATATCTCTCGCTCTCAATAATATTTTAAACATAGTTACAAAGGTTGTTATGAAATGAAATCAATATTGCTGTTACGAATTTTTGTGACGTAATTGGAAAGCATGCTGATAAAAGTAGCTCTTTAAGTCGTGTTTTTTTTTTATAAGTTCTCGTTTTATAAATGATATACTTGCTTCTAGAAAAAAAGTGTATTCTTATTCAAGTCAATTATGCTCATTAGGTTTTTGTAATTTTTGCATAATCATCACCGATTCACGACTCCGCATCAACACACCCACTTAGTCCAATTTAGCCGGTTGTCTATGGGGTATTTGGAATATAAACACACTCGGTAATATTCAAATAGCGCCGGAGAATGTTCGGCGTCCTATTTATTTTCCCTCGGATACACTTTGACTGCACGCTTGTCAATCAACACTTGTGGGAACGCTCGAAGATTCGGTTTTTACATCAAGGTTCATTTTGATTATTGATTTTTCGAGGGTCTGGGTCGTTAGCCGGATGAAAGAACGGTCTTATTACGAATAAAAAATCGTAGAAATTCATACGGACCACTTATCTATTAGCCGTCACGAGACCGCCACCACCGAGAAGAGCATTATCTCCGCGGATCTCACGACTTGTATGGTGTACACATTAAACTTATGCGATTTTAAGGAGATAAAATGCCGAATTTGCAATTATTTTTGCCGTTATGCGATCCACTATTTTTTAAGTATTATGTTTTTGCAAAGTCAACACGGCTCAAATGTCGGACATTACAAAAATGTATTACAATTATTACGGGGTTTATATTTTAAAAATATCGGAAATAACGATTACTTTATTGGAACAAAATAGTTTTATAACAACAGCGCATTTTTCGTTTCAAAAGCTCGAGATAAAATTGTAAGCATATTATATTAGATAAAAAGACATGAAATTGAGTATACGTGAAAACTTATATGTATTACTAATTCGTGAATGAATAATCAATAAATCAGTTGAAGTTTCTCGCTACATAACCATCAACCAGACTTGGTAAATCTGGAAAATAGAAAATGTTCTGTTTTAAGGGTAGATTTATCTAATCATGTGTTGTTTGGTCATGGTTTCGATCAAATATAAAAAAATACAAGATTATTAAATGATACTTGATGTTTGGTAGCACTTTTATTTGAAATCTATAATATTCTTATTCTGATTATTATAGATCTGATGACCTGTTGTTGGTGGTTCCATCTCCGTCCTCCTGAAATGTGGACTGCCAACTTTATATTTTCGGTGGTCGGCTTCGGGGTCTGAAACCCTACTGTGGACTGTCCCTGTCTATATATAGGATCCTATTTTCTTGCATATGGGAGACATGCTTGTTCCAGTATTTTATATTTGGGCCAATCCTAAATTTTTCGGATTTCTGCATTTCTTATTTCGTCATGAAGGCTTTTGCCGGCTATACATGGTAGTACTTTCATTTCGTTGACGCGTATGAGTTAATTGGTTCGAGCTGGGTCAGCTCTGGATTCTATTGCGTATGTTAAGATAGGTCTATCGCAGATTTTGTAGATTCTCATTTTGCTCTTGAAGCCCATGTGTCAGTTTGCCATATAGATCGCTGTGGCTTGCTATCTTGATAACTAGTCATACATTTCAATTACGTTACTTGCTATATTACAATATTCTCAATAGTCTTATATCGTTGGTATTCCCTGACTAGCGTCGTGCATTTTGTTTTGTCAATAGAGAGAATCATATTATATTTTTTGGATGCTACGTGGAATCGGTTAAGCATTACCTGTAGGTCATCTTTGAATTCAGCAATAATAGCGGCATCATCAACATAGTAGATTATGCCAATATTTTGTGCACCCATTTTGTAGCTTAACCTTAATTCTGATATTTCTTGTATTATTTTGTCCATAACGAGATGGAAATGATATGTGGGAAAGAAGAGTTAATGTATTATTTCAAAAGGTGCGTTAAAAGTAAAAGTCGTTACATTGGTGGTTTTGTCATTAAACGAGCAGAGAGCAATTTACATATCTTTATTTATTTTCGGCCAGTAGTCTCGCGGATATCCGTATGTTATAAAACACTCGGTACTAATATTTACGTTGTTTGACGTGTGTTTGTTCGCGGTGCGTTCTAGATTTTTCCTTTTTATTGTATTGATTTATTGCAATTCCTACTTAATAAATTTATATTTGAATTCCCGAGGCCAATATAAATCAGTGCTTAAACAGTGCGGCGAGTTATAGCCTAGAACCAAACTCAACATGTGAGTAGTGAACCATTACGTTCTGCTGAGAATGTTGTTATTGCATAAAAAACTAAGAATGCATCATTTTATATCCGCACTTTCAATGTGTATATTTAATCATCGTATTGCACTATAGTCTAAAGATGAACACGTTTTATGGTCAATATTTCATCCTTAACCCTTAAACCTTTCGAAATAAACAAAATACCTTAATCATAATTATTTCGTATAAATGCATTTTTTTTTAAATATTAAGACGTTAACACTGTAGAATTCTATAATGAAAATATTTTTTTATGAATTTAAGCACTGTTTTTTCCCGTTTTTTGTTTATTTTTCTTGACACATTTCGAAGGTTTTTACACCTTTATTATAGGGGTAACGATTTAACGAATGTATTATATACGTTTTTCTACTTTATGATTCTCAAACCAATTCAAAACAAACGAAAATGGTTTTACCATGTAGAAATATCTTATTCGAATTAATTAATATGAATGAAAACTATTTCCTAGAAGTTCATGATATTTTATAGGAATATCATGTTTCGCCTAGCTAAAGCCTTATCAAATGTAAAATTTAATTAAATATTATTTATAAAATTTTATAAAATAATGTCTATAAAGTATAATAAAACTATTTATTGTTTCTTGAACAATGATGTAGTACTTAATATGAAATAATTTATATGAATGAAAACGTCCGTCTTTTAGAAGTTTTATTATATCGTAGATGAAATGACATGTTTCACCCTTCTAAGGTCAATGATAATATACCTAAGAAGGGCGAAATATGTCATTTCATCTAAAATATAATAAAATTCCTAGAAGACGGACGTTTTCATTCATATTAATTATCTAATAAAACTTCCAGAAAACAGTCGCTTTTATTCGTATTAATAATTTAAAATGGGGTTTGATATCATTGCTCTATAAAAAATAAATATTCTGGTGTAATATTCATTTGAACCTATGTTATGTAGCTGTTATTTCATATAGATGATTTATACCACTGTAACGATAGGCTATGTATCTACAAATACTCGCATATTATTCATTATCAGAAGCACAAAATTCGCTCATTAAATTTTTTCCGTGTTAATTAAACAGCATTTAATTTTAATTAGTAACATATTCGCTTGTCACTCGAATACATAATGGATATGTACTGTCTGTTTTTTTTTATACATTCAAGTAGTTTTTACATACCTGTCATGCCAAAATTGTACTATTTCAACTTTTTCTTTCCCGATTCTTCTATGACATACTTTGACTAAGTTATTTTCGAATTTGGCACTACATGAAAAAACTTTTTGTTTTGTTTTATATCAAAACTTTTAAACGTATTTTGGTTGTTTTTATCCAATTAATTTTCTATTAGATAATCCATTTTTTTGCCCGAAACATTACTTCAAAATTATTAGATTGTCGCGACAGCTATTTCGCCAATCTATGTTGGCATCATCAGATGCAAGTGTAATATCTCATGATGCTTACGTAGTTTGGCGAAACACCTGTCGAGTCTATATCATAAAAATAAAATGTGAGACTTAAATTAAATTAAAACATTGAATAATTTTCTATTAATTTATTTATCAAAATCACTCTATAACAAAGACTTTGGTAAATAACATATGCTGTACTAAAGTTGCAACATTTATTTATTAAGTATATATTCCGTACTATATATCACAGTGGATCACTAAAGATCTTATGTACAGGCTTTACCTATTTTAGTATACAAACCTTTTGTTGTTTTTTGTAAGATTAAGTTTCACAATCTTGTTCGCCGCTATCAATTTATTGTAATAATTCACCGTTTTTACATTGTGTTGGAATTCTTTAAAGATGACCCCGTTGTTTGGATAAAATATTTGTCCCATTCTACGACGCGGTGAGATATAGTTCGTTTAGTCTTTCTACTGTTCCCTGCAGGGGGCGGCGGGGGTAGGCCTGACTCCAGCGATAGACCAACGAGACCCATAAACAATCAATTTGAATAATAAATGAAAAAAGGACCGCTCATACAAAACAAACGTGGGAGATTGTTACTGAATCGGGCATGTTCTGTTTTCAAATACTACGAGGACGCTATTACAATATCAGACACTGTAGAGTATAATATAGAATTTAATAAATTAGTGTAATGCAAGAAGGGAATGGAAGAAGATCGAATCCCAGGGAAGATTCTTAGTACACGACCAGATGGGAAGACCAAAACTTAGGTTTATGGAAGGTGTGGAGCAATTGGTGTTACAAACTGGGGAATGCGGGCGATGGACCGGGGATAGTGGCGAAGAATTTTGGAGCAGGCCGGTGGCGATAGTGCGCTGGACCGCCAACGTTGTTGTTTTATACCACATTTTAGGTGGAAATGTAAGAAACTTGTAAACTTCATTATTAGTTCGATTTTAGTAATTCATTGTTTATATTGGTATAGGTATACGAATATTTGTGGATATATAGCTATTGTTGTAATGTTTTTATTTTTATTTTTTATATATAATAACTTTATTATTACTTTATTACTTTTAACGAAGTTAGTGTTGTTTACAAAGTATATAAAAAAGAAAAAGAAAAATATAAAACATCTACAACAACATCTACAGTATGGCGAACATAGAAGAAATAAAATAAATTGTTATAATGTTTTAAATCATCTCTATGACTTAACAGCTACATAGGTTCAAAAAAATATGAAGCATGAATATGTATTTTTTCTTCAACAACGTTGATGTAAAACTTGAATTATTAATACGATTGAAAACGTCTATTTATTTAGAAGTTTTATTATATTTTATGGATATTTTTGATCAAATTTTAAATTCAATCACACCTTAGCAAGGCGAAATATGTTTAACCATAACCCATAAAACAAACGCTTTCATTCTTATAAATTATTTCGATTTGAGTATTTTTACATAGTAAACCAAAGCTTAATAAAATACTTTTTTTTTAATTTGGGTGTCTCGTGGTTACCACTTCGACTGTTGAGGACACCGTTGCTAATATAAATACTCAAGATCCTAAAAGTTATTTAATCAACCATAATAATTTACTCGTAGAATTAAGTAAAGCAAACAAATATATGAAATACCACAGTAAATTAGAAATGAAATTTTTTCACGATAGTGTAATAGGGTCCCGCTTGTAATTGGTTTGACCTCTAACATAATTCTCCTGCCAGAGATATGCACAATAGTGGGTCGTTAGCCCGTTTTCTGTTCATTAACAATGTCAAGTTTTCACGTGAAATGTATTTCTTATTTGCTTCCACGTGAACAAATTTCTGTGTCTGCTGTTTTTTTAACAAATCACTTCTGACGCGAGGAATTCGTCGTGACCAATTCAGCACCGGTCTATTGAGTTATTGCGCAACGATACTATCAAACCGAATATTTTTGGTTCCATGAGCTTTGATACATTGCCGTAATTATGACTCCTACTGGATTCAGCCAAAAGCTAGGACCGCGTTTATTATCATCCCACCATAACAAAGTCCTTTCGTCCCGGTTTAATAAAACGCATTCCTTTAACAATACGTGCGATTTAAGTGTTATTCGGGGTATAGCTACCTAAAATGTGCGTAATCCTTTACACTTTAAATTTAAATGACTATGGTACAACTTTATAATTTGTAATAATATAATAAAACTTTTGCAAAAGTAAAATATTATCGAATTAAAATATTTGTGGTTAGGCAGAAAGAATGGACCGCCACACTGTTTTTTCCTAATACTTTTCTCGCTTCCTCAACATTCATTGTGTCATAGATGCACGTCGATTTCTCCGTCTCTTCATTTAGGCGACATTTAATATTTGATTAGTTTGATCTTGCTACGTTTTTCTCGGTCTTCCTCTATTTTTTGTTCCGTTTACCTCGTTTACATATGCTTTCCTTGCCATTCTTTCTTTCCTTCGGGGAGACGGCGTGATGGTCGATGGTTAGTTTACGTGTATCAATTTCGATCATTCTGGAATATATTTTTTCTTGATTATGTCAAACTATAAACGTAATATCCATGATTCTATGTTTACTGTAGAACAAGACTGGCAGCATGTAACATGGAACAATTTTCCTTCGCAATTTGATAAGAAGGTCTCTATTGCATAGCACCCGTTTCATTTTGAAGAAGCTGTTTCGGGCCATATCGGTAAATGTACAAAAAAAATTATGCTGTTAATTTGACTCTTCGAATAAGTACCATGCGAATATGACCCTGGTGCACCACTTATTGATCTGACTATAGTCAGTCGTAGCGGGCAAACAGTTAAAATCTACCCGAATTGATTTCAACATTTTAAAAGCTCTGTATTAGACACGGCAGATATACAATATCAGATTGAATAAATAGCTAATGCTCGGCATGCGTTGCAATGCCTCTTTCAATTATTTTTGTTATTTGTTTGAAGTAGATAAAAAAATTTAGATTCTTTTTGTGGATGTTGGACGATCGAAGTGTGCGCGGGAGATGCCTATTGGTGGCGATGAGGTACGTAACCCATCACACCGCGTCTCTCGCGGGGGCGAAAAGAGAAGGATGGAGTGCCGCATCGGTTAAAGTGTGGCAGTCCATTATTTCTGCCTACCCTTTCGGGGAGACGGCGTGATGGTTAGTTAGTTAGTATAAATGTAATATTCAACATAAAACATGTCATTTATTTGAATATTTATGTAACCTGGATACACTGTACTGTACTGCTCTCTTTAATATACTCGTAAACCTAATACGCGGGAGATGCCTATTGGTGGCGATGAGGTTCGCAACCCATCACACCGCGTCTCCAGCGGGCCGAAAAGAGAAGGATGGAGTGCCGCATCGGTTAAAGTGTGACAGTCCATTCTTTCTGCCTACCCTTTCGGGGAGACGGCGTGATGGTTAGTTAGTAGTTAGTTAGTATACCTAATATTAAAATTGCAAATATTTTAAGTATAAGGTTATGCCGTTCTTAACTTTTTAATAACTTTTTTCTACTATACATATATAATCACACAACCCCGATGAAGTGAATTGGTTGGGAGGAAACGTCTATCCTTCACTACAGTTCTAAGGGAGGAAACGTCTATCCTTCACTACAGTTCTAAGGGAGGAAACGTCTATCCTTCACTACAGTTCTAAGGTCTGTCAGCATTAACATTCGTCTTCTGTCTACACCATTTCATCCCTCGGTCTTCCTTTTAAATAGCAGTTGTATGTGCTTTTTTATTCATTATTGCAAGACCCAAGTATGCAGTTATTTTCAATTTCTAAAGTATATTTGTTTAACTCGTAAACCGTTAACTGATTGTATTTTCGTTTTATCGTTTTTACAACATTATTCCGTATTTTTTCCAAAATTTTAACGAATTTAAAATTTGCAGAACAAAAAATGTTCCGTAATTTATTGCGAGTGTCGTGTTTAACTCCAAAAGCGATGTGCAAAATGGAAACATCAGATTTAAGGCGAGCTTAAATACTTTAGCGATAACGGATGACGAACTGCAGTGGGAATACTTGCATCCGAGCATTAAGTTTCGTGTTTTATTCGGATTTCAGTCTGATTTTTTTTGTCTTGTGCTATTATTAAGTGGCTATTGTTATCAAACAATTACAGCTACTAAACTGTACTTTTCACATCGTAAATCGTTAGCGAATTTTTATGCACGTTGATTGTAACTCTTGATTATTTTTTACGCCTGTGCGAAAAATGCACTTGATTTTATTAAAAATAATTTATATATCCTGAACTTAAATATTCCACCCCAAGTGCAGGATTAGAATATTTCATAAATATTTACATAATATACATACCTTTTCATGCACTTTATGTGTAATTATTACTAGTTTTAGATTTACGGTACAGAATCTTGGTCAATGAATCATATAGAGCATTGCCGAATGTACTGGTTTGACATAAAGAAAACCAGGGCATAGATCCCTAAAAATAGGACATAAAGTACTCGTAGCAACACAAATGTGAATACGTAAAAGCAAATTACTATTAACAGACAGTATAATCATGAAATCCTTATTAAAAAAGTTCTTATTATTTTAGTATCAATGGCAAACAAGTCTCGTAAGGATGGTCTCAATTTGGGTCTTATCGCTAATATTTCTCTTGCCATTGTAGTGGAAGGTCGTTTCCAGGGGCGCCGTGTTATATTAACACCTCAGTGGAAGTACCTTCCTTGTTAAAAATAGTTTACTGACTTTGATAGACATTAAATCTAGAAAATCTTTTTGAAAATTTATTTTATGGTTAAAATACAAAGTGTTTCTTGTATTGTTTTTTTTTATATATATATATATTAAATGCTGTACCACAAAGTGAGTACTTCATTAGATTTTTTTTTCAATAGATAGATAGTTTTTAGTAAGTCACATTCAATGTTACATGGACATATTCTTTAATTTGGAGATAATGAAAGGGTGTTCTGGTAACACATTTAACTGGATTGCAGCGATATTATCTATGATGCTTAGACGCATTTTGATTGAATGGCTTTTACAAGTTAGTCATTTAAAGGTATGTCAGTTTCTGATTAATTCTTTCGATCGGTAATCTCTTTCTTTCTCTTTTTTAGTAGCGAAATACTAGAACAAGCCGCGCACTTACCTAGGCCACATTGCGTACATGTACATCATCTTGTATCACGTTTATCTCATTTAGAGAACCAGTTTTTAGTTTTGTGAGAATTCCTTGTACGAGGTACCCGCGCACCTACTAAATAATCAGTTATTTTATCCCAGATTGAAGCTGCACATGATTATATCGCCCGTCTGTTCATTGTGTAATATACATAGGTAGACTGAATATTTTTGTTCAAAGACAGACACTCGTTATGAAATTTTAAGGGAAAGGAAATTATAAATGCTTTCAAAATGCTACATTGTTATGCTTGTTAATTGATTAATATCGAAAACGACCGTTTTTTAGGAGTTTTATTTTAATTTATGGGAATGGCATGTTTCGCCTGTATAATTATCAAATGTTTGATAATTGATAATGTAAGACAAAGCATGTGATTCCCACAAGTATTAATAAAACTTCTAGAAAACCGAGGTTTTTATTTATATTGATTATTCTTCTTCTTCTTCCTCAGCCTATCCCCGTCCACTCCTGGACAAAGACCTCCTCCATTTGCTATCATGTCATTTTGTCCTGTGCAGACTGCATCCAGGTTATTCCGACGCGTCTGTTTAGATCATCCTTCCACCGCAGTTGCGGTCGCCCTGCACTTCTCTTCGCCGTCCACGGTCTCCAAGTCAGCTGTCTTCTTGTCCACTTTTCATCTGAGCTTCTGGCTACGTAACCTGCCCATTGCCATTGCCATTAATTAGCTAATATCAATGTTATTAACACAGTACATAATTAATTTATTGAAAGTTAAGGCATTAACACTGTGGGCGTCCATTGTAATACACTTTGGAATTGAAAAATAACACTGTTATTTTCCACTTAAATAATATATATCACGACATATTTCGGAAGACATAATTTTCTGTTTTCTTAAATCAAATATTAAAAAATTTATAAAGAAATATCTCCAAATCTATTCAATTAAAACATTTTCCTTAACATCTCGTATACTCGACCTATCTCAAATTTGATAGTATTTTTTTATTGCAGATATATATTTAATTAACTTTTTACACTCTGTTGTCAATGTTATAAACAAAATAAATTGTTCTTTTATGTATTTCATATTCGCCAAAATATTACACATTCATTCAACATTAAAATATTTTCCCAAACATCTCTGACCCTATCACGGGTCGGATTATATTATTAATGCGTGTCATTTTACTATCGAAGGTATAATTTAAAACAGCTTACTTCCTTTCGTGGAAACTCTTTACGGCACTTTCTGTTCTTAAGGAATGTTAATTAGCGGCATAATTCGAATATGATACCTTCGCCGAGTAATTTTAATAAATTTCTTCTCTGTAGCGGCTTCCGATAAGTATCGATTTCTATGTTTTATATTTCTGTCCGCCCCCAGTGTCACCGTCTTGGGTGTGGAGCGGTCTCTGGATTAAATAATCGTTAAATAATTAACAATATTTTAAGCAGTGTTCCCCAATATGGGAGGTGTTTTCATCACAGGAGAGCTTTCGGTCGGCTGTGCCCCCCGAGGACTATATATTTATAGCGGCATGTCAAGCTCACCAATGTGAGCTTTTGTTTAAAAGTAAAAAATAACTACTATATTACGATAATCAAATGATTTTACTGAAATCTCTTGATGGAAGTTCATTTTAAATAATAATTAAATAAAACGATGTTTTTTAACTACTTCCACTTTTGTCTTTATTTAGACAGCGACCGGTTTCGCCAGGCTCGCTGGCATCGACAGATTGGTCCAGTCTGTCGATGCCAGCGAGCCTGGCGAAACCGGTCGCTGTCTAAATAAAGACAAAAGTGGAAGTAGTTAAAAAACATCGTTTTATTTAATTATTACTATATTACGTGTTGTTTCTTGAACAATGTTATACAATTCAATTTTAAATGTGAAATAATTGGATTGGGTTATTGTCGTCGAGAAGTTCGAATTGTGGGAATGGCATTAACGATAGAAACCGTTAGTTCTGTTTTGTTTTATAAATCAAAGTACTGTTTTTAATACATTTTGAAATTGAGTTTACATACTCGTATTTCAAAGTTAGCTTTTGTTAGGAATTTAACGTTATTAAATGTCCTCAAGAAATCGGAAAAACCCTTAATATCGCCATTACTTTTATCGATATTTTTACGCTCTTCCTCTTTTTCGCATTTTGCATTTTTCAATATTATTATATTTTTAATATGTAATTTGCGGTTCGTTTTAATAATTCGCTTATTTCGCTTACTTTTACTTAAATGCCCTAGAAATAAAATCACTGTTGAACAATATGCATGAAAACCATACATGTTAGAATACCAAATGACTGGTTAAAATGTTGAATACAAGCAGTGTGAGTGAAGAGAGAAGACGCGGAAGACCAAGAAATGCATGGCATGACCACATTAATCATCTTTTAAAAGGCGGCCACATTTGAAGTAAAAAAAATCGATGAACGTGCATGTAACGATTTATGAATGTAGAGGCATCTCGAAAGGTATGTCAGGACAGGGGGAGTATGCCGGTCCTTCCTCTCTGCCCACCTCTCCAGTGAATCGGTGTGATGGTTGGTTAGTTAGTTAGTTCCCTTAAATAAATATTTCACGGAAAAGGGGTGTTTCTAAAAGAGGCTAAACTGAAGTAAGAAGATAATAATATATTTTTGATTAAGATGCGATGAGTGTAAATAAGTTTGAGATTCTTTGGTTTTGTCGCAAAATTGTTTTATTGTTGAACCATTTGCAACTAAGTAACGTACCTTTAGGCTATGAAACAGCACGCCTCTCTTGTCTATGGAACTATAATTAATTTGTTTATTGTTCTTTGATTAGCATATTTCTTATGCATTGTGTTATTACTCAATATAAAGTAATTATCACCGCTTTTGTCAATATTAACAAAGTTGAAATTAGCTCTCTTGATATGATTGTTATTATTTTTCTATCTGTGGACGCCCACTACTGAGCATAGGCCTCTTCCATTTGGCTGCACGACGTTCTTTCCTGGACTATCTACATTCAGTTTGTTTCAGCCAATAGAAAACATTTTCAATACGTCTAAAAAATAAACTTTAAAATGAATTGGCATCATGTGTTTCTTCTATATTCACCATCGCATCATGTTGTGGATTCACATTTGAATAATGTGTTACCGCGAAATCCTCCCCTAGTGTCAATTTGTATTAAATCTGAGGAAAAACCAAATAAAATAATCTGAAACAACTTATTTTAATAGCTGTTTTAAAATTCTTACATTTAGGAATACATTTGTACAATTTATTATTGTATATACCTACTGAAAATTTAACCCATCCTTATGAATGCATTTTTTGTTCATTATTTATTGTTTCTTGAATAGTTATGCCAGAGTACATTAATTAATTAATATAAAATTATTTTTTTGGGAATCACATGTTTCGCATTGCAAGGGATTTATATATTTTAAAATTATATTGTAGCAAGATAAAACACATCATCTCTTCTTCTTCTTAAAGTGCCCTGTCAGGTCACCCTGACGTTGGCGATCACTCTGGTAAACACTTTCCTATCCTGCGCTGTCCGGAATAGCTTCTCCACAGTTTCGATTCCCGTCCATTCCCTCACATTGCGCAGCCAAGAGATCTGCCTTCTCCCTGCCCCCCTGCGGCCCTCCACTTTTCCCTTCAAAATCAGATGCAGCAGGCGATATTTCTCTCCTCGTAGAACGTGACCCAGATATGAAATCTTGCGGACTTTGATCAATGTCAGCAGCTCTCTATTTACTCCTGAACGATTCAGGACTTCTGTGTTCGTCACTCTGTCTGTCCATGGGATCCTGAAATATATAATATATAATATAATATAATAAAATAAAACATCTCTATATAATATAATAAAACATGTTGAAAATATTGTTTTTATAAATCTAGAACTATATATTTTCCCTCATAAAAGTCCATGCGTAATGGTTTATGGTTTCAGAATTAATTATATTTTTTATGGTACAAATTGTACTAACTACTAATAAGCACTGAAGTGGTAATACATGATAAAAACCAATATATGAAGTGATGTGAAGTTTTGATAAATTAATTCGTGATGATATAATGAGCAGGATTCTTCTGGGCGAGCGATCCGTGTTCTTCCACTATCGGTCCATCAAGCTGAGGATATCAAAATACCCGACCCGCCGTAATCACGCGGACGTGTGACCGCGGAGGTGTTTGTTAAACTGTGTAATTGACTTGTTTCCTAACACCAGATAACGTGATCTCTCCTAAACACCTCAAACATGAGCCGGCCGCGACTGTCCCAGGGTGCTGCACGATCCACTAATAATATATTTTGTTTTAATTACGGTTATTATATCAAAACTATACATTTATCAGTTAATTACGCATACTCTCACATTTGAAATATTTTTTGCCAGTATAATATATTAACTACCAATGATGAAGGTGCAAAACCTTTGTTCGTATCGAGAAAAATTAACTCGAAAGCAGAAAAATCTGTGTTTTAATTCATAAAAAAATTGGTCATTATGGATTTCCACAGTGTTATCGCCTTAAGTTTTGATATTTAGTTGCCATTTTTTATAATAAGTATTATTTCTTTATTATTTTGATTGTAATGCCACAACCATATTGTTTTAAACATTGTAAATAATATCTATATTCTGGGTGTTTAAAATTTTGCTATTTGCTATATAATTACTTGGTAAGGCGAAACCTCATATGTGAAAACTACAGTATAATAATACATTACGCGAATTCAAATTGATTTGACGTGGAACTTTAAGTCATTTTCTTGCAATTTTAAATTAATATGATATATTTAATTATTAAACACTTATCATATATCGTATAGATAATTAATACAATATCAATAAAAAAATCTTTGATAAGAAGTCATTACTTGGTGTTTGGACACATTTAACACTTAATTAAACACTTTTTGTACTTGGTATTGGTTGTATACCAAGTACAAAATGTGTTTAATTAAGTGTTAACAAAAAATCGTTTTATTTAATTATTATTTAAAATAAACTTCCATCAAGAGATTTCAGTAAAATCATTTGATTATCTTATCAATATGATATATCAAAAAGGATACAACCGAAAAAATAAAGTTAACATGTTATTGATGGTTGAGGTTTTTGTTTTGTAAAACTCCATTATAATTATTGTATATAATAATAAACGCGATTGTTTAATGGTTTAACTTGATTTAATTCATATTATTACTTATATAAATAGTAGTTACAAATTTGTTTCGCCTTGCGAGGGCATTTTCAAACTCGTGGTGTTTGAAATTGTCCTCGCAAGGCGAAACAAATTTGTAACTACTATTTATATAAGTAATTATATGAATTAAATCAAGTAAAACCATTAAACATTTATTATTATATACAATAATTTACATGTTATCATCAATATTGATATTTAAATCAATTAAATGTTGGAAGGGTTTGGAAGTGACACATATCCAGCAGTGGAGTAAAATTGTCTGAAAAGAATAAGAAATCAATAGATACTTGTTTTAATTTATTTACTCGTATGCATCTTCGTATGTATACTGCGAAATAGAGGATATCGTTCAGTGGAGTAGATCCAGAAGAAGATACTGGAGGGACCATGTAGCCCGAATGGATGGTGACAGACTCGCATATACAGCCGCTTATGAAATCCCCTCCGGACACCGCCCACCTGGAAGACCGCCTAAGAGATGAAGGGACAGCTGGATCTCATCATCCGACGAGATATGATTTCTGTGTCACAGATCGTCAGATCTATTAAAATAAGAAGAAGAAGAAGAAGAAGTATGTATCTTCCAAGTGTTTTCAGAATTATTCTAGAAGTACGATTTTTAATATTCGCTTATAATTTGTATATACGAGTATATATTTTGTAATATTTAAAAAAAATGTAAATTTACTTAATGTCTGTCCTTTTACGCGTTTTGTGCTGCTGTGAATCGTGATACCAGTAGTATAATCAATGTCGTCAATGAAAAGCTAAAAGTAAAATCTAGACTTTCATGACTTATGCGAATTATTTCAGGATTAAGATATATGGTAAGTTTACTATTAGATCCCATAATTTTTGTGGTGTTGATGATTTAATGTTTTACTGAGCCGTTGTTGCGGCATTAACAGCTTCGGGTAAGCGGAGAGAGCCCTCTATGGCTTGGCCATAAATATACTAAATACAGTTTTTTTAAATACATAATAATGTTTGTTCATTCAAGTATTTACTTAGGTATATGATATATTATAACATGATGTTTTTTGTAGTGTTTTTTTTTTAGCATTTAATACAAGCGAAGGGTTGTAGACCATTTCTTCGATTTAGGAATTTTTATTATCAAAACGATGCATTCATTCCGCGGTGTCAGATTTCTAGATAGTGCATATTTCAAGCGGTGTTCAGTTACGATTATTCCGCCTCGGCTTGTAATGTGCGAGGACGATTTAATTCTCGATCCGATCAAGATAACCTCCGTTGCTATTGACAAAAAAGTTTCGTATATCACGTGCTTAAGTGACGCTTTAGATATTTTATTTTTTTCTCTAATGTTAGCAGTTTAAGTCGAATGTATTTACATATACATATAGTCTCATAGTTAGGTGGCAGAAGTTTTACTGATACCTAAATAAGTTATTAAAAAATTACTTTTCGATTAAAATTTTGTAAAAAAAAAAAAAAAAATTTTCAATTATGAATAAATAAAATGATTATATTAGTAAAAAAAAAAACATATTATTTCCTCCATGTTTTTTAATGGTGAGACATTACATTTATATTGTTTTATCTCCCACGATGCAGAACCAACCTGCCAATGGTTATGCCGGTAGGTAAAGCAATATCTTTGCTTAATCGTATCACCTCGGAGTTTGACATATTTTGTGATAGTTTGGCTCATCTGAGGGAAGTACTATCTTTATAATAATTGTATGGTATATTTATTTTATTAATTTGTCATGCATCTTATGTTTCTCGCTCTTTTGATTAATCTATTATGTATTACTTATTATTGTGTATCTCTAACTTGTATCTTTAGTGTATTGGAAAAAAAATCCGGAAATGCTTTAGATATGTTTAAAATAAATAAATGAAAT
This sequence comes from Lepidostoma basale, assembly GCA_022606425.2. Classification (NCBI taxonomy): domain Eukaryota; kingdom Metazoa; phylum Arthropoda; class Insecta; order Trichoptera; family Lepidostomatidae; genus Lepidostoma; species Lepidostoma basale. Next base: position 877,948 of record JAHDVF020001433.1, on the reverse strand, counting down.
GAAATAAATGAAAATGAAATATTGAAATGTTTTCATTCATCATCTTTTGGGTAGATTTTATAATTGATAATTGCCTAAATTTCTCTTTTTTAATGTTCTTCAATGGAATAACTTCTGCCACTTGACTATGTACTCATTAGTCTTAAAAATCGTATTTTCTAAGAAATAAAACATTTGTCTTAGATATATAATATAATATAAATAATGAAGCATCCTACACACCACGAGATGAATGCAGATAACTGGCGAGGATAAAGTTAGTTGTGTTTTAATGTAATTTGTGTAATGGATATACGGGTAAATAATATGCTTTCATACCTTATTAAGAATTATAGTTAGGTCGTAATAAATATACACTCTTCTCGTGTTTGAATTTGCGTAGGTTTGAGACTAGCTGAACTAAATAATTGAAATACCAAATATTGTTAAAATTTCGTAGATATTTTATAAACAATAATATTTTTGTCCTATTAAAGGGTGTTTATTTAGAGGTATACAATACATATTCCAATAAATATAAAAAACACATTAAAATAATGATAATGTTAATGATATTCGCTTTATTCAATAGATCATTTTTATGCCATTATTGTTTAAATATGATTTCGGACATATGAGCGCCACGGCTAGCTCGAATTAAGCGCAATCGTGAAGTTAAATTTTCGACAATTGTCGTCTTTGTGGGTGCGTATTATCCACGAGAGTGTACGTGGTGCGAAAACGATCCATGGTCTTCCGAATAACTTGCTCGGATGGACGATTATGTCGACCGTAAAATGGACGTAGTGCACGATAAGTTTGGCGAACCGAACCATGATTTTCAAAATAAATTTGCACAATTAGCAAGCGCTATTCTGACGTCAGTCTATTCATTGTGAAATGGTAAAACGTAATTACTACAAATCGACTGTCAACTGTTAAATTGACAGTCAATGTCAAGTAGAAACAATGATGCCAGTTTTAAAACCAAACCTCTAAAAAAACATCCTATATTATCGTCACCGAACTGCGATAATGTTGATAACAAATGTTAGCTTTAAAGATGTACAAAGCTTTTAGATAGTATTCCGAACATACGTACATTTAAAACATCATATAGGTACATTATTCTTCTTCTCAGTCGTATTCCTCATGATTGAGGGTCATATCCATTCTGTAAACCATTGAACATGGCACGCCATGCGCTTCTGCCACCGGTCACTCTCCATAATAGATTTAAATTTATTGTTTTACAGACTCAAAATACATAGATTCGTCTGTCGGTTAATGCCAAGTCTCATTGATTGCGGAAGATTTGTTATAGGTTGCTAGTATACACGTGCGTTGAAATCATTTTCTAATATTCAAAAGTTCCACGAGACCGCGAATAGATGTTAAGTGGAAATCAGGAATTTTATTATTCAAATAAAGTCGTTAGCAGTGGTCAAAAGTTTATATAATTTTTAAGGTCTGTTTATAAAAAATAGCTAAATTATTGAGTATTTGCACGTTATACATATATTTAGTACAATACTTTGAAAAATAATATATAAAAAAAAACGTATTATTTTTTTTAGATTTATTTTGTGGACGTTGGACGATCGAAATGTGCGCGGAAGATAGGCAACTCCCGGTGGCGATGAGGTTCGCGACCCATCACACCGCGTCTCCCGCGGGGGCGAAAAGAGAAGAATGGAGTGCCGCATCGGTTAAAGTGTGGCAGTTCATACTTTCTGCCTATCCCTTCGGAGAGACTTATGTTTTTTTTTTTTTTTTATAAAAAAAATATTGTTTTCTTTTCGACCGGTTTCTGCTGCTCGCTGCGATCTTCTAGGTTTCAACAAGTAATTAATAATAATAAATAACGAGCACTAAAAACGCCGTTAAGCATTAGGAATAAAAAAAAACGGGATTTTGCCTAATAAGTGATACCTTATGAGTGATTTTTATGATCTTAATTAGAAATTATGTTCTTTAAATGTGTGTTTATTTGCGTATCTTTAAAAATTCTTCCATTGTAATTAGGATTTTTTTTGAAAAGGTATATAATTAATTAAGTACGTATGTATGTTTATATTTTAAATTGTTCAAACATTTTGGTCAACGCCTGAGTACCTACGGACAGTAAAATTAATACGTGTGTAGGCAGATATCTTCATTGGATGATCCTACTATTATATTATATTTCTCAGATGACATAGGTGCCCGCTCTAATGTTTCTGTCAGGCGCTTTCTCCAGATGCCGTATATCTTACTGGAATACACAAACCATGTCACCTCCTAACTCCGGCCGTCACATGTGTTTGGGGCTATCCTCCCGCTGTGAGGGGTGATGGGAGGCAAATGCCTATCTTCTCGTGTCTTGGAATTTTTCATCTTGCATGCATGTTAGTCTATGACTAAGCCGTTATTCCGTTATAAACCGCGTTTTTTAAATAAGTGCTTCCTCCGAATTAATAATATTTATAATCTCAGGAATTTTATGTATTAATTTTTTTATCATAACTTTTAAACTTACATTACTTCTCGTAATAATATCTTGTTGGATAATTTTCATAAAATAAAAAATGGCAAGTAATTTTAATTCATTTTAAAAATACCCTTTTCCCAATCAGTCATTTTATTAAAAATAATAATAATTAATCTGGACAAACAAACAAACAAACAAACCATCACGCTGTTTCCCTGAGAGGGGTATCCAGAAAGAATGGACCGCCACACTACTCTATCCTGGCAAACCTCTCTAGCTTCCTCCAAATTCATATAAAGAGTCATACACGCACGTCGATTCCTCCAATTTCTAACATGACCAACCTTTAAAATTTGATTAATTTGGTCATGCCATGTTTTCCTCGGTCTGCCTCGACTCCGTACTCCATTTACATCATTAACGTATACTTTCTTAATCATTCTTTCTCGAGCCATGCGTTCCATGTGTCCGAACCATCGTAGCGATCCTTTCATTATTTTGTTCATAATACCTTCTTCCGCTCTACATTCCTTTCTTATATCAGCATTTGAGATTCTGTCGTATATCGTTCTACTACACACACGTCTTAGGGACCATTTATCTGGAGATTAAATAAAACGCTTAAACTCATTTATAATGGTAATATATATATTTTTATTATCAGATATTGTGTTTGCACACATATGGCATTAAATAAATGCATTATTACAACTAAACGAAAACTTTCAGTTATTATGACCTATCGATTGTTTATTGTTTCTTAAACAATTATCTCAAACTTCGTATTTATTATTGAATTTTTAAAATGTTTTATTGAAATAGTATGTTTTGCCTTGTCATGTCATTTTCAGTATTTGATGATGCTCTAGCTAGGCGAAACATCTCACTTATGTGTAATAAAACTTTCAAAATGTGACGTTTTCTTCAGTATAAAATAATAAACGATTGCACTAGTTTTTTTTCAGCGTTGTCTCATTGGACATTAAAATAACATTTCTTGTTCGCACTTGATTTTCTTCTCACGGTCATCTCGATTATTACCTGCATATCGCATTCTTCTAGCTCACGTATCGGCCGGGGTTTGATGCCGCCCTGGACTCGGTGGCGCCCGGTCGCAGATGATATACGGAGGGTCGACATCTGACAAGAGGAACTAATTATTGTGGGCGGGAGAAAGTTAATTCCCGCTAACAGATCCACGCAGGGCCGCTTATGAGGCCCCGTCACCGCGCTGAGTGCCGGACCATTCGTTTCTCAGACTTAACGCACTCGGTTATGAAAATAATACTTAATTAGTGCGCCATTTGTTTCAATGTTAACAACGCAGCGTGTGTCGATACCACTAGGTCCGCACTCCGCACTCTCCACTACGCGCCTCGAACAGGCACGCCGTTAGTTCGCTAAACTATCAATAGCGTCAACGTTTTAAACGGTTTATTGCTTTTGAGATAGAATGATTGACAAATTTATTGCATCTTTGAGTGATGATGACGAATGCAGTATATTAATTAATATTTCACTGAAATACTTATCAATACATTGAGTTATTTCTCGGTGAGGAGTTGTTTTCATGACTATCAAGTAAAAGCTTCATAATTTTTATAGGAATAATTATGGTAAAGTTATTAAATATTTCGCCTTTTCGAAAAAAAAATCCAAAACCGAAACTGAAAACTCTTTTGAAATAGAATAAGTTGAAAAAGACAATAAAACCATCAGTAAAATTCTCCTTTTCGAAAAAAAGCCAAAACCGTTTGAAAACTGAAAACTCTTCTGAAATAAAATAAGCTGAAAAAGACAATAAAATCATCAGTAAAATCATCAAAAGCTGAAAAAGGCCATAAAATTATAGGCTGAAATAAACTAATAAAACAACCACAACACAAAGTATGGCGAACATAGAAGAAATTATTTTCTGAAGTCTGAAAACTTTTATTAGTTTTGTTTATAGTTTTAGTTAACCAGGCTTTCTGAAATCTCTTTCACTGTTTTGACTTAGGATGTGATGTATACCATGTGTTTTAGGTTGCTTGAACCAAATTACTGTATACAATTTCTCGTGACATGTGATAGGTAGCCAATCTATCGCCATTTTATTGTCACGTGAATTCTACACCAGACCAAAGACAGTGTGACAACCACACTGCCATCGCCGGGAATCGAACCCGGAACCTTCGGCATGGAAGTCAGAGCTCTTACCACTCTGCCACGAAGGTCGTCAATGTTGTGGTCAATTAAAGGTTTTATTGACAATTATGTAGATTAACCTTATGCTATCTAGCATCATTAATCCGTACATTCTGCACAGTAAGTTATACATGTATGTTATTCAACATCTCCAGATATTTCTTATTTATCAAGTATACCATTTTCTAATGCACAAAACGCATAATCGCTTAATGTTATATTTGTTGAATTTATGGGATTCACGTCGTCGATGAATTTTTTTTAGACTAACGCTAAAGATATAGTTAATGATATTATAATTTATTTTACAATCTTCAATATGAGCAAAATTGTCATTATTATGAAGAAGGAATCCGGTCGTGTCCAGGCTCGAACCCAAGTCCCCTGGATCAGAAGATCCATGCCCTAGACCACGACCCGATTTTACCCGAGAAGCTGTTTAGGCAATTTCAATTTCTAGTGTCTATGTATGAAGTTTTTCTTTACATAAATACACAAATAATATCGTTTTCTGAAGATGCTATTTCCACTTGAAGTCTAAAGAATTTTTTTTAAAGCTTAACCTTTGACAACTGCCAAAATATCTACTTGAACTCATTTTTTTACTATCAATTAGAAATTACCCCGACGAAGCTCCAATGGGATTGAAACCTGTTGGTTCGTATATTGGTGTAAAAACAAAATAAGTCTTTTAAAATTATTTCTAAAGCTATTCGGTTGTCTTGTTGTGGGGTTTAATATAGAAAATAAATATTAGTCATAAAAAATATTAATATGAACGCATTCGTGGTGAGTTTCCCAATATTTTGCTTTGTACATAATTATATTTTGAGTACTATTATGATCGTATTTTACTTTAATAAAACGTAACTCTAGATTATTTAACTTTATTAGGGTTAAAGCTTTAGATACACGTAATTATATTCTACTCATCTTATTGCATTTAATGGCCTTCTTAATTTTACGATCATTTTACATTATGTGTGAGTACAAAAATATTCTTCGAATCGTAAATCCTTTCAAGAATTGCAATTAATGGTAATTCAACACTTCCCCATGACTTTTATGAGGGATAGCTTCGTTAAGATATTATGTATTGGTGATTTATGTAATAAAATATGCCTGCTTTGCTTTATACTGCAATTCTAATAATTGAGTACTCTTTTTATAATTATTATAGGATTTGTTCAATCATAATAAATAATTGGATGCGTTTTAATTTCGTTCTATTTTTCCATAGTTTAAGAATATCGTTTTCTGAAGACGCCATCTCCACTTGAAATTTAAAGCTATCCAGATGACTGTTGTCTGCTTGAATTGAGAATATAACATATTAGTTATAAAAAAAGTATTAAAATGAAGGCTTTCATAATAAGCTTCCAAATAGTTTAGATATAGCATGCAGCTCTCACAGAGTTCGGATCAGAAATGAGACGATAAGGTATGTGTGTGTGGCGCATTCTAATAATATGAAGACACAGTGAGGTGGGGAAGAAGCAGAAGGTGGTTTTGAAGGGATCATGTGAACCACATGGAAGAATCAAGACTTCCAACATTTTGCAAAAAATGAAAACCCCAGCAAACGACTACGAAGCTCGTAATCATCACGAGGATGCATTTATATTTGTGTATACCATTCTTCCGATAAGAAGGTATGATACCCTCATCAGGTGTATGGAATTTCTTACAAATTTCTTACGGATTCAATTTAGTGGGTTGAAGTAGGAACGATTATATTGTACCAATGAATGTAGAAATAATGAGATCTTTTTATTATAAATAAACTTTCATTAATCAACTTATTGAACGCTAAGGCATTAACACTGTGGAATTCCTTAGGAAATAATATACTTAGGAAATTGAAAATAACTTTGTTTAGTCCACTTGAAAACATAATTAATAATTATATTCCTCCTTTTACTCCTTTCTCCTTAAATACTTTGTCTACAATTAATCTCCCAAGCTCCCATTCCCATACAAATGAATCATTTATTAATTTCTATATAAATTTTGTCTTTTCAAATGTATGTTTTTTCTAAATTACAATTTTTTTTATTAGAGATAATCCCAATTTGAAAGAATTATAATAATTTTTTTTATTATATTAATATCATGTATTATTATTATTTAATATTATTTATTAGTTCTTACTGTTAAAAAATAATAATAGTACTTATAACAAATAGCCCAGGTTACTTTTTAAATTTGAACTATTGTATCGAATTTTAAATGCGTTTTTATTTGTTTAGTTTTTATTATATTTTTACACCTGAAGATGGAGGTATCCTCCGAAACATGGTGTTTTTTTTAAAATATTTTTTTAAATAATTAGTGCATAAAACAAAGTTATTTTCAATTTCCGAAGGATATTAATTAATCAATCATATTTATATTTTTCTTCGCCTTTCTCTTCAATGTCAATTTCATTTGCATATTGCCTTCACATATGAAGTACGTAGATTCTCAACAATAATTGCGGTAATGTATTTAATCGTATACGATAGCAACTCCCACTTAATGGTGCGCAGTCCATAAAGTGTGCCGAAGAGGTCCATTAATGCGGCCTCGCGTATTGTAATTTAAGCCTTCCTTCCAATCAATTACGTCTTCATAATTACCGCACGGTCCTCGCTAGGAGCCGGCCTGGTCACCTTATCGGCCCTCATCTGATAGCTTTATTATTCTAAAGCGCACTTTCATCGGATTTATTTGTATATTCTTACTTTATCTGCGAAATTCCTCTCTTTAATCGAGCATGATTGTTATTATCTCATAGGTTTACAGTATGGTACACAGATAAGGCGCGATAGCGAGAGAGCGCGAAGAATACAAGTTACATCAATTGCGCTTATATTTTTAGCTTCATGTAATTCTGTATTGATTGATCAACCATAAACTTCATTCTGAAAACAGTGATTTGCCATATCATTAATGACGATTTTTCTATGAATTAAAACAATGACGAATTTTTATGAATTAAAACACTGTTTTTTCCACTTTTGAGTTTATTTTTCTCGACATGTTTCGAAGGCTTACATCTTCATCATCGGGAGAACGATATAAACAGTTTATTTCTAAACGATATAAACAGTTTATATCGTTCTCCCGATGATGAAGGGGTAAGCCTTCGAAACATGTCGAGAAAAATAAACTCAAAAGTGGAAAAAACAGTGTTTTAATTCATAAAAATTCGTCATCATGGAATTCCACAGTGTTAACGACTTAAGTTTATCTAAAATTAAAACAATGTTTTTTGCAGTCTTTAGATTACTCGACAACTTTCGAAGGTTTTACAAATTCATCATCGGGAGAGCGATATAAACAGTCTATATCGTTCTCCCGCTGATCAAGATGTTAAACCTTCTAAACATGTGGAGAAAAAAAAGTGTGTTTTAGTTCTTAAAAAATTCATCATTATGGAATTCCACGGTTTATGTTAACGCCTTAAATTTATTAAAAAATATAGAATAATTGTACACGCTTTATATGTTTGTATATTTTTGGAAGGTTTTAGGGTGATGGTAGTATTTATACAATTTTATTTAGTTTTAATATACAATATTAAATGTCAACTTAAGTCTCGCAAGTCAACCGTATATTTTTAGATTATAAAAAAAAATATCGTCTTTCTTTGTATTTTCCAAAGGAATATTTCCATTAAATTCTCGTTCCGTTGTTCAGGTATGTCTAAATCTATAAGATTAAGTCACCGGAAGGCAACAAGTTTAGTAGTGTCCAACGATCTCTATGATAATAAATATCTGGCCTATTGTGTTATTTTAATGCAAATAATTGCAGTTAGAGAGTTCGTGCTAAGGGGCGTACGTTTCTGACTCCTCACTATCCGTTTGTTGAGGAAATTCCTACGGAGAGGCGTTACAGCGATATCTATTACTTTACCACCTCAGCCATTGATTTATACTGATCCTGCCTTGTTCCGAGTACTTTGTATCGTGCATTGTTTCCTCTTCGGGATCATTACACACTTCATTGCATATTCTTCTTCAATCACACATTGTATTCTATTATGGCCATAGCCAGTTGCGGGACTTCACCTGTGTCTAACGAACTTACTAACCATTACGGCGTCTCTCCGAAGGGATAGGGAGAAAGAATGAACCGCCACACGATTCTTTCCTGACATGCTTTTCTCACTTCCTCGACATTTATCTAACGTGTCATACACGCAAGTCGATTCCTCGGACTTTTCACGTAGCCGTCATTTAATTAGATTAAATTGGTCATGCCACGTTTTCCTCGTAATAGTAAAACTAACGGAACCATTACGACATCTGCCCAAAGGGGTAAACAGAAAAATGGGTCTCCATATTATTCTTTCATACTATTCTCGTTCCTCAACATTCATACATCGTGTCATGCACGCACGTCGATTTCTCCAACTCCTCACGTTGCTGACATTTTATATTTGCTAAATTTGATCGTGCTACGTTTTCTTCTATTTCTTGTTCCGTTTACGTTTTTCTGTATACTTTTTTATCACTCTTACATTGTGTCCAAACCATCTCAATTATAATTGTACTATTTTGCTCATTACACTTTCATTCGCACTGCATTAACTACTTATATATAATCAAATGATTTCTCTTGATGGAAGTTCATTTTAAGTAATAATTGTATAAAACGATGTTTTTTTATTATTATACTTTTTTCACTTTTGTCTTTATTTGGACAGCGACTTTATCGTGTACAGATTTACCTCACAAATGTCTAATAGATCTCATTTCTACTGCAATTATTTAACTAAAAAAAAATTCTTAACGGCAACGACCTACGTGGAATTAAACTAAATAACTATGAAAAGTTTTATGAATTATTTTTTATTTTTATTCTTTATTTATTATTGTAACACATTATTATGCACTATCGATTATCGGCCATTTTAGAAAATTAAAAATCGACGAAATTGCTTTGACAGTGATCTCTCGTAGAATCTTTCTTCCCATCACGTGTTAATAATTATGTAAGTTAATAAGAAGATTTTTGGTTGGCTGACGTTGTATGAAATCACGAAGGATTAAATACAATTATTCGACCTCTCGGCAACGACCCCACAATGGAATGAAACAATTTATTTTAAATGTACGGATAAAACCTAAACCTAATATTTCCGGCTTACGGGCCGCCTGTTCACACTGTTCACACCCGGCGGACTGTCAGCCCGTCAGCGGCCCGATCTCGTAAAGGATTATCTCGGAGTGCCACCGGTTTGAATTAAGTTATTGTATTTTAAAGAAGTGTAATATATTCATGCGAGTATGTTGATGTCCCCCACAATAGGAGAATACCACGAGAAATTAATACTTCATCTCCTCGCCAGTTCGGCGATGAAGCATGGATGGTATAATTTATCTACGTAATCTTGATGCGATCTGTTGACCATGAAATAAATCGTGTATTGATCACACAAGCATCTACATTAATTAATTTTATACACAACATATGTTGCCAAGTAACTCTCTGTTACGCTTTTCAAAATAAAACATTTTTTTATATTTACAGTTTGTTAATTAATACGAACGAATTTCACTTTATTAATTATTGTTGAAACCTTTGATAATGTTCTTAGCAAGGCGAAACATGCAATTTCCATCGAATTAAATAATTATTCCAGAAAACAGACGTTTACGTTCGTATTAATTGTTTATTATGTAGTTTTATCATTTTTCAAGATACAATAAAAACATATGTGTTTTTTATCGTTTCATAAAAATGATATTAAACTACCAATTAAAAAATGAATCTTTATTAAAACATAATTTTTATTATATTTTTTGGAATTGACATGTTTTGGTCGTGCTAGAGAATTAATTTTTTTTTAAATATTCATCATATAATAAAATATTCACCATATTATTCACTGTTATTATCGAGGCTTTAAAAAAAATTAAAAACCCTTAAAACTTACGGAAGAATACCATGAAAAAGTTTTGTATATTCAGTTATAACCTACTACGGTTTCGAACTATTATATCTTAACCGGTCACAATCGTAGAGTAAAAGATTAAACATATTAGATGTTAATAATAAAATAATTTTTACTGATTTATTGTATTTAAAAATATATTTTATATCACCCTTGAAACATGTTTTTGAATTGGTAAATTTATTAGTTTACCCAAGTTAAATGAATTAACCTAATATTTCATAATTAGTTTTACCATATATGGCTATTTTCTGGAACCTTTCGTAGTTTTAGTTTTATAAACGTTTCATTGAAAGTTACTGTTTTTTTCTATACTCTTTGTGTAATTATTATATATAGAAAAAAAAGGTTTTATTTTAAAGCCCACGGCAAGTGTGATATATGTTCCTCTTACTATTTTTCGACAAAGCTTCGCATCTCACACTTGCTTCCTAATTTAAGAATTGGTTTTTCTTTCATTGGCATGACACGAATGTTAACAGTGTTTAGTTTACTTAATTCCCGGTAGCTTTTAAGGTTTTTCCGTATTCATATAATAACTGTAAAAAGTAGATCAAGTTACGAAATATTGCTTTTAAAAAGTATTTTCTTTTTTTGTTAAAATGTAGTAGTCATTTCGACCCCAGTGAGATGGATATATTACTCTCTATGGCGCATACGAATCAATTTAGTTTGATAAATGCGTAAATAATTTGTGTTTTGTGTTAATTAAAATCTTTCATTTTAATTAAATCTTGGTTTAATGTACGCGTACGGTGCACGTGTAATTATTTTAATTGCAATCTTGGCAGAGATATGATTATTAACGGTGATACAGAAATACATATTTGATACAGAAATACACAGGCAACAAAATATCACACATAACTGTACCTATTTTTTTATTATCCCAAATTATACGCTTCACTAATCTATCTGTTGATTTTTTAGTAAATTAAATTACGGCTATAATAATGGAGCGACCGACAGTCCCGATATTACACTCATGCCGTTTTAATTTCGGTGGAAGTTATCTCGGGATGTTTAGGTTTAATTTATGTTTGTATTAATAGCACAAAAGAGGAACACTGCCGGCGTACGGAACAATTAATAATAACACGCTAACAGGTTCCAGTGTGCACGCTCGGACGCCTAATTTATGGCGAGTATTAGATTAAAACGATTTTCGGCAAGCGGACAACTCCCTCCGATAAAACATGGCGTGAACACTTTTTCACGGCGATTTATTCGTACGTGTATATTCTCACAGAATCTTATCGAATCCGCTGTTCGCTTATTATACCTATTCATTAACATAGTACGGACGTGTTGATTCGGTCAGAATGTAATTGAATGAATGGAGCATCCAGCTCTCGGCTAATCTCCGGCCTAATATTTATCTAAGAGCTCGTTTCGATGATGACTAATAAATTGCCAGCTCAGTTTATGTGTCTTATTTTTAGACACAAACGGCGTTATTTGCTTCTTCAAATTTTATTTTTATCGTGTTTTTTTTTGCAATTTAGACAGACATCTATTGACTCTTAGTGTATCGAAAATTGATAAACGTTTCATACTACATAGAAATCCATAACATTTAAAGGAAAATTTAGGATTTCAACAACATTTTAAAATATCTACATACTTGGTATTTTACGCTAATTTATTGTTTAAATGTATTAAAGTAATTTCTTAGACACTTCAAGTTATTATTATTTCCTATTCAAGTTCACTTTTAATACGCCCCCTGAACATTCCAATTTTGACTGGCTTTACTGAAATACCATTTTATTATTATTTTTTACGAGACCATAGCAATGATCCTCTCCTCAAAAAATATATATTCTCGCGTTAGGATACGCGATCTGCAATGCATACCGCACCCTGGTGCCAGAACAAACGTCCTGGCGCAACATACCGTGATTGAGGTATGTTGCTCCTAAATGGAGTGTCAATCCATGTGGTCATTTTTCAAATGAGCTATATGCCCGATTTTAGCAATTTGGTAATAATCTTAATTATATACAGTAATTGGGTTGTAAGAAACGTGTTGTAAAAAAAAAAATAAACCACTATAACATGTTTATAGAAAAAAAAAATTAAATCTATAAATATTGACTTCTGGTGCGAGGTTGGAGTAAAATAATTTCGGTTTGAGTAAAATTATAAACTCACAAAAAAATAAATGTATTGAATTAACCTTGTCATTATTGATAATGGTTTCTTTTTTTGTTACATGTCTTTTGAATCTTTTTTTAAACCATGGACACTGAATTAATTTGAAATAATTACCGCAAATAATTTTGAGTCTATGGGTTCGAGACTATAATTATTTTTGGTGAATAACTATATACAATTTCCATTGTGCGCCGAAGACGTTGGCGATGAAATCAATTTATCCACATTGGAAGATACGAGTACATAATACGCATTTGAGATGTTTCATAAAAGCAGAATACGTCCGAAATGATAATTGGTTTCGATTCTGGCACCGAACAAAAGAGTAAATATTGCCGGTAAAAAACGGTTATTGTAGACTAAAATTGTTCCTCTTCTAAATTTATGAATAGACGCGATTGTTACTTATCTTCGGTGGAATTTATTGCGTCACCATCCAATTACCACAAGGAATGTTTTCAAATAAACCTACAATCATTATTTGGACACCGAACGTGAAAAAACATTTTAAATATGTACACAAGAGAAACAGTACGAAACACATACGAGTACGTAGGTGCCTACATTAGAGCTACTAATAATATTCTTCTTATTTTCTTCGATGTGTTACTCACAACTGTAGCTGCACCTCCCTAAAAAAATCTTTAATTCTTTTAGCGATTTCTTCAAATATTTTGGAGCAATGTTACTATTAAGATAGTATTGACAATCTCTTGCTTTATAATAATAATTTAATGGATTATAAATTAAAAAAAAATGTTTTTAACTAATTAACCAACCATCACGCCTCTTCGTAGGCAGAAAGAATGGACTGCCACACTTCAACTGATATGGCACTCCGTCGCCTAATCGCCACCAATAGACATCTCCCGCGTTCAGCATGTTTGAATGTTATTGTTAATTTCATCCTGTTAATTAATTTATATGTTACTTCATGAAAAGTTTTATGTTTCGCCTTCAATACTTTGTTGAGTAAATGTTTTCAATCTTCTGCGTCCTATTGGTCTTGAGTTCAATAGTGACCTCGACGGGACTGTCGTCTTAATTTATTAATGTGCTTTATTTCTTATTTCTTTAGTCAATTTTTAAAATCAAATCAAATCAGAGCTCAATCAAGAGATACCATAACTGTTTTTAAAATTATGTATTTTTATGTTGGTTTCGAGTAATTAAACTAATTTTGACTTTAAAATCATGCGTTTAAAATACACAAGTTATAATAATGATAGTACGAATGAATTATAGAAATTATACTGTTTTATAGAAAGTATTATATTTTAAGAGAATTACATGTTTCTCCTTGCTAAGGAATTTGATAGTGCCTTAGCAAGGCGAAACATGTAATTTCCATAAAATTTATATTTTTTTTAGAAAACGAACGTTTTACCATAATTTCGATTTCACGATTTTAAACGGGATTTTAAATAATTGTCGAATAAATAATTATTAATGTAATTTACATAAATAAAATCAAAGTATACTTTTTATATTTGTTTTATTATATTATTTTTGACCGATCGCGCATATCGAATGCAAGTTTCATATTTATATTATTAGATTTAAATCACGTTTAATAGATCACGAATTCGGCTCTTTGAAAGTTAGTATATTATAATTATTATAAGGGGATGGTAAATAGGGTGCTATTTAGTATAATTTTTTTATTCAGAAAAGCAGAGCTTACATAATAAAATATATTTTGTATATTTAATGACAGAAGCCAACATTGGTGCTCCAGGGTAAACGGAATTGAAGATTCAGATCTCGAATATGTACATTTCAAATGGGTGCTGCATACGGTAGAGCTATAATTTATTCAAAAACAATAACTCTCCCCGTAGGTAGGACGGCATGACGAAGAGCCAACAGCGTAAACTCGCGATGATCGAGAGCACCAGTTTCGGTTGACACTGAATCTAATAAAGGCTTAATCGTTACCAGGTCTCGCGGGCCGCACGCTGCTGTGACTAATTGGCGGCCGGGATTGTTCTCGGCTAGGCGGGACCCCATCGCCATCGCTGGGAATGATTGGGAAATTTGTCTCGTTAATACCAACAGCGCCAGTACACTATCGCCGTAGAAAAATATTGCTTTACGACTGCATTCGTAACAGTTTATCACACTGTTTTTGATCAGATAATCTAACTTGTATTTAATTATTCATAATTTTCACCCACCAAGAATAAGTTTTGAAATTACTCGTATTCACCATGTGATATTATCGGGCTGTAGATGCATACTGGAGTAAAGAAAACGATATAAAATACTCGTTTTAAAATTGTGGACATGTCGCAAATGTGAAATGTTATGTTCTCTTGACAATTTATTATCTATTTCGGGGATGAAATCAAACGATTGACGTAGGAAGACAATAGCCACAGAAGATTTCTTTTGGGCATCCCCGATCCTTTAGTTTCTGAAGTATCATGGGCCACCACGCATTGTCGAAGGCGCCTTTGCTACCAAGCAAGATCCCGAGTTTATATATTTGTGATTGCCATATTAGTCTCATGACATGTGATAGGTAGATAATCTATCGCCATTTTATTGTCACGTAAATTCTACATCATCCATAGACAGTGTGACAATCACACTGCCATCGCCGGGAATTGAACCCGGGACTTTCAGTATGACAGTCAGAGCTCTTACCACTCTGCCACGAAGGTCAAAAAAATTAAACATAATTTAATAATAATGAATATTATATTTTATACAATAAGTAAATATTTAATACGAGTATAATAGAGACATTATTTATGTTTTTTTTTACTAAACATCACACCCGATTACATACTAACTCACATTATTGTATATCCAATACAATATGCAAGTTTACATATGTAATACAATTTTTTGCACTTTTGGCTCTATGGATTATTGAAGTGATAACTGTTTAACTTACAAACTTGTTAAATTATGACTCTCCTTGGTAGTTTAAGAATATATTTTTCTATAGATGGGTATTCCGTAACGTGAATCATTAATATCATTTAAAAATAAATTCCGCTTTGGGATAAAAAAAAATAAGCTTTATTGTATTACCGAACTGGCTACCGTTGAGATAAAACGATCGAGATATATTTATTTTTAATTCTAATGTGTCGCCATAGGACAGATGTTTGACAAGACGGACAGTCCGCTTAGAATTAATGTCCCCTGTCGCCGCTGTAAAGAGCGCCATCAACCAAACCAGAACACGGACAGGCGCAGATAAGTAAGGCACAGCTGCTGCGGTACTTAATGGGCTGTCCGATAATGGCACCCGACTCCATGGACCGTGAAGATTTCAACTGATCCAAGTGCACGGCGAATTCGTTGAACTTGGACTCGGTAATGCACCGTGCCAAAGCTAAAAGCGAAAATTATTTCATATCATCGTCATACGTTAAACCGATTATCCTGCATTAACTGAAAAATATGTGAGTTTCTCCGTGTAATTACTTTAGAGACATTCTTGGTTGTTTCATTAAACGATAACATCGTACAATAATTCTTTGCAGAATTTCCAGAGATAACACGCCCAAGACATATTGTAGGCTTTTATGAAATAGTACTTCTTAAGAGATATATCTAAAACATTAAACATTACTGTATTTTAGATATCCGGTTACTTAATTACTCGCAGTTATCAGTGGATAACAGCCCTAATAAAACTTACTAACTAACTAACCAGAGCCATGGGCACCCAGAGTCCTCAAATGGAGACCATGGGATAGAGAAAAGAGGAGTGGGCCGACGACATTATCCCTGTCGCGGGTAGAATGTGGCAAAGAAAAGCCCAAGATAGAATGGATTGAAAGAAAATGGAGGAGGCCTATATCGAGCAGTGGAAAGATGGGTGAGGAAGGAAGGGACTAACTAACCATCAAGCCGTGACTCCGAAGGGGTAGGCAGAAATAATGGACTGCCACACTTTTCTTTCCTGACATACTTATCTCGCTTCCTCGAAATTCATATATCGTGTCATGCACGCACGTCAATTTCTCCGACTTCTCGTGTGGCCTGTGTCCTCCCTAACATAATAAATTGTTAATGCGATGAGGAATTCAATTGCAATTCGACACTTTTAAGTTTGATTCGATTGATTCAAACTTTGTATTTAAAACAACAAACGTTTTATTAAAACATATATATATTTTAAATAACTTTTTGGATCGTTTGTGTATGTGTGTTTTATAAAATCTATTAGAGAAGATATTCAAAGCTCCGTCGAAGACTTCGAAAATAGAGATTGCAATTATATCTGAAACGTCGTTATAAAAAACCATAAGACAACGATACAGACAAGATCATTAGTTTGTTTTGTGATTTTATATATGAAGTGTTGGTTGCTTTTTTTAAAAATTATATTTCATATTTTTTTATTATTTTAAAACCCAATTACAGCGTCCTTGATTTGATTAATTATACAAACGACGCTTTATAAATCATCAAATATTTTATCAATGTTATGGCGAAGAATTTATTAATCAAGTATATGTAGGCATTTTTTCTTAAAATACTGTATTTTCTGCTCATGTATCCTCATGACAAATATAAAAAAGGAGAGGCAGGACAAGTTTATAATATGGTGAAGCCGTGGCCATTTTTTTAATGGGAAGTACTCTGTTTATTAGAGCAAAATGGTTACCAGTTTGTCATCAGATAAGGCTTAGTGCTGTATAATAGTACAAATAAATTTATACAATATCTATTTATTAACATATTGTACAATTATATTTTTATATTATTTGTCAACAATTTTTTTTCTACTTTTGGGAAAATCCATGTAACGTCTTTCTGAACCGACGATTCGGATATCATTGCAGTCTCAGCTGCAACGATATCAGAAATCTCGGTCCAGAAAGACGAATTACACGGATTTTCCCAAGATCCCAATAAACATATTTCTTATATGTTTATCCGGATTTAAAAAGTATGATCAGCAAACAGATGAGTTATATTGTTTAATTATAAAAATAGTTTTCTAGATAAAATTATTATATCAACTATTCGCGAAATGCTTGTTAACAAAAGTAAATGTTATATAAAATTCGATGGCGTGATGATACTGAACAATGTTCAGTATTTATACTTAACTTGTGTATTTTTCACTATGATAAAATATCAGGTATAATTTTCTTTATACGAATACAATCATACTTCAGAGGAACTTGGGCCTTATAGATCTACCAACCAATCACCAATTGCCTTTCCAACAATGTTTCCGCAGATGTTAGAAGAATCGCCTTAAGAGCAAGATATTCAAGACCAAATTCACATAGCTTAATAAAATTCCTTCTCTTCGTTTACTTTATCATTTAGTTGGTCCACGCACTTGGACAAAGGGTTGTTTATACTTCCATTAAAACATTAATAGAATTGACAATTAAATTCGGCCGCTTTTTGCTATAAACACATCTTTTATTGGGCGCGGCTCGTCGTATTATTACTTACGACCAAATTAATGATCCAAATAATTGCCTTGTTAAGTTGAGAGATAGATGGAGTTCGATTTTATTACGAATTAAATGTGCTTCTCATATTACTCAACAGGGTGTTCGCATTTGGGCATCACATTCTTGAGATAGCCTCACGCAGGCTTATTCATCATTTTAATTAGATTGTTTTTTTTATTTTTTTATTACATTATTATGTGACTGTGGTCGTTTGGACGACAAGCATGAGGACACGTGGTGCAGACATATGTAGGATTCAGAAGCAGGAGGAATGACATTATCAAGTTTTATGGTAGCGAAAGGTTTTTAGTGAAATTCTTATGTAACTTATGTTAAAGGGAATATTTTTGAGAAATAATATATTTTTTTTATATCTTCAACATTTCAGACCAATATCATAGAGAAAACTTATAAATACATTATTAAACAATCATAACAGAGAAAATACAATACGTTGAAACCAATATAGAGAGTATTATTTATTATATGTTAAAATTTTATTAGTTTTAAAGTTTTTATAAAGAATTTTGACAGGTGTAAAAATAAATTTTTCATTTGTTCCAATGACAATTTGAATAATTTCTTCAATATTATTTCAAAGTTCTTGCTGGTTAAGTGCCTACTTATAGCTAATTTAAAAACGGTGGATACAATAAATGAAACACAAATTAAATAAACACAAAAGTCCGGATCGTCCATGTCAACATGTGCAACATCGAAAAAAACATTATGTGTTATTACATTATGTGCTAAATTAAGAAAAACGGTGGATTCGTGGAACATAAATTAAATAGACAAGTATGTGCACCATCTAAAAATAACATTTTGTGTTAAATTATTTTTATTTTGTTATTTTATTTTATATCATTGTATTTTATATTATTTGTTTTAGATTTATTTTGTGGGTGTTGGACGATCGAAGTGTGCGCGGGAGATGCCCATTGGTGGCGATGAGGTTCGCAACCCATCACACCGCGTCTCCCGCGGAGCGAAAAGAGAAGGATGGAGTGCCGCATCAGTAAAAGTGTGACAGTCCATTCTTTCTGCCTACCCTTTCAGGGATATGGCGTGATGGTTAGTTAGTTAGTTAGTTATATACTCACCTTCACTTTGTATTATAATAAATAAGTAAAATAACCTTTCCCGATGCACAAAAATTATGAAAAAACAAATTGTATTTTTTTGTATTCAACGTTAAGTATTAGTTACAATTATCACTTATTAAATGATTTTTATTTAAAAAATCTTGACTCTTTTCTTCCTTTTAAGAATTAGAACGTTATTATCCGAGATTATTTGAAAATCCTCCTCCCCCCCCCCCTTCCCCCAAACCACGTGTAATTCCACATAACTATACCTGAAACAATCGAGATAGCTCTAATCATTACACACTTGCATATTCGTATGCAATGAACACGAACATCTACAATCATAGGATCTAATACTCGTATATCTTACGATCTATGATTTCTTGCATACTAATTGGCGGGTTTTAAGGTTTTGTGTGTATTATCATACGTTTTCGTTTCGGAGACACGTATCGAAACATGTCACTCGCATTTAACTGACGTTTTCCTAAATATTTTATGTTTTATTGCATCATTGCTAAATCAACAGAGTATATAATCAGAGGAAGTTGATATTTTATCGATTGAATGCTATTTTTATATTAAGTAAGAGTAACTTAGGAATACTTATATTTATTCTATAAATATTTAAATATGTTTAATGAGTGAAATGAATTCTTTATCTAGGGTACGGATCTCATATTTGTAATGAATGTGCTGTGAAGTTGAGTGCAGATTAACTCCGACTCCGAGGATAACGGTACATAATTTATTGGTATTTTGGTGCCCCGTATCACAGACGGTTCTAGAAGAATTCGTGGAAATGTTGTACATCCGCTAATGTCACTCATCCATCTTTCACTAAATAATGATAGAACACATTTAAGTTGCTTCTAATTATAATCAGCGAAACATTAATTAATCATTGTTCATTGTTGTTGTTCACCTGGTGTTAATGTTCTGTTTCCAGCACTTGTACCGTAAAACGTATCACGATTTCGCTCGTCTGTCCTACATCAATTCACATGAAATCTCTTGTTATTGTATTTTGAAAATCTACGTTTATTCCCCTCACTCCATCTTTTTTCATGTTCGGAGTATAATAAATGTCTAATTAATTTAATTTTTCATAATTATCTGCCATGCTATTCACGGTATGAAGGATCACTGATTGATTTTCCAATTAAACCGTTTTCAGACAGTGAGTGATCTACGGTTCGTATCGCTGTAAATCTTCCTGAAACAATTGTGAATTTCCCATAATTTTAGTTTTCTTCTTCTTTAATTTTTCCACATTGATTAAGGGGGCGTGGTGATATGGAGTCCCCACGAGGCGAGATACTCGCTCATGTTAGAGAGGGTTCAGAAAAGATTTCTGAGATATCTCTACATGAGAGAGATTGGTAGCTATCCGTGGCTTTATCCCACTGCATTCCTCTTGGGCATGCTGGGGACCAAAAGCTTACAGATAAGAAGGGGTGGGTGCATACTTACCCATTTCTAAAACTTATCAGGAGATTCTTTGAGAATTCCGTCATCTTGGAGGTTATCCATTTTTATGTTCCGTATGGTTATCTTCGACAGCGTCAGGACAGACTGTTTTATCGCCCAGCATGCAGAACCAACCTTCCTCTGGTGATGCCGGTTGGGAGAGCAATTAAACTGCTGAACATGATCGCTTCGGAGATCGATGTCTTTCATATTCGTGAAAGTATTATACGTTCAGAAGACAAATACTCTTGTCTTTGGAGAGTATCTTGTATTCCTAATGTCGAACCATCTCTCGTGCGTTCCTCGTATTATATATTTATTATATTTTACCTGTTCTCAATAGATGTCTTTAACTATAAAAAATGTTTGTAATATATTTTGAGAACATAAACTGATTTGATTTGATTTGATTTGATTGATTTGATACATGGAGCTGCCTGTGTCTAAAACAAGACGCTTCCAATCCCCTCTGTGCTCCACAGCCCGAACTGCCTAGTAGAGTCATCTCCTTATTCTCCAGTCATCTCTTTAATCAGGTCACACCACCGCGCAGGAGATCCGCCTCTACTTTTTTTTTGCCTGGAACACTTCCTGTGACAATACTTTTTTTCCTTGTTACCCATCTCTCTACCAGCATTGCAACAGAAAAGAAAGCCAATACTCATCGATTATATCTTCTTCTTCTTCATCCTCAGCCTATTCCCGTCCACTCCTGGACAAAGGCCTCCTCCATTCGCTTCCATGTCACTTTGTCCTGTGAAGACTGCATCCAGGTTATTCCGATGTGTCTGTTTAGATCATCCTTCCACGGTAGTTGCAGTCGCCCTGCACTTCTCTTTGCCGTCCACGGTCTCCAAGTCAGCAGTCTTCTTGTCCACTTTTCATTTGAGCTTCTGGCTACGTGACCTGCCCATTGCCATTTTTGAGTCGCCACCCGGTGGATGATGTCAGTGACCTTTGTTTCTGACTCTGTCTCTTTGGCTTATTCCTAACATGGCTCTTTCCATGGCTCTTTGGGTCACTCGTAGTTTCTCGGCACTTTGTTTGGACAATGTAACAGTTTCAAGACCATAAGTACCAACTGGCAGAACGCAGGCTTCATAGACTTTTCGTTTCAGGTTGATCGGTATTTTCTGGTTTTTAAGGATGTAACTCATGTTTCCGAAAGCTGCCCAGCTTAGTCCAATTCTTCTTTTTAGCTTTGCGGTTTGGTTATCTCGGCCCAATTGAATTATCGTAATAATCGAATTATCGAATCGATTACATACTACATACTAATCTTTCTATTATTTTGAACTAATTAATTACAAAGTCATTTGTCTATTTTGCAGTCCACGGGATCCACACCAACACCTAATTTCAAAGTCCAAGTCTTAGCAGTATTAAATATTGGTAATATGACGGTGTGCATAAATTTATTGTCGATGGAATTGGAAATTTCTCAATCTTTACAGACTTTGTTCAGAAGGGTTTAGGAACTAACCAATTTAGTTGAATGTCCCCGATTAATTTAAATCTGCATTTTTCTTAAAATCTAGTAAATTATTATATATTGTTGAAATTCTGCCGGAATGCTCACTGGTTTATTATAAATATCATTTTTCATTGAAGATTGAACTTTTCGATCTAAAGAGCACCATGTTAGTGTAGGCCGCAATATCTGGGTGATTCGGCGATCATGTTAATTGACGTGGTCTGCAGCTTCGATCTCAATTGTTAATCCTATTAATTTTATAGATGAACAACTGATAACGTGGCTGGTCCGTTCTTAAACGATTAATTATACAATAATTAAAATACAATTCAGATCTACCAACATTTCAATGGACTTCATAGTACATAGTACAGAAGTTTGAGTAATCATGTTGCGTTTGTGTGTGTGTAATCGATATTTTTTGGTGAGCATGGATTTCACATTAAATAATAGTTTTTTTACCGTTACCCTAAACCACTTGATCAAAAGCATTTTTTTTTGTAAATTAAGATAACTAACTAAAACTAGCTAAGAACATAACTAATACGCCATCTATACGTAGACATGCACGAACGCCGATTTTTCTAACTCCTCACGTGGCCGACATTTCATATTTGATTGAGGATTTTTTTTTATGAATTAATACACTGTTATTTAAAAAAAAAGTTTAAAAACAGTTCTTTTAAGTAATTTGACTCTAAGAGGATTTACTGAAATTCTGAATGTTTTCGAAGTAAGAGCTATTTTCGTGACATTTTGCGATTGCGATTTTTTCTTCTAAATTTCCCTACGTAGTGCGATAACTACATACTTCTTCTTCTAAAATTTAAAGATTTTTTTTTTCACATCACTGGAAGGACTGCAATCCTGCCAATCAGGACATTCTATTTTTTTGTGCGCCCCTATTTTGCCGGCCTGCACCTTTTTGGTTTTTGGATTTTATTTTATAAATTCACTTGAAAATTAATTCATAATTTATGAAAAAATGTAGGGTTAAAATATATAGTAAAAATAATATAGTAAAAATATTAAGTAAAAAATCGCCATTATGGAATTCCACAGTGTTAACGTCTTAAATTTATCTAAAATTAATTTATTTGATTGAAATTATTTTTTTCAGTTTTATTTAAGAGTATCATGTGAGAAGTCGTAAGAATGGTCGATGTGCATTTTTGACTCGCTAGATGAATGTTAAGCAATCTAGAAAGTGGGTCAGTATAGAGTAGTTTGGCGGTCCATTCTATCTGCCTAACCTTCTGAGGAAACGGCGTGATGGTTTGTTGCATTGTTTTTTTAATATCTGCTCAAATAGGCGATGCTTAAAGGCAGCTAAGACCCACTGCAGGTTATTTCACTTATGATGAAGGTGTTGATAATTTTCGATTACAGGTTTACATTATTAAAAAAATGTCTTTCTTTCTCATAAATTTATTAGTACAATTCTTTCTCATACATAAACTAATAAACTAACCATCACGCCGTCTTTGCGAAGGAGTAGGCGTAAAAAAATGGACCACCACTCTCTTCATTGTTGTCATACTTCTCTCGGTTCCCCAATATTCATACAGCGTGTCATGCACATACAGCTTGGCCGACATTTAATATTTGATTAATTTGATCGTACTACGTTTTCCTAGATGTTTTTCTAGTTCCGTTTACGCCGCTTACATATACTTTCTTCATTAATTTTTCTCGTCTGATCAAATGCAGACTTATAAGTCCACTTTTGAAATTTTCGTTAAAAATGCTTTTCGGTAATATTATTTCCTGTGACACGTTACGATGGTATGTAAATTAATGTGTGGTATGTATACGGAAATGAATGTACCCGAACACTTACAAAATGGTATTTAAAAAAACGTAATTATTTAACATAATATTTCTTAAATTCCGTGATGGTGGGTGTTAATTATTTCTCTTTAATGGTTCGTTTAGATCTTGGAGTGTGTAGGTACATTCTCTCGCGGAGTATGTGTGCGTCTGTATGATATTACATTACGAATACTTGGATGAATATGAATCGAGGTCGCCCATAGTAATCTCGGCTTGATCAGATAACCGAGACATTGAAAGATTGGTGTTAACTCTGGATCTCGGAGTCATTCCAACAGAACATAATATATTGCGGCGAATACATTCGGCTACAGCATGACTTATGCTACGTTAGACGTGCCAACGTGAGCGGGGACGATGGTCGGATTTTTATTTTGCTAGAACTTTACTGAATTTAATTAAAATTTATTACAATTGTAAACCTCCACAACTCAAATGTCTATTGTATACCTTTGTGTTAATACTTACCGATATTTATGTAATTAAAATAAATAAATAAAAAATCAAATGTAATTTATATTTACTTTAATTCCATGTGATTGTATGGCTTCGACCGGTTTCGGGAACTCGCTGTCATTTTCTGGTCCAGTAGATGACAGGGAGCTGTCGCGGCCGACTCGGTGGAGATCATACAATTAAACTGAATATGTATTATATTATAATTTTTTTTTATTATAATTAAAACTAAATATATTTTCATCTCTAACAATTAATATTTGGAAATTTATATTTTATAGTATACTTCTTCTTCCTCAGTCTATTCCCGTCCATTCCTGTACAAAGGCCTCCTCCATTCGCTTTCATGTCATTCTGTCTTGTGCAGACTGCATCCAGGTTATTCCGACATGTCTGTTCAGATCATCCTTCCACCGTAGTTGCGGTCGTCCTGCACTTCTCTTTGCCGTCCACGATCTTCAAGTCAGCAGTCTTCTTGTCCATTTTTCATCTGAGCTTCTGGCTACGTGACCTGCCCATTGGCATTTTAGAGTCGCCACCCGTTCGATGATGCCAGTGACCTTTGTTTTTTCTCTCACCGTATCGTTTCTGACTCTGTCTCTTAGGCTTATTCCTAACATGGCTCTTTCCATGGGTCTTTTTTATTATTAAAACTTAATATATCTTCATCTTTGGCAATTAATATTTGGAAATTTATAGTTTATTATAATTTATTTAGAGAGCATAATAAATGCGGTTGCGATGAGATCCTTTAGACATATGGATGTGTGGTAAAACGATGTATCAGAGAATTTTAAATGTTGATATTCGGAAGAGTGGAAGAAAGCATTTGTAACAAAATTATGAAAGGAATGCAAGGATGAAGAAAAATGTTCTAGAAAGTATACCTTCATGATGTGAATGTGTTGCAGTGTAAAGAAAGACCGAAGAAATCGTGGCATTATTAAAAATATCATATTTTAAAGGTCGGCTATTGTAGAAGTCGGAAGAATCGACATGCGTGTATGATTCACTATATGAATGTGGAGGAAGCTAGAGAGGTGTGTCAAGATAGAATAGTGTGGCGATCCATTCTCCTTGCCTGCACTTCTGGGGAAACGGCGTGATGATTTGTTTGTTTGCTTGTACATTTACATATGTATCCTTGTACTAAATATGTATACTTATCTACGATCCCAAATTATGTGTATTTGAATACATTTTTGTTTTTATTTTTTCTGTTTATTAATTTAAACATATACATTTTAAAATGTTTGTTGATTTTGGCCTTATCATCTGTACTGGTATTAATTAAATAGTCCATTGTTTCTGGCCGAAACACTATGATACCTTAAAAATTTTCAAACTGTTAAATTAAATAACTTTGTTTTTTGTATCACAATTGTATTTTATTTTACGCGACAGCTGTTTTATCAACCAATGTTGACATCATCAGGTGTTACAATAATATATCAAAAACAAAGTTATCTAATTTAACAGTTTAAAATGTTAATGGTCTATTTCATATACATTTTTGATACTCATAGTGCTTTGGGTCATCATTCACCATTCAAATTAATGTCTTTAAAGAGGCAAACGCTTTGTCACTTTTCACACCTGCGGTATCAAAGCTTGTTAATTTAGCCCATCTACTTTCGTATTTTTAAAAGTGTATCAAGGTGCTACGTACGTTGTCAATACTTTTAAAATTCGCTTATAGTAGTTCATCATCGTTTGTCTTTTATGATGTAAATAGAAATGTTGTTGTACTCCACCTGTACGAGTGTATGTATTTAACCTTTTTAATTTCTCTTTAATGGGTTGTTCGTGAATGATATTATTGTTACGGCGTTGAGACGCCATAAAGACTCCCGAGATGCCCCGGCGTTGCGCAATAATTCCGTAATAGGCGTCTTAAAAATATATCAAATGTTTTTTTTATGTAGGAAAACCTCACATCTCGCATCTGTAGCGGGTAGGCCGTGTTTAATGCTACACATAAATAATAATGTATTCTTTCGTAAAATATTTTGTGCACGTTTTAACGATCGGCGGCCGAGAAACATGTAAATCAATTAATAAAATAAATCAACAATGTCGTTTTTATGACATTTTTATGATTATGAAAAGATACACTGTATTACTTTTTTCTTTTCTTATTAAGTCGGCCTTAAGCTGGCCGGAGAATTAACTAACTAACTCGAGAATTATGTAACATTAATTTATTTAATTGATTGATCCCTATCTCCCTAATTGTATTGTAGAAATATATATTAATTTTAATCACCACGCGAAGTAATGGGCTTTTACGATGCTTCCAATATTATCATCCAATAACTATTATGATGTTTTGAATCTTTCTTGGTTCCTCCTACTTTCGGTTTTCTTTCGATTATTCAGGGTGGTCTTCTAAATTATCTACACTACATGGTTATAGGTTTTGTCATGTGCAATAAATCTTTTTATATTATTTATGTGGACAATTCTTAATTCGTTAACTCTAATTAACATTGAATTATGTTTATATTCATTAAAAAATAGCAGAAATGCTTAAAGGCGTATCGAAAAGAGTAGGAGGAAAGACAACATAGTGCTCTTAAAGTAATAATTGCACTTAAAAGTCTATCTACAAAAACTACGGTGGCTTAGCGCAACGGTGTTCGTATGTTAATCCTTATATTTGAATGCCCAACATACAAATATACGTGGAAATATCTGAGCAGATTGACAACCTCATATGCACAAATTACACTATGTGTTAGTTTAAATTGTAAAAACAAACAATTATTGTATATTTTTATTAAACTGAATAAACGCAACATGTTTTTTACCCAAATTTCATATATATTATGATATATTTCTGCAAACTAACACGTTTAAGTATTATATGAACTATTTATTGTTTTGTTCTTCTACGAGTACATAAGACTGCATCTGAATTTAATTTGTTTATACGTCACACCTGAAGATTTTCTCACATATGATACGCATTCTGACATATGTTGCGTTTATTATATTAATTTTTAAATACGTGTATATATGTAACTTTGTTTTTTTACAAAGTGTTTTATCTTCCCAAATTGATAATGATATGCCACAGTGTTAACGCTTTAAACTTAAATAAATTATTTTTTGAAAACATCTCTTCAATTATCTAATAGTTTACGCTTTCAACACGTTCTTCTCTTTGAGTGATATATTTCCAAAGCAGTTCAATTGTGCCTGCAATGTTTCTGTATTGAATACGCAAAACGCTTATATACGCCGCACATAGGTGGATTTAAATGATTTAGGCGGTCAAAATTATTTTACGGTGTATTTTGACTTCAAATCATAAATATTATCGTAAAAAATTGTCCTCAGTAAAAAAAATATTTTTTCCCAGCCAAAAATATAAAAAAATACTAAATCTCGAGGAAATTTTTAATTTTTTATTACAAATTTTACAAACAAAAAAAATCTAGTTACAGATTAATAATTGAGGTGCAAATAAGTATTTTAAATTTGTTTATACATTTATGGACAAATCTTGATCCATGTCTGAAATATCGGTTTCGGTATTAGGGTCAGCTGGTAGTATTCACATATTCATTGTTTCAGGGCAAAATGAACCTGGTTTGATCGTTTTTTTGTTTGTTTCATGCTACTTAATAGTGGATCTGAACTCAATAATAATCTATTGTATATATATATATCAAGGTTGCATTCCTCCCTCGAGAACTTTCTTGCGTAGTTTTTGCGGTATAATCGAAAGTGCTTATTTCTGGCTTCTGCTGCCTCTTCCGACAACTGTCCTATGGGTAATAAGGCATTTTCAATTACAACTGCACCATGAATCAATATTTTATGCAAGGTCGGAGTCATTGGGTGCCAACTATATAACTCGACATACAATTTCGCAGTTGCCAAGGTATATTCATCAAATCGTTATATTTCCCGTAGTATTTTCGAAGCATCCCTTTTCCCTCGAGCCTGTAATATTGTTTGCGCTGCATGAACGATTACTTCTTTATTAAGCGAAGAACGTATTTCCTCCGTTTTTCTTCTTTTAGTCCTCTCACTAGAATCTTCAAATGATTTAGAAGGCCGACCTGGTCGAGTTTGCTTGTTTGCTGAAAGTTCAAATGTTCCTTCTAACCACTTTTCATGAGTTTTAAGAAACATCGCCTCTTTTCTATGGGCTTTCGACCATTTTTCTTTCATTGGTGTTTTAAAATATGCAAATCTTTGTTTGAAACTGCTTAGATTATCTGGAGTGTCACCACAACAGGACAATAGGTGATTTTCTAGATATTTAATTTTTTCATCTAAATTAGGTAAATCTTGCTGCTGCATTTGATCGTAAAGATATTTACAACTTATGGTTTTTGTACCCAATGTATCAGATATACCTAAAATAGAGAAAATCACACTTTATTACATTTTAAGAAAAAGTTGATAAAAAAAAGTGATGTCATCCTTTTTAAAAAAATAACTGTAATTTGGTCAACCGCAGCTATCCGCAACCAAATTTTATGTCATTAATTAGTCAAATATAAGATGTATACAATACAGGAACAAACATTATGCGATAGGACGCGATAATATAACAAAATGTCTTATAAACTTGAAAATTAAGTAAAAATTTCATTACTGGACCACCTTTTTTTGAGGTTCTACAAATAATATAAAATAACTTTTAAAGTATGTTAAACATATCAAAAAATATTGATCATTACCTGAGTTATTCGAATCCATAACGATAACTTCGAAATATTAGGTGGACAAGGCTAAATTCTCCTTGTTAAATGTTTATACTGAGAGCGCTAAGAACAATGACGACGTGCACTTCGTTAGGCGGACATGTTTCAACCACCTGCGTGCGCACACGGTAAAATATTCGAGGTTGGGGATAGTCAATTATTGTTACTGGGACATTTCTTTGGATCTAGGATTTTTTTGGTATTTTTAACATCGATTTTGAAATTTGACTTATGACCGGCTAATTCTTAACAATCCACGTAAGTGCGCCGGTGCTTGTTATCGTTTTAAAGGGTTAAGTGTGTGTGATAGTAAAATTTACGTTAATTGGTTGTTATTCTTATAGCGCTGAATATATTTCCATAGATTTGAGTGTTTTGAACGTGTTTTCTTTTATGGAATATTTGTATATTTGGAAAAATGTTTGTCGATAGCATCTTATCGTCCAGTGGTCTGGATGCTAATCTCATCGTTAATTAGATTCTGTTTTGTATATTTACCTTTGGATGGAAGAATTCGTGGACTATAAACTATTCTACGATACAAGAGACGTACAGCAATAATTGGTTTATTATTTTAATATACTGAGGAGATGCGTACATTCGTTTAGTATTTAGTTTGAGAAATAACCAATTTTAATTGGCATGAGATGGAAATTTTGTTTATATTGTTTGTTTTTACTTTAAACAAGCATAGCTGTTAGCGTAGCTAAATACATTTTTATGTGATTCTAATACTATTGCATAATTCATTCGTCGCTGTTTTATTGCTTTATTAAATATATATTTTATTTCTTCTACATTCTCCGTTACTTTGTGTTGTGGATTCACTTTTGAATAATTTATTGAGAACATTCTATTTTTACAACACTTTTTTGCAAATTTTCAAAACATGTAGGCAAACATGTATTTTCAAAACTCGGTGTAGGCATTCGACTGATTGAAACTTTTACACTGGCGTCTGTGTCCCGAAACATGTTTGTGAAAAGTGCAAAAAAGTCTTGTGTAAATGAAATGTTTGTAAAATATATATAAACATATTGAATTTTTCATCATCTCACTATATCTATACTACGATGTTCATCCTAATTGCTTGATTGACTCTGTGCCTCAAATTGAGATGCATACATTTGACAGTAGTCAGAAAAGTAACCAAAATAAAGTGAAATGCTTCCATGTTACCTTCTTAGTGCCTTGAATTACCTTACTTATTTATCTTTTTTAAGATATTTGGAGACCTTATCTGTTACACAAATCTTTCTTTCATTTGTGTACCCTGAAAAACACTCCCGTTTCTCCTTTGTTCTCTGGTGCACCTTTTTGTTCTTCCAGTGTACTTATTATAGAATCGGTTTCCTTCGCTTTCATAATTACGAATCACTTCGAGTAAATCTCGTTATCCCAAACCATGTTCCTGTTAATAATTATATTAGTAAGATTCTATGCAGTTTACAAATGCTTCTAAGTAAAATGCCTGTTAAAATTCTCATTACAAACCGGTTTAATATCCGCGAGGAGAGAAAGAATTATGTGTTTTATACCGTTTTCGCCGAAAGTTTTTAAAAGTGCAATGATCCCGGTATCCAGTAGTTACAGTAACTTATCATTTTGAATTACCAATTTCAACTCGTGTGTACTATATTGCTGCCAATTACTAGAACTGCGTTCAACGTCATTATTGTATAAGACTGAACATGCCAATTGACAACACCTTCCTCTGCTTGCTCTGGTTTGCTTTATTTAGTATTCGTGTTGAATCGGAGGTTATTATTTTTTCTTGCAAAATTCCATATTTTACACATGTTATGCGAAATATCATCTGTTGGTTGTTTACTTGGTTTTAATTTAATTTTGTTTATATCAATAAACATTTCAATCATTTATTGTTGAATTCAATTAAGTACACCCAAATAAAAAAAAGCTCATAAAAGTCTGTTTTTATATAAACGATAATAGTCAACTTTTATATTATATATTTTTATAATATGCAGTATTATTTCTTGAATAGTTTTAGAGGATATTTTTATTATGTATTGTGTGATATTAAAATGTTTAAAAAATTTTGCTTCTCGATTATGCGTCATAACCAATATTCTACGAGCTTTCGAGGTGTAAATATTACAATTACTTTTTGTCAGTACATTAAAAAAATATTGCCCCTGTTTCTTAATTATTTAAAAAAATATATTGCCTAAACCTAAAATATTTAGCTGCAGTTTCGGTGTTGCTCAGATATTAAAATCTAAAAAGTGAAATTAGTCCAACAAATTACAGAGTTATTTGTCGAACTCACCCACGAAATCAATTGAACATCGATTTTCTTATATTTTCTATGTTTTCGTGACTAGAGGCTTTAAAACCCTTTTATAATTAATTCATACGAACGTTTACGTACATAAATTGCTCGGTATGTGGGCAGGAGAGGTTATTCACACATTTTATGCTTTTCGTATGCTTTCAAATTAAACCCAAAACGAGTTACAAACCATACAATAACATATCTCACCTTGTCTTGTTCAATTAAGAAACAAACTTTCAACACACGGATATCACTTCTTCAGAAATCTTACATTCAAATATATGAATATTAGACAGACGGAACATGTAGAAAAAAAATTAAGGGCACGCAACAAAGTTCAAATCAATAAAATGTGTAGTTTAAGTACTTTACAGGCGCGATGGAATTTCGTTTTTTTTTTGTGATTCATTTTTATCTCTTATCGAACGGCGTAACTTCCACAGTAGTAGATTCTTTGAGAAAATTCCAGTTTTATTTCCTTCGACTTTGTATTTTGTTGAATCAAAGGTCGTCGACTCTCGCGGCTGTCATCGCCTGCGGGGTTTTATTGCACACCCAATGAAGGTAATCAAATAATAAAGTGATAAACACTTAATTTAAAGAACTTATCAGCTGAAAATGTTATATAGGCCCCTTAAGTGCTTCGGTAACCATTGACCACTTGAAGCTTTTTGTTGTTGGGGTATTCGGAATCATTTTTGAATAATTGTTACATCGAGCTTTAAAGCTCCCGATAATTTTAAGATAGCACATATGCTTTCCAAATGCATCTGGTGCAATCAATAATTAAAAAAAAAATTTCAACCTTGTTTTATCACAATTATGTTTTTCATAATGATGTTGTTTTTTTTAATTTTTTTTCACACTGAAACATTTCTAAATTTTGTATCAAATAACAGATACAGATACATACAGATTGTTAATTATTTAAATTTGTAAATATTAGAACATAAACACTTTTCATTTAACCACGGAAAGGTAATCACATTTGAACCCAACTGGTTTCGTTTGTACCCAAGCGAAAATGCAATATCTTCTTGGTCTTTGCTATTTTCTCCTTTCAGTAGGGTAGGTCCTCCTAACGTGATGTCTCCAGGGGCAATACAATATTGTCCTGATGAAGCATGGGTACAAGCAAAACTGGCTGTTTTCAAATACATAATAATTACCATTTCGTGGTTAAATACAAAGTGTTTATTTTATTTTTTGTATTTATAAATTGAGTGGCTTTGTATGAAAATCTTAATTAGTTGTTGATGTGACCGTCAGCAAATTAAAATTCCTCTATACATTATTGTACTATGTCTTCATCTTCTTCTCCTTATAGACCCTTTGTCTGTTCCTATTATTATACTGGCCTCTCTTGGAAAGAAGACGAAATAGTCTGATGCATTCTGATGATACGGGACTCAGGAGGGATCCATCCTCTGCACGTGCGCATGCCAATGTCTTCTGCGTTGTCTGTCCCATCTGACAATATCTTACACTCTGCAGATTTCGCTGATAGTCGTGTTCCTTACTCTATCTTGAAGAGTCTGGCCTTCTATTGCTCTCGGTAATGTATTATATGTCGATTTTGTATATTTCAAAATCCGGTATTGAAATGTATAATACATTACATCGTATATATTTTTATATAAAATATTCACATAAATAAATAAATAACGTTAAAGATATAATTGATAATTAGCTTCCGTGCGTTCTTGGACGCAGTAGGCTTAAATAAATATAATATTTTTTCTTATTCCAACAAAATGATAACATATTCGTGATTACGTTTTAGCGACGGAAATGGCTTTTTGCCCGTTAACGACGGTGTGTCATAAACCGTAAAAGCAGCATAAACCAGCCACAAGTTGGAATATCGTATGTCAGCGGCGATGCTAATGAAACGTCCAAACGGGATAATAATAGTCTCTTCGCGTTCTATCGATGCTTTTGTTTTTATTTAATTCCGTTTTCCAATTTCGAAATTCGCCGTTATTCAAATTGTATGCACGCCAAATAAGGTAATGACAATCATTTATTGTGGGCTCATTCCTTTTGTTTATATTTAATGAAAATACTATGTTGTCTGTTATATGCAATATTTATATTTATTTAATTTATGTTCGTCGTACAAAGTTTCTATGACCCGATACGCTACTTATTCCACTTATATTTTTAAGTTTATTTAACACTACGTGGTTCATAAGTCTTGAACCTTCATAATAGTGAGAATTATAAAAATTATACGGTAATTACGTAACGTGTTTTCTAGAGTTTATTTTTATTTTATGTGAATCCCGTGTTAAGCCTTTCTAGGGCACTATCAAACGAAACAGAGTATTACATATTTGTTCAAGAAACAATAAATTAAAAAATATATATCACTCTCTCCCTCTCTACAGTAAGGTATCTAATATAAAAAATACATATATTTACATTTGATAGAAAAATTCTCTTTTCTGCTGAAAAGTAAGTACCTCGTGGATATTATTATTATCTAAAGCAACGACATAAATATCCATATTCAATAGTCAAATTCGTATTTTAAAATATTTAGATTTTATTTATTTATCTATAACTGAAATTATCGTGATGGTCATAGAAATAGTTCGAATTGTTTGTAAAGTAAACGCCTTACCTATTTTCTACGTATTTTTCTCTAAGATATTTGTCGATATTATAATATCATTAGGTATCTACGCAATAAGCTTAGTCACGTTTGGATTGAAGGTATTTGGAATTTTCACTTATTACGCACCACAATGGCATTAATAATTTGATGATTCTCACTTGCACCGAAATGAGAGAATGGGTTAATCTTCCCCCCTGACCGCGCCGTGCTCCTGGCCCCAGGTGCCACGCGGTACGGGCCTGATATTAGATTGCACTGCATGTGGTCAGGTCCGCGCTCCATACAACTGCAAGGAACACCAGCTGTGAAAAATGGACTATGGCGGATACGTTACGCTTGGATTAGGCACTCCATTATTATTTGTTTCTCTTCTCCTTTTGATTCTGTAATTCCTGTAATCATATCAATTCCGTGCTACTTGTAATTAAAATGTGTGATACAGATCGTGTTTGATTTATTAAGAACGTTACTTACTACTAGCTTCATTTGAAAGTACATAATGTTAAGAATGCCAGGTCGTCAACTACTCTTATATTTTCACATTCGATTAATGCTCTGCCGATTTCGTCTCTTCCAACAACTTGTAGCTCACCTTGCGTCGGCTCATTGTTTAGCTGACAAATACTGTGTGTAGGGAACAGTAGATTAGCCAATCGACGTCAGGACTCGTGTTTTACCGACTAGCATGATCAGGCCAGACACCTGCTGCATATTTAAATCGATTATTTCCAAAATTCGACCTTCGTGCGAATTCGGTTTCACGAAAAAAAATCAAACTATGAGACTGATGTAAAAATATGACTCGTAGTAATGTTCCTGTAACACTTAAAGTATTATCTCTCATCCAAAATTTATAAAAGTGACGATATTTGTTTTTTT
The DNA here is from genome assembly GCA_022606425.2 of Lepidostoma basale. Taxonomy (NCBI): domain Eukaryota; kingdom Metazoa; phylum Arthropoda; class Insecta; order Trichoptera; family Lepidostomatidae; genus Lepidostoma; species Lepidostoma basale. The sequence goes on along the minus strand of JAHDVF020001433.1, from coordinate 842,936 downwards.
TATTATTCATTGTTATTATTATTATTTTTATTTATTTTTCCGTACAGCTCGAGCCAAATCGATGTAAAGGATAAAGCTAATGTTGATTTTGTTGATCTGTGATAGCTAATCTTTTCGTATTTTATTGTCACTCACACCAGACAAATGACGGTAATCGAACCAGGTACCTTCGGTGTGGCAGTCATAGATCTTGCCACTCTGACACGAAGGTCTTTTCTCTAATCTTAAAGTCATATCATAATTCTTTGTTTTTAAAGAATATACAATAATATAAGCGACTAGTCATAAAAAAATAAACTTTGCTTTTACGAGCATTCAGATGTATTGTTGAATTATTTCAAGAACTATTAAAAGTAACTTGTTACAAATGCAGGATGTGTAGCCTCCACCTGTGGAATATGTTCATTCAGCACCGGCACCATATTATGTTTTCATTACCGATCTTTTGTGCGTACAATAGAATACACTCCAGTTTGAATGTAGATTTAAAGAAATTCAGTAAACACCTGGTTGTTGAGTAAATTTGGCGTTTTGCTTTTCCCACGGTGGAACAATGAATCTAAATTAATACGAACAAATGTTTGAATTGTAGAATAACCGTTTTTGGGTCGGCTCGCGGCGGATAATGAGTTTGTCGAGTATCGCCCGGCCGGGCCGTCTGGGTGTAGTGAGTGTTCGTTTCGATGTTTAGATATTATAACACGCCCGTTGTATATAGGAAGCCAGGGGGCAAAAACGTGTGGAGTTGAACAAAAAAATGGAATGCCATTCGGCGGCAATCGTCCTCATTAAAGATTTCACACTTGTCTTTACATAGGACCAAGGTAACCTTCTATAAACACATTTCTATTGTGGCCGGCTCCTTTGAGCGCCGTACGAGGAGCGGCCGCGGTGCCGCACTCCTCTCGCGCTGGGGAGACGTGTGTACCCCTCATTGTGAGGGAGAAACCGTGGCGAGTTTCAAATTAGTCGAAATTCGTGCGGCTTCGTTGGCCTTATTGTGTGTGCTGGGCTTTAATGACAAACATGCATTCTCGCCTATCTCGCACATGGTTATAACATACACAAACCTAATTTGTTCTGATTTTATTATAGCGGTACAATGTTAATTGTCATGGATTCACGGATGCTTTTTACAATGTCTGCGTCGTTTCTTTGAGAATAATTTATCTCAAAGGTGCCCTTACAATTTTTAAACCTTTGATGCGGCATTTTCTAAACATTAATATAACTATGTGCTACTTCTCACATAAGATTTTTTTAAAATTCCAATCAGCAAACACTCATCTAACCAAGAATCAGATCGAAAGGATTAACCACCCTACTCACATCTCGAGCGTATCATGATTTGATTTTTGATTTTCCCGACTCAAAGAATTTCACTGATATTTAGGCCCGTATTCTCTGTGTTAATTGCTTTTATGCTTATTATCTTTTCATATGTACAAAATATTATGTTTTAAAATCCTTTTTATTTAAATAACGATCAAATAAAAAATTAAAGATAATTTATCCAATTATTAATGACTAAAAATAAATATTCCTTCATGTGGTAATTCATACTAAAAAAAGTACACCCTAAGGTGGGTTTGATCCTAGATCTGACCTGTTTTTTTTTCATTCGTACTAATTAAATGGTACAATGATATGTGAGATTATTGATAGAAATATTCAGGTGTTTATACCAAAAATATTTGAGTATGTTTTCGTGTTTCCAAACATATGAATTTAAACAAATATATATATTTTTTCTAACTAACTAACTAACCATCACACCGTCTCACCAAAGGGATAGGCAGAAAGAATGGACTGCCACACTTTTCTTTCCTGATATATTTCTCTCGCTTCCTCAACATTCGTACATCGTGTCATGCACGCGCGTCGATTTCTCTGACTCCTCACATGGCCGACATTCAATATTTGATTTATTTGATCGTGCCACGTTTTCCTCGGTCTTCCTATATTTCTGGTTCCATTTACATCATTAACATATAATTTTTTTACCATTCTTTCTTCATTCATTCTTTCCATATGTCCAAACCATCTTAATATCCTTTCATGTATATTTCAAATATATTTTTATTTACTTAATTTTCCTGTCTATCGTTGTGTAACCATAATCATAGAGTGTGTTCTTTCTTCATGAGCTAAACTACTTGGTCTGAATTGTGTAAATTATTTTTAAAAACGTTTTGTAATTATAAAATTTGTAATATGCGTGATATGATGTATCCATGTAGTGGTGGGACCTAATGTAAAATAATAACTTTTGATCACTATCTCGAAGGGCCTGATCCAAGAGTCGTACCGAAGAAAGGCATAACCGTCTAAACGGAGCATCACCGCCTTCGTGCTCGGTGCTCGCCGCTCTAGCCTGTCGCCGGTGACGCGCGGTGGCCTTTAATGTAGCGTCGCCCTCGAATCAAGAGCTCCGATTGTCATTTAAATATGAATAACGTCCGCTCTTGTCCGAATCATATTTCTGGAATTCAATTAAGCAACATTTACACAGCACGGCGTAACATCCCGAATAATTTATGCAAACTGATAAAATCATAAGAGCCGTGCCGGATCAACAATAAACACATTTTAAAAGTGACATTCCGATTATTAAACTACTCTCGTACGGCGTTCGTAGCTCCGTAGCTTCTCCCGTATCGGGTATTGGCTACCGTGCGGCGGTCGTCCCGTGGCTCACCATACACCATCGTACTTGCGACTAGTTTCAACTTCTACGATTTAAACTGTACCTACATACGAAATATCTCACGAAATCAAAAAACTTATACAAAAATCTGCTTTATTAATTCTATGTAGTAATTCAAGTAAAGTAAATATTTCTGTTGTAAAATTGATCTCATACTTGTAGCTAGTGTGTTTGGGCATATTGGTCGTAGAACCAATGATTGGAGAAAAATTCCACGAACTCTTAATATATTTTCCAAGGAACATGATCGTAATTAGTTTTGAAAATGTTTACATGAAAAGGTAAACCTAGTGTTCAACGATTTGATCTGTCCATACAAAATGTCTTACCATTAACTAAATTTTAAGTGGTAATTCAAATAAAAATTACCGTCGTAAAATTGATCTCATAATTAGCGCTAGTGTGTTTGTTTGGGTATGTAGGGCCAATGAGAATTTTGAATTGCAAGGAAAGGAGGGATTGGGAAATAATCACCAGTCTCTCTATAAATCATATATTTTCCAAAATAAACGATCCTAATCAATTAGGAAAATGTATACAAAGACATTTAAAGTAATATTTTATAATAGGTGCATTATATTTGCACCTTTTACGTATCCGTTTCGAGCATTTTTAGCGTTCATTTATCTTATTTCCTTTTTATTGTTTTATTTAAATCTCTTCTTCTTCTTCCTTATTGTAGACCTATGTGGTCTGTTCTCCAGAGAGTTACTCTTCATGTGAGGTAGATTCCCAGCTGTCCTTCCATGTTTTAGGAAGTCTTCCACGAGGACGAGTCCCATGAGGTTGATTATGCAATGCAATATAGGGGAGTCTGGTGGAGTCCATTCTTTGAACATGACCGTACCAGTCCCTTTTTCGCTGTCTGCTCCATCTTATAATATCCTCAACCACACATATCTCTCTTATTCTGGTGTTCCTCACGCGATCCCTCAGTGTCTTAGTTTATTTAAATCTACATTTTTATTTATTTATTATTTAGTAGTTCTCATTCAGGCGATAGCGTGAACGAGTATTTACGAGTACAGTCTAAATATTTCAATTTGATTTGCAGTCTTTCCGGTCGTTAAAGTTTTCTTCATAGATTTTTTCACGAATAGGTGCATTACTATTTATTTGGTAAGGCAAAAAGGCAATCAGTGTCAGGCGTCAGGCGTGCGATAGAGTCGTGTGGAGGAGAATCCTCGAGGCCATATGCCCCACGGAAGTATGACAGGGCAAGAAGAAGAAGAAGAAGGAAATCGCATATATAATAATTTGTCTTTATGTTATTAATGGTAAAAATAAACACTGCAAGAAAACTATTTCGTTTATGGCGCACTCTGGACATTAGGAAGAAATTAATATCTGATGAATTTGAAGTCATTCGGTTACTTTTATCTATGAATTGACGGGCGTTATTCTGAGGCTCCGGCGGGACTTTATTACGCAGTGGGTAGATATTTCTCGTTTCGAATGAAGTCTCCATGTGTTCAATTTAACCCTTAGTGAACCAGGTTTAATTATACTGAGAAATGTGATTATTTTTTATCCCATTAGAAGTACATGATTAAACTTATGCATTTAAAAAATTATATGGTCAATATATATATATATAATTAGATACGGCGCTCACAATCAAAATGAGTGCGATGAAGTATCACGTCATTTAAAAAAAATATTAAATGTTTTTTTCAGTCCTGTTTTTCTATTATATTTATTTAAACTCCATTTGTCATTATCGTGTACCTATTTTAATGATGTTAAGTTCTATATTACGATTTAAATATTATTAATAATTAATGATAATAATAAGCTATATAAAATTTAGATGGTTTTTAAAAATCCGTTGTCGTGATGTAATCACCTCAAGGGTGCACTAAGACGTGTTTCAAATCTAAAATGAAAGCTACATCTGATATTCCCAATCGGTTAGAAAAAAATTTTGTATGGATAAAAATGTCACTCAAAGCTTTAATGACATTGAAATTTTAGTCTTACTAGGGGGCATTATCATACGTCGTTTGATTGTTTGATAATGTTTCTAAGATCAGTTGAAAGGTGACCCATATCACTCATAAAAAATAATAAAACTTTAAAAAGTATTTTTCATCACTACTTACTTTCTTCCTATGACCATACAACTCTTGAAGAGTTTTAGCCTCCTTGGTGACTTTTCGCCAAGCTTTTTGCTCCCAGCAGTCTGATTCGCCCAACCTAGCCAGATCAGCCAGAACGTTGTCCATAAGGCGTTGTCTAGGCCTTCCCAGATGTCTTACTTCAGTTGGTCCAGACGTGTACGGGGTCTTGATTGCTCTGGTCTCTTCGGTTCGGCATACGTGCCCAATCCATGCTAGGCGACCGGCTCTCACGGTGCTCGTTATTAGGGGGCTGCTGGGTCACTTTTCATCAATAATACACAAATCAAACAAAATTATTTTAAAAGTTATTTTGAGACCTGAAGATGGAGGTCACCCCTAAAACATATTGTAAATATTTTTATTCATAAAAATATTACATAAATTAAATCAATTATTTTTTTGATTTTAGTGTTAAGGTACGCGAAGGGTTAAATTATTATCCTTTCTCCAACCGAAATAAACTTCTTGTATTGGAGGGTTTTGTGAAAGTTTATCAATTTTAACTTTCATACGAACGTTGATTATTATATGATTTTGGAGTCCGTTATGATCGTTTTAAATTACCTCCGTGAATCGAGTAAAATTTAATTTATTTATAACGTGCATTATTGTATTACGATTTTCAATTTTAGATCCATGATTCATCGCGTTAATGAGGCGGCCAGAGATGATGCTGCATTCATTTTTCATGCATCATCCGATTTCGCGTTGCGGTTATTATACACTCCACAAACTTAATTCGCTCGGCCCCTGCATCTCTTATTATACTTTGACGTGATAATTTATCAAATAAATACTTGCGTTATAATGTAAGCCAAACCACCGTGGTGTTCTTCCCGAAAAAATTGATCAAATTTCACGCATAAACTCGTGTTCAATATTGAACATAACATATTTTAAGCTTTTACCTTAAAGTTTTAAAATTCATTTTATTGTATTTGATGATTAAGCTCATGTTTTGTGTTACTCTTGTGCTCAATTACATTATTTTTCATAATCGACTGTAATAAATACAAGATAGCTGAAAATGTCATTGTTTCTATATCAATAATAAATGCAACGACCACCTTTCACAATGCAAATAAATTTTAAGAAATATAAAACTAAGATTATATAAAATTGTGAATCGATCTGAAAAAATATGGCACTAAGTTTTGCATTTTATAGTAGTACTTTGTATATCAAACAGATTAATTTGATTATAATATTTAATACAACTCTTTTACACTCGTATTTTTTTTCAAATCAAATCTCATTCGTTTGTGTAGTGTTGCTATTATTTATTCGTTCAAAAGGGATAGGATGTTTTATATTTTACAATTTTTTGTTGATTTTTTTATTCATCCATTTATTTATTAAGAGTAACATACAGCAATATCAATAACATATATTAGAAAGAAAAAAAAAACACTTAGAAAAAATAAAGTAAAGCCAATTACATGCTACCAATTTAGTGTATCTTTATGGCACACTGTTGAACTTTCTTATTAAAAGCTAGTTTTATATATTAACTGTTTAACCTTTAATTGTTTGTAACGCCTGATGATGCCAACATCGGTTGGTGAAACAGCTGTCGCAGCATTGTCTCAAAGAGTAAATAATAATAATTGTGATATTATTTGTGTTTTAAATTTTAACAGTTAATAATGTTGAAGTATCATAGTGGTTCGGCAAAAATAATTAACTAGTTTTAATATTATTGTATACAATAATAAACGCGATTGTTTAATGGTTTTACTTGATTTAATTCATATAATTACTTATATAAATAGTAGTTACAAATTTGTTTCGCCTTGCGAGGGCATTTTCGCAATTGAATTAAAAAAAAAAAAAAAAAACTTCCTTATCGGAACCCCTGACTAGAATCAGTTAATTGATATAAAAAAAAATAAGAAATGAAAAGTCTAACTAGAAAGAAACATAATTACGATAATAAATATAGATAATGATGGGAATTTTTTAGTTAAAAAAATGTAGCAAAACCTGTAGTTATAACGAGTCTTATCGGGTTGTGTGCCATTATTTACTTGCGTCTTGATGTTGACGTTTCTGATAAAAAAAAAACTTTGTTTTATTTCTGCATTAAGATTTGGCATCCAATTACCGTGGTTACGTTGAAAATCAAACTCTTGACACATTTCCATCGAATCCGACCAATCGTCAGTAGTATATTTTTGAAAAACTCGTATATGTCATTGTAATAAGTTAGTAAATATAATATAGTGAAATGTTTACTGGAAATAATTGACAGAAATAGAATACTACAATATGAATGTTTGGAAGATATTTATTATATATTAAAAAATATATATATTTCGAAGTATCGATTGTAAATTTAAAGTATAATTCTTATACCGACTCTTGTTGCACAGATATACAGAAATTAACAGATCAGAAGTTTAAACATATAATAAATGCAGTTGAAGTTAGATGGTTTGGACGAATATTTAATTTAATTTTGTATGATCCAATGTCTCACCCCAAGAAAATAGAAACTTAACTAACTAACTAACCATCACGCCGTTGTCCCGGGGGAGTAGGCAGAGAGGATGGATCACCACATTGTTCTATCCAGACATAACTCTCGCGCCTCTTCTACATTCACACATCGTGACATACACGCTCGTCAATTGTTCCTACTTCGAACATGGCCGCCTTTCAGTAATTGATTGATTTGGTCATGCCATGTCTTCCTTGGCCTTCCTCGACTTTTTTTCCATTCACACTACTTGTATATATCTTTTTAACCATCCTTCCCTCATCCATTCGTTCCATATGTCCAAACCATCTTAGTGACCCTTTCTTGATTTTATTTATCATACATTCATCTGCTTAACATTCCTTTCTTACTTCATCATTAGATATTCTATCATACATTGTTTTTCCGCACATCCTTCTTAGTGACCTTATTTCTACGGCATTTATCCTTCTTTCATCCTTCTTCTGCCAACTCCAAGTTTCACTTCCATACAAAAGAAACTTACCCTGTATCAAAGCATTCTAAACAGAAAAATAAGTATTCAATGTATCTTACATCATTGTAGCGCAACACAAATCAATATAAAAATGAAAAATGAATATCATTAGCGGAAATGTATGTACATGAACGTGACAACATACAAATACGCTATAACTACCTATAATTGAATTCATTTCAGAAGTTACCTCGTTAAAATGGCGAATCGCAATCGTTAAATGAGAGTTTTGAAGTGCTTCCGTGCGTTTATTCAGGGCGTGATATAATATATGACCTTATGGTAGCTAAATACTATAAGACACGTATAAATTTATCCAACATTTTCGCGAAAAATAACGAAGGAATCAAAATGAGTAATTGATTGATACGAACAAAAACGTCTGTTTACTAGGAGTTTTATTATAATTTATGGGAATGACATGTTGACACTGAATATTCACCTTTCTAAGGCATTATCAAATGTCAAAATGCCTTAAGAGGGCCAAAAACTTCTAGAAAACAGACGTTTTAATTCGTCTTAATTTAATATTGAGTTTAACATCATTGTTCAAGAAACAATAAAATGATATAAAATGCTTGATGCACCGTTAAGGTGATTTCATCACAAAAACGGCCCTTTAAAAGTTATTTAACATATTATTATTATTATTATAATTCCATTAGATACTCATAGTACGTAAATAGCACAAATAATTGTTTTTGGATCTTTTCCAGTGAATATTTTTTTCGATGGGGTCCCAAATAATTGGGCAGACCCTAAATAACCGCATATCTGCAAAAGGACTGAGAGAAATTAGGAAGATGTGAAGAATGGAGACAGCTGGCCAAGGACAGGAGCCAGTGGATGACTGTTGTAGAGTAGGCCAAGTCTCACACTGGGATGTAGCGCCGAGAAGATGATTATATTGACTCTCATGACATGTGACAGATAGTTAATCTATCGCTATTTTATTGTCACGTAATTTTTACATCAGACCAAAAACAGTGTGATAATCACACTGCCATCGCCGGGAATCGAACGAAGATGTTGCTGTCATAGCTCTTGCCATTCTGCCACAAAGGTCGTCATAACTTTGTAAAACAAAACCAAGCAAGACATTAACATTGCCCATCTTGTATGGGAATATAGTTATTGTTAGAGCGAGTATATATGTAATCTAGAAGCCTCGAGTGATGATAAATGGCAATTAGTTGTCATGCGAATAAAATGAATGCAGCACTTATATTAATTTTACTGTAAAATATATTATATTATGTTAAATAATTTGAAAAAAATTATAAAATATAATTGGTAAAAAAATTATATGTTAACTATGTAAATGGAACCAGAAATAGAGAAAGACCGAGGAAAACGTGGCACAATCAAATAAATCGGCCATGTGAGGAGTCAGAGAAATCGACGCGCGTGCATGACACGATGTATAAATGTTGAGGAAGCGAGAGAAATATGTTAGGAAAGAAAAGTGTGGCAATCCATTCTTTCTGCCTACCCCTTCGGAGAGACGGCGTGATGGTTAGTTAGTTAGTTTTAATTTGATAAGGACTTCTTTTTACGTGTCTACTTTTCATGTCTTATAATAATAAGGATATACGTAAGTAAAATACTTGAAAAAAGTCTTTAGAAGGAATGGATTGTAGGACAACGTGTGAAAGAACATTACCGTGAATATTAATATTGAAGCTTTATTTATAGTATTTATTGTTTCTTGAACAATGGTGTAAAACTCAATATTAAATAATGGATACGAATGAAAACGTCTGTTTTCCAGAAGTTTCATTATATTTCACGGAAATGACATGTTTCCCCATGTTAAGGCATTATCAAATTGTGACTTAACATGGCAAAACATGTCATTCCCATAAAATATGATAAAATTCTACGTTTTCATTCGTTTTAAAGTAATAATAATATTTATAAATATGTATATGTTAGCCCATACTGGTACCAAAAGAAAATATTTTCCCACTCCATATTATCCATGTTAGTTATTACCTACAAATATTATCCATGTTACCTAAAAATATTATCCACATTATCCATGTTAGTTATTACCTACAAAATATTATATCAATAAAATGAACATAGATGCAAATGGATTGAAAATTATAATTATTCAAGAATAGTACGTTAACTAATTATTATATTTTGTGGTTTGTATTTTTGTCTTTTCATTGAAAACAATATTATTAGAAATTATATTTTCTAGCGCCCAATTAAGGGTTTAGGTGATCTGGATACATTAACGAATAAATAATATAATAAGTAAAAAGGAGTCACAAGTAAGTTGTAATAATTGTTAAAACAAACGACAAGCGTGCTTAACACGATGTAGAAGTGTAAAGGAAACTCGAGACGTATTTCTGCATGGGAGTGTCTATTGGTCCATTTTCAATGTAAAATATTTAGTTGGCTCTTAAATGAAATGGCTGTTTCCATGTGAAGTTAACTTTAAAAAAATGATTGCGCGTTATCGTGAGGATAAATTGGAACCACCCTGTGAGAGCAATCTCGTAAAATATAAGTGCATCCGCTATTACGGCCGGCGTTATTTCGTCGAAAAATTTAATCTACGCCCATTACTGATTCGATCCCATGTGTGAAGTTGTGATTTCAATTACACCAATATTTTATTATCGGTTCATGCTATTTGTGGAGCGTTATTTACGGTGCGTATTGTATTGTGTCCAATTTCGGTGAATTATTCCGCACATGACTCCATTTCGATACACAGTTCTGTGTTCCAGGTTCATATATTAACAGACACCAAAAGTTCCGTTATTTTTTTTATTCTTTTTTTAAAATAAAAAGCTAATCACAATATCTATATCAAAAATTGTATAATATTTGGAATAAACTCATATCATAAAATATTTTAATCTATTGAAAATTGAATTTATGAAATTAAACAAAACGATTTAAAAAAATATATAATGCAATTTTATTATAACCAAATCATTTTGGATATATTTTCCACACCACCTTACCATCAGCCACCAACACAACTAATTTTTTTTTTATTATTTTAACTCATTTTTACTAAAAATACGTTTAGTATCGAAACTAGTCGACAGCAAAATGAATATTGGTTGAAACATAATAAAAAAACATATATTAAAAATTGTTATCATAGCTTGTTACCAAAAGGTCATTGTTTACAACGAATAATCTGGTATTTTTTAATCTATAATATATAAATTTTACTGAATTTCTTTTTCTCTGCCACTTCAAAACCGAATCTTCTTTCAGTCGGAGCAGAGTGATAAAGCAAAAGTTATTTATCATATTTTGGTTCCACTTCCACCCATACCGTGTCCATAGATTAGAAAGCTTATAACAATGCAAATATTATATATATTAGGTCCTTACGTATGAAATTGGCGTTTTGTATGGGAGGAACATAAAGTTGATTTTTTTTAAATATAATATATTTATTTAATCAAAGTATGTACCATTGCTATCTATGCACTTTTGCCATTTCATAGGTCGATCCCTTTACTAAAAAAAACATTCGGACGGGAATCAATAAAATCTTTGAAGTCGGTTTGGACTGCCCCATCGGAGTTGAATTTTTTCTCTTGCAAGAAGTTATCCAAATTTCGAAAAAATCTGCTCTGTTGGGGCAAGGTCCGGAGAGAACGGTGGATGTCTTAGACATTCCAATTGAAGCTCTTTTAATTTGGTAGCCGTCTGTTGTACAGTGTGTAGTCTAGCGTTATCATGAAGCAGCAGTGGCCTAGAGCGATTAACCAGCCTCGGTTGTTTAGCAGCTAGCTTTTCCATCATGGTATGCAGTTGCTGACAATAGACATCTGCCGTAATCGTCTGGCCAGATTTAAGAAAGCTGTAGTGAACGACACCAGCACTAGTCCACCAAACGCTCACAAGTAACTTTTTTGGAGTCAATGGTTTGGCTGGTTCGGCAGGGTTCAGCCATTGCGATGAGCGCTTCCGATTATCATACAGGATCCACTTTTCATCACAGGTAATGATTCGATTCAAAATCCCTTCATTATTGTGCCGGTTGAGTAATGCAACGCAGCAGTCAACGCGCGTTTGTTGATTTGCTTCACTTGATTTGTGAGGTACCCACCTTTCAAGCTTTTTCACTTTCCCAATTTGCTTCAAGTGGATTAAAACAGTTTTATCACTAACACCGCAGCCTGCAGCTAACTCGAACGTGGTTTGCGATGGATCCGCTTCCACAATAGCCTTCAATTCTTCATTATCAACTTTGGTCTCCGGCCGTCCACGGGGCTTGTTCTGCAGGTCGAAATTTCCAGAACGAAAACGTTGGAACCAAAAACGCACTGTGTTTTCTTTTGCGGCACCGTCGCCATACACATCATTAATCCTTCGAGCCGTTTCTACAGCACTGGTGCCACGGTGGAACTCGTACTCGTAAATAACGCGATATTTCAAGTTTTCCATTTTGTAAACTGAGTGACGCAAAGAAAAAAAACAATTGAGGAAAAAACAAACGAATTATAATTTTCGAACACACAAATACTTGAGTAAATAGCTGTATAAATTTGAATTTGGAATTCCTAACCAAAGAGAAGATATTTGAGATCAAAGTTGCCAGTACGGCAAAACGCTAATTTCATATGTAAGGACCTAATATTTGATGCGCTTAAGCGAAAACAAGTGAAAATAATTTGGTCAAGATTAAATAATGAAAACAAAAAAAAATTATACATAATTTCTTTATGCTGCATGCTGCCGAAAGCGGCCGCACATAAACACAAGTGGAACAACACTAAATACATAATAATAAAGAAATATTGTATAAATATTTATTGGTTTTCGTTATTTAAAATGAACTTCTACCAAGATTTCAATTAAAAACATTAATTATGTCAAGTTTCAAGTTAGCGCTTTTAGGCTGAAGATACATAGGTGTTACAATCAACTCGTTGATTTTAACACCCAATGATGCTTACATTGGTTAGCGAAAGAGCTGTCGTGGCAATTTCATACAAATTAAATCAATAGTGATATTATATAAGTGTTTCAATCAAACAGTTAATAATGTTTAAATATCAAAGTGTTTCCGCCAAAACAATGGAGTATTCTGATTTGACTATTACATTCTAGTCTTAAGCGTTCTTATTATAATGATTTCAGCTCTTACAAAACGATAACAATTAAGCTTGCAAAGTACCTTTAATTAATTAATAAAAACTTACAACCTTAAAGTAAAAAGTAAAAAGCAACTTCTTTTTTATTTGTTATAACGAACTATTCTATAATTGAACATGGAAATATAAAAGGATATGTATGACATTCCATCGAATCAAGATCTGATGAGATGGTATGTAGTTTTATATGCGATTGTAATTAACTGAAATAGTTGCGTAGACTCAGAGCGTTGAAAGCGCGATGTTCGGATAATCCAAATACTTCGAACTTAAGAGTAAACAATTTCTCTTGAAGTAAATGTAGAAAAAAGTGGAAGCTATTATTTAGTTAAGGGTATTATGAAAGAGTATATTTTCTGAAAGTTTTATTGGATTTTATGATAATTAAATATTTGCCATCCAATGACGGTATCAAAATGATACGTTTTGATAGATGATATATTATTGTTTTCTTCTTTGTCTGCTTAATGTAGATCTTGCGATCTGTTTATATATGATATTAAATTTCGTATTGTGATGAAATCTTCCAGCTTTCTCTCCATCTCTTTGGTGGTCGTCTTGGTGGTCGACGGCCCTCTAGAATCTCGTCCATTACGATCTTGGGAATTCTCATTGGTCTCTCCAGAATTGTCTTCTCTGTATACTCCATCTCACTATGTCATCAATTTTCTAGGATCTGCGAATCTCTTCGTAGGGTATGCTATCTCTAAGGGTTATATCCTCGATAGGTCGCAATATTTTCATTTCTGCTGCTCTGAGAATATCTTTGGTTCTGACAGTGTCTGCTCTGTATATCATTGCTATTATCATAAAATATATGCTTGGTGTATCATTGATCTTATCATATTCAATTAAGATTTTTACATCATAAAAGGAATTTGGATTGTACAATGAATTTGTATGGTAACTCTTGAGTTATTTGAGATATTGCAAATAGACTTATAGAGAATAGTGAAATGCGTGGAAAGATTCGAAATAAAATATATCAATATTAAGCTTAATCTGGTGTTGCGCCAGCCTCTCGGAATGTGATGTATCAAGTAGGGTGCAGAAAGAATCTACGGATATTGGTAATAGTGGCTTTTTCAGGGCACGCACATTAAGCACTTACAGGGCTTGTTATATGGGATTGCAAGGTTTTGGAACAAATCTTTTGATTGCCTTATTTTGTTATTATTTCAGATGATTATAGCATGAAGTTTAAATGATTTTAAATAATTCGTATACGTAAAATACTCGTAGTTCATTTGGCTTGAACAAAACACATGAAACTTCGTGTTTAATAATATATTGAAATTGATTAAAGTGTATACCTCATATGAATATGCAGGAAGCTAGAGAGGTGTGTCAGGATAGAGTAGTGTGATGGTCCATTCTCTCTGCCTTTCCCTGCAGAGGAACGGCGTGATGTTTTGTTTGTTTGTTAATTTAAGTTTTATGGAAATTTTATAATATAAGATAATTATTATAAAGAGTGCCGCATCGGCTAAAGTATGGTAGTCTATTCTTTCTGCCTACCATTTCGGGGAGACGGCGTGATGGTTAGTTAGTTAATTAGTTTATAAGAGAGGGGCATTATTATAATTTGATTTGGTTTAATAGCTCTTTACATTATTACAGCGTGAGCTAAATCGATGTAAAGAGTATAGCTTATTATATTGATTCTCATGACACGTGATAAGTAGCTAATCATCACGTGAATTCTTCAACCGACCAAGTTCGACCAGGATTGTACCCGGGATTTTCAGTGTGGCAGTTGCCATTCTGCCACGAAGGTCGTCACGTCAAATGATCAAATGATATTGCCTTAGCAAGGTGACACATGTCATTTCCATCAAATATTATTAAACTTCTATAAAACAGTCATTTTAATTCGTATTAATTATTTAATATGTAGTTTTACATCATTCTTCAAGAAATAATACATATACTCGTATTATAGTTGGATTTCGATGTTACTTTTTTTGTGTACTTAATCACGAGTACAAGTAATAAAATCTGAAATAGAATGCCGAATGGTGAGTGGGCCTTATAACTGGAGGACTCGAGCTGATGATATCACATTCGTGTGCGGAGTTCCTGTTAATTTTTATAGTTATATCGTATAATTTTATGTGGGGTACTTTCGATTTATGTGGATGTATCTCCTCCATCTCGGCGCATGCTCATTCTGCCCGCGAATTATGACGGAATCGGCTCTTATCTGCAAGAAAGCTCCGCTGCAAAGGCTAAAGAGGTTTTAATACAAGGAAGTGCCTTTACGATTAGCTCCTCATGCCGCACAATACTGCAGGGCTGTTACGTTCACCGCTCGCTTATAATATTCAAATACAACACTTCATCTTATTGCATCTTTCATTGTTTTATTACTTGGAAACAATTAATCATTTAACTTTTATATGGTATAATTATTACTCAAACACTTCATTTATTTATGTTTATACTACTGATATGAGTTTATTGGTTTATTTATCTTGGCATTTTTTACAATTTAAAATATCTTCAGGGCAAAGATTTAAACTCATCCAATAGGATTGTTTATATAAACGAAGCCGCATTGTTATAATTAAAAATTTCATAATTTGTAGTGTTTCATCCTGTATGGTTTACCAGTATTATTTCGAGAAAGCTCAAACTCCAAATATTTAACAGTAGCGTTAACCCTCCCTTCCCTGTGATGGGTATCTTCTACACGTTGCTTCTAATAACCATCCATATTTTTATAAATATAATAAATACAAATAAATTTTAGGTATTCCTCCATTATATATTTTCGCATTGATAAAAAAAATAATATTAACAATAATCAAAATTTATCGGGTACATCCGAGATATTTTGTGAAATCGGAAACGAAATTCGTAGCGCTGAGTGCGCGACACTATATTCGCATCTCACTCTTGCATACTTTTCTGTGGAAGAGACTATTGACGCGAGACTTGGAATTCTACCAAGCACATCATTGGAAAACTTCAGATATTTATCAATACGTGTCTCCGCACAATATTCAAGATCTTTTGGCAGTGTCAAATGCCAATATCTGGGCCATGTTAGGCAAAAGGCCAATCAGAGAACAAGACGCTAGTGCAAATGGCTATGTATCGGTCACACCCTGAGACCGAACACCGTCTGCATCGCACATAGGGTACTAGAATTGTCCCCAGAGGGTGAGAAGAGAAAGCGAGGCAGATCTTGAGCCACGTGGAGAAGAAATCTGCAGCACGAAGTTAAGGCGGCAGTACTTGATTGGAATGGTGTTAAGCATCAGGCGTGTGATACAGCCAGATTGATGGAGAAGAGTTCTAGAGGCCCTATGCATAATGGAGATGTGACAGGTCAAAAAGAGAAAAAGATACTTAATAATGATGTATTTTATATAAAGTATTGCAAATGAATATGAAATTTGGTTAAAGGCTCGGCTTAGATCAATACCTATTATTAAATTTATTTAATTCAAACCGCTGAAATCCACTCCACACTCGTCGCTATCTTTTTTACTGTTTCTTCTGTCATAGGTTGTTACTGCAAATCACACAAGAATTGCAAACTGGGGTTTAGTTTATTTTTAATCAACTCTTTCCCACTCTACTATATCTTGTCAAAGTATCCATACAAATAAATCAATCTGACTATAAAAAAACCCATTGCATTCTTAATTATTGTATCCGTATTCACTTTCGAATGATCATTATTTCAACTTGTGGGTTCTAACCAAATATTTTGGCGCCATTTTAAATATCAAACGAGTAGTTAAAACGTTTAATTTATCGTTGACCGAAGAGAAAATGAAAATACCATTTTATGTTCGCCGAAAGTTTTCTGTAATTTTTTTTTTGCTTTTTTTAACGAGCAATAAAAATTGTGAAACAACCCTATTTACTATTATCTACAGTATTTAATATTCATCGCGTGAACTTGTTTGTCAGTGCTGAGCGCTATAAACAGGTTTTATGCTACTATCCCACTGTGCCGTTCCCATCTACACTTACAGAACGAGAAATATTACAGAAAAGTATTAATCATCAGAACCATCTCATGATATCATCGTCTGAATACTTGCAACCTTTCCAAAAATGCGTTCGTAACATTTCGAATGTGTAAATGATTAATGTATGGTTTATGTAGATGATTTTATATTTAATAGACGATTTGCTGCCGCGGCAATGTCGGCTTGAATAAAATGGTTCAAGCGTCCCATAGATGTTACGTTTTTACTTTTTGCCTTTAAATAATCTAAAAGAAGTTTTCTTGAGTTGAGTATACCGCAACTGTTTAACTTTGAATAGAGCTTTTAGTTAGGTCAAATAATGCATCTTGTGGGATTAATATTAATAGGATAATAGGTTTGTGAGTTGGTATTTGTGTGCGTGTATATGTTTGGTATGCAGTAGGTATATTACTTGTACCCGCGAGTATCGGGTACGCAGGGTTTTAAATGAGTATTTAACATCATAATATCTACGAGGGTGAAAAATCTATTAGTTCCTTCAGTTTATCCATCAGCTACTTTCAGTTAGCTACGTTTGAATATTTTCATTAATTGTATTTTAATTTAATTAATGTAATTTTGTTATGAACATGTAATATTATATCTATTATTGTGGGTTTGGACATTTGCAATTTCGGCCATTTAAAAATACTTTTAAGATCGTAGTTTTTAAAAGTTAAAAAAGTAGTTTTTTTGCAAATTTTACCTTTCAGTAATGACGCGTTAACTGAACTGCCAAAAAAGTGCTGCCACACGAAAAAATAAAATTTCGTTCATAACCTCAAAATGACACTCGCGTAAAAATTATACTGTCAGCCACATAAACAATACTTCCGCTTATTAGATGCTTCATATTGATGCTTTAGATACATTTGAAAAATAAGGAGTGGTTCAGAACAAAATATCACGTTATTTGATTATAAATTAAAACTTGACTGATTTCGCTTAAATAGTAATAACTTTTTTTAAATACATATGTTCTATCAGCTCTCAAAATCATTTTATTTTAAATATCAACATCAAACTTTCTTAAATGATTAAAAAATATATATTTTGAACTATTACTAGTGGGAAGGGCCTGGAGAACACTGGCGAGAGACCGAGAGGGATGGCGTGGGGTTGGAGAGGCTTACGTCCAGCAGTGGATGGAGACAAGCTGACGAAGATTGTTTTTAATCGGAAGAGCCGTAGCTTAAAAAAATGAGTACTTTCATCCTTCTTTTCCCAGCTTAAAGCTTCACTTCCATAAAAAAGTAGTCCATTTGACAAAATATCTATCGTATGAGATAAAGGTTTGATCAGTATTTTATAACTGACTATCCATCGCGCCCTCTCTCGGAAAGGGTAGGTAGAAATAATATACTAGCGTGTCGAGCACACACGTCGATATATCAGTTAGATCAGTATTTTGTTTTTATATAATATTTTTTTCTTTGGCATTCAAGTCATATATTATAATAAATAAATAACGGTATATTTGATCACCAAAGAAAGGTTGTAAGACCATGAAAATTTTAAATTTATTTTATAAAAATATAATGAGTAATAATAAGCTTTATAAATTTACATTCATTTCATGACAAAGCAATAAGTAATCTTAAAGTGGAAATAAATAATATTTAATGATTTGTGCTGCGAAGGGAATTTGTTCGTTTATTTCCCTTTTTCTGTCTCAGATGAAACTAATTATCCGTTACGTATTTTATCATCCGCACATCCATCACAGTATAATCCGGTTGACGATACTTCGTCGCCTGATTGACTGTTATTACTCTTGGACCAGACAGTTCACTTTTTTACTATCTCCTAGTGATGGGCATTCCCGAAAATATGTTTCTCCCACAATCGAGTGCTCATGGATACAATTTTCGCATAAACTGCAATCATCATTGTTACGGAAATTTCGAAACCGACCGTAATTTCAAAAGTTTTTTTTTAAATTATTTTGATTTTATCTTCTAGTGATTCGATAAACATCGAGTAACAAATGATTCACCAAGAATATACTCATAATCAATCAATATTACATGTAGTTAAAACTGTGATCAATGGGCAATCACCAATATCTATTAAATATTATGTCGTATTCGTTAATCGATTTTAATATATCTAATAAATTGAATTATTCATATTTCTCCCAACATTATTTTTATCATGATTTAAAAATAAAGAGTATCGATTATTTTTACGAACTAATAAATATATTTGACCACGTCGTCTCATGATAAGATGGTAAACTTCAGACACTTTCTGCGTTCATCTTAAGCCGTATTTACTGACAATTCTCTTTTTTCGCCATTTCATACATTTTATATTAACTCAAATTAATCACATAAAAAATAATAATAAACCAATAAAACCAGCCTAGATAATAATAAACCCCTTTATATTGTAATTACTATCCTTAATTGGATTAAAAATAAAAATATCGGATATTAAAAATAAGCTTATATTATTTTTACACTTTTACCTCACGAGGGTCTTTCAAATCGTATAATTTATCCATAATATAAAATTTATATTACTCTTTTTTTTACTATCCGTCGACTTACTTACTGTTATGTCAACCCTTTTGGTATTTTCAGATTGCTTATACAAAAAGTTTGAGTTATCATTTAGGTAATGTCTCTGAAATTATTCTTGTTAAAATAAATTATTGAAATTAATAATTGAATGTTAAATTAAAGCTTTTTAAGACTCACGATGACTGCTAAAATGCTCTTAAAACACCAGTGTCCCATGATGTTATGAAATATTTTAAAACCAGATTGGCTTAAAATATTTGATTGTAGTTTTTCTATTATTTGTGCTTGAAAATATTGATATTTTTGCTTTTGATTCACATAAAAAGCATGTCGAGATAAATATGTCCATATTGTACAATGAATGAAACAGTGATTTAATTAATAATAATTCATGATAAACTGTAAAATTAAAAAAAAACTTTGTTTTCTGTATCACAATTGTATTTTTATTTTACGCGACAGCTGTTTCGTCAACCTATGTTGACATCATCAGGTGTAATCATTTAGGTCAACATAGGTTGACGAAAAAGCTGTCGCGTAAGATAAAATGCAATTTTGATACATAAAACAAAGTTTTTTATTTCACAGTTTATCATGTTAAAGTATCATAGTGTTTCAGCCTAAACAATGGACTATTTAAATCAAATGAAATCAGTTTATTTTGTCAAAAGACATTACAAACAGTATTAATGTTTAAGGCATCTATTGAGTACAGGTAAGATATTATACAGATACAACATAATACCAGGAACGCATTCGTGATGATTCGACATTAGGAAGACAAGATACTTTCCAAAGTCAAGAGTATTTGTCCCCTGAACGTACTTTCACTAACATGAAAGACGTCGATCTCCGAGGAGACCGCGTTCAGCAGACTAATTGCTCTTCCCACCGGTGTCACCAGAGGCAGATTGGTTCTGGCGGCCGGTAGGTAAAACAATCTGTGCTGTCGCTGTCGGAGGTATCTATTATAATATTAAATTTTATCAAATCAATCCTATAGTTAATTGAAAATTAATATATATGATAGTTGTATATTATTATTAATTTTTTTATCTTTGTTATTGTTTTGCTGATTATATTTATTTGTTTGTTTCAGGTACCGTGTGTGAGACCTTTCAAAGTAAAACGGGAAGCTAACTAGCTGCAAGAGTGAGTGTCTATTGGACGAGTTTTTTCCTGTGTAAGTCAATCAATTATCGAATGGCGTTCTATAGTTCATAAATCTTCCCACCACATCAAATGATTTATCTTATTTATCCATATATTTATGAATGTATATCATGTTTAGTTTATCATCGCATTTATTCCTTATAGATTTATCATTCTCTATTATGAAATATAACACGCCTTTAATATTTACAGAATTATTTAAGGTCCTCTTGACATTGATAATCATTTGGAAAAACATACAATATTTCTAAAGTCAGATGCAAGAAAACACTTCCACATTTATTACTATAAATCATCTTGATTTTTTGAAAACTCTTTCATAATTTTTATAATTCAATATTCAATAATCATATACAGTTTGATTATTTATTATTGTATAATTAAATTTTCGATTGTATCATTAAGTATGTTGATGTCATGTTTTTTTATGTATCTGATTTTCTTTTATTTATTTATCTGTTATTTGGAAACAAATATTTGTTTTGTAATATTTTTTATATTTATCAAATATAATATAGAAAATCAAAGCCCGTAAGTTGTTATATATAGGTCATGTACTTAGGGGAGAAAAATATGAATTGCTGCACCTAATCATTGAGAGGGTCGACAAGGTGTCGGCAAGAGGTGAATCTCCTGGCTCCATAACATAATGGATTGGACTGGTTTAAGAAGAGTTGAAGAGCTGTTTGTAAGCTTCTGTTAGCTGTCAGGGACAGATGTGCCTACTCTCGAGTGATAATCACTTGACTTCTGGGGGGACCTGACATAACACCGGGTATTGATCAAAACGTTAGTTTTCTGGAAGTTTTAATTCATTTAATGGGAGTGACAAGTTGTAAAAAAACTGATCCAAGTTAAAAATAGCATAAAAAGACATCTCCAGGCGATATCTAGCAATGTATGTTAATGGCGGTAGTCTTTCACATTACGTTAATAAAGATCTTCTGCTTAATGCTTAATCCAATCTTAATAGATGGCGCTAGTGTATATTGAACTAAAAAACGTGAAGTGTGGTGCAACATTGTAGCATATATACATCTTCCCAAATTTTGTTAGACATGGTCGTAATAAGAGCGGAATGGGGAATGTGGTATTACATAAAGCGTGCGCTTAACCCAACCAATGACAAGTCATAAGTCCTGTAAACGCCTCGACCACCATATTCTGTTTCCAATTTGCATTTCCGTCCATAATTTGCAATTAATTCTTAAGACAAGTTTTTTGTTGCTAGGAAAAAAAATATGATAAAATTTCTATTAAAAATATCTCATTATGTTTTACATTTCGCACTATGAATAACAAATAATTAACACTCTTCAATCAAAGATTTCACTTTTGTTCTTTATATTTTTGTGATTACTGCATTTCCATGCATTTATACCCATATGTTTATGAACAGCTTACTTGATAAGCCTTCTGATATACGAGTTACATGTGGCAGTCAAACAATATGTCAGTAGCAGTGCGATAGCACCCCATTGTGCGTCGCGTCAACGGGTGAATCTTCACGTCCGAAAGCTCATTGTAATTAAATTTACTGCACCGACCGAAGCTTTTAATATTCTTTTAATAGGCGATGCGTGTTCACGCAGTATTAAAGCACGGCCGCACGGTGCCGGCCATAGTATGGGATACACGTCGTGTTATGCGGTGGGTGTACTCGCGTCGGTCGCTTATCGGAAATTAAAATTTTAGGCCTGCCCTCATCGGCTCGGCGTTAAACCTTACCATCAAATGTAATTTCAGATTGCCGGACCTCGTTTTGAATATCTGTAAGTGTGCAATCAATTCTTCTCGATAAAAAGTTTTTTATTCGAAATGTTGGCTGGCTTTAGTTTTGTGATTATTTTTATCCATGTACATATTATTAGTAATATTAAATATTATAAAATAATATTATTGGAAACGATAAAAGTTAAGGCATATACAACGGATTAATTGCTAACTAACTAACCATCACGCCGTCTTTCCGAAGGGGTGGGTAGAAATTAGTTTTTTTGTTTATTATCTCAACAGACAGTACAAACAATATTGTTGTTTAAGCCATGGACCGCCACAATAAAGAATGGAACCCAAGAAATAATGGACCGCCACACACCGTTCTTTCCTGACATATTTCTCTTGCTTTCTCAACATTCATAGATCGTGTCATGCACGTACGCCGATTACTCCTACTCCTCACTCGGCTGACATCAATATGTAAATATATATTTTTTTTAACTTAAAACGTCAACTTTTGTTTCTTGAACAATAATGTAAAACTCCATATGAAATAATTAATGTAAATGAAAACATGTGTATTCAAGGAGTTTTATTAACTTTTATATGGAATGACACGTTTCGTTCTTTTAATCTTAATCAATCATTTGTTATTGCCTTAGAAGGGCGAAACTTGTCATTCCATATAAAATTTAATAAAACTCCTAGAAGACAGACATTTTCATTTATATTAATTAAAACATTAACACTGTAAAATTCCATAATTATGGTTTATATAAATTAAAAACTGTTTTTTTTTCTACCTTTTTTTCGAAGATATTAAAGCTTCGTCGTCGGGAGAACTAAGTAGAGTCAAGTTTTCTGATTCTCCCGACAATGGACGTCTTTATACCTTCGAAAGGAGTCCAAGATTTCATGTAATCAACAATGAAAGATGCGGTGTTTTAATGCATTTGTAAATTAAGATTAATGAGATTAAGTGGTGTGAATAAATTTATTTACATAATTTGTTCATTCTTTACTATTTAGTCTTTTGTCGAAAATAAGTAATATATTGTACGATCATATCAAACAAAATCTTCTGCAATTTGAAGAATATCGACTAGAGTGCATGGCATGCGCCTGATTCATGTAGTTGCGGTTTATTCTGCCTTCTCCTCCAAATAAGCGATAAGATTGTTAGCTATTTTTTTATGTCATCTTCATCCTATCACTGTGGGATTCCGCAGTTATGATTTTTGATTAATTTAAACACAATATTTTTTTCATTTCAAAGTGGAATTCGTATTTTTGATCATATAAATACACATATAACCCCTTTATTCCTTGCAGCTTAACAGTTTATTACGGTTTAATCGGGAGTAGTTTAGGCTAATATGTTTTTAATCTATCCTTATTACAGATGGTGTACCGCCACGAGAATTTATCTCGTCTGGAATTATGATTATGTATCTTTGATTAAGAAATTACAAGATATGTCTATATTTTAATGTAAATGATGTAGAAGAGGAGATGCGTTATCTTTTCGACCTGCTCAATTAACTTTGCTTTATTTCTATATTTTTCACGCCCACAATACAAATAATAAATAAAGCTGAAAACCACCATCGTAAACCAAGAGAGTTCCACAGTAAATTGTGTTTTAGTTTAATGATAATTGACAGCTATATCATAAGGATCTCCGACTATGTTTTTACCATTGTGTGTAAATGTAGGTTGTTTTGACTAAATCCAGTATATCGCGTGATTATTTCCAATTCAAGATAATTTTTTAATGAGACGTTCTAAACAAAGTTTAACGGGTACATATATTATTATTCGTGGGTAGCTACTTAACTCGAGTTACTGGAAATAACATTTGATTCAATTTATTGTCAATTATGTTCCAGATGTTTTTGTTTATTTAAACTCTTTTTCTTTTGCTGGGTTATCTTTATAAAAACTGGTTCAACGAGGTATGATATTTGAATAAAAAAATTAAACCTCTTTAAAGATACGATTAAGATACATCGTTTTTAACGCGGTAGTTGAAATATAACAATTTTTTTTCTTGCAACGTGTAAGATAGTTTCATATAAAAAGAATATCTGAGAGCATTACCCAAAATAAAGGTAAAATTGCTTCTTGAAATGTGTTTTTTACTCGTAAGACCGGTCATCAATTAAATTTTATTTTAAAACTAATTCTCCATTATTATAATTGTAAATCCAATAGTATATGTAAATTTTCCACATAGCGGACTTCAAAAAACATAATTTTTGCAGTGTCCTTTAAAAATGTCCTCTTCTGAATTCTCTAAAAATGAGAAACTTAACTAACTAACCCATTGACCATCGTGCCATCTACCCGAAGGGATAAACAGAAAAAAATACCGCCATACTCTTATATTTGCATTTGACGTTATATCATACAGATTTACAACATACTCGTCTAAGAAACGAAGACATCGACGTGCGTGTATGACATGTATAAATGTTAAGGAAACAAGCTAAGTATGTCAGGAACGAACAGTGTGGCAGTGATTCTCTTTGCCTATCCCTTTGGATTGGTTGGTTCAGATGGCGACATGGTTAGTAATTTTTTTCCGTCTAAGAGATCTCAATATGAAGTATTATTTAGCGTTTTCTGAAAGGGTTCGTTTGAAATGATGCGATATTATATTATACGGTGACGTGTTAAATTATATTTAAAAAATACAGTACTTAGAGAGCTCTTTTTCTGCCTTAACTGTTTTTGGTTATTCACCATATTCAATACATATTCGTTAATCTTTCTGGTTTTGGTATATTGAATTAAAATCAATATATTGGCACCCTTGTACCGGATATGTGACGCCTCTCGTTATTCATGTGTTGCCGGATTATTGAACTATCGTAACAAGTGACGTAACAAATGAGGGCTTTAGTGGGTATCGAATTATACCCCGAGTTATGTGTGCACACATCGTGTATGTACTCCTCGTATTGCTGTGGCTGCGTGGAGTAACAGTAGTTTAGGTAACCCCATCGCTTTCTCTAGCAGCCAAAATGCTTTTGGGGCGCGGTTTTTCAATCATTTGTCTTCAATGTCGTTAAAGTGGAAAATATATTACATATAATTAATTTCTACTCGCTACACAGAAATGTTTTTCTTGAACTTATGAATTATTCACCGTTGTTCTGAGTAATGGCGTTAAACTTATCAGATACGAGTTATATATCAATTTAATTTGCATTTTAAACCAGTTAAATATATTTTATTATGATTTGACATGCTTCGCCTTATTTCGTTGTCATTAAAATGCCAATTTTGATAATGCCCAAACAAGTACGAGTATGTAAAACATATTTATTGTTTCTTGAGCAATGATGTAAAACTCCGTATTAAATAATTTATACGAATGAAAAAGTATATTTTCTGGAAGTTTTATTATATTTCATGGGAATGACATATGGTACCGTTATAAAATGTTAATGATAATGCCTTAGAAAAGGGAATCATTTCATTCTCACAAAAATATAACAAAACTTCTTTGCAACAGACTTTTCATTCGTATTAATTAAGTCAAAACTTATCAAACAATGAAGCTTCTTGGAAACTCAGATTTCAAAATACGTAATTTATCCCTTGTATTTTGTAAAAAAAATATGTTATTAATTTTATATAAAATATGTTATTTAGTTTTACATTTTAAGATGATGTAAAACTCCATATTAAATAATGTTTTCTAGAAGTTCTATTATATCAAATGGGAATAAAATATTCTGCCTTGCTAATATATTATGAAATGTGACACATTCTATGGACATTTGATAATACTTTAGCAAGGCGAAACATGTCATTCCCATATAATATAATACAACTTCTAGAAAATAGATGTTTAAATTCCTATTAATTAATTGCTTCTTGAACAAAGATGTTTATTAAACATTGACATTAGGGAAACAATTAAAACATTCATTTATTAAAGAAAATCAATTTATCTGTACGTGCACAATAATTTCTCCATGGTTTCATGGAACCACTATAACATGTGAAATAACACTTTTAAAATATATTATTTACTATTTCTTTTTCTTTTAATTACTTTGTATACAACACACACTTCATCAATCATGTTTGTTTTTTAATTTTTTTAAATAAAATTTATGTTGTACTCGTATACAAAGTATTAAAAAAAAGAAATATTAAACATCTGCAACACAATTTTTTTTCGAATTAGAAGAGATATTATTTATTATTCTATTGTATGATTTGGAACATTGGGCCACAATGGGTTAATTCAGTTTAAAGGTAACCGAAATTTTATTTCATATATTTTGTTTTACGAGTTCGTCACTAGGTAATTAAAGTTTTTTCGTTGAATCAGTATGAATTAGCATCGCTTTACTTTCATTTAAAGATTATGTTTAATTAATAACTATGTACCTATAATAAGTAAGGTTACATTTATACACATATAAATTGAAGAAGAACACTCGTAGTTCCACAACGGTTGAAGGAAACAGTGGGATCATTTTTGGTTCCTATTTATATACTCGTATGTATACTTTCAAGGGTGAGGTATTAGTAATAACCTATGAGATACTGCAGTTGAAAAACCGCTCATAAGTGTTATTTACCCGATGTCTATTATACGAGAGGAGGAGAGATGAAAAAAAAAAACTTGTTAAGGAACGGTGTTTTGGTCTAGTTAGTGAGCTCGCTTAATAATTAAGTGAAATAAATTATTGTGGCGGGCCCGCGCAGGAGCGGGCGGGGCAGGTGGAGATATTTATTTTATGAACGGCGCGGGGTTCTGCCCCCCTTCTTCATACGCGTCCTCTGACCGTTTACAAATTAAGTGACGATTTATTTTAAGCACCTTTCCTGAGTAAATTATTATTATGTTTCACCAATCCACCCCTTTATTTTATGCCAAATTAAAAAAATATATTCCTATCTCATATAACCTAAATAAGACGGCCTTGCATTATAATATGAAACATTTTAATATTATTATGTATTTTTATAATGAAAAAAAAAACTTAATTATTTTAAATTATTAATATAAATGAAAAACGTCAGTTGTCTAGAAGATTTTATTTTATAATGCTCTAGCAAGGCGATACATGTAATTCTAGAAAACAGACGTTTAAATTCGTATTAAATAACTTATGAAAGCTAAGGCATTAACACTGTGGAATTCCATAGTAATATACTTAGGAAATTGAAAATAATTTTAATGGACCTAATTTTAATGGATGGCGCTAGTGTACATTGAACTAAAAAATGTGATGTGTTTCTCAACATGGTGACATATATACATCTTCCAAAATTTTTTCAGACATGGTAGTCGTAAGAAGGGCGGGATGGGAAATTTTGTTAACATAAAGCGATCGCTTAACCCAACCAATGCCAGGTCATAAGTCCTGTAAGCGCTTCGACCACCATATTCTGTTTCCAAAAAACAATTTACATCTTCGTCTCTATTGAGATACAATTAATCCTTGAAAATAATTTTGTTTATAATCCACAAAATATTTAAAAAAAAAAAAAAAAAACACGACACGTTTCGGAGGATACTATCTTCAGGTGTAAATATACTCGTATAATAAAAACTAAACAAGGATAGACTAATATATAAAACGTATTAATCTTTAATATGGAGTTTTACGTCATTGCTTAAGATACAATTAAAACTATAAATTATTGTTTTGAATTAAATATTACATAATATGGTAGAATGAATAAATTATTTTTCTTTTTCATGGATTAAGCTTTTTGGTCTGTTATTTCTGCGTCAAGTTTCATCTTAAGAAGTGGACTGCCATATCTCTTTCCATCTAAGGTCTGCTTCCTTGAGGTAAACGGTCCCATGCTGCCCTTACAGCCCTCGAATCTACCATTCTAGTCACGTATTCCAGATTGTCTAACTAACTAACTAACTAACCATCACGCCGTCTCCCCGGAGGGATAGGCAGAAAGAATGGAACGCCACACTGTTCTGTCCTGACATACTTCTCTCGCTTCCTCTACATTTATACATCTTGTCATGCACGCACGTCGATTTCTCCGACTCCTCACGTGTCCGACATTCAATATTTGATTGATTTGATCGTGCCACGTTTTCCTCGGCCTTCCTCTATTTCTAGCTCCGTTCACGCCGTTTACATATACCTTCTTTACCTTCTGTCTTCACTCATTCTTTCCTTCCAGATTGTCAATGATTGTATTCAATAAAAAGTATTAAATTTCTGTTGAATTTATACATAGTTTTTATTTATCAATTGTATAGCTGGTAACTAATTATTTTCGTGCGTTGTCCTTTCAAAATACTCTCATTTAATTGTTATATCTCACAATCAGTGGAATCGCCGCGCCATTTCCTTCTGTAGACATCGACGCAAGTGCAGGCAATAAACCTGAACGGATGAAGAATAATAAATTGTGTGCAAGAACATTTTATTATTTAATTACGCGCACTGCTGCAATAACTATTTATTTACGAAGCGTTGGTATATTATACTTCCATGTGTCATAAAGCATAGTGTGAGCACTGCAGCCTCGTTCTTGGATCAATTGTACCTACCTACCTGGCAATTATTATATCTTATTCGAATTTAACAATATTTAATCAGTATGGTTTTACAAAAAAATAATGAAATAAACAAACAAACAAACCATCACGCCGTTAGGTAGAGAGAATGGACCACCACACTACTCTATCCTGGCAAACCTCTCTAGCTTCCTCCACATTCATACAACGAGTCATACATGCATGGCGATTCCTCCGACTTCTAACATGACCAACCCTTAAATTTGATTAATTTGGTCATGCCATGTTTTCCTCGGTCTGCCTCGACTTCGTACCCCATTTGCATCATTAACGTATACTTTCTTAACCATTCTTTCTCCATCCATGCGTTCCATATGTCCAAACCAACGCAGCGATCCTTTCATAATTTTGTTCATAATATCTTCTTCCGCTCTACATTCCTTTCTTATATCAGCATTTGAGATTCTGTCGTATATCGTTCTACCACACATACGTCTTAGGGACCTCATCTCTACCGTATTTATTCTGCTTTTCGATCCATGCTTCGCTTCCATGTATTAGGGTTGGGACCAGAACTCCATTGTGAACGGCCGTTTTCGCTTTCATTGATAAATTCTATGAACTCTTTTTTAAGAATGAAATGATTTTTATTTTTATTTTAAAATAAAATTATTAAAAAAAAAGAAAAGATTTTTATGAACTTTAAGCCTAATAGACGTTCATTGAGTTTACATTTTAAAATAATCTTTTTATTCGTTTTTGCTATAAAAGTTTAGATTGCTATAAAATACTAGATTGATCATTTTATTTATGTCGCTCAGGAAATTTATGGAAGGGTTTTTTTCTTTCGTTTCTTCACTGCTGAGGGTCGTGATCTATGGAGTTGTCCGTGTCTAAAACAAAACGTCTGCAATCCTTACTGTTTTACGCAGTCCGCACCGCCGAATAAAGGACTCCCCCATTATTCTCTTTAATCTGATTACTGCAGCGCGCAGGAGATCTGCCTTAACTTATTTTACCTAAAAAACTTCCTGTGACAATACTATACAGGTTACCCATTTCTTTCCAGGCAATGTAACCAAGAAACTCAATACTCTTAACATCATCGTCATCTGCCTGTATCCATCCACTCCAGGATGTGGCATCCTCCATCTGCTTCCATGTCTGTTAATCCTTGGAAATCCTCATGCATGCATACATGCATCTCTTCAATGTCCCCCCCCCATTTGTAGTTGGGGTCGTCATAGGTTTCGGGTCACAGTTCTAAGACGCCAGCAAAGAAGGCGTTTTATCCATCTGTCATCTGAGTGTCGGACATCATCGATAATATAGAGATAGGTATATTGTGTACTTGAGCGCCGTTTTGGGATAATGATGATGATATTGCTGTGTTATTATTTAGCATCAAATAAATAAAAGAAGAAGGCAGGCGAGTAGCGATGATATCTCGTTAGGCCGGCAATAAAACAATCGGGCCGCGCACAGTAGCTCTTCCCTGTCACACGCGCTAACGTTTCCCAGGACCTGATGAATAATGCAAATGTTTAATCAAATGATTAGTTTATGACATTCCCGGCGTTACTCCGCAGATTCGAGCGGGCACCTCCGATAATTTATTCCGGTTTCCCATACTCCCGGGATACGGGCGCACCGGGTGGAACACGCAATTAAAGCATTTTTGGTTCAAAACCGTTGTCCAATCTGTCTCTGTCCGCGGGACTGCCTGCGCCAAACTTTTGATATATTTGATATAAACATTGTTTCATTAGTCTCTTGACAGCAAACGCATTAAAATCCCGGGAATTTCATTGTTTTGCATATTCAAAAAAAAGTTTGAGCTGTTGTTTCGAATTTACTCACGGCATATTGCCATGTGCATCCGAAAGAATTCACTGCATTGTTTTTAAATTCTAATTTAGCTTTAGAATATTGTTTTGAAAACATTGTATTTTCATAACACTTTTTTCATTTTTCACAAACGGGTTACAAGTGCCCTTCCCCAGTGTAGAAATTTTACCAATAAGATGAGACAAAATCCTTACTTATATACTAAATGAAACTTCTAATATCCAATAAAATAAATCACATTTAATCAGCATACTGATTATATTTTATATTTATATTTTCTAGCAAGGTGAAACTTATCAACACCAAATCAATATTATAAGATGGAGATTCTAAAGAAAGAACATGTTGATTAGGTATTATTAAATTATGATTATGGAATTTTACGTCATTGGTGAACCAATAAAAAAGCAAATTTAACTTTGAATAATAAAACTTTCTTGATTTGCATCATCGACCGTAAATAATTTTATCGCCAATATTATAAAATATTAATTTAATTATTCATAACTATCATTTTCATTTCACGAGCAGTAAAATATCTTAATACACTGCTTCACGTCCTCCACATGGAATAATTATCCTTGACGTACTAAATCGATTCTGTGATTTACTCCCGCGTAAAGTGTCGAGCCTTAGCCGAGTCGCCAGCACTAGAGGGAGAGTTCATGTATATATGTGAAGCTGATCAAATCGTATGAAGTGACATTCTTAATGATGACCATTTGATCATATATTTAGTTTATAACATTAAAAAATCGTGCTTTACTTTTTTTGTCTAAAATTCCATTACGTCTTTCGAAAAAACATTAAATACGTTTCACGGTCATGTCCTAACTTTTCACCCAGTGCATATTTGGTTAAGCGGATTAATTGTCAAGTTGAATATTTTTTAGAATGATTTTGTATTTTTTTATCTCTATAGATAATTATATCCATGGAAAAAACAACTAATGTTTAATTGATACGAATGAAAACAAACATATGGAACGAATGGATGAGGGAAGAATGGTTAAAAATATATATTAGAACATATGGAACGAATGGATGAGGGAAGAATGGCTAAAAATATATATTACAAGTAGTGTGATTAGAAAAATAAGTCGGGGAAGGCCAAAGAATACATGGCGTGACCAAATTAATCAATTACTGAAAGGCGGCCATGTTTGAAGTAGAAACAATCGACGGGCGTGCATGTCATGATGTGTGAATGTAGAAGAGTCGCGATTGTTTTTAAACGTCTGTTTTTTAGTAGTTTTTAAAATCATTTATGTAATGATATATTTTGCCTTTTTAAGGCATTATCTAATGTTTTTGGTAACTTCCAGAATAATATAATATAATATGTTTTTATTCGTTTTAAATATTTAATATGAAATTTTACATCATTGTTCAAGAAAAAATAAATTACAAATTCATATAAATCAAGATATTTTTTACCCTATTATAAATATCAAACTTCATATCAAACAATTATATTTTATGGGACTACCACGCTTCGCTTCGCTAAGACATTATCCAATGTTAATGTGACTTTATGTATAGAAGCGAAGCATGGAACTGGCAAAAGAAGGATGAAAGTAGAAGAAATGCAGTAGAAATGAGATCTCTTAGATGAATGTGTGGATACTCTATGTATGATAGTGTCGAATGAAAATACGAGTATAAGAAGTGAATGCGGTGCGAATGATGGTGTTATGAACAAAATAATTAAAGGAAAGATGGTTTGGACACATGAAAAGAATGAATGAAGAAAGAACGGTAAAAAAATATATGTTAACGATGTAAATCGAACCAGAAATAGAGGAAGACCGAGGAAAACGTGGCACGATCAAATAAATCAAATATTGAATGTCGCCCATGTGAGGAGTCAGAGAAATCGACGCGCGTGCATGACACGATGTATGAATGTTGAGAAAGCCAGAGAAATATGTCAGGAAAGAAAGTGCGGTTAAAAAGTTGGTTTATAGAAACTCGCCGAGAATGAAAACTAATATACGAGTATTATATACAAACTATGCTTGAATTTATTATTCGAAATATTTTTTTTGTTTTCTCCAATACTAAATTTGAAAAAGGAAGAGCTAATTTTGTCACAAAGTGGTCATCTTTGTTCTGTCGCGTTGTCCCCGGGAGCATCCTTCCTCCGCGCCCGGACCGTTTAATTACTCGGCCATCTTGGCGAAGTTAATTAAATGAGAAGCGCGGCTCTGAATTTTTATTGCCCATTATCAAAATCGTTTCGGAACTGGGTCGTGCTACATTTAAATAGTCTTATATTCCGTCGGGCCCTTTTGAATTGCAGAACTGCCTAATGGGAAGCGGCCCTGATTACCCTTCCAGGACCAATTCGTTACTTTGTTTTAATCCGATCGCTCCACTGCACTTTGAAAGTGCATCATTTATTTCGTTTTTTTTCGTGATGACAGGCGAGTGATCTGAGAACTAACTAACTAACCATCACGCCATTTCCCCGGAGGGGTAGGCAGAGAGGATGGGTCGCCACGATGCTCTGTCCTGGCATACCTCTTGGGATTCCTCTACATTTATACATCGTACCATGCACGCACGTCGATTAATCCGATTTCGAATGTGGCCGCCTTTTAGTAATTGATTAGTTTGGTCATGACATGTTTTCCGCGGTCGTCCTCGGCTTCTTTTTCCACTCACGCTGCTTGTACGGCGTTTATCCTGCATTCATCATTCTTTTGCCAGCTCCAAGCTTCACTTCCATACATGAGGGTTGGCACTAGAACTCCATTGTGTACTGTCATCTTTGCTTCTGTGGATATATTTTTATTTGCAGTAATGACTTTGAGTGCGCCATTTATTTTATTCCCAGCTTGTAAACATGCTTCCCAGATTCGTAAATTCGGTAACTAGCGCCAGTTTCTCGCCCATCGCACTTATATCACAAATCGTCATACATTCTTCTTTCTCGAAAATCATCACTTTAGATTTAGACACATTCATCACCAGGTCACTCTATTTGCATGCCTTATACATCCTTGACAGTAAGACTTGCAAATTGTCACTACTGTCAGCGATTAACACAGCATCGTCTGCATATAACAAAGAAATATAATTCTGGGAACTAAATGTTAACAATCTGAGAACTATCAATTTTGATTTTTAATTTAATTATGGATATGAATTATTAAAAAAAAACTCATTTGTAGTTTCTTAAACAATTGTGTACTACTTCGTATCAAACAATTATATTTTATGGGAGTAACACGTTTCGCTTTGCTAAGACATTATCCAATGTCAAGTCGTTTCAAATCAGTTTATTTTCTCAAAAGATATAAAAAACAAAAATTATAGTTTATGTCATATATTGAGAGTAGGATAAATAGGGTAAATAATAGTATGCATGAGAGATAGTTCGACATTAGGAATACTAGATACTTTCCAAAGTCAAGAGTATTTGTCTTCTGAAGGTACTTTCACTAATATGAAAGACGTCGATCTCCGAAGCGATCATGTTCAGCAGTTTGATTGCTCTCCCCACCGGCATCACTAGAGGCAGGTTTAAAGAATTCAAACATTTTATAATACATTAGGAAGGTGTAAATTGTCATGACCATACTTCTAGGAAACAGACGCTTTTGTTTGTATTAATTATTTAATAAAGAGTTTAATAACATTGTTCAGGAAAATAGTTTCGCACCTTTTGTACATTTCGAGCATTTGTAGCGTTCTTCTATCTGGTTTCATTTTTATTGTTTTATTTAAATCTTCATTTTTATTTATTTATTACTAAGTAGTTCTCATTCAGGCGATAACGTGAACGAGTATTTACGAGTACAGTCTAAATATTTCAATTTTATAGTCTCATAATATTTCAATTTGATTTGCAGTCTCCCCGGTCATTAAAGTTTTCTTCATAGATTTTTCACGAATGCTTAAGATTCCTTTACACATCGCACGCTTAATAGTAAACTGACCGATTATGGTTTAGGTCATAATTGAGTTAACATTATCCATCGTTTCGCGTTAAAATTCCGCCAATTGACTTCCATTACACTATATCGGTATTTTTCATCCGTACGTGTTTTTCGACTGTTTTTTGTTAAAACACCGGCTCATGACAGATTGAGCAAATTTTGCTTTCTTGAGTTAAGCCAAGTGATCTATTAAGCGTGCGACATGTAAACAAGTATACTTTCAAATAATGGAGAACAGATATGTGACGTTCCATTATATAAACATTTCACGTTTATGTGTAGGTTTAGTTTTGTTTTTATTACACTTACCCTTATTATTCTTGAATTTTCTTCAACTTAACTAACTAACTAACTAACTAACCATCACGCCGTCTCCCCGAAGGGGTAGGCAGAAAGAATGGACTGCCACACCTTTCTTTCCTGACATATTTCTCTCGCTTCCTCAACATTCATACATCGTGTCATGCACGCGCGTTCTTCAACTGTAATGCTTTAGATATGTTTAAAAATAAATAAATGAAATGAAATGAAACTTACACTTTCTTATTCTTGAATTTTCCTTTCAAGTATGTTATATTTTATTTATTTATGCTTCCTTTAACTAACGCCTTGTCTTTTGCGCAGTGTGATGGACAGTTTGACAAAATCAACATTAATTGACAAGGGCCGTGTGCTGTGAGCGATTATATCCCGACACTTAGTGTAATAGGCCGATACGAACCGGTCTTGTGTGTATGTAAGTATTTTTTTTGTATTGATTGTGTACAAATGTTTGCGAAATTACAATAACACAGCAACAGTGTTGCCGTCGTAAATTGCGACCATTGTCAGTGCAGACTGTCGTGTGTCGGTTATTGATTGTTTTTTAAGCCACTTACTATGGTGGCGGTGTAAATACGAATTTCTTACAATACCCAGTGGAAAAAGCTCAATTCATCAACTTGAAATGACGTTTAACATTATCCGAACCAATTTTTTGTTCGTTTTTTTCTTCTGAATTTGCGATTTTATTTGGATTCTGTAACCATACGATTTGTAAGTTTAATTTGTGAAGGTTTGAGTCACTACCAGCGAAAATTTTAATATCAAATAATATTCCACCGTTTAAAACAAATGTTAAAAATTGATCGAATTATTACTTTTTAATTTTATATCTCAGCTTACAACGCTTTAAAATACAGTATGCACCTTGGTACAATTGTTTTTTTTTAAATGGATCATTGAATACATTGTACTATTGGAATCTTCTTAATTATTTGGATCATTTTATATAACCATAAAATGTTATGCAGTAGTGATATATAGCATACGTATATATCTCTCACAATTTCAGCAGTGGTCCGATGAATGTTTTGAATTTCAGAATTCTTCACCTCATTATTGAACATTTTACTTCTCCTTAATTTTTTATTACTACACAGAAACGCGAGAATTGCATCATTTAAATGCACATTCTTGGGTTGATTTTGTCTCAAAGGAAAGTTCTACTGTTGTAGCTGCTATTTAGTTTTATTATAATATAAGTAGTAGCCAGAGTACATAACATCGTGCGTTTCAAGTACCACGATGCCAGGTGCCCACCAGAGTTATCTAAGCTTCTATCACTCTGGTTATATTGTATGGTAATTCAAGAAGCAGGTGCGATGATTGGAAATGTTTATGAATAATTGTGGTCGATATTTGTTGCCTTAATTAAATTGAACATAGAAGAAATAATTTATTTGCCGCTCAATCCCTCAAATGCATTGTCATTTTCACACTTTTAATCACGTATATTTATGGGATAATGAGTACATTTTTATTGTAATTTTTATAGTCATTTGAATACACTTCCATAAGTTAGTGGTGGCGCCTCTTGGTTTCCGTGACTCGGCCATTAAGCAAAATAATCTCGCATTAAAATGGACCTTTCTATTCATCGCTTTTGGAATAAAGCCCACGCGTTTAACAACACTTTGTTGTGTGGAGTCTCTGTTTTACTAGGGAGCCGTGTTTGTATCGTAAGTACTTTAATACTATTCTCATGCACGCATACGTGACCAAGCCATAGAGGCTATTGTAAAGCGGACACTTAGTTACCTCACAAAAGGTTTTCTATTAAAGATTTAGCCGTGCTATCAGGGTGGCGGCGAAACCCACCTTAGCCCAGTGGACATTAATCACTCCTTGTAATTTTTTACTGCTGAATCGATATAAGTTACTTATTTATCCACATTATCGATTTATTTTTGTAACGAATCTGTTATACGGGTGTGTGTAATATAGAAATTCGGGTTGCACGTTATTAATAAAAGTTATCTACCGTTTGAAAACTAAACACATTGTCAAATTTTGGAAATTATTATTCCGAGAAAAATTTAGGAAAGATTACTATTATTTCACATTTTTTAAGTAAAAAATTTATTTGATGTAAATATTACATTCAAATGTGCAATGCATTTTTAATCATTCAATTAGGATATTCGGTTATTCTATATATTTTGTAAGCGTTTATAGATAAAATATTATTCCTTCTATATTCGTCATCACTTTGTGATGTGGATTCACATTTCAAAATTAAAAATAAAACATAGTATTTCCATAACACTTTTTTGCACTTTTCACAAACATGTTTCGGGCCATATACGCCCTTTCTCATTATACAATAGAAATTTTAAATTCTGAAAAAGAATGTTTTTAAAAAATATATTTGTTTGAATTATATGATTGGATTTTTTGGTTCAATGAAAATTTCTGTCACTTGTTATATATTTGTACATGTAATGGATATATATTAAATGTATGTGAACGTAAGTAATTGAGGGCTTAACGTAACAAAAGTATCGAATATTAAAAATATTAGAGAATGATTTTTGATCCCATTTGGTGTTAAACGTATAGGCCATTGACTGTGCAAATGTGAAACGAGATTGAAAAATATAGTGTAATTCAACCCTCACCCTAAAGATGCCACCCGCGGTACATGACAGGTCACCAGTCTGTCGATACCAGCGAGCCTGGTGAAACCGGTCACTTTCAAAATAAAGACAACAATTGAAAGTAGTTCTTAAACAGCGTTTTATTATATTATTATTTAAAATGAACTTCCATCGTGGATGTTTCAGAAAAATCTTTTGATAATGAAATGAGGTCTCTTAGACGAATGCGTGAAAATCATCTGTTTATGATGAAAATATAAGAAGTGAATGCGGTGCGAATGAAAGTGCTAGAAAGTGCAAAATAATGAAAATATCATTAAGACGGTTTGGACACATGGAAAGAAAGAATGGTAAAAAAAGTATATGCCAACGATGTAAATGGAATTAGAAGTAGAGAAAGACTGAATAAAACGTGGCACGATCCAATAAATCAAATATTGAATGTCGGCCACTTGACGAGAAATCGACGTGCATGCATGATACGATGTATATATGTTGAGGAATCAAGAAAATTATGTCAGGAAAGAAAAGTGTGGCAGTCCATTCTTTCTGCATTCGGGGAGACGGCGTGATGGTTAGTTAGTTTTTAAAATGAACTTTCATCGATAGATTTTTACTAAAATCATTTGATTATCTAAAAAATGCTTTTTATGTAATTTCGACAAGTTTCTTTTTGTTTTCTGTTTCATCTCGTTTAATTGTAATAGCGCATTAAATAATCAGTCTATATATTATACAATATCTCAGTAATAATCGGTTTTCAATTGATGGCAAAACTATGTGAACTATGAACAGTTTCAGGTGTATGCGGGAACTTCCAGCATTTGAAATGTCTGCCGCCCCTCCACTGGGAATACGTCTCCGGTTACCGGATTCGTCTCTACAAGACGGACACTTCCTGGTATTAAATTTGTACGCCAAATTCGTATAGATTTCCAGAATGACTCTGCAACGTGTGTGCCGGTGGGGGCATTCTGGCTACGGGGAGGGGGGAGAGCGCGGTACGCGGGGAGTAACGAGGGCTTACGGCCGCTTTGTGGACGTCATTTGGACGGTCATTGCGAAATGTCGCCCCGTTTAACGTTTTTTGTCGCATTATTACATGTCAGTTTAATTCTTGTGGGAATATTACGTGGCTAATTTATTGGCCATTGAGGTCTGCGGGAAAGTGATTATTTTTAAATTATAATTATCTATAAGTTGATTGATGAGACACTCACTTTTCAAAGAGTATAAACTAACCAACTGACTAACCATCACCATCAACTAACCAGAAGAAAGAATGGACCGCCACACTGTTCTTTCCTGACATACTTCTCTCTCTTCCCCAATATTCATACATCGTGTTTGCAAACACGTTGATTTCCCCGACTCCTCTCGTAGCCGACATATTTGATTGATTTGATCGTGTCACGATTTTCTCGGTCTTCCTCTATTTATAGTTTTGTTTACGTCTTTAACATAAACATTATTCACCTTTTTTCTTTTTTCATTCTTTCCATGTGTTCGAACTATCCTAATGATACTTTAATTTTTTTGTTCGTAACGTTTTCATTCGCACTGCATTAACTTCTAATATTTGCATTTGACACTCTATTATATACACATTTATTACACGTTGTTCTAAGATACCTAATTTCTACTGCATTTATTCTACTTTCCCTCTTCTTTGACAGTTCCATGCTTCACGTCCATATATAAGGAAAGTGTAGTATTCAAATAGTATGTATATACATATTATTTTGTACATGTTTAATAATAATGATATAATACGATGTTTCTTAAGAACTGAGAAATGTGTCATGATAGAACATTTGGCGGTAGATCTTTACTGCCTATCTCTTCAGAGAACGGCACGATGAAAAGTTAGTTGGCTTAAACTGAAAATAATGAACAGCGGTGTATATATGTATATCTTATTATTATGACGTGCTCTTGAACAATTATTCTTGTCAAAAATGAATTGTTCTGTATATCATGAGAAATTTAATAACTTGCTGAAGAAGCTCCTCATTAAATATCGGAAATCGTTACTTAATTAGACTTTTTTGTAAAGTAACTGCACTTCTTCAGGTGTAGCAAGTCATTTCAAAATTGATCAATGACCAGGCGGCAATTATTTCTTGTACCGGTTACACGCAACTGACAATTGAGTAAGTTTTCATTTTGTAAATATATGTTTTTTA
This sequence comes from Lepidostoma basale, assembly GCA_022606425.2. Lineage (NCBI taxonomy): Eukaryota > Metazoa > Arthropoda > Insecta > Trichoptera > Lepidostomatidae > Lepidostoma > Lepidostoma basale. The sequence continues at coordinate 803,177 of JAHDVF020001433.1, read as the reverse complement.
CAATCTCTTCTAAATTATATTTTTATGCGAAATTTACTGTTGTTTGATCAATCGTTTCATTTCACATTTAATGTGGCGATGAATAGCGTTTTTTATTTATTTTTATTATATGTTTTCATTTCTTAAATATGAATGTAAACGTCTGTTTTCTGTAAGTTTCATTGTAATTTATGGAAGTTACATCCATTGCTAAGACATTATCAAATGTCCATGCAAGTGGTATTGTAGTAAGGCGAAACATTTCATTAATTTAAATTATAATTACAGACGTTTTAAATCGTATTAATGTTTTGATATGGAATAATAATACATCATCAAGTTTTTTTTCATATAATCAATTTTCATGAATATTTTAATACATTATAGACTAAAAGGTTTGAACTATCTATTCACAAAAAAACACTTCTTGTCTAAAAAATAAACACGAATTTGTTTCTTAACATCTCACATCATCACAGTCTATTTAATTTGTAATATGTTACTGGTTCGTTAAATTGTTTTTGGAAGACCTGTAGACATTTAACTTACTTCTGAAAATATGAAGAAAATGAGCCGTCAGAGTAATGTTTATATTTATATTTGTAATATTTCCCGCCGAAACCTATAAATAGACGAAGACGCCTTTTATAAATAATGATGTAATAATATTTAGGTAAATTAACGTATATCCAGGTAGGTACCGGTAGGGATCTCTCGCTCGTTTGGTTTTATTGCTCAAATTATTTATGTCCGCGTATATAATAATTTATTTAGGCTCGGTTATTTTTAACGTGGTTTATTGCACAGGAACATACGCATAAACCATCGAAAACGGATTTATCGGTATATTTATGCAAGATTTCTACATACTCCATACGACAACTGGTTAATTTTCTATGCAAATTGTGACCTCCCGTTGGGTTAATCTAGCCATAAGTTTATAAATCTATCTCTAAAAACATAACCTACACTTATTTATTTTTCCTTTTAAATTGTAATTAAAATTCCAATCATGTGGTGGCTGGCCGGCGGTACGGTGCGTCGCCGTCGGGAGGCCGCGCGCCCGGGCGACGGAGATATTCCAAATAGTATTAGCAGCGTGATTGATTCAATTATATTGACTGACGCCTTTCCACTACGAAAGTGGGTGTAATTGGCTACTTTATGCTAACTAGAACGAATTATACGTCTACCTGTCTGCTGGCAACTGTGTGTTTTATTTATAAGGTTTTATTACGAGCGGAATCAATCACAGGATCAACGAACCAAACGTATCAACCCACACTCCTCGCTTCGGCGTAATATCTGCCGACCTCCATACTCAATTGTGATTTATTTTGTTTTATTTGTTTAATTATTACAACGCTTTATTGACATGGCAAATTATACCAGATAGTACAAGACGTTTCAGATAAATTGCAATACAATATCCCCTGATATAAGGCATTAGTGATTACCTAAGTGTTCCGAGTAATTATCAAGATAATTTTTCATTACGAACTAGTGGCTTTAATATAGCAACTTCTTACAAGTATTTTTCGATGTATGAATATTTATCCCAAAAGGAGTACATCACCACAACGCGTCACCAAGATTGATGTTCCTTATTGAAGTCAGGTATTATATGAATTTATCTATGCAAATATTATTTATTTTTCCATATATTTATGTTAACTAATTATTGTATATTATTTTACATATTTTTTACCAACTTATATTATTATACATACAAATTAAGTTTTCTAAAATAACTTACGATAACTTTCAATGATGCTAATGAATTAAGTCAGAGTACGCTTAAAACTTATTTTTTTGTAATTTTAAAAATAGTTACTACGACACCAGCGAGACTCGAATTCGCGTTCTTCCCTTTTCTAGGGGAATGCTTTGATTCATCGAATTGTATGTTGGTTATGGTTATTCTCATTTGTAATAGTTTCCTATATACTACATATCATCAATCGGTTATGTGACGTCACCCAATTCTTCCAAATAAGATTTTGTTTTAAGGTGTTCAAAAAATAGTTCAGTTGTTTTAATGCGATTCGTATTTTTTATTTTATTTATCTATTATACTATAATTTTTCTTTCAATTTAATTGTATCATCAAAAATATCACAAATCGATTCAAACAGATTGTTTCTTTCTTTTTTTAAAATGTTTTGGTATTCAATCCACTTTAAACTAACCGATATTTTAGTATTATTTATAAGGCTCGGAATTAATATTTTTTTCCTGTACTTAGCTTTAAAAAAGACGATGTTATGTTTTATTTTAATATCTATAAACCCCCTTTAGCTCTAGTTTTTAGAGAATATAAAAACATATTTCAGGGTTTTGCGAATATTTAAGATTTTTTCAGGGTTTTCGGGATGGGATCAATTAAGTGTCATATTTTTACTTTGCCCACATTGTATTAAATATATCTTTCAAACCTAAATGACGAAATAATTGACAAGCAAAAAGGAAACAAAAAACGTCGTGAGTATAGGTGTGTGTGTGTGTGTGTGTGTGTGTGTGTGTGTGTGTGTGTGATTTTATGCATATATGAGTCGCGTCGGCTGTGTGTTTAGATGGTTCAAGTTTTAACTTCGGTTTTGGAAATTGTTCAACAACTATAAAAAACTTTCGTTGTCATGACCAGGAAAAAAGTTGCGCCGAAATCCCAACTGAGAAGAAATTATAATAAAAAATAAATCATCCATCCTACAGGGAGTACATGTGGACGACGCCATTATTCAAATTCTTACTTATTGTTTCGACGGACGTCGAGACTTCGTTCTATCATCCAATTTTTTTTTTTGCAGATAATCCATTCCAACCCCCGAAAATGTACGAAAAAATTGTAGTTGTACAGTACAATTAATATTTTGTCGCATATGAGACCTTGTTTTTTCCTGTATACATTAAATATGAGGTTAGAGAATATAAAATAATATTTTTAGCGAATATAAATCCGAACCCTAGTTATTTATGTTATACTTGTATTAAAAAAAAATTGTTCAAAAAAATCAAAATTTGAAGCCTGTCGCGTGGGAGTATACATCGACTGAATTTGTTGACAAGAATAGTTATGAACAGGATCCAAACGTCTGTCTATGGTAATTTAACCGTGAAATAGTTTTATAGAAATAGACAAATATAAATACGAATACATTTAAACTCACTGAAATAATGTGTGGATTTATTTACTATTGATAGTAAAATGATTGACGAATAATTGTTCGTACTTAAAATAATCAAAATTATAAGTGAATATTGCAACGTGAATCAGTTGTACGAGTATGTTATATCTTCCTAACGTACAGGTCGAAGGCTTGAACAAACATAAGTTAATTGAATAGAGAAAAGGGAAGAGGAATTTTATCAGGCTGTATTTATTGACTCAGATATAGAGCTTTAAATTGTTATTATTTGTTGCCAGTTTTCACTTTACAATGGCATTATCAACATGTGGCGAGTACTTAGAATGCGAACTGATATTTGTGTTTCAATTACGAATTCGTAGAATATAAAGTTTCTGTTTATATCTTATGTTTCTGTCTACTAAAATGTATACAATTGTTATTAAATTCGCTGTTGTGAAAGTATTTGATTTTTCAAACTATTAGCTTAAATCTTCTTCAACTAGAAAATATTCTATTAAGGCGAAACCCTTCAATCTGTGATCTGGAGTTTCGGCCCATTGCGTTAGTAATTCTAAATCGTTGGAGCTGATCATCTTCAGTCGTATACATGTGAATTGTGATTTATGGACTTTGTTGTACTGCGTACAAATGATTGAGTGCGTTGCTACAAGCACGAGACTAACTGAACATACCCCAAATATACAGTACCTTAGATACCTATCACATAATCTGTTGCGATATCCAAAGGGTCCATTACATAAGGCACCAAGAAATTGTAAGACGTGTTGAATTAGTTGCCCACCTCTTACGGTTACGATCATTGGGCTTATGGCATTTTAAAGTGTGTTATTCTTCTTACGAGACTCTATTTCCATAAGAAATTCTTGTTCTTATCGCGTTGTGCGGTGGTGAAGTGTGATTGTACGGCCCAGTATTCCGCCGTGAGGAGTGCTCCGGCCATTGTGTGCACAGATGAGTTCGTTCTGCATCTCATTTGACGCTGTGTATGGCCACTAATAATTATGTTTTATGACAACGGGATCTCGTGGCATCGCGCCTCTAACCTCTTTCAAGCCGGCGCACATCTAATTACTGCTTCATATTATTTCGCCCTTCCTTTACCGCACATATATGCTTCATTTTGTTTTATATCTTCTTAAGAAGTTTTATCATTGAACTCTTGATGAGAAGGGTATAATTATTAAATGATGTTTCGAATACTGATAGGCACCGAAAGTTTCTAAATACTCTTCACAATCCACATTTTATAGTAATTGTTAATTAATTTTATGCTACCAAAAATCATTTATCGTAGAAATCTTGGGGATATCTGTGTTTCTTTACATTCTCTTCGGCTGGCGTTTAGAAGATCGTTGCTGAGTAAGTATAGTTGATAATGAACTATATTTTCATTAACATTCACAGCCCTGAAGATAGAGTGTGTAACAGTCTCTGAAACATAGGTCGTAGAGGATATTAAGGGACACGAGTATAAATTTACAAAATTAAAAAAAATATGTAATTTTATATTTGTATATTCAGTGTATTACAAGAAACACATTTCGACGTATGTCTTGTTGCGTTCAAAATACCGATTAAATAGCTTTCAACTTAGCTTTATAACTTAAGCTACCATTTTTTAAACGTTTTAAGTTTGTGTTACACATTATTACTGTTATTATTCACTTTTAATGTTTTCAAAAATATTTGGGGATTTTTGTTGGAGTGTTGAAGAAACGAATTAGCAAATTAATAAAAAATATCCAGAGTAAAAAATAATAAAATACTTGACAACATAAGTATCATTAAATATTGAATGTAAAAGTGTTTTAAAAATTCCGCCGATGCATTCGTACGTCTGCAGACTTGGAGGGGTTAAGGCTCGCCGTTCGTTAAGCTTAGAAATTTAAATCACAAAGGAAAATCATTAAGGTGTTGATGAACAACGGTAAAGATCTCGAGGCCGGGAATCGGGTCGCGGAGGGCTTATCTCGAGGAATGCCAATAACAAAGTGAAAACGGCGTTATTAAGTTATAATAAGCCGCATTACAACGAATATTCACTTTCTCCGAACTCTTTACGATCATCATTGTTTCGGTATCTGCTTTGTTGTTTTTCTCAGGCAATAAAATTATTTGAATATATTAACTTTTAAATTTCAATTATAATATTTAAATATGCTTCCACGCACACCTCGCTTTTAAGTATTCGCTGTTTTCTATTTTTTTTATTACCAGTTGCTGAGAATGCCTTTGTATATACTACCCTACATATAACATATGCGGCAATTTAGGTGTGTGTGTATCCACCGTGTTTCATATTATTGTAGGACCGTGACAATAGTTACGAATACAATAACTGCGACCAAATATCCCACATATACGCTCAGAGTGCTCAGAGTCCTATACAACGCATTGGTTCGGAGCAGATTCGAAAGTGGTTCTGTGATATGGAGTCCTCACGAAGCGAGATATTCCGTTATACAGGAGAGGGTTCAGAAAAAATTTCTGAGGTATCTCTACATGAGGGAGTATGGTAGTTATCCATGGCTCTATCCCACGGCATTTCTTTTGGGAATGCTCGGAACCAATTCTCTACAGCTTCGAAGAGATGGACATCTAATAACCCATTTCTTCAGATTAATTAGGGGATACTTCGAGAACTCGGCCGTACTGGAGGATGTTGGTCTTTTTGTCCCCGATAGATATCTCCGACAGCGACAGCACAGATTGTTTTACCTACCGGCCGCCAGAACCAATCTGCCTCTGGTGACACCGGTGGGAAGAGCAATTAGTCTGCTGAACGCGGTCTCCTCGGAAATCGACGTCTTTCATGTTAGTGAAAGTACGTTCAGGGGACAAATACTCTTGACTTTGGAAAGTATCTTGTCTTCCTAATGTCGAACCATCACTAATGCGTTCCTGGTATTATGTTGTATGTGTATAATATCTTACCTGTACTCAATAGATGCCTTAGACATTTATGCTGCTTGTAATGTCTTTTGAGTAAATAAACTGATTTGATTTGATAAACAATTAATTTTGATATTTGGCAATAAATAAAAACTCCGTATTATTTTTGACTTTAACTCGAAATAACATTTTTAAATTCCAATTCACTTCTTTCGGTGTCTTATTTATTGATTCTATCTGATCTATTTACTCGTGTAAGCAAACACAAATCTTCTACAAATAAATATTAAATTTCGTTATTTCGACCATGTAACCCTCCATTATTCCGTTAGCGTTTCATCAACTTTACGCCTTGGAGTAATTTACTCCGCGTGTGGAGGTTTGTACGCCACCGGTACTCGTTCCGACTGAAATTAAATGCCGAAGTTCGTTTTATCGTTTTCAATTTGCTGCCAACCAATAGTGGTAATGTAATTCCAATCACAATATTTTCGACTACCGTTTTATAAGAGAGACGGCGGAGGCATTCGGGCCTCTCAAACCGCAACGGAAGCGATATTTGCTTTTAATGTTCGGCCATTAAATTCGGATTGTGATGGCCGGTGTATTAAGCCTTTTCTATACGTAAGAATTTCTCATTTCATCGTGATGAATGTGTGCTCGGAGCGCGGCGTTGGCTTAAGACCGCTCCGCTGAGCTATGCTCGGCTCGGGTCATCCTCGGTGATGCCTTCATTGAAGTTTCGTTGGCAGGAAAAGTTTGCTTTTGTAATCACGTGAGGATTTATTTATTTATTTTACATGCCTTAATCCATTTGTTTTGCGCGAGGTACGGCTTTTTAACAATTTTAGGTAACCCTGTACCTACTTCCACTTTTGTCTTTATTTCGACAGCGGCCGATTTCGCCAGGCTTGCTGGTATCGACAGACTCGTCGATGCCAGGGAGTCTGGCGAAACCGGTCACTGTCGAAATAAATACAAAAGTGGAAGTAGTTAAAAAACGTCGTTTTATTTAATTATTATTTAAAATAAACTTCCATCAAGAAATATTAGTAAAATCATTTGATTAACTTGACAATCGTGTTTATTTTCTTATTTGAAATGTCTTGTTTGTATAAGTTATTGGGATTTCGTAGTTTGTCTTAATTTTTCTAACCTTTTTTTGCATATGTTGCACTAAAAATTACAATAATTTTAAAAATAATGTATCAAGTTCTTACGTGAATGGGTATAATTTATTTCGTTTTATAATCAGTGCCTAATTTTGTATAATTTTTTTCTATGCTGTTGCTGGTCCCGTGCCGGATAAAGGGGGAGGGTTCATCGCAGGGCTAATCACCCCGCGTGGAATGGTAAAAGAACACATGATTACGATCACATTCGTCTTTGAACTCAGACTCCCCAATGAACGACAATCTAGTCAAAAACATAAGTAAAACTGAAAAGATCTGCAAAATAGAGAGGGATGGCCAGAGTCAGGAGGCAGTAGATAACTGCTATGGAGGAGGTCAAATCCCATATTGGGGTATAGCGCCCATTATTTCTAACAAATTAGGTAGTATATTTTTTGAAGTAATTCATAATAAACTATGAAATAAAGTAACTTAAAGCTGCATCCATCACGACTGTAGTTAATTGATATAAATCCATCACAAAATGTTCTTAAATGTGCTCTTACATTTTAAATATTATAATTTTATTTAAATGCATCCGATAGTTGGATATTTTTCTTCAATTGTTTACATTCTATAAATGTTTTTTTTTCACTTCCTCAACATTCATACATCGTGACTCCTTGATCGTGCCACGTTTTCCTCGGTCTTTTTCTTTTTCGGGTTCCATTTACATCATTAACATATATATTTTTACCATTCTTTCTTCATTCATTCTTTCCACATGTCCAAACCATCTTAATGATCCTTTTATTATTTTGTTCATAACACCATCATTCGCACCGCATTTACTTCTTATATTTTCATTCGACACTCTATCATACACAGAGTATGCTCACATTGGTCTAAGAGATCTTATTTCTACAGCATTTATTCTTCTTTCACCCTTCTTTTACCAGTTCCCTTATTCTTATTATACCATATTATATATTTTTATACACATCAAAGTTCATGAATTTTCAACCATAACGAAACAATGCCAATTTTGATTTAAATCACAGAATTTGAAATAGTTTCTTTTGACTATATGTAAAATGTATGTTTGTCTCGTTCTACATTGGTCGTGCGATAATGCTCCTCGCGTTGTACTGCCTATGCACAACACCTTTCGATCGACATAAAAGATAGTCTATATAGAGGAGAACACCGGTCAGTTTTTTGTCTCGAGAGATGAATGTAAAAACACTGTTCCCCACTACAGTGACGTAGATGAGTGAGGTTGATCACTGTTTCCCCTTTGAGTATTCAATTATTTTGGTGCTATTGAGGAAAAGTGTATTGGAATCATTTTTTAACGCGGAAATTTAACTGTGTTACTTATTTTTAATCGGGTTGAAGAAGTATAAGTATTTATTTTGCGGAGTTGCATTATTAAATTTTTTCACGTATGCATATTAATTCCCAAAGTAGATGCATAATGTCATTAAATGTTTGAAATTGGTATTAACGGATTTAAAAAAAAATTTGTTAAATGTTAATCCTGCAATTTTATTATTTTTATTAAATTCGCTAAAAATGTATATTGTAAACACTAGGTCGTGTTATTATTATTTGACTTATGCCAAGTAAAAATAGTCACTCATAAACGACGAACCAGTATCGTTTCCAGGATTGAATTCATAAATTATGGTCAATCGTTCCGTCCTCAAACTCTATCAGTCTTATCCTAAATATTTTCCATTTGTTATGTGTATTATGTATAAATAAAATAAAATCACTCGCGTAACGATTCGGTGAACTGATTTTATGTATTTTTTTGGTATCTAGTATTTTTATTATTGTTTTACAGATTGCAAACCAATTTTCAGGTTTGCTGGCTTACCCGCTCATTGATGTTACACTTACCGTGAAGCATTTTTAGAGGAGCTATGTTATTTTAATGATTTATTTTATATCACCATATTAAGGGTTTTAAATGGTGTCTTATATTCTTTTTTCAATTTTCTATTGCTATTCTGAACACAACCACTTATCCAGCCAACCTAACCTAACTTAACCCTGAGAGTAGCCTTCCACTAACGCACAAACAATACACCCCGTTCATTTAGATTTAGATGAGAAATATCTCGGAATGAACTCATCTCGATCCCGGCGATTAGTCTTATTTGGGTTTAGTCATGCGGATATCTATGGTCCGCTGATCTGAGCTCTTTTGTCTCTGGATCCGTCTCCATTCTGTCCACTGTGGTCGTCGAACTTCAATTGTTTCCGTAATTAATGTGATTTAGATACTTGGAAATAAAAATCATATTTCTGGGCAAAATTTATCGCTTTTCCTCGAATTTTACTGAATCAATCACGCACTTAAACCGTGAACAGTATGTTTAGTAATTATATAATTTATAATTAAAACATATTTATGGTTGTAGTTTTTATTTTGAAAAATTTCGTTATACATTATAATACAAACAATCGCATTTATGTTATAATTTAAGTAAACAATATTGGCATATTCTATATTCATATTCTAATCTCATTTGTTCACTATTTGTTTTGCCGTTTGTATCATCTGACATAAATTTAAAAATTGGCAAAAGAAGTCCGGAAGATTTTAATAAAATGTCACCATATTTGTAACATCCCGAAAATAAATCATCAAATCGTTTATATTTATCATTTTGTTTATCGCTAAAGATTTTATTATTATTTACTCTTTAATTTTTAGTTTTTAATTATCAGTTTAATTAAATGCATTTTTTTATACAAATACTTGTAGACAAATACTGGATTTTTACCCATTGCGGGTTCATCATTTTTCCTGTAAACGCCTCGACTACCATATTCTGTTTCCAAATAATTTACATCTTCGTCTCTATTGAGATACAATTAATCCTTAAAAAATGCATTTGTTACAGAATTCTGTTATTTCTGAAGGATGTTGAATGGCATTATTGATACCTATTTTGCGTTTTAAAATTTTTGATCCATTTCGTCTTTGGCGTTTCTTCTAAATAAAAATATAATTCTGCTGCCACTAGTAAGTAATGCATTTTATTCAGCTGACTGTACGACATAGAGATTATTAAGTTGTTAAATAGGTCTTAAAAGTAATAAATGTAATAACGGTAAAAAGATCGGAAACGCGCGATTATACTAGACCTATTCACCACCGACGGAACAAAGGCGAAGTTTATGTGTTCAGTTAAATTAAACAAACACTTTAAAGCAAATAAATTAAAAGTACTCGCATACAGAGATAGTGTGATTGCGCGGGCAGGCACAGATTTGAGCGGAGATTCTTCCCGAAATGGGACTCCATAGATTATGGCCAATTCTCACGCCTAACAAACCAGTTCGCCGCACGGAACATTCGCGCGTACATTCTGGGGACAGTTCCAGTGGGCAATAAATTCCTTCATTAATCTAAGGAATTTGGAACGTCCCAGTGGAAATGTTTTTATTATGATGAGCGCCAGATCATTAACTACCGTCTTTTGTGGAATTGCATTTCGAAGGTGAGGCAACACGAAAATATTTTCATTGCCTCCGTTGTGTTAATTGATTCAGAGAAAGAATAAATTAATGATTAGGTGCTATTTCTTAAATAAGCCGAAAGCTCTCATGGGAACTTTTTGAGTATACAACTAACACTTTTCATCTTATAACGGTGCCGCATCAGCGAATTTATTCTCCGTTTATTGGGACCACTATTCATCTCATTTATACATTTTAATTTGTATACTTAAGTTAATATAAAAAATGATAAACTGTAAATGTGACGGTTGCTTTTCATTTTTATAGGAAAAACAATGCGCAATTTCAGCTTCAATATGAATCAATGACCACATAAGATGTCCATCTAATAATATCTTTTTGGAATTCACTAATCATGTAATTGAAATGTTTTTTCGTTTTTATGAATATAACGGTGTTAATATTTTATACGCGAATAATAGAAAAATAACATCAATTAACCTTGAAATTTTAGAAAATAAAATAAATAAAATATTATAAACCTAACAAATTTAACTACAAACCCAATTTTAAATATTTTCTCAATGACCTTAAATCATTATTAAAATTTCTATATTGGCAATCACTTTGTGTTTAGGATTCAAATTTGAATAACTTTTTGAAAACATTGTATTTTCACAACACTTTTTGTACTCTTCACAAACATGTTTCGAGACAGACTTCCCTTCTTCAGTGTATGAATTTGAATGGAACGGCCACACCGGAGTGCCAGAGTAGGAGTCAAGATGAACACTCGGCGAACCAACGTATGGCGTAGGTACTATGGGACCGGCCACACTATACGCTTCGTGCCACAGTGCGTGATCACAAGCCACCTGTGTCTTGACTCCTACTCTGGCACTCCGGTGTGGCCTTACCCTAACGGTTAAAATTTATACACTGAAGAAGGGAAGTCTGTGTCCCGAAACATGTTTATGAAAGGTGCAAAAAAGTGTTGTGAAAATACAATGTTTTCAAAAAGTTATTCAAACATAATCAAAACGTTTGTTTTCTAGAAGTCTTATTATATTTCAAGGAAATGTATTTCGCCTTGCCAAGGCGATATCAAATGCTTTTTACATTTCATAATACAAGGCGAAACATGTCATTCCCCTAATATATTATAAAACTTCTAGAAAACAGACGTTTTCATTCTTATTCATTATTCAATATAACATTGTTCAAGAAACAATTAATTTAGAATAGCATTTAAAATCCTGCAATTATAATTAAAACACTTAAATTATGAAGAAATGTATCAGAATACACTATTTTATTGTGAATCATTATCTTTAGTATATAGGTTTATGAATATTATTCGGTTAGTTTAAAATCATTGTATTACTATGTTGTTGCATTATAACTCTGTGTTTTACAAGTGTGTATGATCTGTATTTAATATTCTTTCAAGCACTTACTGGCTGTTTAATTCAATACACGAATCGCGCATTATCTGGAGTCCTATCTAAATTTGTATAAATTGATTTTTCTTTAAATATTTTAAACGAGTCATTGTATTTTTTGTCGAGTTGACTTATTGTAGTGCCGCAATTCGATTAGCGTCTCAAAGCGATACATTTTAGGTATTTCAAAAGCAATTATTTTCCTTCTGTTGATTGCTCTGCCGAGGATATGAAGATAATGGCAGTGTGCTGCAGAACGCGGAGTGGCTCACGCGGGCGTTTAGTCATTTTAATTTGATGCTTTTGTACCTTGAATACTGCCAATAAGTGCCGGACACCGGCTCCAACCGTATTAATATACCAGAACCAAAAAAATGCATACGTGTACCCTATCTGAGGACATTTAACAAAGTAATCGATATATTTTCAATTATTTAGTTCCAATCTATCATTACGCCACTCTTAAGAATAACACTTTAAACCGGCGAGTGAATTAAACATGTAATACTTTATGCGTTTAATTCATTTTTCAATGTTCCCATTTTGCATTAGCTTTCATTCGTCAAAGTTGGTTACCAACGTGGCGCTGGGTAGTATATGGTATATAGTGCAATGGTTAACCACATATGAAGTGGTTCTGGGTGTAATAAATGAACCATTCCATGTTTTGACTCAAACAAGCTTTTATTTATTCTTATTGAAGATTAAAAATAAACTTTTTCGCGTTTCAAATGGTAAATTCCAACAACTATTGAAGATTTAATTTGACTAAATTATTATTTAAGATTGAAGTACATTTTGATTTCTGTAATCGAAATTTCAGAAATTGTCGCATTCTTTATTGATAGGGTGAGTAATGTGACCTTAAAAACCTCGATACGTTTCTCCCAATAATCCAGAATTGAACTTGCTAAGCTTTTATTAAATGTGGCGAACTTCAGTACCTTTCAATATTTGTAAACACAGTGTACGCTGGTATAGTGAACCTAGTTTTTAATAAAATTATTTTTTAGTGTTTTCTCACTCCGTATTTATTTATTTAATAATTAATATAAGTAACTGCAGATTTCATCGCGCCACATTTGATAATGGCTTAACTTTAAGGGTGTATAAGAAAATCTATTAGAAATCAAAACTAATAAACTATAATAAATAAAATATGATCCAAACTGAATAAAATATGATCCAAACTAAATAAAATATAATAATCACATATTAATGTAATAATCACTAAAATAAATTTAAAAACAAAAAAAGTGTTTTTAAATTAATTTTAAGAATGTAGTGCTTCATACGAAAGTATAATAATTACTAGCCATAAACTGTCAAGTGAGTCGGTGCATTCTTTTAATTGGCGAATTCCCTTTATCCCTTTTATTTCTGTTGGACGTCTTGATAAATGTATTCCGCAGTCAAGTATTAATTAAATGAGGTGTTCTATCTTTTACCTTAATACATGTTACGGCTACTTATCAGGCATTAAATAACATATTTTTATAATAATGAGATTGCTTTGTTATAATTTTCTAATATAGTCGTAACTTTTTTCCGTGTATTTCCACTACATACTTATATCGGATATACTCACGGTGAATACTATACATAATATTAAGTTAATTCCGTTAGGATCGCAGGCATATTAAAAAGTTGTTCTTAAGCTGGGATTCGTGTAAATTGATTTCTATTATCAACAGGTATTAAAAGATGTATTGTATTGTGTATGGAATTAGTTGGAGACTTCAATTTGCTTTATCTGGATTATTGTAAAATAAATATGTTTTTTTTTTAAATGTATTATGAAAGATTTTTATCCTATAAGAGAGCTGGATTTGGCAATGTAAAAATTGACAAACAAATTGTTGCTCGATTATTTAAAAAATATAAAAAAATTAAAAATATATTTATAAACGCAGACAAATAAAGGATGAAATTGAAACTAGTTCTGTTTATAAAGGAGACAAAATCATATCATCTTAAAAATTAGGAGTAAAAAAAAAAGTTTACAAAAATGTCTCCAATTTTGTCAGCTATGGTTCATCAATAAGTACCGTGCTCCTTTAATGTTTGATTGTTCAGATGTAGGTATTGTAACACTCATACTTACTTAATTATATGTTTTTTTGTTAAATGAGAAATTGCAAAAATTAAACATTTATGATATTCAATAGTATTCGTTTGTATACATACCATATTAATATGTATTCTTCTTCTTCTTTTTGTGTCCTGTCAGGTCTACCTAACGTTGACTATAACCCTTGTATAGTGATGACCTGGGGAAAAATATCCAGAGTGGTATCCTCTTGCCTTCTCTGGAGGATTTTCTGTCGGGGTTACCTTCCCTTAGCTGGGTGTATCCAGTTATATGGCACTGGAAGCTCGCCATTCGTCCTCTCTCTATCTGCTATGGCACTAAGTAATATGTGCCATATTGCCCGGGGTTCGCGGGGTCTTTAAAAAGACCTCTCGTGGACGCTAGAGAGTTGGACTTGATAGTAGTGTTGCTGTTGTAAATGCGACATGGCGCCTTACGACATTTTGTAGAGGCATTCTTTTCAGCAAAACATACCTCATCGTAGCCCTACTACCCTTTTGAACCCCTGTTATCTATTAAATATGTATTAAAGATAATTAAAGGTATGTTAATGAACCAGCTTAACAAATAAATTCTAGCAAAGATTCCAAACATGGTGAAGTTCTTTCTAGTAATCATAAAATATTATGTAAATGGATTGAACAATCGGATTTTTTTTTTTTTACCGATTTCACTCAATGCAGGTTGCAACTGTGTGCCGATATATTATATATGTATAACAACCCATGATGGTCTCACCACCACTTGTACTAGAATCACACAGACTAACAATCAGACTTAAATTTTTTATTTTGGTATTTTAGATAATCTTCAATGAGGTAGAAACGTGTTAATTAGGGCGTCCTCTGGCGGGCCGCCGCGCCGCGTTAGGCAGATGTCACTCGCTTCACACGGGCGGCGCTAGCGCAGGTCCCCGACCGCGTCCAGGGTAACCGATATCCCCTCGCCCGGGACTCCGGATAAATCGATTAGCAGTGACTTTCTACAGAACTGGTTTCATCCTCGGAGACTCCTCTCGTCTTCTTCAACACTTCGGCTCACAGGGTGGCCAGAATTGAACGCAAATTCTACGTTAATTTTAAATGTCTCTTTAAAAGTCTCTTTATTGTTATATAGTGATATTTTCTATTTTCTAGAGGTTTTATTATGTTTATAGGAATCACGCGTTTCGCCTTGCTAAAGCATTACCAAATGTATTTTTAAATAATTTAACGTTACTTTAGCAAGGCGAAACATGTCATTCATATTAGTTAGAGTTAGAAAGTTTCAATCCTGGGATTGGTTTGCAGCAATTTCTTTTGTTCTTCTCTTCCATTCTTCCCTGTCTTGTGCGGCTCTTTTGAAATCAGCATATGAGCAGCGCACGTCCACCAACAGGTCCTCCAGGTACTCTCGGCGTGGGCGTCCCCTAGAGTTTGTCCCTTCGGTCATACCCTCCATTATGGCATGCAAGAGACCTTCTTGACGTATTACATGCCCAACCTTCTTGCACGCCTTTCGGACAAGGTCCTGAGGACTCATATAAAATGTAATAAATATTCTAGATAACAGGCGTTTCCATTTGATAAATCTTCGGAAAAAATACGTTTTCATAAATCATAATAATTATTTTATTTATTAACGACCTTTACGGCAGAATGGCATGTGCTTTGACTGCCACACCGGAGGTCTCGGGTTCGAGTTCCGGCGATGGCAGTGTGATTGTGTCGCACTTTCTTTGGTCTGGTGTAGAATTCACGTGAAAATAAAATGGCGATAGATTAGCAAGCTATCACATGTTACGATATCATATGTTAAATAGTTGTATACATAAATTGGATTTAAATAACCAATAAATGTGTAATCAATAAATGTAACATTTTGCTGTATTACAGATTTAATATTGAGTTTTACAACCTTTCCTAAGAAACAATGAAAATTATTTTTATTTATTTAAATCAATACGATTAATCGACTCAATATTTTTTAAGAATTCAAAATATCTGAATTACGCAACTGCAGTTAGCACTTCTTTGCTGCGCTTCAAATATACTGATGTTAAACGCGGATAATCTAGTTTTCAGAAAATAAATAATGGCATTTATACACAATCTGTATGTGATTCAATTTAATCTGCTTCCTTCAGTAATACATAATAGAATCATAGCTCTTGTCACATTTTAATTTTGCCATAGCGAGTCGAGGGATTTGAATGTTTTAAAAACTAGAGGAAACTTAACATTTTCTTCTTTTAGTTTTATCAAGTTCCCTTGACGTTAGCGATCATTGTGGCGAATACTCTCCACACAGCCACAGTGATTTCCTTGGAAGTGTTACTGTATTTGTTTCCCGTTGCATTCTCCAGAGATTTTCTGTAAGGATTACCTTCCCTTAGCTGGTGAGTCCCAGTTTTGTAGCGCTGAAGATACGCCATACGCCCTTTCCCTGTCTGCAATGACCCTGAGTTAGTGATATCACATGCCCGGGATTCCTGAGATCACGAGGACCACTGTCGAACGCTAGGGAGTCGGACTTAGTGGAAGTCTTGCGGTTGTCGAGCAAACCTTTCAGCAGGGTAAATATACCTAGTAAAAAATGGAGCATAGTTGTCATTTACCACAAGTGAACAATAATCCAGTTCTACAATAGTACGTTTCATATCTGCATTTATGTTGATTTTCTTAGATGTAAAGTATTCACTGTGTCGATTTGACACGTTAGTTTTCATCATTGGTAAATAAAATGATTTTTTCAATACATTCACAGAATCCCTCTCCGCGAATCGATCACGTCATTTTTCACCACCCTGTACCGCTGGATAGAGCGAGAGGAGATACCAATCATTAATTACCCGTAGCCGCGCGGCCATTTATCAGTACGACGGAACCATTTGATTTTCGGCTCCACCAATGCACCTCCAATCAGGGGCGGCACGCAATGTTTCCTCAAAATATCATTGCGAATACAAATGATCACTCTAAATTTGATAACAAAAAATATTGAACTTAAATTATTTGATTATTTTCTTTTTTATGGACTATTTTTTACTTATTCTGAGTAAAAAATATAATATTTGGTTTATTTTTTCATCGCTGTCTTATTTACGAGTGAACTTTTTTTATACAAAAAAAAGTTTTCGTACATTTGTTTTTTGATGTTTTGACGTCATTTTGGAGTGCCGCCACTGCTCGCGATGTACAGAAGAGGATTAATTTTTTTACCGATCAGATCTTACAAACTCCCCGCGGAAGTATTGACGCTGTGAACTTTGATTGATTGATGGTACAGCGATGATCGATAATCGCCAGTGGCTTGCCGGTCACGTGGGACCTTCGTTCCACATGGCTCTAACTCACAACAACCACTGAAATATTCTAACCAATACACTCATTGAAAAACGTCAAAGTATGATAGAAATTATTTTTAAAATAATTCTGCACCGGTTTATAATCAATTAATAATAATAACAATAATAATAATATGCCAACTTTTAAAGTACCGCTTTTTGTGATGTAATCACCTCAAGGGCGCATTAAGACGTGTTTTAATTCTAAAAACCTAAATATGAACGCTACATCTGATATTCGCGATAGGTTAGAAAGTATAATATATAATAGAACAAAATACATATGTTTTAAATTGGGTATGGAATATGAAAAATATGGGTTTTCAGCTTAGATCTGAAATCTGTCGGATCATTTATGCATCTGAGGTGTGAAGGGAGATTGTTCCAAGCTGATGGCTGCTGCAAACGCTCGATCCCCGAGATTGTACTAGGGCAACACTTCGGCTCAACTAATATTACTATTGCAGAGAGAAGTGTGGATTGTCTTGGATTTAGGCTGTCCGTTATGCCGAGTTCGGATATATAACTTGGTGCCATTCCATGTAGTGCTTTGAAGACTGTCCCAAGTTCTCTGAAATGTTGTGTTATATGAGACTTTTTTGGAATGCCTTTAACGAGTCTTGCTGATACATTGAACGTAGATTGAAGTTTGTTTACTTGTTGTTTTCGAACGTTTGCAAAAATTCCATTAGAATAGTCAAGTCGTGACATAACGTAAATAATTGATCAGAATCACAAATAAAATTACACATATTGAATGATACATTTTGTATATAAAAGAAATTTCTTTCTTCTGTAGTATATAATTATGATGAAAGTAAACTACTATAGGGTGGGAGTAATTATATTAAATTCCGTTTCTTCTAAGTATTTTTATAATCTATCATAATGTTATCATTTATTGAACAATGATGTAAAACTCCATATCATATATATTGTAATATAAATAGTATGACTGAATATATCCGTGTTCTATATATTTTGTTATATTTTATCGCCTTTCTTGTAGACATTTGATAAAGCCTTAACAAGGCGAAATAATACTTCCTGAAAATAAATGTTCTAGGGGAAAATTTGATCACTGGAAAAATAGATGATTTTAATAGGTTCATTAATTAATTTGACTAACCGATTGCTTTGTAATATATTTGAGAAATGCAATACTGTTGTTATGTACAATGTCTAAAGAACTCTGTGATTCTAATGTCTATTCTTATGGTGACGGTTCAGAATGTGAGGTGATGTCTCTCTGTGGAACTAATGTAAGGTTAACTAACCCGCCTCGCAGGTATGAGTATACAAGTATACCGATTTTTTTATACATTGAGTTAAATGAAAACTCCATTTGAAAATTTCCGATATTTAAAAATAAAAAAAACATTAATGAATAATTATATAATGTAAGTTCATGTATAATATTTGAAAACCATTTTACAAATCGATTTAAATAATTGTGTGTTGTATTCAGTTGTGGTATTCATATATGTAATTAATTTTCAGATTAAATTTTTTTTTATTAGGTATTATGAACAGAATAATGAAAGGGTCATTAAAATGGTTAGAAACATGGAAATAATGAATGAAGAAATAATGATAAAGAAAGTACACGTTAACAATGTAAACGAAACAAGAAATAGAGGAAGACCGAGGAAAACGTGACACGATCAAATCAATA
Organism: Lepidostoma basale; assembly: GCA_022606425.2. Classification (NCBI taxonomy): domain Eukaryota; kingdom Metazoa; phylum Arthropoda; class Insecta; order Trichoptera; family Lepidostomatidae; genus Lepidostoma; species Lepidostoma basale. Next base: position 784,037 of record JAHDVF020001433.1, on the reverse strand, counting down.
AAATATTAAATGTCGACCACGTAAGGAGTCGGAGAAATCGACATGCGTGCATGACACGGTGTAGGAAATAGTGAGGAAGCGAGAGAATTATGTCAGGAAAGAACAGGATGGCGGTCCATTATCTCTGCCTCCCCCTTAGGAGGGATGGTGTAATGTTTAGTTGATAAGTTATAAAATTGTACGTTTTTAAAATATAATAATTATCTTCATAATTCTTGTGCCTGTTTGTTTCAACCACAGATTAATTTTACCATTTACTGCCCGGCTTAATTATTATCGATTACTATGAGAAAAAAAATACGTAAAATATAAATAAATATTTATATATTATATGTAAATAAATATTTTTTGCGTAGATACGATGTCTTAAATGATTTTTAACTAAGAAATTATTGAAGCACCCAAACAGAAAATAAAAAATGCTTGATATTGCTTGGTACTTGTATTATGCGTATATAATTATAGCGTAATGTGTTTATTGTAAAATATGATAGCGTTATTTTTGTTTATGGCATATGAATCTAGTATAAAAATTTCCATAGCGTTTTTCCATTTTTCCACACGGAAGCTTTTATCATATGCTATTGTTGTATTGTGTGTTGTGTAAACCAATTTGGTATTTACTCAAGTCCTGTGATGTTTGATAAATGGGATATTCCGAGCGGACGACTTAGAGTATGATGTAGTAACGGTAGACGTGTAGAAACGCCGAAGAATCTGCATACAATTAACTGAGTCCATTATCATTTAATTGGATCTGGATAGTAGCCTTCAGCTGAACAAACCATCGGTATCGTGAATTAATACTAAACGTCCTGATTAATGGTAATGTCAGAAATAAAATTACTTTGTTAACGACTCTAAACAGGTATGTGTTTCGTGTTCACTAATTTATGTGGACGTCTCGAGAGCCCGGGAGAAAAAAAGGATCCCTGCCTAGTTAAAACTTTTAAAAGTTGTGATGAGCCGCGTTTTTTTATGGTTTGTTTATTTTATTATCTCTTTATCTGAAGGGATATTTGAAACTCCGCCCCGGTTTGATACCACCGATCTCTTTGATTCATTTGGCCATTTGTTACTGTTTTCATCCACCCTTGTTCTGTCACGTGTTTTGATTACTATAATAAATTGTACTATCATGTTTTATGTATTTTTTTTTTAATATTAACACCGTCATATTGTGAACTTTGATTAAACGAGGTAATTTCAATAATTATGCAATTGGTGAGTTTTAAATGTTAAAATTATTTTATAACTAACAACCTAACTCAAAGGGGTATGCAGAAATTATGGACTGCTACACTGTTCCTTCCGGGCATACTTCTTTCGCTTCCTCAACCATTCATCGTGTCATGCGCGCACGTCAATTATATATTACGTATTTCTTGTTCCACTATATAAGTTTTGGTTAACGCTAACCTAGCTTTGCTTTCGTATAAAAATACCGTAAAAACACATTTTGTGGTTAGAATGTGTAACCAAAAATAATCACAACCTCGGTCTTTAGGCAGTTCTTGATTAGTAGCTCGTGATATTATACTGAATTATGCGGTATTACGTGCTTAAACTTTTATTTATTGTTATTGACTCTGCCTCTACTTGCCTCTTCAATCAAATGATATTTTTTAAATTTATATTTTATATGCATTTCTCATATTTTCTCCCGTGTAAAATCACTTAATTATTTGTATTAGATTTTCCAATAATCCACGGGTGTAGATCTGATTAGAATTGCTTTACTCGCACACATAGTAGTAACTTGGCCATCGCGGCAGCCCGCTATTTCTTCCTGGGACAATCTTTCTGCAGACATAGACCTTCAATCTTTAAAGACTTTAGTTCAGGAATGATTATCCCACCCTAATGTCAATCGAATACGTCCGATTCAGCTTTCATACTAAATAACAACGCACAGGCACTGTTAGTATTCCTTGAGGTAATTTATTTATCATATTGTTGCTTTAAAAATAAGACAAATTCATTACGATGCTATTAATATTACGAATTACAACACTGTTTATACCACACTCCACATTATTTTATCTTGACACGTTTAGAAGATATATCAGTTTACATCATTTTGCATTGCCGAAGGAATCATATTCTATATCTTCTTCTTCTCATTTTTCTCCTGTCACACCTCCGTGGTTCATAGGGCCTCAAGGAACCTTCTCCACCCGACTCTATCACATGCCTGATGCCTAAAATCATCCCAAGTGAGGCCTGCTGCCTTAACCTTGTCCTGCAGGTCTCTTTTCCAGGTGGCTCTAGGTCTGCCTCGCTTCGTCTCCCTCCATAGGCGAACAGTCTAGTGCGCCCTGAGCGATGCGGGCTGGGTTTCGTCTCAGAGTGTGACCGATCCACTGCCATTTGCGTCTAGAGGCTTGTTCTCTAATTGGTTTTTGGCCTGCCCTGGTCTAGAGAACGGGATTTGACACTGTTTGGGGCCAATAGATCTTGAATATTGAGCGAAGGCATCTATTTATAAACAACTGGAGTTTTCCAATAACGTCCGCGGTAGATTTCCAAGTCACATCCGTACAGCAGTACGCTTTTAACGCTACTGCTGAATATCTGGAGCTTTCTCGAAATTATACTGGAACGCCATACAAGGCGAAGCATTCTATATCTACAGGTCGAGAAAAATAGACTTGGAAAAAATAACATATTTTTTATTATTTTAAACTGCTTACGTCTTAAGTTTATTAAAAATATATTATTGTATTATCATTCTTCTTCTTCAGGTTATCCCCGTCCACTCTTGGGACAAAGTTCTCCTACATTCGCTTCCACTTGTCGGTTCAGGTCTTCTTATCTATTTTTCGTTCTTCCACCATAGTCTTCTTATCTATTTTTCGTCTGTGTGCCATTTCCATATGACCATAACTTATCAGTATTCTGTAAGTTTATGCGTGTTTTATCGTTGTAATCAAGTGAACTACCTTTTATGATTATCGTCAATATCCCGCACTTAATATAAAATAATTATTCGATTAATAATAAAGCCTGGCGTGTAATTCCGGCCCCCGGTGGATGTTGGCTATTTTATACGGATTTGCGTTTAATTTAAGTCCTCCGTGCGTCTGTTGGACTTCAGCGCAGTAATATAAATTTGACTCCGCCGGTAAGTGATTAACATTTTTTCCTCATTAACATAACAATTGTGTGACCGTTTTGTATTCAATCTCGAATTCCATCGTATTTATGTGTATCGTAATATCATTTTGGTATCTACCATTAAAATTCCTTCCAAAACTTCTAATCTCAGCTCTCGTATTTAATTATGTCGCGTCTGTTCATATATTTTAAAAAGTTTTTTTTAAATGTATTGTATTATATTGTACAATGTCATCCTGTAAGAAGTGGATTCTCTAGTTCTGTGGACTCATTTTCAGAAGAGATAATTTGGATATGGTTATTTTAATGAGCGGTATCATGTGACAATTTAGCAGATGGTGATCTGATCAAAGATCTTCCGTGGAAACCAACGATATAGCGTAATTTATTGATTTGCACAAAACCATTTGGATTGGATAGAAATCGTTACATCTTAAAATTTATCATATCCGATACTTACTTTTCACAGTTTTTATTACTCGTACAATGCAGATGTTTACCTTCCGTATTTTTTATTTTATATAATACTTCTTCGGGGCTTCTCTGTTTTGATTTATGAAGAATTTATTCATTTATTCATATATTGTATTTATGATTATCGTTAAACTACTAAGATGATTTTTCGCTGTTTTATTTATTTGTATTTAGTAGATATATATTTTTAAGCATTTACTATTATATTTTTTATTCGATCTTGATGCTTCAGCAGTGATGCGGAACTTTATCTAAAATCGGATAATTTTGATTTTGCTACTACGAATTGACGTTTCTTCTCTTAAAACAGCCCTTTCAATGTTTTATAATGTCGTTGTAAGCCGATACACATCTAATCAAAATAACAAATATTGATAATTTGAAAACGCGAAATATATTATGTTTTTTTTCTTATTTATGTAGATTTTCCGTGTAGATTATTACCATCTGCGAGATATTCCCATTCGCCATGGACAGTTATATTTTGCGAAATATTTAATGACTTTGTTATGCTAATAAACTTCATGTATTCTCGCACACTTCCGTTATTATATGTATTCATATTTTAACACGACCTTTCGCAAATGTTCACTGATTTGAAACAAGGAGAATTCGTCTTTTCTATGTAACGCCATTTTATCTTCATTAATATGGTTATTACAATACATGCTTTTTTCAATGTTTGTTGCTTATTTTAAATAATATTATTTGTAGTAGTTAAATTTTTGTTATACTACTACTATTAATATGATGATAGTAAACTGTACTCTTCAAAAAACATCGCGTAGATGCATAATTATTGAAAATTAGTTATTTTTACAGCATATTCATTATTTTTGGTAATTTTTTAAAACACTTAAACATTTATGGGTTACGCATTCCAATGTGTCTCACATCTATGTACTACAAATACACAAATCTGGAGATGTTAATTTAAGACACGCCAGATCAGAGGCATGAGGGCGATGCCTTAACTCTAGGGTTTTGTCTTTTGAACATCGCATTACAAAATTAAATTATCAATGAGCGAAGTGGCCACGCTAATTCTCACGTTATCGAGGAATTCTTATCTGAATGTTGTTATTTCTTCGAAGTAGAAAACTACGATTTCCAGTAAGTTTTTTAAATGCATTGGAATCAAGCTACGGTTTATTCAGTAGCTACAAAATAATAATAAAAACTCAGACGTACACGTGACCAGATATTACTTACAGAATGCAGGGACAAAGGCAGGATAATCAAGGTTATACAATTTAACATTTTTCGTGATACGTTTTATAATATAATAGATACGGCGTTTTATTATTAATAGCCCCCTTTGCAGGTAGAAAAATCAAGCTATTTGAGTAATACTATATAATATTGGGGGGAAAAGGTATCGCTGAAAATTTTGCGTCTAGATGCAGAGTACTTCTTTGTTTCCAAACTCTTTTCCGCCTGCAAGAGCCCTCCACAAAGCGGTGTCCTTATTTAGGTATCGCGTTGCCGCTCGTTGTGCGCCGAAATGGTCATTCATACGATTTATGTTTTTTTGTCTTGTCACGTTTCAAATGGAGTATGTTTGCGGACGTGGCTCGTATTATCGCGGATTCGTTTCCTTCCCTACGCGTTTCATTATTGTTTTATTCGCTCTCTTATTCAATTTTGCATTTATTCAATTTGTCCCGCGGTGGTTTATTCTCGCCCCGTCTCGGAGGTGTCCGACGCCCTTGTTCGGGCCCTCGCCTCTGTCTGTGTTGGTGTTGTGGTGTTGTTTCTCACCTTTTTAAATGAAGGTCCTCGTTGTTGGTCTTATTTTTTTCACGGCAGAGAATAAAGTTTCACGTTTGAATGCTTTACGGCCGTTTAGTCTGACTATTTTGATTGAGTGACGGTCTTTGTGTAAAATTTTACCACGACTTGCTTTTATTTTTGTCGTTCGAAAATTGCATTAAATTATCATATAATTATAATGTGCCTTCATTTCTGTCAATATATTATATATTACAATAAGTACTTAGTGTAGTAAGTACAATTAAATATATAGAAACCTATCTTTATCAACAAATTTTCAAAGGTTTTTCTTTTTGGTAGGGTATTTTTAGAATAATATAGTGTAATTCAAACATCGACCTAAGGATGCCACTCTTCGTACTCTTTTTCTTAGCTTTATGTTTAAATCACTTTCCGCCTTTGCAATAACCAGGTTTTAAATTTATTTGTCCTTGAACATTGATGTAAAACCTTATATTTAATAATTAATAAGAATGAAAACGTCTGTTTTCTAGAAGTTTTATTATATTTTATTTGATTGATATGTTTTGCGTTGTAAATTAACATTAGATAATGTCCTAACAAAGGGAAACATGTTATTCGCATAAAATATAATAAATTATGTACAAAATTGACGTTTTATATCTCCGATATTACGATTTTCGATTTGTCTTCGTTCAAAACTTGTAAATGATTTTTGTTTTTAGATTATCCTCTTTCTTGTAATACCGTCTAATAATATTATATGTATACCCATATATGGACTTGCAAGGTGGAGATATAACATGTTGGTCGATTCTGTTTGGAATCCAACTTGGTAATATTCCAATTGATTCTTGTATATTTTTTATTTGAACAGTTTTGTTTACATATCCTTGAGTCCGTCAGTGTTTATTTTTTTTAATTGATATTTATATTGGCCAATCGTGTTAAATGCCTGTAAAGACTGCAGTCATGTATTGACACTATCGAAGTAACTTAATTTAGTAACTGCTGTTTATGCGGCGGGCGGTTTTCCTCTCCTTACCCAACCGCGTGAATTATGTTTTATTGCCTATCATTCTTCCCGATGTTCTGAGATTTCCGATTCCGCGAGTTTTGTTCTGCGAACCCATCAGTACCGGCTCTGGATACCGCAATATGTAGTTTACGCAGACATTCTTGTGTTATACGAGTGCACTTACTTATGTTTCCAAGGTTCTAAATAATTTGTATTATGCGCCTTTCCTTCCAATCTGTTTGAGGTGCGTTAAAGATATGCGAGGCTCTCAACAGGGACCGTTCTTAGAACGAATAAACCAATCAGGTATGCATATTACTTGTATATCAGCTCATAAGTTTAATTATATTGTATAACGTTACCTGTTGGTTTAATTTTATTATGGGTTCTACATACTCGTACATGTAGAATTTCGAACAAAAATATTGTTTTCGAACGAAACTTTGCTGATAACACACACGCGTGCGCACACACCCACCCACCCACACACACATACACATATATTTAATTCAAGCACAATATTATTCTTTTTTCAAAGTTTATTTTTTATAAAATGTATGCTTAACTTGAAATTCCTTTTTTTTAATTTCAAATCATGTTAGTTTATACTTTACAAACTGATAAATTGAACAACTTATAAGTTTCATTAAACCAAATAAACGTTTACTTATACAACGAAGAAAAGTAATTAGGTATAATATATAAGAAGAGAGAGAGAGAGATAACGATTTGAGTTAAATTTTAAGAGATAATGATTTTAGATAACGATGTTAGTTTAATTTTATAATATTAGTAATTAAAAAAAATAAAAATAGATGTAGTGAAAAACAGATTATTCTTCTGATTTTAAATTTGAATATTCAGCACAAAGAATGAACTCATGATGGCGAGTATACAAGAAAATATAAATATTTATTATAATATAAATATATTTATTTATAAACATACAATAGTTACATTGTATTCCCATATAAATATAAATATGCTTACACCCAAACTTAATGGATTGCGCTAGTGTAGATTGAACTAAAAAATGTGAAGTGTTCTGCAACATTGTAGTATATATACATCTTCCAAAAATTTGTCAGACGTAGTGGTCGTAAGAAGGGCGAAATAGGGAATGTTGTTAAACATAAAGCGATCGCTTAACCCATCCAATGACTGGTCATAAGTCCTGTAAGCGCCTCGACAACCATATTCTGTTCCCAGAAAACAATTTACATCTTCGTCTCTATTGAGATACAATTAATCCTTATAAATAAATATTTCTTAAAATATTGTAGTTTGGTATGTTTGAAGAAATGTATGGTCCGGTCCTGCCCTGGCCTGCCCGTCGGACCAGCGCCATCATCATCTCGGCGATCATCTGTTCCATCCCTGATTTGTTTTCGTGGTTTTGCGGTGTCCGATACTGGGCTATTGTTCTGCTCGCCTTTCCCACAACTCCTCAGCAGCGGCGTGCGGGGCTCCCTTCACCTCCCTTCTACATCCAAATCTAACTAACCATCGCATTCGTTATTGCAGGGATAGACAGAGCTTACGGCTCACTCGTTCGCACGTTATTGCAGGGATTTTATTGATTTTACCATATAAGCTTAGTTTTCGCTCTTTATCACACAGCTTGTGTATAGATACTTTTTATCGCTTTTATTATATCTAATACAATAGTCATCTTTTATATTTTTAAAACCTTTTTTTAAACATTCCCCTCAACGTTTCTTGATGATTCTGGAGGGACCACATTGAGAGGATGGATCCAGCGAGGATTCCTAAGATCGTGATGCCCGGGACTCCAGAGGACCGTCGACCACCAGGACCACCATCAAAGAGATGGAGAGAAAACTAAACGTCTGCATCACAGGAATAAATTTGATATCTTGTATAAACAGATCATAAGATCTTACAATAAAGGGAAGAATATTAACTCCAACGCACAACTAACATTACATGGATCTGGAACAATGATGTAAAACTCTATGTTAAATATTTAATATTAATGAATGCATACATTTTATGAGATTTCATTTATTAATTATTTTATGCGAGTAGCATGTTTTGTCTTGTTAGGACATTATCAAATATTTGATAGCGCCCTAAGAAGTTGAAAAATGTCACTTCCGTTTCCATCAGTATTTAACATTATATAAAAATACGTTTTTATTCTATAATATAACAATTCTGATTTCTATTTCAGTATTATTATCGTAACTGGCGGGTAGAAATGTTACTTTAGTAGAATTATACCGTACAAAATGTTTTATAGGCACAGCAGGGTATGTCCCACCGTGGTACTTCCAGTTATCCAAGTCCCAATATTTTTTTATAATAGGACAATTCTAAATGTCATGCAAAGTTTTGTTTTAAACGTTTACCATAAAAACATTAAAATATCCACCTGCATTTGACGTGGTCGCCTGTTGCATGTGCGATTGTAAAATCCTCCCTCTTGTCTGTTAGATGTATGTCCACACCACTTCGTATTCTCGTGCCATTATTCCCCTACTTGATTGGTAAAATGCACACGTTCGAGTTGACTTATCTCCAATTAATTGCGAATAAGTGAACAATGGGGTTTGCACAATGGTCACCTTGAATCCCTTACTTCTCAAGTACACAGAACACTCTGTAAAAAGTTGAAATAAAATAGAATCAACTTATTGAAAGTTAAGGCATTAACACTGTGGAATTCCATAGTAATCTTTTTGGGAATTAATTAAACATTGTTTAGACCACTTTTTTAATAAAAAATTAAAATTAAAATACACGACATGTTTCAGAGGATACCTACATCTTCAGGTGTAAAAAATAAAACAAAAACAAAACAAAGAAAGACCAATGAAAAACGCATTTAAAATTCGATATATAATATTTATGGAAACATTAATTTTCTACAAACTTTTTATTGTACGTCATAGTTTGACGAAGCACACTTGTTACAATACACAATAATACATTATTATTATTATTGAAAGCTAAGGCATTAACGCCGTGGAATTCCATAGTAATATACTTAGGAAATTGAAAATAACTTTGTTTATAATCCACAAAATATTTTAAAAAAAATACGACATGTTTCGTAAGATATTTCCATCTAGAAATGGAGATATATTGCAGATGTTTGCATTGGAGGAGAAATTATACCATTTTTTAGTTCTTTTGATGATAAAATTATAATATCTTAGAAACCATTCATTGTTTATTCTTCTTCTTTCTATAGATCTTGCGATCTGTTCTGATAGGTTACTTGGTTCTGTGATGAAGGCGGCTATCACTTCGTATCTATGGTAGTCATCCTGGTGGCCTGGAGTATTGTATATCACGATCTTGTGAATATCACAGGATCTATTTACTCCATCTCCTCTATATGGCAGATTTTGCGAATCTCTACGTTAGTTATTCTATTTCTAAGGGTTGTATCCATTATATGTCGCAGTGTTTTCATTCCCGATATTCTATGATATTTCGTTCTAGTATTTGCTACTTCTATTTCTTAAGTTATAATGGGTCTGATGTATGTTTTGTATTATTTATTCAAAAAAAAATCATTACTCCTATAATAATTTAGATGATTTACCCTTATATTAATATAAAGAAATAAAATCATTATAATTCTCAGTGTTATAACCAACGGTCTTCAAGAAACGTCTCCATCGTGTCCTATATCTGGCTGTCACCTTTCAGTTTTGCTGCCCGCCCCATGGTCTGTCTCAACAGTCTGCCATGACATCATCCTACCATCATAATCTCGGTCTGCAGACACTTCTTCGCCCTACTGGGTCGTCAAACAATACCCTTTAATAAAATTCCCATTTGAAATTCCATTTAAAAAAAAGTATGGTGAATGAACATGAGTATGAATTTGTTATTTCAACTCCTCACAATTTTATAGGCGCGTTACACCATCGCATATGTTGGTAGAATGCTGTACATAAATATGTATATGGACTTTTATATAAATTTTATTATCAGATGATGCCTTACATATGTATGAAGCCGACTTAATACCTCATACATTATTTATTTTCCGTAGTTTTATTTTAATGTTTTAATATTATTTTCTTGCAAAATGAACTATTACAAGCTATGTAAGATTTTTTGTGATTATATTATTAGATTTTATCACAACTCAGCCATCAACTGGATATTCTGTAATACCAGTAATATTAGAGATGTTAGATATAAAATGCTTTTATTGTTATATTTTTTGTGAATGTATACTTATACTTGTATACGAATACTGGATTTCACCCATGGTGGGTGATTAATTCATGAAATTTAATTGTATCTCAATAGAGACGAAGATGCAAACTGGAAACTGAATATGGCTGATCAAGATATATGTTGATGATCATATAGATGGCGTTAGTGTGTGGATTATATAGATTAATCTTAAAAAGATTAACATATGTAATCAAATCTACATAGATGGTGTATTGAAACTGACATGTGAAGATAAGCATAGATTTGTAGCATAGATACAACCTCCAAAAATTTGTTTTACATGGTCATAAAGAAAATAAGTGGAATGGGGAATGTTGTGATTACATAAAGCGTGCGCTTAACCCAACCAATGACAGGTCATAAGTCCTGTAAACACCTTGATCAACCATATTCAGTTTCCAGTTTGCATCTTCGTCTCTATTGAGATAAAATTAAATTTCATGCTTTTATTGTATTCTGTGATGTGATTCCATCTTATAGTCTTAAAAATTTCAAAATCTTTAATTTTTCGTATGCTATTATATTTTGTATATGAAATATCACGAAATGTGTAAATTGAGTTGTATAAGATATTGAATTAGCCGTGAAATCCAATCAGTCGCCCAAAGGAAAAAAACTTCTATAGGATTTTTTATGGCTAAGTTTTAGAGTTTGAAATATTATGTAGTCACTGCGTGTAATACTTTTTTCGCATAAATAATTTGTCATAACTTCGAATTGATTTATTGTAGGATGTGACTTGACTACATTATACATATTATACGGTCGCTTTTTAGTATAGGGAGATCTTTAGTATACAATATATTTATGGGAACACTGTCTCCAATTTAATTGTTTTCCCTTATAAAACGTGGCTTTAATAATTAAATAAAGTTGCCTGGAATATTTTATTAATTAAAAAACACAGCTGATTTACTGTTAGAACAATATATATTTTTTTCTATTGATTAATTCAATTTAAAAAAATTAAGACGTTGTAAAATATCTAACTAACCATGAAGCCATTTTCTTGATGGGGTGGGCAGAGAAGTTGAACTGCACACTATCTATCTCAACCTGCTTTTCTAACATTTACTGTCATAAAATCTGTAACGTGCAAAAGTCACATTGTGAGGATTTCTTGCATGGTCGACATTTACAAAAAAAACTTGGACTTCGTCGTGCCATGTTTTTCTCGGTCTTTCTCGAATACAAGCTCCATTCACATCATTAGCGTGTGTATTTTTTACAATTATTTATCTGTTTTTGTGTTGCACGTGATAATTTTAATTTAAAATAATCTAAATTAATGGCGATGCATTAGAATTAAACAATGTATTATAGAATACCAAACGAAAAAGTAAGAAAGGAATGTAAGACGGATGAATAATTGAATTAAGATAAGTCGGAACAACGACGAGCGTACGTGTCAAGATGTGTGAATGTAAGAGATACGTGAGAGTTATGTTGTGAATGTGTGAAAGTAGAAGAGGCACTAGGGCTATTTTAAGATGTGTGGCAATCGATTATCTCTGCGTATCCCCCGGAGAAACGGTGTGATGGTTATTTAGTTAGAAAGTTGAATTTCTGTACGTTGTTCGGGGGGTTGTTATTGCAAGACATTTAAATTATAAATAAAATAAAATGGCTTTTCTTCTATATACGCCATACTTTGTGTTGTTATGATGGTTTATTTATCTTTTTCTTTTTATATACTTTGTATATAGCATTTTGGAGACATTGACGTCTTTCATTTGAGCGAGTGAAATTTTAAAAAAGTGATCGGAGCAACATTTCGGCGCGGATGTGACCACGATGTTACGTGATATTATAATACTCGCATATTACTTTTTATTTTATTTTATCTCTAATTTTTTTTTTCCAGTACTATAAGTATTTTAACTCTTAAATATTATGTATACCTTATTTTGTCTTAGTTTAACTTCAATCTTGTTTCTCACTATCATTTGTTGATTGTTAACTATTATTTTATTATTATTATTATTATTTTGTTAAATCGCTCTTTACATCATGACAGCATGAGCCAAATCGATGTTAAGGGTATTATAGCTATCATAGTGATTCTCGTGACATGTGATATGTAGCTAATCTATCGCCACTTTATTGTCACGTGAATTCTACACCAGACCAAAGACAGTGTGACAATCACACTGCCCTCGCCGGGAATCGAACCCGGAACCTCCGGGGTGGCAGTCAATGCACTTACCACTCGGCCACGAAGGTCGTGGTAGTCATATGTGTGGTAGCATGTAATTGGCTTTATTTTAATTATTCTAAATGTTTCTTTTATATATATGTTATTGATATCGCTTTATGTTACCCTTAATAAATAATAAATAAAAAAAATATATATATATACGAGTATATACAACATTTATATTAAAAAAAAAAATTACATAGACATGTTTCGGACAAACAGTCCTTCTTCAGTGATACATATTATAAAGATACATTTAAAAAAATATTATAAAATTGTTTACATGATCTGACAGATGTTATAAAGATTTATAATATGTATCACTGAAGAAGGATTGTTTGTCCGAAACATGTCTATGTAATTTTATTTTTTTAATACCTATATAAAAAAAGTATACCTATATACAAAGTACCTATATAAAAAAGAAAAAGAGAAATAAAATGGCTTTAGCAGGTTTCTTCAATCCTGTTCTAATTTAGCGTCATCTGAACCGAATAAAAGTTGATATCTTTTTATGCAACATTAAACAGTGTAATAATGAGCCTTCGGTCCAGGCTCGCCGCAGATCATCGTCCCGAATCTGCGGCGGGAGAGAGCACACGCCTTGCGGTCGGGCTCGGTTTAATTGCTCGCTGTGATGTATGGCGGGTGCCGTGCGGTTTGTGGAACACAATACTCCCATCCTAGGGCGCTGGACTGGCCGGCATTAAGTACGCTTCATTAGAGGAAAAATTACTCGTTTAGTTAGTGCACAATCACCTGTTAATATGAAGACCATATATCCATACCTATTTGACAAAAGCACATATATGTTATTTAATACCACACTGCACTGCACATTGGGGCAAATTTTTTTGCCATAATGTGCATAACGTTTCAGAAATTTACTGATTTTTTCACAAAACCCATTTGAAAAATAATATATGTCATAAAATATCTAACTCGAACATGGCAAAAGGCGAATGATATGTCAAAAGTCTTCAAAATGCTATATACGAGTATGATTAAAAGGTTAATAGCTCAACAAATAATTTTATTATCTTTTCTTCACAAAACTGTTAAAAACATTAGTTTTGAATGTTTAAATTTGAAACACTGTAGGTGTAAGTATCACAATTTATTTATATGAGTTATTTATAATTGTTTATTTCTAACCTCTATTGTTATTATAATAGCTTATAACATTTTTTGGAAATTGAAAAACTTTGTTTAATCCACTATTTATTAAAAAATATTAAAAATAACACAACATTTTTTGGAAGATACCTCCATCTTTAGGTGTAAAGATATTAAACAATTAATATTAAAAATATTAAAACAAAAAAATATTAAAAAACAGGAAAGATGTGTTTTTTTAATATTTTTTATTGAATAGTGGATTAAACAAAGTTATTCAATTTCCAAAGTATATTACTATGGAAATCCACAGTGTTAATGCCTTAGCGCTAAATAAGTTGCTTATAATATTGTTTAATTATATTCACATAACTATGACTAAAACGATATTTTTTTCCATATATAAATCAAGTCTTTCTTTAGTCGTTCACGTTGGTGCTAAAGCGAGTTCGAAGTCAAGTGGCAAGTGCTACGACTGTCATACCGAAGTTCTCGGGTTCCATTCCCGGCAATTTAGTGTGATATCACACTTCATTTGGTCTAGTGTAGAATTCACATGAACATAACAATATCTTATTTTCATTAACTTTTTTGCGGAACTTCTTTAAACTTTAAAATGAATCTCGTGAAAAATGAGAAAAAATGTTCGGATATAAAACACGGATCATTTTGTAGCTTAAAATCAGCGTTTTTCAACATATTCTTTGTTACAGTTGGACATTATCCGTTTTACTAAGGCGTCAGGAAATTGTCATTTTATTAATTCTATTTTAAGACGAAACATTATACAATAATTACTTATAGTATTCAATATTACAAAACAATCAATTGCATTTCAAAATATCTAAAATTTTAGAAAGTATGTAAAACTTCGCTTATAAAAAAAATCTTCAAAAGTCTCCCAACATAGGTTTTCTTAAATTTTCACATGAAGCATTGATTTTGTGGTTAGACATTTTAAAAATGAATGAATAAAAAAAAAATGTATTTAACCACGGTATGGTTATTATAATTGATGCCAACTAGTTTCACTTGGGCCCAAGCTTCATCAGGGCAGTATATCAACTAAACAAAAACACAACATTTATATGTTCATAATAATAAACGGTGGTGAAATCAGAGGAAGGGATGCGAGAGTAAGGGATAATCGAAAAAATGTTTATCTTTGAAATAGCATAGCAATTTTATAGGAAATATAAATCGCACCGTGAGTGTAAAACCGAAACAAGTGCAAATATACAGTTTGGAGATATGGGAGTTTAAAGACTTCATATTGATTGGAAAAACTGTTTTTTTTAATAAACCAATGATTTTCGGTTTATAGGTATATTACTTTAAACTTAAAATCATTGGTTTATTAAAAAAAAACAGTTTTTCCAAGCAATATGAAGTCTTTAAACTCCCATATCTCCAAACTGTATATTTGCACTTGTTTCGGTTTTACACTCACGGTGCGAAATGAATGTTCTTAGGTACAAATAAATACAAATAATGCAAAGTAAGAGTGGAGGGAGTTAGGGAAAGAAAAGGAAGGGATAAGCAAAGCAATGTTTGAAGTAGCAAATTTCTAGGAAATGTAAATTGATCTTATTATGTGTATTAGGTAGGTACAAATGAATACTATAAGGAACATGTCACAACAAATATATGAAAATACCAGCTTATTAAGAATTACCTAACTTCGCTGGAAATAAATTAAGAATAGGGCTGAACGATAGGTTAATTTGATTATTGATAATATTTTGTTTGCTTTTTATGACTTTCTTAGTCTTCAAGGCTTCTTAATAATTAAACTATTGCCTATACCATTTTTATGAATTAATTCAACGCCGGAATTTGAAAGAATGTTCGAATTCTATAAGATGATTAGCAAATTCAGAGAATCCATTTGTTTTTAGACATTTGAGATGCTCTTTGACTCGAACATTGACATTCCGTGACGTTTTGCCCATATAAAATGCTGAGCAATCGTCACATTGTAGTTTAATATATGCCAGAGTGACTTAAGGGGTCTTCCTTGGCTTTTGAATTGAGTAAAACATTTCCTAGGTTAATTTGTTTCTGTTTTTCGTTAAGTAATTTTTCAACCAGTATAGGGTCGTATCCATTATTTTAGGCAATTTGTTTAATTAAGTTAAGTTCGTAATAATATGTATATGTAATAATGGAACAATAGTGATACTTATTATTATATACATGTAAATTTTGTGTTTTGTTTAGTTGTTATACTGCCCCGATGGCATCAATTATAATTAAATCTAAATTATATAAAAATACCTTCCCGTGGTTAAATACATTTTTATTATTTTTTTTTTTTATCTTTTTAAGTTTTCTTACTTCATTATGTAGGGTGCGATTTATGTTCTAGGTCGAATTATTTAAGCAGATTTTGTATTCAATGCGATTTATTTATTTATATTTAATTGGTTGACTACATTGTGTTGGCCATTATGTAATATTCTATTATATTTTCAATGATGAAGACCTACATGGTCGATTAATAAAATACAAATGATAAAATTCTATTTCCGGCCTGGAAAATGAACATCATTTAAAACAATATTTTTCAATGCCTTATTGAATATTTTTTATCATTATTATTATTTCAATTAATAGAATTACACTTTTT
Source organism: Lepidostoma basale (assembly GCA_022606425.2). NCBI lineage: Eukaryota > Metazoa > Arthropoda > Insecta > Trichoptera > Lepidostomatidae > Lepidostoma > Lepidostoma basale. The sequence goes on along the minus strand of JAHDVF020001433.1, from coordinate 767,531 downwards.
ATTTTCACAACACTTCTTTTACTTTTCTTAGACATGTTTCGGCTGTGACACAACCTTTTTTGATACACAAAATTTTGAAACATGAAACGTGTCTGCGAAAAGTAAAATGAAGTGTTGTGAAAATATAGGGTGTAATTCTTAATATTATTCTCAATGCAAAGTGAAGGTGAATATATAATAAATTATTCGTATATTTCGTTTGACTTAAACTAACTAACTTACCATCACGCCGTCTCCCCGGAGGGGTAGGCAGAAAGAATGGAACGCCACACTGTTCTGTCCTGACATACGCCTCTCGCTTCCTCTACATTCATACATCTTGTCATGCACGCACGTCGATTTTTCCGACTCCTCACGTGACCGACATTCAATATTTGATTGATTTGATCGTGCCACGTTTTCCTCGGCCTTCCTCTATTTCTAGCTCCGTTCACGCCGTTCACATATACTTTCTTTACCATTCTGTCTTCACTCATTCTTTCCATGTGTCCAAACCATCTTAATGACCCTTTCCTTATTTTGTTCATAATACTTTCATTCGCACCACATTCACTTCTTATACTTGCATTTGTCACTCTATCATAAACAGATTTGCCACACATTCGTCTTAGAGATCTCATTTCTACTGCATTTATTCTACTTTCATCCTTCTTTTGCCAGTTCCATGCTTCACTTCCATACATAAGGGTCGGCACAAGAACACCATTGTGCACTGCCATCTTGGCTTTTTTGGATAGGCTTTTGTTTGCGATGACAACTTTAAGTGCACCATTTATTCTGTTGCCTGCCCCAACCCTTCTTTCAATATCCTTCTCCACCCTCCCATCCTTTGTAAACATACTTCCTAAATAAACAAATTCATCCACTTGTTCCAGATTTTCACCGTTTACACTAATGTTGCACACTGTCATGCTTCCTTCTTTTTCGAAAATCATTACCTTAGACTTATTCACATTCATCATCAAATCGTATCGCTTGCATACCTCATACATCCTAGACACCAGGGCTTGCAGTTCGTGCTCGTTGTCTGCAAGTAGCACAGCGTCGTCCGCATACAACAAACAGCTTACTGAAACATCTTCCATTTTTGCACCTGCTTCCAACCCTTTCAGCTCTTTCATACACTTGTCCATATATAGATTAAACAACCACGGAGACATTACACACCCCTGTTTGACACCTTTATTGATATCAAACCAGGCTGTAAGATCCCCATTTACTCTGACACTAGCAGTGCTTTCTGTGTACAGCGATGTAATTGCCGTGATCAGTTTTGTGTTTATTCCATATTCCGACAATATTTCCCACAGTTTACCTCTATCTACGCGATCATATGCTTTTTGCAAATCGACAAACGCACAGAAGAGTTTACGGTTTTTGGCCATAAACTTCTCTGTCACTGTACGAAGTGCAAAAATTTGATCCATGCATCCTCTGCCATTCATAAAAGCGCCTTGCACATCCCAAACTCTATCACTCGTCGTCTTTCTTACTCTTTCTATTAAAATTCTGCCATAGATTTTACCAACAACACTCAAAATACTAATAGCTCTGTAGTTTCCACATTCCATATGGGATCCTTTTCCTTTGTACAGAGGCAAAATAACTGCTCTCCTCCAGTCGAGTGGGGTATATCCCTCCTCCAAGCATTGGTTGAACAGTTTACATATCCATGCGGAAACTACTTCGCCACCGTTTTTGATAAATTCTATAGCGATGCAGTCATACCCTACAGCTTTCCCACTTTTCATTGCTTTCACAGATCTTTCAATCTCATTCATACTTATTTTTTCTGTATTGTCATTTATACCAATCGCGTTTACACCAGTTCTAATGCTTTCATCAACACTTGTATCACCACCATACATTTCTTTAAAATACTCCATCCATCTCTCTTGTACGATCTTACTTTCCGTTAACATTCTTCCCTCACTATCTAAAATTGCTTTCACACATCCGCTTTCTTGACTTGATTTTCCATAATATGTAAGCACGTGCTGGATATTTGAATGTATTCAGTTGATTATTATTTTTTTGAGAAATATATTATATGGTGAAAATGAAAGCTCGCAGCCAATAATTAATATTAGTTATACGTAAAACACGAATAAATATAAAATTTAACAACTAGAATATATCACAATAATAATTCTATCTACAATTCTTTGATGTGACCTCAGTGAGTCCGGTACATGCATTACGATAGCTCCGGAGGAACATCTCTATAGCAGCTAACAGACCAGTCTTTATACGGGTCACTTCTTGGATCTATTGGCTATCATCGCATACTTTCCATGCAATACTACATCGTAATGTGTGAGCTGTAACGGGAGTGCGCTTGGTTATTAAAGATATGTCTCACTGGGTTTGTGGTTTTCGCTCTCTCATCTCTGAATATCATACGAGGTACTTTGTTGCATTTCGCTCAATCTTGTTTTATATTTGATCTTATAAAAACAAGGTATTTTATATTACATATGAAAATAATTAATTTTGAGTCATTAAACTGCCTCTCTTGTGTATTAAACATTGCTATTTAGTACGAGACATAATTAAAAGATGTTTTACACATTCATCATCGGGAGAACGAAATACATATTTTAATTAATAATTTACCTACAAATATAAAACAAATTCTTGATGTTAATTCAGAAAAAGGAAAAATCGATAAGAAAAATACGCAATAGTATAAAAAAATGTTACCCAGGGATAAAACCTAACGTGATTACATCAGAAGAACGGTCTTTCATGTAGCAATGGATGATGGAATTTATAAACAGATTTTTAAAATTTTCTGACTTCTGAGAAATACTCTGTATGTATTTAAATCAATTGGTGCATTTTATCAATAAAAAAATATTTAATAGTTTTTGTCGACTATTGAAATCAGTAAAATTTTGGCAGTAAGGAAATTTAATACACATTATATGTGCGAAATAACGATCAAAATTTTAAGACATTCTTAAATATATATTTTATTAACACTCTTTGACAAAGAATCTAAAGGTCACATGTAGTTTAGTGCATGCATGCATGTCGTAATATCTATTTTGCTTCTAAATATAATCCTTCGAGATGTTTTCTTTTAAAGCATACCAATTTATTTTCCAGTAGGAATATATTTAATTATTTATAACATTTCTTGCGTTCTGTACATTTTTTTAATGCAGCTTGATAATGAACCCGCCTTTCCATTTATGTTTTAAGTCGTATATCTTTCAAACGCATTTTCTGTGTTTTTTTACATGTTTCCTTTCGTAGAATTTTCTGTAAAATAACTTTACGTTTTATAAATACTTGTCTCTCCTTTTTATGAAAGGCTGGCTACTTAGTGATTTAAATATATCTAGTATGTATGTGTAAATATTTTTAGAGTATAAAATGCTAATAAAAATCCATAGATTTTATGAGATAAATTTTAATAAAAATAGTTTTAAAACACTTTTGTATATTTTTTTACATATTTATTTTAACGAACTAACCAGTTCCGTTCGTTAAACCAAAAAACTGGTGTAAAAACAAAATGTAAAGTTTTTTTATATTATTTTTAATAATGCTGCACCACAAATTAAGTACTTCATACGAAAGATAATTTTTATACCTCACAAGGTTATTACTAAATGTCCTGGCAAAATTATACATGTCACTTCCATAAAATATTTTTATACTTATAAAAAACGCACAATTTTATCAATAATAAATACTCTGTTGATGATTTTATTGTGTGTTATAAATTTTATTTTTATATTTTTTTACGTTTGGTTATTTAATTGATTATTTTATAATGAAATAACGAAGAAAAACTACAAGAATACCGAATGTTTTCAATAGCAATAAAATAGCCAAGTTTACACATTATAGTTACAACAGCCCAAGTTTAATGTATTTCTCCCAAGAATAACATAACATGTTGAATGCCTCTAACATAGTTTTGGATTAGTTGCCTACACACGTCGCTAGGATATTTAAGATTAAATTTATTGGTATATTGTTGGGTACGTACGCAATTTTCATGTTCATAAAATTTTATAGTTATTTTTATGTGTTCTATACCTAAGTCTGCAGATACTCCCGATCGTGTGTTTTTATTCTATCTACATAACCTAAAACGAATATTTTCTCCTCGGGCTATTAACATTAAACGTCAATATAAATAACCAATATATATTTTCGTTAATAGAAAATCGTTAACTGATTTTAGAATAGCATTTAAAAAAATATGCATTATGTTTACTTATTTATCATTTCACGTTTTCACACAGCTTTCAATGGTATTATTATGGTTATAATGTTGCGCCTTATTACGGCCTTACCAAAAATGTTAATGCCTCAAAAGACGAAATATTTCATGTAGGTATTGAATATAAATCTTTCTGAAAATGCGAATTTCAAAATATCTGATTTGATTGGGATTGATTGATCGATATCTCATTGATATTTAAGTACATTTTTAACTTACATTGAAGATTCTTAGAATGATAATATTTAAGTATACTACGAGTATATAAATCAACATACATCACATACGGAACACGTTTTTTACAAATTTTCATAATAATATAACGATGTAAATGGAACCAGAAATAGAGGAAGATCGAGGAAAACGTGGCACGATCAAATAAATCAAATATTGAATGTCGGCTATGTGAGGAGTCAGAGAAATCGACGCGCGTGCATGACACGATGTATGAATGTTGAGGAAGCGAGAGAAATATGTCAGGAAAGAAAAGTGTGGCAGTCCATTCTTTCTGCCTACCCCTTCGGGGAGACGGCGTGATGGTTAGTTAGTTAGTTAGGAAAAATGCTGTATTTGAAATGACGATATTAAAAAAAATACGTTTTTATTTGTTCTCTCTACCACATATATATGTTACAGTATACGTGGTTGTGAGAACAACGGAAACAGTTTTTTTTAAATACTATTTTCTTAACAATTTTGATTTTTAATGCATAACTTCTTATAACCAAACTTCGAGTATGTGGCTCTGAAATAACTATAATTATATTAAAATGAATAATTAAATGACTTAATATCAGATATGGATTTCCTGTTCTGATGTATCAACAACGTTTTTATTAGTTAAACTGTATTTTTAAGCGAATTCTGTTTTGCTGATATTGGTGTGACACCGTCTATGAAACGTGAATTTTATATTGTATAAAATAATCGCTGTTATAACAAAAAAAGAACAACAGAACGGTGCTACTTTACACTTATAATAAATGACCAGGTTCAAGAAGATTTTTAGAAGCAGTTTATTTTTAAATCTGAAAGGGAATTTTCTTGTTTCTTTCTCGGTAAACTACAAATAATTTCATCTAACGCAGTATGACGTGAAGCGAAGTAACACTTTTATTGTAATTTAATGAAAATTTCACACTTGATTTCTGGTACGGGATCTTTGAGGCGGCCTTACGTTTTTTTATAACCAAGTTCTTGGGAAGTCATTGCCATTCTAGTATGAGCGGACTTGGCCATAATAGGTGTCATGCGATGCAATTCGGCCCGGTTATTTCATTATAAATTTGCAAAAAGAGTTTACCCATTATTTACGAGGTTCAGGTTTTTGCATTTCGGAATTCAATAAATAAAATAAATAGCTAATATCCGAACAATGTTAAGAAATTTAAATTTTCAATTACCTTGCGACATTCATGATCACATTTTATTATTATTTTTAGTGTACGTTATTAAGTTTCATTGTTGATTTATACTTGGTACATGTTGGTATATGTTGGTACTTCAAATCGTTATTTTAAAAATAAATAAGTGAGTGTATTACATTATTTTGTTTTGTTTATAAAGGTGTACGTGATAACAGTTACGTATCGTTCTTACCCATTATAAATTTATTGAAGCATGAAATCTACATACATTTTTAAACAACAAATATTATGTTTTTTTAACTTTATTATATGCCATAGATATCCTCTTATAGGATTTCTTTCAACTTAAAAAGAAACTTAAGTGTGATTGCTAGTGAGATGTGTAGAGAAATAGAAAGACTGAAATAGTTTAATTGAAGTTTTATTCGTATACATATGGGAATATAAATTGCAAAGCTGGTCAATGATATGTCATACTTTACCAGATATAACGAAATTTACAGAACCGTACGGCTTTAGTCGAACAATAATATCACAGTAACACGTTTTTTACAAATTTTCATAATAATATCATAGAAGTGTTTAAATAGGTATCCACTCGGAGACACAATCAGACCTTTAGACAACCGATCACAACACTCTTTAGGAATTAATCATTTTACATTGCACTAGATTATTATATTCTCCATGTACACTTTTCTTCACACCTTATTACGTTTAGTTACTCACTTTCCGATTTATTTATAATTTACATTTTTAGTGACTTTTATATACATCAATATTTACAAACTATTGTATATCACATTTCGATGAAGCTTTTTACACGATAAATATTAGGAGTAATGATTGTCAGATTATGTACAGTCTAGTCAAGTCCACGCTAGATGTGGATGGAGAGCGTGCGCGGCGCGGCCATGGGCAGCGCGGGCCCGCGGTTGGCCGTGTGGTTGCGCGAGTGCTGCTGGCGGGGGCGCTGCGCAGGCGCGCCGCCCGCCCCGCGCCGCCGGTTGTTGGGCACGTCGGGCAGCGCGAAGCGCAGCTTCTCCCAGAACAGCTTGTCCCCCCACTGGAGGTACGTGTTGGTCTTCAGGTACAGCCGGATGTCGGGGTCCAGGTCCTTCTGCGGGACCTCCCCCAGCAGCACGACGATGAGCCTCCGCCGCCGGTCGCGCAGCACCTGGTGGTGCGCGGACTTGAACTCGAAGCGGCACCACTCCGACTTGATGAAGTTCTCGCTGAGCACCATGATCGTGCGGCGGCTGGCCTCCACCGCCTGCACGATGGTGTCCGCGATGAAGCCCCCCACGGGGAAGTCCCTGTAGTGCAGGCACAGCTTGTACTGCGGGTCGCCGTGCTCGAGCGCCGGCGCCAGCTCCTCCGCCACGAAGGCCTCGTCCTTGGAGCTGTAGCTGACGAAAGCGTCGAACAGCTTTTCCCTGTCGTCCGTGTCCAGGTCCGTCGGCCGGTAGAACAAGCGGATGCCGAACCGCGAATGGAACCACACTCTCATTTCTTGTCTGAAGATGAATATCATAAGCGTCATGAATATTATCAGCACGAACGCTCCGAGTGTCGCCATCAGCATGGGGATGTAATCCTGGATGGCTTGCCTTTGAATTATAGTCTTGGTCGCCGTGAGGTTTCCGTTGATACTGTTGTTTATGTTTTGTAAACCCGTGCAGGCCGTTACATTCTCTTGAGTAATGTAGAATCCGTTTTCAGGACTGTCTAAAAATATTTCTTCCGTGTAGAAGTCTAATTCGGAGCTGTTTCCGCTAAAAACGCATCGTATTGTTGATACGTCCGTCACGGACTTCACTCTGTTAGTCCACTCTCTAAATTGCTCGGTAAACTCGCAATCGCACGACCACGGGTTCGACGCGAGAGTTATGTCGTTCAGTCCCACACTTAGGTACCACATCGTGTAGTATGTCAGTCTGTTATGGTCCATGTGAAGCACTTTTAATCTCGTCATGTGAGTAAATGTTCCGTTTCCGATAGAAGATATTCTGTTATGCTGAATGTACAGCTCTTGAAGGTTGTCGAGCCCTTCGAATTCGTGTCCCGCTAAGAAATTCAATCGGTTGTGATGTAAATGTAACACTTCTAATTCTTTCAAACCGTTAAATGTTCGGTTATGAATGACTTCGATGTTTGACGCATTTAAAAATAAAACTTTAAGTCGTTTTCTGCCGATGAATGCGTGACTCGGGACAGCTTTTATGTCGTTCCCGTCTAGGTATAGCTGAGTCGAGTCCATAGGTATTCTTTCTGGTAGCCTATCCACATATCCGGATGACGAGCAGTCCACGACATTGGCCGACCAGGATTGATCGTGATAGCAAGTACAGTTAGTCGGACACGTCATTTCGCAATCGCAAGCATCGAAATCGCAACAGTGACACAGAGCGAAGCAGTGGAACTCGTATTTGCACAAGAATTGGTACGGCGCTGCCTCCACTAGCGGAACGTACGAATTTCCCCTGTTGTAAAGCAGTTTGCAGTGAATGCTATCTAGGTCCATCAATTTCGGTTGAGTTCTCGCCCGTCCAGCGTTGACTTTTTGGAGCCACTCCATTGTACAATCACATTCGACAGGATTTCCGCCGATAAAAAATTCCGGTATCTTTTTGTCCTGGGGAACGGCCGATATCCTCAGCGAGTTGGGATCTAAACTCGTTATTTTATTACCGAACAGGTCGACCCTCGTGAGGTTAGGTTTCTTGAAAAATGTATAAGATTGTACTTTAGATATCAGATTGTCATTCAGGTATAGCATCTCCACTGAGTTCGGAATGGCGCTTCCCGTGATTTCGGTCAACCTGTTGGAGCTGGCGTCGAAGGTACTCAGTGACAGCTGAGATTCTATTTCGAAGTAGTTCCCGAGTACGGCGATCTTATTGGCGTGAATGTCAAGCCATTGCAGTCCAGTTGGAATCTGGGCATAGTCAAACTTTTCTAACTGGTTGTCTGAAATATTCAACCAGACGAGGCTCGGCAGTTTAGCAAACAGCCCTCCTATATCGTTGAGATAATTTCCATCCAAACGAATTGCCCGTAAATTTAAATTTGCATCGAAAGCTCCCGCTTCAATTTTCTGAATTTTGTTTCGTGATAAGTTCAAAATTTTGAGCGCTGTCATTTTATCAAATATGCCTTTGGTAATATTTCCGATATTGTTTTCAGTCAAGCGAAGTCCGTACATCTGCTGCATCATGCCGAAGGAGGCGTTTTCTAGATTGCTAATGTGGTTCTCTCCCAAATCGAGTGTTTTCAACATAGGAACGTGTTTCAGTACGGATGGCACTTCCAAAAATTTGTTGCCGTTGAGGTGTAAATCCTGTAAGCTCGAACAATTTCTCAATGCCTCGACGTGTATTGTTGAGATTCTGTTATTGTCTATGGATAGCAAGGAAAGCACGTACAGGCCGTTGAACGTGTTGCTATCAATAGAAGTCAAGCGGTTATTCGACAAAATTAACGTGTGTAGGTTGTATAAAGCACTAAACGCGTTGTCTGGAATGTTTTCTATAAAGTTGTCTTGAAGTCGTAAAATTTGTAAACTATACAAGTCCCTGAACACGGAGGTTTCTAACTTGGCGATCCGATTGTTCGACAGATCCAGCACCACCAGCCTCACGAGCCCCGCCAGCGTCGCGGTGTTGATCCACTCCGCGGTGAGCTCGTTCTGCGATAAGTCTAGCACGAGCAGCTGAGTGAGCTCACCGAACAGCCCCGGCGCCAGCACATTTATCGAATTATTATTAAAATACACTTCTTTCACATCGCGCGTATCACTGAACAACTCCGGAGGAAGACTCCGCAATCGATTGTCCGAGAGTCTCAATGTAGTCAGGGAGGACAATCCTTCGAGAGCCCTGTCCGCGAGGGCGGAGAGGCCATTCCCTTGCAGGTAAATCTTCTGCAGTCTCCCGAGACCAGAGAAGGCACCGGCCGGTAAATTTTCTATATTGTTTTTAGATAAGTCCATCACTATTATGTTTTCACCGCACTTTGTAGTCGGATGCCGATCCGCGATGGAGAATCGGAAGCCGGACACGTCTCTTATTCTATTTTTAGTTAAATTTAAATACTCGAGATTTCTGAGCGGACACAAGACGCCCTCGGGCAAGCCCCACATATTGTTGTGTCCCAGATCCAGGCGCTCCAGGTTGAGTAACTCCCGAGAGAAGGCGTCCGGCGCCACCTCAAGGGCCATGGCAGCCCAGTCGGTGTTGTGCGTGCGGAGGGTCAGGTTTCGCAGATCGCTCAGACCGCGGAAGGCTCCGCCAGAGAGGTTGCCTATTTTGCAGAACTCGATAGACAAATCCCGCAGCTCGACCAGCAGCGCGAAGCTGTCCGGGTTAAGTGAGCTCTGAAAGAAGAGCGCGTCGCTGCACTCGAGGCGCAGGCGCACGGTGTGCCGCGGTTGGATAACGCTGAAGTTGGTGTTCTCCAGCTCGCTGTTGATGGTGCGCAGGCGGCAGAGCAGCGCCACGTCCTGCGAGCCGCCCCACGCCGGCACCCAGCGGCACTCGTCCGGGGCCTGGTAGCGCGGCCCGGCGGCTGGCGCCTGCGACAGGGAGGCGGGCAGCACGCCCAGCAGCCCGCCCAGCACCAGCGCCAGGGCCCACACGGTCCCCCCGCGCCGCATCTCCCTCGCGCGTGAGCTCGTCACTTGGCACTCCTCGCTGGTCCTCACTTTGCGGCGCCGCATGTGTTTGCTCGCCGCTCACTGTAAACGAACCGAATTTAACGAGACGGCGCCCCGAGCCGCTCTCCACATCTGGTAATAGCACACCGGAGCAACATTATCCATGTTTGTTGCGTTAACGAGCTACTTTCATATTTTACGATCGTCCACATAATTATAAATACTGTTTACACCAACTTTTCGGAAAATTAATTCGCGGCATTTTCTTTCGAGAAAATCACTCGCCGTATGATCGGGACTCGAACGGGTACGGTTATTCGGAATGGTAAACACCGTGCGTGCAGTACGTTAGCGCTCCGGCGAACTCGCGGTCATCGGTCGGCGCAAGAAGTGTCGGAGAGAAATGTTCAATAAGCAAAACGCACGTCCGCTCCGATTGCTGTTTGCTCTCACACTGCAGTGAACTCGGGCCGCTTGCACAAGGCCACCGCTGGCCCCGACAGGTAAGCGAGGGCCCCAGCGGCGGAAGGCCGCCGCGGCCGTCGCGGGCCGGTGCACTTAGGCCGTTCTGGCGTCCACGCAGCCTGTGGTAGTTGTCAGAAAAAAGTACCCACGAACACTAACGTGCTCGCGCACGCACACAGACGTGGTTTTTGTGCTGCTTGACGTTTAGCTTCTCGTTAGCGCTCGCCCATCCGCTGGAGGGAAGAGCCCGTCCGCGGCGCAAGAAATTGCCTTCCCGGTTGGTGTGCCCGCTATGGGAATGCTTCCTTTATTTGGATCGTCTGCAAATCGTTCGATACTTGTAAATTAACCCTTTTGCTTTGTAGCTTAGGTTTGTAGAGCTCGGTCGCTGATGTTTAATCGCGCAGAAGAGGGATAGCGAGGATCCCCTCTCAGAAGCCTTCACTCCACCTCCCTTTCTCTGGATGATCGGTCGGCCATGTACGCTGTGCGATTTTATCGGAATTATAATATTTTGGAATATTAAACAAATACAAGTGTTAAAATAATATTCACATATAATATATCCAATTTTGGTGTGTACAAGAATGTGTTAAATTTTTATGGAATTCTAATACCTTCGTTTTTTTAATGATTTAAAAATATAATCCATCCAAAAAATGTATATGTTTAATAATATATGTATTTTTTGAATCCACTATCGCAGCTTTTATTTTAATCAAGGTTTAGACCTATTGTTGAATTATTTTTACTTTTAGTTCTTTAATATTTTTACGCTGTTTTAAAATTGGCAAAAATCTATTTTCATTTTATTTAATATTTTTTGAGTATATTCTATATGTTTCCTTACATTCTAGTATATGTGAGTAAGTGTACAGTGTACCTACTAGGCCGTATGCCGATACAATCCAAAAACTTATTTATACACCTATGTATGATAAATTGTTTTCAACGATCGTGCCTTATAAAACTTTACAACATTCTGATCGATATCTTCCCGTCAGTTTTTTCCATATATCTACTCGCATGACTCTGGAGGTTCGTACCTACTTGTTCAGTAATAATATGTAGCCAAATAAATATTCCGTGGCTCTGCGGATTTAAACATTTTTACGATTGCAGTGAAGTAATTCTAGAATTTCTTCCAAGTATTCATTGTGTTAGAAATCGTTAAACGGTGAAGTACCTTAGCAGACACAACACATATCACATTCATTACCCTGAAGATGGAGACTGCAACGATCTCCGAAACGTCGGTCGAGAAGGAGTTTACCAAATCACACGGTGTTACCCAAAAACACAACGAACATATTATTCCATAATGTTAAATATTATTTGCGTAATTTTGAAGTTTATCGTGCATATCGTACTTTTTTCAATCACTTTGTCTGCATTTAAAGATTTTGTAACAGAAACTGAATTTTCCTAATATACAATTTCAGAAACATTTTTTAACTATTAAAATAAATCATATTTTAGATCTTATCCGCAAAGGATTTCATGTTTTTCATTATTTATTTAAGCAAACAAATATTGATTATAACAAGGTATTCGCGCATTGAATCCAGTAGGTATTTTGGCGTTTCGACTTCAAATTCGGCCATCTTTACATTATTTCAATCTAATTAGTTTTACTGTGATATTATTGTATAAAAAAACAGAATAATGTAAAATCGTTTATTTATTCGTATTTTTCACTCTCTACCTAAGTTTTATTCGTATGTTCGTAGCATAATATATTTATTATTGTTTATTATTCATTCATTTCGGCATTAAGAAATTTGAATCGTATTCTATAAGTATACATTTCATTATTTTTTTGATTGTTCTTTCCCACATAACACAAAATAAGTATGAGTGTTATTTTATAAGCTTGATCAGTTAGTATATTTTATCACGTGTCCTTGTCAGAATAATAAACGGCAATACATCGTTCGTTATTTTAATCAAATTAATAATATTAAGGGTTTATCTTTAATCCTCGCCAATTAGCGGGTGTTAAAGGAAAGCTCGACTGCGCGGCGTGCCTCGTCCCGCCGTTGCCTCCGAGACTTTAACACTTGGTTAAGCGCCAAACCCGACAATTACCTCCCCCGCGCTCTCGCCGCCCTTGTCACTCCCGCCGTTTGATGTGACCCTGCGGAGAGAGAAAATAAGAGGAAATGCAGGATTCTTTAACATGTTACTTATTATTTTAACCGTTTACTTTACTGTAAATTAGTAGCATTATTGATTTACAGCATATGTTTCGGAATTTCAAGCATCAGACATGTTTATATTCGTATTTTCCAAGAATTTGTTTTTTAGCTTGTACGGTTAACATCTTTCGACATACTGGGCAATTTCCAAAATGTAACACTGATGTGTTCACAGCTCTCGCTATTTTCATACGGTTCTAGTAATTAAACAAGTCGATTGTATTCTTATTATTACAATAATTATACTGAATTTTCTTGAATCGAAGCGCTGTATGTTCCACTTATAAGTTTATTTAAATCAAAACATAACGTTTAATAGAATTCACCCGACGAAGAAAAAAACTGGGTAGGTAGTAACGCGATTTTATTTTATTAATATGCAAACAATCAAAAAAAACATTTCGCCGTTTCCCCGCAGGGGTAGGCAGAGAGAATGGGCCGCCACACTACTCTATCCTGGCAAACCTCTCTAGCTTCCTCCACAACGAGTCATACACGCACGTCGATTCCTCCGACTTCTAACAAGGCCAACCTTGAAAAATTTAATAATTTGGTCATGCCTATATTATTAATGTAGGATTTTAATTTATGAATACAAGATTAATATAGGTATTTGATTTGAAATGGGCTTTTATTATATACCTATATAACAACGTGAATTTATTACAGCTTTGAGAAAAATCTTAATTTTTATATAACTGTTTTACACTTACGAAAAAACAGAATCTTACATGCTAATTATTACAGCATACCTTTATCTTATCATCATTTTCTTTCAAACACACTTTTATCAATCTTGGAGGAGTTCCTTTTCCCCCTTTTGCCTTGACTAGATAATTATCGATTCTTCTGCTAAAATGCAATAATTTATTCTTATTAAAAAAATAATAGTTTTCGTTATTCATACGTATACGTAGACGAGACACCTTGCCACTAGGCGGAGTTAATGTTATTTAGGAACTTTTTCTTAGCTGCATATTTTCTGAAGTATTTCTTCGTCGCGATGGGCGCTTTATTGCCATCTGTTGGCGATTATTCGTACTGCTGCATTCACCGCGAGGAGAGTGGAGGGATCGTATTCAAATGCTACCCCCGCCTCGTTAGGCTAACTAATGTTCTATACATTCCGAGGACTGCGTGTAATCAATAGCATTTAATTAGGATTTAGTAAGTATATCCTTTTTAGGTAAAGAGCTCTATTATTTTCTATAGTCTTACATATACACTACTACTATAACTATTTTAATTTAATGTTTAATACGTTAATTTGTATCAATTACATAAGTAGTGTAATGTATTCATAATTATGAAACAAAAGTAGTCAATTGATTTACTGACAAGCATTCCTTTTCTTCCGAGATATAAGCACATTTGATGGATCACCAAAAATTTTCCTATTCTTCCTTAACCTACAGTGTGTCCGTCAGCTTTATGATTAAAATTTGATTGGTTTATCTCAGTCGTATTTTCCTTGGTCGGCTACGTGGGTCATTAATATTCTTAATTTCTACGTTATCAAATAAGAGTATTATTTTCATATGCCCATGCAATATTTTTTGTTCGTATTGAAATTGAATTTGAATATTGAATAACTAACTAATTAACTAACTAACCATCACGCCATTTCCCCGGAGGCGTAGGCAGAGAGGATGGATCGCCACAATGCTCTGTCCTGGCATACCTCTCGGGCTTCCTATACATTCATGTACCATGCACGCACGTCGATTATTCCGACTTCGAATGTGACCGCCTTTTAGTAATTGATTAATTTGGTTATGCCATGTTTTCCTCGGTCGTCCTCGGCTTCTTTTTATACTCTCGCTGCTTGTGTACAACTTTTTAACCATTCTTCTCTCATCCATTCGTTCCATATGTCCAAACCATCTCAGGGATCCTTTTTTAATTTTATCCATGATGCAGTCGTCTGCCTTACATTTCTTTCTTATTTCATCCTTCGGTATTCTATCATACATCGTTTACCCGCACATTCTTCTTAGTGATCTCATTTCTACGGCGTTTATCCTGCTTTCATCCTTCTTTTGTCAGCTCCAAGCTTCACTTCCTTACGCGAGGGTTGGCACTATATTGAATATGCACTTGTTTTTATATTTCTTATCAGTTCCCCAAACATTTTTAAGTACTCAACAACACAAACCTAAACAGTTTTATGCTAATTCTAGTGATTGGGATTTTTAAGATGTGCTCATAAATACCTCCGAGTATTTGGCTAGCTACTTAATTACGTATTATAAATTTAATGCATATTAACATACATGATATAATTGCATGTCACACTACTATACTTACACTTGCAGTGTTCGGTTATCAATTCCCATGGAATTATTCATTGCTTACTTAATTAGCTCTCACTCCGTGCAGAGAGGAGAAAATATAATGTAACTGATTTTTTTTATACGAAATTCTTTCTATATTCGTTAATTACTATAAAATATTATCTACTATTAAAAATTTAAACAGTTATATTTTATTGTAATAGGTATATTATAGAACTATTATACTTTTGTCGCACTATTTACACTAGATATTATAAAACATTACTCGATTAATTTTTATTCATCTCATAGTTTTTCAAGCCATGGGATGGTTTTCAATATATTAAAATACTTACAAGTGAAGCATCCACTAACAATAAGTGCTTATCCTTTCAAGTCGACTTCCGAAAGTTTTGTAACTTCCACAACTCATCGCAACCTGCGGGTGTTAAGAAGCAGGGGGTATTTCCAGGGTTATAGGCGAATGTGAAGATTTCTAAATACAAAATTTTACATCATTCTTTGAAAAAATAATGATAAAATTTCTTTTATTTCGTATAAACAATAAATGAAATTACTTCTATATTCGCCATTACTTTGTGTTGTGGATTCATTGAACAATACTATATATTTAAAAAAAATAATGTTCATGTTGTTTACAAAGTTTAAAATACATAACGATTCTTTTCAAGAATTAAAGCACTTTGAGTTTATTTTTTTCGACATGTTTCGAAGGCTTTTACACCTTCCTCATCGGCAGAACGATATAAACAATATAAAATTATTTATTTATATTTTTCTTTTTTATACACTTTGTATACACAACACTCAAGGTATATAGAATAATATGGTAAGATATTGCGCACGTAGCATGCTATCCCTTTCTAATAATTTGCTGTCAAGTGACGTCATGTGGTGAACTCGAAATCGAAACGAAACTATAAACAAACCTAAATAACTATAAACAAGCTAAATCAAATGGAGTTGATTTGCCATATCCAGTTAAAAATCTTTTTTATCGATGTAAAATGTTTTTCAAAATAAGAACAATGAACTTAAAGCTCATTGAAGATGCTAACTCTAAAAAAAGAAAAATAAAAAAAACAATAACTTAAATAAAGAAAACGATTTGTCATAATTTATTTAATACAATTACAAAAACTTCTTTTAATTAGACGTAATAAATAAACAAAGAAAAATTCCATACCCAATGTATAAATATATACTCAACTCATACTACACAACCTAATGCTTGGGTCTCCACGTGACGTAGCTGCGCAGTAGATGTCAAAAATAAAACGCGGAATATCTTACCATATTTATTCTATATACCTTGCACAACACTGATATTAAAAATATATAATTACATACTCGTAGTATAATTACACCTGTCAGATCATGTAAACAATAACAATTATATAATATTTTTATAAATATGTAGTTTTACTGGAGAAGGACTGTTTGTCCGAAACATGTGTATATATATATATATATATATATATATATATATATATATATATATATATATATATATATATATATATATATATATATATATATATATATATATATATATATATTATATCATATATATCTATATATATATCTATATATATATATATATATATATATATATATATATCTATATATATATATCTATATATATATATAATAATATATATATATATATATATATATATATATATATATATATATATATATATATATATATATATATATATATATATATATATATATATATAATGTAATAACAAGCTGCATATATACATATATATATAGTATATATAATAGCCAACAACATATATATATATATATGTAATATATATATAATATATATATATATATATATATGTATATATATATATATATATATATTTTTTTTTTTTTTTTATATCAGTGTTGTGTACGAGTATACAAAGTGTATAAAAAAGAAAAATAGAAATAAACCATCATAACAACACAAAGTATGGCGTATATAGATGATATAAAATGAGTTTATATCGTTTTCCCGATGATGAAGGTGTAAGTAAGCATTCGAAACATGTAGAGAAAAATAAACTCAAAAAATGCAAAAAGAGTGTTTAAAATCACACAAATCATCATTATGGAATTCCACAGCGTGAACGCCAAGTTTATCAAAAATTTCAAAAACATTGTTCAATAAAATAATGTTAATATTTCGCGTAACTCTGATGTGTAGTTTTATACCTTCTTATTTATGGCTTTTCTTATATTTTTCTCATTAATATTAATATGCGTTTTATTTTATTTTAATGTCATTTTCCGATTTCTTGTTTATAACCTAGTCATGTTAAAAGTACAAGAAACCAAATCTATTTAAATAAATTTCACATTTTATAACTCTGTAACCGAGCGCAAACTTTGCAAATTAAAAGACAAATGAAATGTAATGTTTTAATCGTATTTTTGGTTATAGCACACTTCATGGGCACCGAAACGTGTAGGCACTAGTGTGTACTCGTACATGTTATGTTTGGCATTTTTGTTATTTGTCCTCTCGGCCTTTGTAAAGGATAACGAAAGTGTTGGATATCCATTGCGCCATTTGGTGTCCTGCGATTTTCAACCCTTGAACGAGTTTGAGAGGGAAACCATCTTGATGCGGTAACACCTGCTGTTTGCCATGTGCAAAGAGTTGCAGATGCGATCCGTATTGTAGTTTTTGCATTTATGAAATTTAAACATTGAACCGAATAGGTGTTCGTATGAAACTTTGAACGTGGAACAGTCCTGTGATACCATATGCATATGACCTTTCTACGTTAACTGGGAGATTAAAACTTACTGAGATGAGTGTGTTGAACAAATAAATCTATTTATTATGTTACATGGATTAAATAATAAATGTCGGAAATGGTCAATTTTACCGAATTATTTATTTCAACGGCAAGTCAAATGTTTCCATTTGTTAATATTCATTGTAAATGTCAATAATAATTATTTATTTCATGTATTGTTAATTAAAATTTGAAAAACGTTTATTTTGTCAACGCAAAATCTAAAAAAAACTGCATCTTACATCTTTCTTTTAGAAGAATGAATATATCATGTTTTAAAAATATATAATTTAGACATTTTCCCTATATCATTACTTTAACGTGATAAACAAACAAAATTAAACATTAATATTAATGAAGGCGTCAGTTTTCTAGAAGTTTTTATTATATTTTATGGAAGCGACATTTAGTAATGACCTAGCAAGACGAAACATTCTAAATAACAGACGTTTCTATCAATATTAAATATTTAATAATTTGTTTGGCATCATTATTTTAGAAACAATAAATATAATAAAGTTTTTTTATGAATTAAAACACAGTTTTTTCCACTTTTGAGTTTATTTTTCTCGACGTGTGTCGGAGGTTTTACTTACACCATCATCGGGAGAACGAAATATACGTTCATATCGTTATATCATATATAAATGTTTATATCGTTCTCCCGATGATAAAGGTGTAAAGATTTCGAAACATGTCGAGAAAAATAAACTCAAAAGTGGAAGAAATAGTGTATTAATAAAACAAAACATCATTATAAAATTCCAAGTCTTAAGTTTATCTAAAATTAAAAAAATAAAGAAATTGTAGTAAGAACAATTATTTATCAGTGAGCTTTTATTCTTTACACTAAACGTACATTTTTCGACAAAGTATTGCACGCGAATATCCGTTGCTATTCGCGTGCTCCACAAAGTAATCTCAAGCACATTGAAATGACACACTATAAAATACCAGGTGATCCGTGTAAGGACTTCTGCCGAATTCAATGCCCGCAAATGTTGGATCATAAATAAAATATCTCGCGAATACATTAGTTTGTACTTGTGACCGAGGAGACGGGGCGTCCATACAGAAAGTTAGGCACAATTAATGTCACCGTTGGCCGGTGTTGTGCAATTGTTCAATAAATAGGCGCATAATTGTAGGGGGTTGCCGATTCCAATAAATGTTTCTATGGTCAAAGCGTCTGTTGCATTGTTACAGAATCCATTTAAAAGTTTTGACCCACTACAAATTTTGTCACACCTACCTTTATGTTAACCGTTTTGATGTTCACAAGATTCTGGGCTTCGAGTAAAAAATATCTACACATTTTAACATTTTTATTTTACTTAAATCGTCTGTTTCATTCTTCCGCTAATATATTATTTTTGACGAATTTTCTATACTAAGACAAAGCGCGTAATTTTTAAAGATTATCTAACTAACCATTACGCCGGATCTCCGTAAGGGTAGGCAGAACAAATGAATCGCCACACTGTTCTTTCCTGACATACTTCTTTCGCTTCCTCAACATTCCTTAATTTACCTTATCTTTTTGTACGTAATTATGATAAAATGTTTTTTTAATCTATTTTAGTTATTAAAATATGAATATATTTTTCACTTTACATCCAAATTTAAGCAACCGTATATATGTATGTATATAGCAACATATAGAATTTTTCTTCCCAAAATTATATTATCTTTATTTAACCATTTTTACTCAATTGTGTCGTTTAGACTGCGCATTCTTGTTGCGTATGGATCAGTTTTGAGGTTTTGGCGGTCACCTGCATCTTTTTGGAGTGTTGTTTTTCATTTGGAATGCCTCTTCGCCCCTTTTCTCTGCAGCGCCTTATAATAGTTATTCTTATTGTTGCGTGTCACACTTTTTGCGGCTGTCCACCTCCCTTATTGTCGTCTGTCCGCCCAGAGGATGCCTGGGGATTTGTCTTTTTCATTATTTATTATCGTTTTCTTAAACAACTGACATCCTTTCATTCGTACTCTAAACGAGAGAAATTTATTATTTTATAATTCGGTATGTACGAGTACATATAATACAAGCATTGCGAAAAGACAATGACAATAACACCACCACGCTGTTTGATCGAAAGATTAGGCATAATGGACCGTCACACTACTCTATCCTGACACACCTCTCTAGATTGCTCAACATTCATCGATTCTTCTAACTTCTAAAATTGGAACATTCAAATTTGATTAATTTGATCATGCCGTATTTTCTTTGGTCTTCCTCGACTCCGCACTCCATTCATAACGCTAACGTATACTTTCTTAATCATCCTTTCTTCATCCATGCGTTCCATATGTCCAAACCAACGTTGTGATCCTTTCATATATTTTTTCATAATATTTTCTTCTGCACTACATTCCTTTCTCATTTGAAATTCTGTCCCGCGTTGTTTAACACACATACTTCTAAGAGGTCTCATCTCTGCCGTATTTATTCGACTCTCATCCTTCTTTTGCCAGTTCGATGTTTCGATTCCGCACATTAAGGTTGAAATAATGAAGATAGAAAATGAAGTAGGTGAAAAATCTTATGGAATAGTTCATATTACTAAGGCATTATCAAGTACTTAAGAATGCTGAAATTAAAATAAAACTTCTTGAATGCAAACTTTTTCATTCGTATTAGTGACAGTGTTTAAGGCTCGACACCAGAGAGCGCCAGCGTATATATCGGACCTCTGCGTGACACCCATGCCAACGGAAAGGCAACGTTCACTCCGATCAGTAGAAACAAGTGCAAACAACATAGCGATTCCAGTCAGAGCCAATAAAGCATGTTTCTATGATCGTGCTTTCAGCGTTGCGGGTCCGTTGGCGTGGAATAGCCTCCATGTTAGTATTAAGTATGAAGATAGTGACGTTAAATTTAAGAAACTTCTGAAGACTGCACTGTTCGGTCAGTCATTTCCTAGTGCGCCCTTGGAGTAATTAATTTTACAAAACGGCGCACTTAAAATACAAATCATAATAATAATAATAATAATAATAATAAATTGACTATGGAATTAAACATTATTTCTTTTACATTCACCGTAACTTTGTGTTGCGGATTCATTGAACATTGTTTATCACTTTGTAAACAACACTAACTTATTCTATATACTCGTACGCCATACTTTGTGTTGTTATGATGCTTTATTTTACTTTTTCTTTTTTATATACTTTGTACATACAACACTTATATTAAAAAAATAAAATTACATAGACATGTTTCGGACAACCAGTCCTTCTTCAGTGATACATATTATAAAGATACATTTTAAAAATATTATAAAATTGTTTACATGATTTAACAGATGTTATAAAGATACTGGTTGTCCGAAACAAGTCTATGTAATTTATTTTATTAATATAAGTGTTGTATATACAAAGTATATAAAAAAGAAAAAGTGAAATAAAACACTAACTTCATTTAAAAAATCTTACTACAAACATATTTCGGACAAAGAAGCCCTTTATTAGTGTTTTGTTAGTTTTTGGGCATGCAAAATAGGTATTTAAATTTTTTTTTAATGAATGTTGTCGTTTTGACGGATAATATAATATATTAAAATTCTCTTTATTGTTCAAGAAACAATAAATAGTAAAAATCCATTTGTCTCAAGCTGCAAATCATTGTTCCTTAGCATGGCTATGGGGGATACAGTTGGTTAGAGCCAAATATATTCGATTGATGGAATCGTTATTTGCAGTTCTTAATTAAAATATCACAATTTGGCCTGTTCTAATGTGTTATCTCGGATTCTACACGCCCAGCGGTTTAATTGGTCCGCCCCGGATCCCGGGCTGCTCGCCGTGCCGTTGTCCCTCTTGCCCCTATTTGTAGGCTTTGTTGGTATTATTTTTTTGCAGAAATAGAGCAGATGTCGGCTGAAACTTACCCGATAGCCCCTAAGGTACATCGCCTAAAATAGTTCGCTGTTATAATAGGAACAGAGAATGAAGGTGTGCCCAATGGCGCGGTTTTTCAAGCAAGGCGTAATAATTTTCCAGGAATATATACAGATATTTTTATCCCTTCTATGTTTTATTTATTATTCTTGAACATTGATGTAAAACTCCATATTAAATTATTAATACGAAAAAAACGTCCATATTCAAGAAGTTTAATTATAGTTTATGGGAATGACATGTTTCACCTTTCTAAGGCATAATATAATACCTTTAAATTGCGAAACATATTTTTCATAAACTGTAATAAAACTTCTGGAAAACAGATGTTTTCATACGTATTAATTACCTTCAGTATTTTTAAGATAATCAAATGATTTTACTGAAATCTCTTGATGGAAGTTCATTTTAAATAATAATTAAATAAAACGATGTTTTTTAACTACTTCCACTTTTGTCTTTATTTAGACAGCGACCGGTTTCGCCAGGCTCGCTGGCATCAGTCTGTCGATGCCAGCGAGCCTGGCGAAACCTCTCGCTGTCTAAATAAAGACAAAAGTGGAAGTAGTTAAAAAACATCGTTTTATTTAATTATTAGCTTCAGTATTATTTATATCAAATAGTTTATGGTTCAGTTTCTATCTCTCTATAAAGTCGTCTTAACGCATATGATTATTATTATGTTAGTAGTTAAAAATCATATTACGTTCTTTATTTGTCTTTCAACGATACTTTCTTTTTTTCTCTTCGCTACATCCCGGTGTGAGATTCGTCCTCCTCCATAGAAGTTTTTCACTGGTTTCTATTCCTTGCTATTCCTCTCCAATCTTTAAGTCTGTCCAGTTTCCTTCAAAACTCTTCCTCGCAGTCTGGCCATATTTTTCTTGGCCAATACGTAAAAATGAATACTTAATTATTTCACTTCGTAAATATAATTGACTAATTTATTATTTCTAACTAACTAACTAACTAACCATCACGCCGTCTCCCCGAAAGGGTAGGCAGAAAGAATGGACTGTCACACTTTTACTGATGCGGCACTACATCCTTCTCTTTTCGCCCCGCGGGAGACGCGGTGTGATGGGTTGCGAACCTCATCGCCACCAATAGGCATCTCCCGCGCACACTTCGATCTTCGAATTAATACGAATGAAAATGTCAGTTTTCTAAAAGTTTTATTATATTGTATGGGAATGACATGTTTCGCCCTTCTAAGGCATTATCAAATGTCTTATTAATTAATCTTAATTATTTAATATGCAGTTTTACATCATTGTTCAAGAAACAATAAATATATTAGTACAATTTTATTTATTATTTCGAGAATATCGCATAATATTATTTATGTAAAACATTATTTTGGTTTTGCTATTTGCCAAGTTTGTTGTTATCTTTAATGTTGTTATTAATTTTAATTATATTCTATGGAATGTTTGTTTGCTGAGCTCGATAGTGGTAATTTATAAATGTGTCCATTTTATACATTGTTTAATTAAAATACATATCCGTTTAACGTATTTTTGAAGGCTCGTTACGTTTAATCTACGTGTTGCATCGTACTTAATCACGTTCCCAAGTTTCACCATTGATAGACGTTGACAATAATTTATTAGATGCAATTACTCTTGCGCAAGCTTTCCGTTTACTGGTGTGCTTTTTTTTTTACCTATATATCAATTTTAGTAATAAAGTTTTATGAATGGATAAAAGTAAGATAAAGATTATCGCGTATTTTATGATTATTAGTACGCTAACGTAATTATTTACCAACGCTACTGTTCTATACACAGTTTGTTGGTTCAAATAAACTACTTAACCAAAAATATTTATGAACTTATGCGCCTTCGTGTTAGCTATAAAAAATATCATTAACCCGGTCTTTGCATATGATTAAGGCGTTTATTACTAAAATTATGCCGACAACATTCGAATGTATGAACTTTTTAGACTACTGTATTTCTTACATTTTGATAACTATCGCTGTTTTAATGAAATATAATACGTTTTATCACATGTTTTCCCAGCAGTTAGAGTGTTAAATTATTTTTTTTATTTACTTAATAATATTTATTTTGTTGCAAATTTTGTGGTTAGTGAAATTCTAATATTTGATTAAATACTGTTTTGAAGAATGACGTTGACAGATATTCATATGTATTCGGATTCATCTGGAATTATACTAAAAAATGAATTATTTTCATTTAAAACAAAACGATTCAATTGATTTAAAAAATCAATTATATTTTTTGTGTTTAAAGATTATATAAATTATATTTTATTTTCTAATGACTTCGTCATATGTGCAAACTATTTTATAAAATTAATAACGTTCGTTTATAAGTCCATCTCAATAATGTTGATAAAGATAATGGTGCATTTGATATTGCTTTAGCTAGGCAAAACACACCATTCTCATAAAATATAATAAAACCAGATATCTGACGTTTTTTTTATAAAATATTTATTATAGCGTTTTATATTATTGTTCGAGAAAAAATATTGTCATGCACTCATAGCAATGTTGAATTATGATTTTCGGTAGCAAACTGAATTACTCTCTATAATTTATTGTACTATTTTAGCGTGACATTGTGTCATCGCTTAAATTCGCTTTTTGGAAATCGGATACTCTGTATGCCAGTGGAGAATGTTAATGTTTTTTATAATCGCTTTGAGCAGTCGGTATCAAATATACAATTGAATATTGACGCGGAAAAAGCTGATCTTTATCATGTCCACCCTATAGCTGCAATAACCCATCCCAGATATTGATAATAAGGTTACATTATTCCGAGGAGAGATATTAATCAGAACTCACAAACAATTGGCATGACCTATTGTATAAACGTTTCGTTATATTATACTAGCTGACCCGACGAACTTCGTACCGCCTCAGAATCAATAAATGTTGTGTTAACTTATTAGCTAAATTTAATTCACCTTTTTATTGAATTACAATTAATACTTAAAATGAATTAAGTTCATGAAATGTGCAAAAGTCAAAATTAAAAATATTAATTACAATGGAATATAATTCACGTGGAAGCCTGCATTAATACTTAAAATGAATTATTAATTGTTAATTAAAAACTTTGTTTTATGTATCACAATTGTGTTTTTATTTTTTCGCGAAAACCAAAGTGGAATCTACCAGATTAATTGTGAGGATTGTGATGCCGTGTATATTGGAAAGACGGGTCGATCATTTTGAAGAGGTTATATGAACACAACATTTAATACAAAAACAGAATCATTGTGTGAATTTTGACCATCATTTCAATTCCAAAAACACATTTTTTTTGCATATAGCAAACAATTTAAAAAAAATTGATAAATTAGAAAATTTTGAAATTTTTAAAGCAAAGGCACGTGAATTGAATGTTATAAATAACCAAATTCCAGCTTATTCCCCCTTAGTATATATGTAGTACATTAAAAACTTTTCCTTTATACAATCTACCAAAAAAATATTAATACTACCTTCCATTTTTGTCCCTTTCTTACTAATGTAATCTGCTTCCTTATAATGTTTATCGTCTTTAATATATTAGGATTCATCGTTTTTGACTCTATATTATGTATGATTGTTACTTCTAATTACTGTTTGAATTATTATTATGATTATTATCATTCTTATTATTTTATTATTATAAATAAATGAATTTAATACAACAACACAACAACAACAACAAACCATCACGTCGTTTCTCCGCAGGGGTAGGCAGAGAGAATGGACCGCCACACTACTCTATCCTGGCACACCTCTCTAGCTTCCTCCACATTCATACATCGAGTCATACACGCACGTCGATTCTTCCGGCTTCTGACATGACCAACCTTTAATATTTGATTAATTTGGACATGCCATGTTTTTCTCGGTCTACCTCGACTCCTTACTCCATTTACATCGTTAACGTATACTTTTTTAACCATTCTTTCTTCACCCAGGCGCTCCATATGTCCGAACCAACGCAACGAACCATTCATAATTTTGTTCATAATACCTTCTTTCGCTCTACATTCCTTCCTAATATCAGCATTTGAGATTCTGTCATACATCGTTCTATCACACATACGTCTTAGGGACCTCATCTCTACCGCATTTATTCTGCTCTCATCTTTCTTCTGTCAGTTCCATGCTTCGCTTCCATACATAGGAGTTGGGACCAGAACTCCATTGTGAACGGCCATTTTCGCTTTCATTGATAAATTCTTGTTTCCAATAACTACTTTTAAAGCTCCATTCACTTTGTTACCCGCACCAACCCTTTTTTCAACATCACTGTCCGTTCGGCCATCCGCTGTGAACATGCTACCTAAATACACAAATTCCCTCACCTGTTCCAAGTTCTCTTCATTCACACTTATATTACAAACTGTCATTTGCTCTTCCCTTTCAAAAACTAACACCTTTGACTTTCCGACATTCATCAAAACACGTTAAAACAATTAAATAGCAGACAACATAATTTTGAATAAGTGTGATCCATCAATGAACTCCGTTTTCATCATTAGCATCATCATATTCATCATCTGAAGAGTTTGATGATTCAGTGTCCCTATCAATTGAAAAAAGAAATTCCTCGTCTTCATCTAGCCAAATATTTCGTTTATTAAGTACTCGCGGCTGAATTTCCTATGGTAACAATTCTCTGGACCGAATGTACACAGATACACCTATAAAATCAATACAAAATATACAATACGTATTTTTATTATTATTCACTAATCATAAATCGGTTATTTAATCTCCACGGAACACTCATCTGTCATCTTTTTCGAATGGTATTAAAGGCGCAAATATTCTCTGCTCTCCTTCACAAAAGGGGTTTAACTTTTAGAATAGTCTCTCTTATACTGATTTTTATAACTTTGGGCATTGTTAATCTAAAATTAATAAAGAAAACCAAAAATCCCGGCGACGATTAAAAAATAACCTCAACTCAAATCTTTCACATTGAGTATTGACATCTGGCATCAACAATACACCACCTACGGGCGTTTTTTCGAAACTAAAATGGAAGCCATGATGTTTTTTGTACTTTGTCTCAAAAGTCAAATTTAATCAAACGTACGACAAATATAATTAATTTTAAATCATTTTAGTGATTTTTTCAAATGTTTTAATAATTATTCTGTTATCCGGAACGGAGACAAATCCAGCAAATATAAGATCTTCAAAATTGGTCCAGCCGTTCTCGAGTTATAAATGGTGTAACTAACACGATTTTTGACTTTGTTTTATATATATAGATAATACGAGTATATTATCCAAGATTTTGTATTACGAAGTGATTCATATATTTACCAGTGTTGATACGGATATTGAAGTTCTCTTCATCTTCTTCCTTTCCTTCCTGTTAGTTTAGGTCGTATGACCTGTTTATGACGGTGAGCTGTCCTGGAATGATGATGTCCAGCTATCTTTCCATATTTAAGTTGTTTTTGCAAAAATAAAACATTTCAATTGCATTGAACATATATATTTTTGAATTTCGCGATGAATATAAGGATAATCATTGTTTCCTGAACAATGTTGTGAAACTCCATGTAAAAATTTTAATATTGATAATTGCGTCAGTTTTGTAGTGTTTTTTCTCTTAATGTTATATGAGAGTGACACGTTGACGTTAGTTCGGATATATATGGTCAAGAAAATATTCGTTAACGATGTAAATGTAGCACGGAGTCGAGGAAAACCGAGTAAAACATAGCTTGACTAAGTTAATCAAATTGAACAAAGAAGTCGAAATGTAGAGCGGAAGAAGGTATTATGAACAAAATTATGAAAGGATCGCTGCGTTGGTTCGGACATATGGAGCGCACGGATAGAAGAATAATGGTTAAAAGTATACGTTAATGATGTAAATGGAGTACGGAGTCGAGGCAGACCGAGGAAAACATGGCATGACCAAATTAATGAAATTTTAAAGGTTGATCATGTTAAAAGTCGGAGTAATCGACGTGCATGTATGACTCGTTGTATGAATGTGGAAGAATCTCAAGAGGTGTCAGGATAGAGTAGTGTGCCGGTCCATTATTTCTGACTACCCCTGGGGGAAACGGCGTGATGGTTTGTTGTTGTTGTTGTACGTCAAGTTAAATATTTTTCTTCGTCCACCCAGGAAGGTATGATGTGATATGTAAGTTAGACACTTAAATCCTTTTATAAATGTATTAAAGAGATCTAAGGATAATTAATTTTGGATATCAATTAGCTTGTACTATACGTATGATCATTTTTATTAATTATTTAGGGTTGTATTGAATTTAGTATTATGTGAGAATCATATGATGTGATAATACCCCAATGACCGCATCGAATTAACTTTATTTGTCTGTCTTTTGTCGTGAGTCTTCCCGTTTGAGCGTCCCGCACCGCCAAAGGTCCCCCGGCCTCTGCCTTCGACCTTAATAGTTGTCTGGCCTATTAAAAGGGAAAATTATGCATCGGCTTGGTCGTAACACCATGCCAGGTCCACACGACGCCATTTTCTCGCCTTATTGTTTATAATTATTGTTGACAGCTGTTCGGGTTTCGTCTTATTCTCTGAATTTAATAGCTCTCCTTATAATGCGACTATTAAAACAGACGTCAGAGCTTTAAAATATATTGCGTATTTTCATCTAGAAATAAAGGAAGTCATAATTTCATACAGTTTTATGTTATTTTTTTTATTTGTGTTTTATAAAGTTAAAACACTTGTTCGCTGTTTTTTTTTTTGTTTCGTGACTTTATTGAGGTGGACGTCTCAATTAAAATATTTTAATCGATTTCACACATTTTTTTGTATACGAAACACACGTAGGTAATTAATCAAGATGCGTGTTAGTCCCGTATATTTCATTTTATTAAATAAAATTCACAACTCAGTACCTACCTCTGTTAATTTATACATTCAAATTGTCGCCATAAACAATGCATGAAATAAAACAAAATTCTAATAAGTCATAGTACAGAAAAGTTGGAAATTATAAGCTAGGCCGTAAATATTTTTCACCACATGTGGTATGAGGTTTTACCACGGACCACGGCATTCTTCATGCCGCATACTTCGGCCTCCCGGCTCCCGCGCTGCTAAGTCACGTTTTGACACATACTTTAACGGCTAGTTAGGCGCTCGGCTGTTCCCGTGCTCTTAAAGGTGTTCCGGGTATTGAAATCGGGGTAAATACTTGCTAATTTCCAGGGGGGCTCCTTATGAAGCTTTTGTGCCCTGCGCCCATTATTTATTACGGGCGCATTGGAAGCTTTAAAGGCGGTTTTGAACGTGCCGTCACACAATCGTTTCCAGATTACTTTGGAACATTTTATTGTGTCTCTTAGAGGTGATATATTTTAGCAAAATAGTCCACTTTGTCTTGCAGTGTTTCTTTGGGATTAGATGAATGAAATACATGACTTATATTGTGCTCTCTGCGAGATGCGTTCGCATTGCACCTGCCTTAGCAGTCCGCTCCGTGCTGAAGTGATATCATATATCAAACCAATTTCTTGGTTTAGTAAATTAGTAAAAGCATAATCGCGATGCTTGTAAACTGCTGCGGTCCAGGTGCTCCATCCACCCCGGCGCGAGGGATGCTCAACAAAAAGTGATTTTGCATCGGCAGATGTAATTTAATATTTTGTGGTTGGGGCGCCGTAGTAAAAGATAATAATTATGTAATGGAATATTTATGAATCGTATTTATGTTTATTTACAGCCATTGTGGACTCAAGTTTCCTGCTATATTTTTCTTATTTTTTATCTTTACTGCCAACTATGCATATTCGTATGGGTAACTATAATTATTATTAATTATGGTTCCGAATTTGTATGATGCAGTATTTTAGTTTCATATTTTCAATTATATTGAAACACACTATAAATGAATAATATAATAATAATAATAATTATGCTAATTTGTATAGCGCCGTTTTCGTGAACAACTCACCTCAAGGGAATTATACATATTTTTGCCAATTTATTTGTAATTATGTATTTTGGGGTTTTGAGAAAATCCGTGTAGCTCGTCTCTTCGGACCGATGTTTCGGAGATCGTTGCTGTCTCAAAGATTTAAAACATTTTTCAAATATGTAAGTGAAGATAAAACGTGATAGAGTTATGTATGAGAGAATTTCAAATGTATTTTGATCAAATATATGAATAGATCACTGCGTTGGTTTGGTCATATGGAGCACATGTGGGAAAAAATAAATGGTTCAGAAAATATACGATAAGGATGTGAATGGAGTACGGAGTCGAGAAATACCGAGGATAACATGGTATGACCAAGTTAATTAAATTTCGGGGATGTTAGAAGTCGGAAGAATCGACGTGCCTGTATGACTTGCTGTATGCATCTGGAGGAATCTCGAGAGGTGTGTCAGAAAAGAGTAGTGCGGCGGTCCATTTTCTCTGCCATTGTTGTGTTGTTGAAGTGAAACCCTATATAAAAAAGAATTACGTAATTTTGGAGTCACATAATCTCTTTTTATATGTCACGTTCCCAATATTTCCCCCTTGCCTCGCAAGATGTAATTAAACTCTTGTATTCCTTGAGGATATTTAACTAACTTGTGGTTATGTGTTATCGTACAGTTGGCACTACGCCCGTTTAAATAAACATCGCGTAATGCAATGCAACATCTACATTTATTGTCAAAGAAGTTAAACGAGTTGATTCTTCTTTATCACCCGAGTTCATTGTGCGGAGTTGTATCATTGATAATGAAAATCCGCGCTCCCGCCGGCCGGCCATCTCCCCGTGAATGTAGTTTATTAGTGCCATGCAAATGGGCGTCCCTCTCCGAGTTATGGCACCGCGGCACAATATAATGTCAAATAAACAAGAACGTATTGTTGTCGGCCGGGGTCAGGCCCGATAGAATCTTATTATGCACTTATTTGGCTGAGATGGGCTGAGGCGGACATTTTTTGGCCGGACGGCGTACATTTACATCGTCTGTCTTCGGCCCAAGGGGAATAAGTGCCAACAAATATTTTGATAAAGTTTTTCCTTCTTTATTTTATTATTATTATTATTTTGTTGAATCGCTCTTTACATCATGACAGCATGAGCCAAATTGATGTAAAGGTTAACGGTAAGGTAAAATATATGCTAACGATGTAAATGGAACCAGAAATAGAGGAAGACCGAGGAAAACGTGGCACGATCAAATAAATCAAATACTGAATGTCGGCCAAGTGAGGAGTCAGAGAAATCGACGCGCGTGCATGACACGATGTATTAATGTTGAGGAATCGAGAAAAATATGTCAGGAAAGAAAAGTGTGGCAGTCCATTATTTCTGCCTACCCCTTCGGGGAGACGGCGTGATAGTTAGTTAGTTAGTTTTTTTTATTTTGTTGAATTGCTCTTTACATCATTACAGCGAGAACCAAATCGATGTAAAGGATATAGCTATCATATTGATTCGCCAACACGACAAATGCGCCAACCTGTTCTACGCAAGCATGGTTTATCGCGTTTTTAATTTATCCTATTTTCAATTGATTTACTTCGAAATATTATGAATATTTTGCTCGTTTGTTAAATTTTTCATTAACTTTAAAATATTTGTATCTTTTATAGTTTTACGCATTTTATATGATTGATGTTAGAAAGTAAAAATCGTAAAAATACCACTTAACCCATTTTGTCTGAGAAGAGTCCATATAGTGTGGGATAGGGCGCGTGGAGCGCCATCTCTGTACACCATGTAAACTCTCGCGTTCGTTTTTCGGTCCTGGGATGCGTTCTTTATTTATTGGTCCCTTCACCTACGCCTTCACAGTAAAAAGCGATTTTTACATGCGCGGGGACAATATTTGCAAGAAATAAAAAACCCATTTTTTTATTCATACACAGTATCAAATACAATATATACATAAAAAAGGTATACATAGTATAATACAATGCTGTTTTTGAGTATTTAAAAATAGAACGAAAGATTTTTTATCGCTTGTTATTTCTGCGTTCTGTCAAAAAAGATTAAAGCGTCTGTTTGCGATATCTAAGATATTAGTTCTGATCAAGTCTGGTAACAATTAGTAGCTAATTTTGAAAGCCACTGAATTTCTTCCGCATTTTACAACTGGAATTTTGTTTATATTTTATTACATAATGTAGATACCCAAAATATTGTAGATAACTTTGTATTTCCCATCATTTGAAAAAAAAATCTTTGGTCGTGGAATTTTTTTAATTTATGAGTATTAATTAATGGTGGATATTTAATTATGTTTCAACCGCTGGACGTTATGAGTACCTTATTCTTAAATAATAATAAATAAAAAACAAATGAATTACGTCCCTGTCTGCTTAAAATTCAAATTTCGAACTGTAATCCGTCGAGAGACACTTAAATCCTCCGTTTCTTGAAAATTTTACCACCTCCATAAGTCAGCCGGGTGATAGTGCGTTGGACACTTTATACCCGAATAATAAAGCTCTCCGCAAAACACGAATCCATATTATAGAAGGTACTTTTCATAAGACACGCTCAAAATATTCTTTGATAGTCATCGTTTAGCCCTTTGAACCCTGTGCCCGTTATTCTCGTAATGTTTGTAGGGCGAAATTTATCTTACGACACAGAGCGACATGTACGCGCAAGTTGTTCCGGAATGTATGTAAGACATTCTACACTTTGTATTCGTTTTTGTTTTTTCTTTTTTACATGTAAAAATGTTATCTCTTCCTTTGTTTAAATATCAATCTCGAGAAACTCGTGTAGTTTCTTTTGCATTTTTTTTTAATTTTCATGCTAAAATCGCTATAGTATCATCATTTAAAGTAAAATTATTTATGTATTTTAATAATACTCATTTAATTTATGTATTTTATATTTTTTCGCATTTTTTCTCATCAATTTTTTTTTAAATTTTATCTTCTTCTTTCTTCTTCATTGCTAGCCTTCTTTCCTCCACTGCTGGATATAAGCCTCTTCCAATTTCCTGCACTCGTCTCTATCCTGTCCCCTTTGTATCCATTTTGACAATATCATCGTCGATTTTCCAACCCTTTTGACAATATCATCGGTCCATCTCATCGGTGGCCTTCCGACACTTCGCTTATTTGCCCATAGTCTCCAACTGAGTATCCTGGATGCCGCTCATCTGTTGCCACCCTGTCTAGCCAAGTGTCCAGCCCATTGCCATTTCAATTTTGCCTCTCGGTCCATGACGTCAGCAACCCTGGTGCGGCGTCTGATTTCTTCATTCCTTATGCTGTCACGCAAGCTCACACCAAGTATCTGTCTTTCCATGGACCTCTGTGTACACTTGAGCCTGTGGACACTTTTTGCTGTAAAGTTGTCGTCTCTAGTCCGTATGTCATCATGGGCAGTATACACATGTCGTAGACCTTTCCTTTGAGACAAAATTTAATTATATATATTTGTTTATTTATAGACGCCACAAGCTTTTTTTTATGAACACGATTGGTACAGTAAACAGATGCACTATAACATTTGAAACAAAGCAAATAAAAATATTGGATACTGAAGAATTTGAAAAAAAAAGAAAAACTGAAAAAACGTTTTACTAAACAAATATGTAAATCATTTCTCCACAACGAATTTTTTTGCACATATAATGTTTCAGTACAATTCAGGCCTTCAACATATAATAATTACCTTCCTTCCACTATAAATATTTTTTTGTTATGAGAGTGTAGAATTAATGTGCATTTCTAAAATTAATAAATAATTATAATATTTATTCTGTGATTTTTTAATGAAATAAAACACTGTTTTTATTTTATACTTTTGAGTTAGTTTTTATTTAACTAACTAACTAACTAACCATCACGCCATTTCCCCGGAGGGGTAGGCAGAGAGGATGGATCGCCACACTGGCCTGTCCTGGCACACCTCTCGGGCTTCCTCCACATTCATACATCGCACCATGCGCGCACGTTAATTATTAGGATAATAATATAAGTGCGATTTTTATAGTTGTAATGCATTCAGTTTATTCAGTAAACATATAATAAGCAACACGATATGAACAAAATTAAATGACAAACTCATATACGTGCTCTGACTATTGATTTATCAATACGAGTAGGTATATGAAAAAGCTTTGAATGTATATGAGTTAATTCTAATAGTGTTGGTGATATTTTGATTATGATTGGAATTATTTTTGATTTTACAGGATCATTGGGTTAACGAAGATTTGTTTACTTTTTATTCTTGTTTTATACATAATATTCTCATTTCAAGCTAAACACAGAGCTTCATGTTCGTTAGAGCATGCGCATAACGATAGAAAACTAATGTCATGTAAATGAGTATGAATGACTTATTTGAATGTGTGCAGCTGTCTACGTGTAATGTGTAGTTTGACATACATACATTGTGTTAGGGACTTGATGGATTCGAGCACAACAATAATACAATTTCTTAATTTTGTTTTGAAAAGGAAGTGAACCCTTCGCTGTATCTAAATCTAATATGTAAATCATTACCGATTCATTCTTCGAGTACTTTGAGAGAAAACACAATCCCGTGTGCATTTGTTATAATAACGGATCGATCCGGAATGATAAATTGATAATCGTTACATCATTATTTACGGCTGACTGAGGTACGAGTAATAATAATATCCACCGACACTATGCAAATGGCCGCCGATGACCGACGTTGAGAACTGTCTGTCCCCCTTTACTCCCAGAATAATCGCGGCGATATATCTCCTTTACGTACGCCAGATAATAAAATTATCTTAATACGAGCGCAACAATGTCAGCGATAATAACGCCAAATTGTAGAATGTCGGTATCGCAGTTTGAGTGCAGCGTCTGCTTGTCTCGCCGGGACATTGATTACAATATAAATTGCTTCTAATTATGCAAATATCTTGTCACATTAATAATACAATAAAACCTTAAAGGCATCGCCGTAGTTCTCGGCTCTTGGAACTAATGAAGTCCAGGACGATGGGTGACAGTTTTATCTCATTAACGACTCTACGTTCCGGAATGTTTTCGGTCATGTCAAATAAAATATTGAACGGTTCGAATCGTTTTTGCTTCGCGCAGCATTTTGTCCCGCCCGATCCTGTGACCGCGTAGAGTTACCTAATTTATTCGTTTTGTACCCACGTTTTTGGTTCTTTGCCTTTAGAATGGAACCTTTTTTTAGACTCCCCGTTCCGTTTGAAATGTTTATATCATTATTTTTTTGAGGGCCACAAACGCAACACTTCGGACCTTGACGCCTCTGGGATTGTACCCAATAAACTTTTAATTTTTATGAACTAACCGTATATTAAAGTTATTTGATGTTTTCATTGTTTGCTCTGCTAAAAATTACATTCCTCTTGACTTCTTCGTGATCATACTTCACATTGACGTACTGCATTTTTATATTGTAGATTTATGTACCTGACTTCTTCCTTCCGTGTCCTGTCAGGTCTCCCCAACGTTGACTATCACCCTTGAGTAGGCCTCCCTGTCCTGGGCAGCTCGGAACAGCTCCCCCACGGTCCTCAGCCCCGTCCATTCTCGGATGTTCCTCAGCCAGGAAACCCGCCTTTTCCCAACACCTCGTCGACACTCAATCTTACCCCCCATGATCAGATGTAATAGTGCGTACTTTTCGCCTCTCAGAACATGGCCCAAGTAGGACACCTTACGGATTTTGGTGTTGCTCAGCAACCCTCTGTCAATTCTGGCTCTATGGAGAACGTTTGTGTTGCTGTCCATGTCAGTCCAGGAGATGCGTAACACCTGACTATCATTACATATTTTCAAATTATCATAGTTATCCGCTAATAAATTTGTTATGAATACTTTAATCTGGCCCACATTTTCTTTATTTATTAGAACTTACCATTCATCCGTTGGTTATGGGATATGTTAGTATTTATTCTTCTTTTATCATCTGGCTAGAACTATTCTTGTATTTCCATACACGATGATTAGTGATTGGTTAACCGTTGTAAACTGCAGATGCTAGTGTTTAAATTTTCCCCGTGTTTTATTATACCAAAACATGTTTTTAATAATAGTAAATCAAAGATAGTAACATTTTTCAAATAAACTTCTCTATTATATATATATTTTTAATATAAATTGTGTCTCTTTTTCTGTATTGACCATTCATAATGATTGTTTCACTGTATTTATTTTTTAGTTCAAGCCGTTTACTTTTGTAATAAACAAAATATTTTTCGACTGCATATATATTTTATTGTACATCGAGCATACCGTTGTCAAGGCAGAACTTCACGCTGTTCCGCTCTTAGCAGGGGGTTTGTTTTTTCTTTAATCCGAGGGGCTAATCTAAAAGCTGTTTTGAAAAATGATTGGTCGATTTTCGAAATGTTTAAGCGATGCAACGATAGTCATTCGGTGTCTACTTTACCCCGCACATGTTTAAATGGTTGAAAAGGGTTGCTAAGTGATCCCCTATCCATTTAATGATTTTTATACTATGAGGTATCATGAATATGTTCTATTATCTTGTGTAAGTTTTGTTGTGATATTGATGTTTTCAAATTAGTTTTACTACTGATCTCCTTTGTAGTTTGTTGATTTTCTTTAAAATTTGGCTTTTCTGACCGTTCTTTTTTTAAAGAATATTTTCAATTCCTTTTTTACTACGTTGTTAAGACACATTTTTTAATTGTATCTCAATAGAGACGAAGACGTAAACTGGAAACTGAACATGGATGATTAAGGTGTTTACAGGACTTATGACCTGTCATTGGTTGGGTTAAGCGCACGCTTTATGTAATTACAACATTCCCCATTCCACCTTTGTTATTTGTGATCATGCATGACAAATTTTTGGAAGATGTATATATACTTCAAAATCCATATTTATCTTCACGTGGCAGTTTCAGTCAGCCATCTATGTAGATTTGGTTGCACTAGTGAATTTTTTCAAGAATTAACCTATACAACCGACCCACTAACGCCATCTATGGAGAATGATTTTCGGCATTTAGCAAACTACCTTATTAACACAATGTGAAGGCTGTTGACCAACATATTGTTAGAAGCCGCTAGGAGTATTATTCCATTCTATATGCCAAAGAATTTTGACCAGAATATTTGAAGACCAAATATTTGTGAATGTATACTTATACCTGTATACAAATCCTGGATTTACACCAAAGGGTGGTTAATTCAAATTTTAATTGTATCTCAATAGAGACGAAGACGTAAACTGGAAACTGAACATGGATGATCAAGGTGTTTACAGGACTTATGACCTGTCATTGGTTGGGTTAAGCGCACGCTTTATGTAATTACAACATTCCCCATTCACCTTTGTTATTTGTGATCATGCATGACAAATTTTTGGAAGATGTATATATACTTCAAAATCCATATTTATCTTCACGTGGCAGTTTCAGTCAGCCATCTATGTAGATTTGGTTGCACTAGTGAATTTTTTCAAGAATTAACCTATACAACCGACCCACTAACGCCATCTATGGAGAATGATTTTCGGCATTTAGCAAACTACCTTATTAACACAATGTGAAGGCTGTTGACCAACATATTGTTAGAAGCCGCTAGGAGTATTATTCCATTCTATATGCCAAAGAATTTTGACCAGAATATTTGAAGACCAAATATTTGTGAATGTATACTTATACCTGTATACAAATCCTGGATTTACACCAAAGGGTGGTTAATTCAAATTTTAATTGTATCTCAATAGAGACGAAGACGTAAACTGGAAACTGAACATGGATGATCAAGGTGTTTACAGGACTTATGACCTGTCATTGGTTGGGTTAAGCGCACGCTTTATGTAATTACAACATTCCCCATTCCACCTTTGTTATTTGTGATCATGCATGACAAATTTTTGGAAGATGTATATATACTTCAAAATCCATATTTATCTTCACGTGGCAGTTTCAGTCAGCCATCTATGTAGATTTGGTTGCACTAGTGAATTTTTTCAAGAATTAACCTATACAACCGACCCACTAACGCCATCTATGGAGAATGATTTTCGGCATTTAGCAAACTACCTTATTAACACAATGTGAAGGCTGTTGACCAACATATTGTTAGAAGCCGCTAGGAGTATTATTCCATTCTAGACACCATAATTTCCTAATTACTTTTACTTGTAACGCGGTAATTGGCCTGATGAAGATACAGTAGTATATATGTATATCGGTTGTCAAATCGTAGAAAGTAATCAGGCTTTGTAAACAAAATAAAAAACTTTTGTTATGACATTTTTTATGCATTAAAACAGTGAAATTCCATAATAATAAATTTTGAGTTTGTATTTCTCGACGTTTTTCGTAAGTTTTCACCTTCGTGGACTTCCTCCATAATCATGTGGCTAGTCTTACACTTGCGTCGATTATTCCGACTTCTAACATGGCCGACCTTTAAAATTTGATTCATTTGGTCATGCCGTATTTTCCTCGGTCTTCCTCGACTCCGTACTCCATTCACATCGTAAACGTAACATACTTTCTTAACCATTATTTCTTCATTCATGCGTTTCATATGTCCAAACCATGGCATCCTTTAAATTTTTTTAAATACTCGATACTTTTTCTGCTCTACATTCCTTCCTGATATCAATTATTTCTTGCATAGTTTATCACACATACATCTAAGAGATCTTATTTCTACCGCATTTTTTCTGCTCTTATCCTGCTTCCGTGCTACGCTTCCATATATAATTGTTGAAACTAGATTCAGAAATAAATATTTGAACGAAAATACAAATAAATAAGTACACGTATTTGTTATGGCGTGTGTATTTAAACTGTTTATCCAATAAACGACAGGGTAACATAATTTATTTCCCTTATCTATCGATATCAGCAACCCCTATGGGGTGTATATGTTTGAAGTTAATGGGAGTTTATTATCCATTATTAAAAATAATAAATATCGAGTAACCTAATGTTTTATAGGGTACTTAAATAGACCATATATTTTTTAACATGAACGAATGTTTAGAATTATTGTTAATATTATTCTTCTTCTACAGCCCATTCCGCCCATTCCTGGATAAAGACCTCCTCCATTTGCTTCCACGCCACTTTATCATGTACAGACTGTATCCAGGTTCTGCCGACGTGTGGGATCAGGTCATCCTTCCACCGTAGTTGCGGTTGCCCTGCAATTATTTTTGCTGGCTATGGTTTCCAAGTCTTTTTGTCAATTTTTCAACAGAACTTTTGGCTAAGCGACCCTAAAATGGCAATGGGTTTATATTCCTGTTTGTTTCGTATAGTCATTATAATAATAAAATTAAATTGGATGATTTATAGAGCGCCATTTTTATGAATTATTCATCTCAAGGGATAGGTCATATATGTATAATATAAAGGATAAACAAATTTATTATCCCAGTTTTTAAATTAGTGTGTTTAATCGATTTCAAACACGTTTTTTGACTGCCCTTAGTGTCTTCTAAAGATATCACCAAATTTAGTTTTAGATATCATTTTATAAATGTAAACGGATTTTCTTGCTTAATCGTGTTTTTATAAGCCAGTGTAACTTGAGAACAAAATGTATGTAATATAATTGTACGTACATTCCATCATAATCTTAATTCTGCACACATAACGAATCCGTAAATGATTGCATTCTGATGCCACCAAAAACCTTGTAAATTCAATCACAACGTCAAGCACTGACTGGTGTTTAGCATATACTGAATATCTGAAAAAACAACAGAACATACTACAAATTGCAATGAATGCTGCGACAAGATTAATTGTAAATGGGTTTAATTCTTTTACACTTACGATTTCAGAAATAATGAATTTGTCTACTTATCCACAAAACACTACGTAGACGAACCCTCTACCTCATAGATCTGAGCAAGCCCATTGATTTAAGCTAACGGCAAGAATATGTATAAAATTTATTTTACCCTACTTGTCAAACAATATCTTTCAGAACGAATAAAGTAAATCGGGGCTTTTTTGTATATCGAAAGTCAACGTAGGATATTCTGGAACACTCTTTTCTATATTTTTTCCCCCATAATTTGCATACCTTTGAAATGAATTTCTTATGGAAGTGCGTCCATAAAACAAATTTCATCATTTTATTTTATCAACTAAAGACAGGAACATCGTGGAGTTGAAAAATTATTGATTTTTATGAATGAAAATACAGTTTTTCCACTTTTGAGATTTTTTTATGGACATGTTTGAAATGGAAGGATGCCATTAGAGAGATCGCCGGTAAGACATGGGTGTATGTTGCCCGGGATCCACAGACAAGGAACAAGATGGAGGAGGTCTACGTCCAGGAATGGACAGATACAAGCTGATGATGATGAAGGTACAATTCGAGTCGATAAAAATAAGTGGCTCAGTGAATACAATTGTTGAACAATATTTTTTCTTTGTAATATAGAAGAAAACAATGGTGTTTTATTTATTAAAAATTCTAATTGTTGTCAATATTTAATACTAACAAGTATCTAAATAAAAAAAATGTACAACATGTATTGTCTAAAATGAATTTGAATTTTATTAAAAATTATACACGAACATATGCAATCGTCTGCGAACATCTTGGAATGTTTCTCCTTGCATCATCAAAGACAATTGACAATTCCAGGAACATACGTAATAAATTCTTCCCTTTTTTTTGGTAGGTACTTAATATTTTCGGTTTCGGTTTCGTGTGGGAGTACGAATAAACAATTTCCCTCCGCTACTGTCCACCAGACCACCAGCGGCGAGCAGAGCTGCCGTGTCCAGCCGGCTAAATTATTGTTTAAGTAACTTTATCGTCTGTCAAAATA
Organism: Lepidostoma basale; assembly: GCA_022606425.2. Taxonomy (NCBI): domain Eukaryota; kingdom Metazoa; phylum Arthropoda; class Insecta; order Trichoptera; family Lepidostomatidae; genus Lepidostoma; species Lepidostoma basale. The sequence goes on along the minus strand of JAHDVF020001433.1, from coordinate 726,855 downwards.
ATGCTCTATTGTCTGCGGGCACAGTCTTCTAGCGGCGGAGGTGTGTTCGTCTCGATGGGTTTTTTCTGTTCCGTGTCTCGCGTGATTGATGCTGGGTAAACAAGCTCTGAGCTTCGATCTGTAAGTGATCACTGCTATTTATTTAATGTTTTATATATTTTAATCATTTCTGTATGCAAAGCAGTCGGTAGATTGATACTCTGTCACCTTGTCACTGCTGCTACTGTGAGAGATGTCATTAAGTGGGAAGGCTATAGACGCAGTGTGCTTCTTCCAGCAGGAGTACGTATAGTCGACAGGTCATCGTTGAATATGTGAATAAATAGCCATTTGATGTCATTATATTGCTAATTCTTCTACTTGAAATATTTGCAAACCACATACTGATCTACCGTGAATGATTCAACGCCTTAATGATAACCATTAAAGTTTGTCATCCCGTTAACGATATCAAACCCAGACTATGTTTTTTTTCTTGTTGACATAATAATAGTGTTATTTTCCCATTAATAAATATTTTTTGACTGCAAATAGTGTTATGCGATTATTGTGAAAACATGTATATATATTTTATTATTAGGTTGTATTGGATTGTGAAGAGAGTATCTATTAATATTTATGTATAAAAAATATTATTTAAAAATCCAGGAAGTTTCAATTACTAAATAATCAATATTTTGCTTTAATATACCTTTTGGAATAGCCTGTCTATAAATATATATGTCTATGCTTGAATATTTAGCCTCGATGCCAACTAAACAACTCTGTAATAATTCTACAATGCATAATTTATAAAGTATTCCAATTTGTCTTCCCTCGAGTAGGTACTTGTGAAAGAATCGCCTCCACGGTCTCGTATTGTGGTTTTGAATCCAGGGTCCGCCGTAATAAATTACGAGTTAGATTGAAAAGAATTTATATTAGCATACTCTTTGTGTCGCCGTATATCTGATGCTAGGGGTGATGTTGGTCCTATTGTTAAGTCAATAGGAATAGTGATATTATTAGATAGGCCGGTCCTGTTCCGCGGTATGCATATCATGTTTCTATTATGTACTAACGCACCTTTGAAATACTGCCCTTAGAAAGCTCTGCCAACTAACCCTGTCACGATGAACAATGTTTCATTTTGATATCAAGTTGCGTATGTTTTATTTTATTACTTGATTTTGCATATCATTGAGGGGCTGTAGATTTTTATCATATCATACTAGATATAGACACTGTTTTTTTAAAAAAAATTATTTTTGTTCAACAACATATTCAATAAAAAATTTGCATTTTAAATCTTGATAGTTAAATTCGTCAAATTGACTGGTTTTGTAAATCCAGCGCAGGAGAACTGACCGTGCACGATGCATGAATATTGAGCAGGCGAGTATGTCAGGATAAAACCGTGTGGCGGTCTTTTCATTCTGCTTACCGCTTTGGCTAATGGCGTGACGGTTAGTTCGTCTGTTAAATAACAACATATGCTAATAATTATACAATATACTAACTAACTAACCAGCACGCCGTCTCTCCGAAGGGGTAGGCAGAAATAATGGACTGCCACACCTTTCTTTCCTGACATATTTCTCTCGATTCCTCAACATTCATACATCGTGTCATGCACGCGCGTCGATTTCTCTGACTCCTCACATGGCCGACATTCAATATTTGATTTATTTGATCGTGCCACGTTATCCTCGGTCTTCCTCTATTTCTGGTTCCATTTACATCGTTAACGTATACTTTTTTTACCATTCTTTCTTCATTCATTCTTTCCATATGTCCAAACCATCTTAATGATTCTTTTATTATTTTGTTCATAACACCATCATTCGCACCGCATTCACTTCTTATATTTTCATTCGACACTCTATCATACACAGAGTATCCACACAATCGTCTAAGAGATCTCATTTCTACTGAATTTATTCTACTTCTTTTGCCAGTTCCATGCTTCGCTTCCATACATGAGGGTCGGTAGAAAAACACCATTGTGCACTGCCATTCTAGATTTTTTGGATAGGTTTTTGTTTGCGATGACAACTTTAAGTGCACCATTCACTTGTTGCCTGCCCCAACGCTTCTTTCAATATCCCTCTCCACTCGCCCATCTCTTGTAAACATACTACCCAAATACACGAACTCATCAACTTGCTCCAAATTTTCACCATTCACGCTAATGTTGTAGACTGGTATATACAATTGTATTATATGTATTAATGAATAAAAATGCTGTTTTTTCCACTTTGGGGTTTACTGTTCTCTCCATGTTTCGAATCTATTAAAACTTCACATCGGGAGAATTATCATGAATAAATATATTGAGTTTATTAAATTCTCAGGACGATAAAGGTTTGGTATCTTCGAAACACGTTGAGAAAAAAATATTCAGCATTGGAAAAAGCAGTGTTTTAATTCGTAACTACTCGTAAATGATAATTATGAAATTCCATCGTTTTAATGCCTCAAGTTTGTCCAAAATTGATTCTATTTTTTAAATTTACTAATAAAATAGAATTAAGTTGTGATTTTTTATATCATTTGAATTTATTTTGTTTTATGAGTTTTTTTCTTTAGTAAAAAGATTAAGTTCAAAATTAATATAAAAAAAAATTATCCGTTTCTGTTATCACTAAAAATGTTTTTAATGAATGGGGTACTGGGAATACAATGATACATATGTTTAATACCGTAAAAAATAAGTAAGTCACACATGTATTTTTCATTGCTTAAACAATGCTTTGCAACTCACATATTATGTGTTACAGATAATGATATGATCGTTCGTTTTTTAAGGATTTCTATTGTAGATTATTTTTATTGAGTGTGATGTGATTATTCGCTCTTTAAAAATCTAATCAACCTTCTGCGAATCACACTCTTTCATTTATATTAAATTCATCTAAATTAAAATTTATTCAATTCACATTATCCCCATTTGTCCAAGTTATCTAAATGACCCCTTCATTATTTTTAATGAATAATGAAATAACGATGAAGAAAGTTTATGTTAAAGATGTAAATGGAACAAGAAATAGCGGTAGATTTAAGAAAATGTGGCATGATCAAATCAATCAAAATATTAAATGTCGGTCATATGAGGAGTCGGATAAATCGACCTGCGTGCATGACACGATGCATGAATGTTGAGGAAACAAGAAAATTATGTCAGAAAAAAACAGTGTAGTGGTCCATGCTTTCTGAGACGGCGTGATGCTTAGTTAGTTAGTTGGTTGGTTCATTTTACATGGAACATATGAATCCGGGGGGTAAATAAAATGACCCATCGCTATTCATAGCCAGTGTGAAATTGAATATATCCAAATATCAAGATTCCAACAAAATCGTTCCATCTGCCGATTACCCAAACAAAAGCACCCGAATCTTCTTTATCTAGGGAAATACACCTCAATAATATAATAGATTTGTACACCAGATTCGGAGTCTCCACAAAGGCGGATGTTTTATTTGGAGGCCTAGTCCCTGAATGGGTCCCGGAGCCACCGAAAGGATTGAATGCCTTATTGTGTTGTCAAATTTGTTCTTATGCACAGGATACCTCCTTTGTACTGCAACATTGTGCACTGTGAGCTTTTGTATGAAATGGTTTACATTATTTACGATTATCCGATAGACTCGGATGCTCCTTTGATTTTATTAAACAATCGCTGTTTTTACTTGCAACTGTTAGTGTGTTTGATTCCTCGATAGCTGATAACGTCAGATTATCTCGCAGATTATGTCTGAAGTCTGTATTGTAAACAAACAACTGTATTTCATAACAAATACACATTTCTATACATTCTTTTACAATCATATGTTCGATCTTGTGTACTCTCATAATTTAATCAGGCTTCTAAAATTGCAGACTTGCGTACAGAATAAAATAGTGTGGCGGTCCACCCTCTCTGCCCATCCCTCCGGGGAAACGGTGTGATGGTTAGTCACTTTATTATTTCCATGTTCGTAGTTATTTAAATATATTGTTCAAACTGCATTCTCTTCTTATATCAGCATTTGGCGTTTTATTTTAGAAAGAATCACTACGCATTTCTTTTTTGTCCGTATTTATACTTCTTTATTAATTACTAAACATTCTTCAAGTAATATCATAAACATATTATATCTTAACATTAAAAAAACGATGTTTGCACCTTATCATACACTTAATATAGCTTTGATTGATTATTTGGAATATATTTTTGATTGACTATCGTACTTTTTCCTATTTTTTAAATTTAATTGTTAATGGTTACATATGTTGCCTACTTAGACATTTTCAATTTTTTTTAATCGAAGCCTGACAATGGTATTATGCAATTAACGTGTCGTCTTCTTTTTCTGGTTCTGTGACACTCCCGTGTTGCATAAGACTTCGGGGATAGTTCCTACCCATGGGCAGACTTCCCTGCTAAAAAAAAATAAACCCTCTGGTGCTTCCTTTCTGCAGCGGTACAATATTTCGGGATTCCTTCGTTGCAGCCTTATCTTTACAGAAGAAATTAACCATGTTTCTAACACATCGTTAATTCGTTCTTTCTTTTTTGCCTTTTTTGGCCCCCTTTACCGTCATTATGGTGCCAGTCATAGTGTGTTTCAAGTGATGCTGGCTGGATTCCGTCTCAGCATGCGACAGAGTCATTCCGTACTCCCATAGAAGCCCAGAAGCCCGGCTTGCGTAAGAAATTTTGAATCAAAACCCCAAATCTAAGTAATCATGCCCCCCGCGTAAACCATCAACCCACCAAATCACCTTCCAACAATGTTCCCATCAGACGTAAGAGGAATAGCCACAAGAGCTGAACCTCTGTAAGCCAGAAGAGGCTTTGATTCAAAATATCTTACGCAAGCCGGGCTACTGGGCTTCTATGGGAGTACCGCCACTGATACCCAGTTACCTATTGTATCTAAATACTTGTCCTTTCTCATGCCATGTTGTAAGAGTGGTATTGCTGAATCTGGTTATCATAAGATGGCCCCCAGCTGGTCGGAACTGGAAGAACATGTTGAATAAAGCTGAATATTAATTATGAAAATAAATACTATTTTCATTATTTCTAGCAAGAAATTTCAATAACTAATATAAACATTATATTTATTCATCATGTAAATGATAGGAACTATGATATTTTATACGTTTTTCTAATACGCATTATAAATCATGTAAAATCAAACAACATAAACTATTTTTATTCAATAGTAAAGTTCACGTTTTATCTGTAATAATATTATACAATATATGCAAGTTACCTCTGCCTTGTGTGATATACGCGAGACGCGATGTCCTCGTAAAATTATATTGACCATTTGGGTATTTTATGTGGGTGAAATTTCAATAAAGCGACTTCGTACGTATCCGCGTGATTCCACAGGAAAAATACAAATTGTATTCGCCATATAGGCACACTCGAGTCAACGAACTGCCCGACTACTTCTCATTTGAATACAGTTAACTAATGAATTATGTTAGATTATTAGCTCAGAGGCGTTTTGTGAACTACAAGCCAAATAACTATAATTACTGTTATATATAATCACATTATTGCGCACATCTCGTAAACTTAATTTACATATTAGGTTTGCCCCTAACTATTAATTTTATTTAAACTTTTAAGTACGATGATGATAATTTAATGACTTTTAAATGGCGATTTACTTTTAGCGCGTTAAAATCTCATTCGATAATGCCTTACACAGGCGAAACATGTAATTCACATCAATTAGAATAAAACTTCGAGAAAACACATTTTCATTCGTATTATTTATTTAATATAGAGTTTTACATTCTTGTTCAAGAAACAATAAATAAGTTTTAGAGGAGCTGCTAAAATGATCCGTTTTCTTTTGGTAAAATTTTATGTGAAGTCTTTTCCGTGTAATGTACGGTTTGCAAAAGGAGGTTGAAGGAACATTCTCTTACAAATCTTAGTACCGATTGTGAGGATTTCAGATCAATTCATCACAAGTCTACGTACAACTAAATCTAATAAAAATAGGAATAATAGCTCTCAAATAGCTAAGGTATGTTTTACTTTTAAAAATAATTCTCATTCACTTATTCTATATACAGGTACTGAATTTGGTTAAAATAGTTGTTGATAAAAAAGAGATATACCTAATAAACATTTTTTTCGCTTTGTGTAAATTTATAATGAAATAAATAAAATCGTCTGTTTGAAGTTTTGATGTGTTCAGGATGGGCATGTTTTGCCTTGCTAAGGCATATAAGCTTAGTAAGGCGAAAGATATCATTTCCATAAATTATAATAAAACTTCCAGAAAACCGATCTTTTCATTCATATTCATTATTTACTATTGAGTTTTACATTATTGTCCAACAAATAATAAATCTTTAATGATGGAATATAACACTGGAACCTATTTTATATGACTGTTTTTAATTTTGTACTTTGAAATAAGAAGCAATTTGACTAGTCTTGTTTAGTCAAATAATAAACATTATTATTTATTAATGTCTATTGCAATTAAATTGTTTTATAGTAGTTTTAATTATTCTAACCCTATCAAATCTCATACTATCATATTATGTACCTGTGTTTTTGTCAAATTTTAAGCTTAAGTTTTTTATTTCATTGTGTCAATATTATTATGCGGTATCCGTAAAATCGTAACCTTTCCAGAGCATCAACTTCATTTTGAAATCTACGATCAGTGAACAAATCTCGTTACAAATTTATTGCCCACAAATACGATTGCCTTATTTTTAATTTTACAAACAAGCCTGTGGCCCGGAGTTGGTGATTTGTAAATTGTTGGTATTACACTCGGATACATATTTTAATTGGTCAGTATTGAAAGCAATCCTCTGTCCAATATTTACGACTCCGCATCTCAACAGTTAATCACCTGGCTATAAATAATTTATCCGCTAGATTTATTACAACATTTTTGTTCGGATTTCGTGAATAAAAATTTACCATAAACATCCAAGAGCCACCTACCATTTTGAATAAACAGTATATCCCGATAATTTTATCTGTTATATTACCCGCTAGAACAAGAAAAATAATAAATTTTAAATTAGCCATCGATAATGCCGTGTTGAAATTAATATTTATTCCCTACTATAAATTCAGCACTCGGTTCTATAAATTTGTTTGGGAATTGTTTAATGCGAGACTGCAACGTTGTTCATCAGCGTGCTCGTATATCAAATTCACATTCTTCTACGGATAAAATATTTTTCTATTTTTTATTCGCCTTCTTGCACGTTCCTTTCTCACCTACAATATAAATCTCGACAATAATATTTTATGTCAAATTACCGTTTATATTTTTTGTCGTTATATTACGTAAAGTCCTTTTTTAGTAAAAAAAAAAAATCATTCCGAATTCAAATGTACTCGTATAACTTGACAACTTATTGATATTATTATATATATTTTTTAATTTCACTTTTCTTTTGTAACTATATTGTGATTAAATTAATGACCACATCATAGTCAATCAGACTGCTGGCTATGATGCTGCTGACGAAACTGGTCAATATTACAGTAGACTAGACTTGCGGAAGAAATATAAACATTTTCAAATATTCTTTCATATTTTCTGCCCTCGTATTCTTTATACTTTTATTTGGTTAATTTATTTAGTTCTCCCAATGACGATTTCTAAATACGTACTAAACAAGTCGAATAGAATATGCTCAAAAGTGGAAAACACAGTGTAATAATTTATTAATAATCATAATTACAGAATTCCAGTATTGACACCATTGTTGTTTCTAGAACAATGATGTTAGACTCAATGTTATAATGAATACGAATCAAAAAAAAAAATTCTTGTAGTATATTTATTAGAATATTTTCTGAGAATGAAATGGTTTTCGTTATGGCATTATTGGCGTAACATGTCATACATATAAAATATAATAAATGTTATACGTTACACCTGAAGTTGACGTATTTTTTTCCGAAACATGTGATGTTCTTTACTTCAATTTTAATAATAACGTGGTTTTTCTTTACAATGTTCCTATCCTTCCAAATTAAAGGTAAGATACAAGTTGCCAAGATTTGGTTTGCGTTATGTAAAATAGTCTTTTTATGTGTCTTTTTTTTTTAGATCCTACTCCGATGTCCTCATAATTTAGATTTTCATCATTTCATTTAATTGGATGTTTTGTATTATAATAGTGTATCAACCAGACTCGATATTTATACATTAAACACACACTAGAAGATATTTCTCGATTCGGAATGGAAAATGAATAAAATGTTATTTTCAAGAAGAAAAAAAATTAATTTATCGATTCTTATGGTAATTCTATAACATTAAACGAATTAGATTTTCTTTTTATCTGCAACGAAAGAAGTTTCTATTTGTTTTTCGGGTCATTAAAATGCAAAACGGATCTGGAATTTTGTGTCTTAAATCTTGTTTTCATTATTTACGATTTTCTTTTTGGCGTAGTAACATTATCATTATTTTAATGTGCTTATATTCCAATGAACATTAAAAGTTATTAAAAAAATTATGGGTTCAAGTAATTCTCGGAACTTTACCAAATAATTTCACAGCTTTGTGTGCCTATGAAGCATATTCAAACCTCGGTCCATACTGCTCATCTAAATTCACTTCATCTCACCTTCGTATCAGCAGATCTTATATGTACATCTGAACATACATTTTAAAATCTTTATTGTAAAGTTATCGGAGATTGGTGAATCTGATTTCTGTTTTCGGAGTCAACAAATTTATGGATTGTAAGGAATTTGTCGTAAATGATGTTATTATTTTAATAATATTCAGAGTTACTTTCATCATACCGTAGTATAAGAGTTAACATTTATTTTAAGCTAATATTTTATTAATCGTTCAATTCATAGAAAAACCTAGACTAGCTACATGTTAATTCTAGTTTTAAATTCTTAAACATTTCTTCATTTCTTAAATAAATACGCAATGTTAAATAATATTAAATAAAATTAATAAACATCACAGTATGTATGAGAGAATACACAATAATGAAGGAAAAAAGGAATGTAAGGCGGGCATGTAAAGAAAGAGTCACTAAAATGGTTTGGACATATGGAACGAATGGATGAAGGAAGATTGTTTAACAGTATATATTCAAGTAACGTGAATGGAAAAAGAAGTCGAGGAAGAAGTCAATACATGACATAATCAAATTAATCAATTACTTAAGGGCGGCCATTTTCGAGGTAGGAACAATCGACGAGCGTGCAAGTCACGATGTGTGAATGTAGAAGAAGCACGAGGGTTATGTCAGGATAGAACAGTGTGGCGGTCCATCCTCTCTGCCTCTGTTAGTTAAAGAGTTAGTTATTGTTATTTACTTCACGTGTTCAGCGGTATTCAAGATAGTTACACCATTTCAGGGAACCATTTGTCACCTCATCATCATCTCTTTCCAAATCTTTCCAGCAACATTGATTCAGAGCTTCTAATATGACTAATGGGCAAACTCATAGGAATGTGAAATACATAAACAATTCTTCTTCGCAGTCGTATTCCTCGTGATTGAGGGTCCTGTCCATTCTGTAAACCATTGACCATGGCACGCCATGCGCTCCTGATACCAGTCAGTCTTCAGGCCGCAGCTAATGAGAGACCAGTCAGATCCCTGATTTGATCGGACCAGCGGCTCGATGGTCGTCCTTGTAGTCGCCTTTCCTTCACTTTGCCCATGATGATGAGCTTTTCAAGGTTGTCCTGAACAAAAACAATTAACACAATATAGAAGCAAAATTTCTTAAATGGTTTTCTGACTTTGCGACTTCATTATACGTACTCGTATAACGTTATTTACTATGAGTTTAACTGGTTTTACTTCCAGCTCAATCCTTAATCCCCCATAATCGCCTCTTTATCACGCTGAAGGATTATAAAATCGACATCCAATAATATAACAGTTGGTATTGCTGATTGAAAATTTCGTCATAAATTCGAAATATAATATTTTGCAACAATGTAGAGTAGATTTAAAATGTATATATTAAACTATATGAACGTATAATGAACGAGGAACATAAAGTAATTTATTAAATGAGTTCGAGCTTCTTGCAAATACTGAAATGCGCATATTGGCTCCGGTGTACCGAATGAATATGAAAATATTTGGGGTCGTTCCTGCAGATTCGGACTCTGGGGCGAGAGTGTATAAATAATTCTGGCAGCGGGGGTCCCGTGAACTATGTGCCGCCTCCTGCGCCCTTCGATCTTCCTTTTGTCCCGCCTCTCGGGCTTCGTTATTACCGCCTTGTTAGTGTGGCCCGGGCCGTAAACATTCTCTTAATGTCGCCTTTAACAATATGAGAGACACATTCCACTTTTCGCTTCGGAATACATACGACCGAATTATAATTGCTTCATCGTTCTTGTATCGGGTACACCATTAGATTAAACGGTCTCCGGCTATGGCTATTCAAATCTCCGGCTGGACGGCGAGACAAAATAAAATTAAAATTTAGTGCCCTTTAATTTTCGTTTTATTTCGTCAAATCCCGCGTGCGTTAGTGGAATCGATTCGGTGGAAATGTAATAAAAAACTTTGATGAATATCAGATCGGTGATTAGATTCGTTTAATAAAACGGCTCTAATGATTATAAATTAAATCGGTAATAGTCGTCCGAAAGGATCGCAACATTTTTAGTAAGATATTGGAATAAACATAAAATTCCAACGAAATTAACATATCCGTAAAACGTATGAAGTAAAACAACATAAAGCTATTATTTTGATCGTATTTTTTCAACGTAATTAGCTTTACTACCATTTCATCGGTTGTGTAAATATATGTGAATGTAAATTTAAGATGAGGCTATTAAATTAGAGGATCTGTCAGAGTGGACCGTTTCGTTCGGACAAAGAATATATTGGTACTGTTTTAAGGTGATTTAGATATCCCGATTGGTGTATTGGCTTATTTATAGCAAATATTAGTATATATTTTGTCGCGCCGTCATCGTTGGAGAGAACATGCAATAAAGTATCCTGCGACGTTTGGAGAGGACGAATTATGCGATTAATGATATTATTACCTCTTTTCTTGGTGCGCATGATTGGCTCTCCAGCGCATCCCTCATGTTAACGGTAGGTTAGTGCTTAATTAGGAGTGAAATCCTCTTACCCTCCCGAGGGTTGATACTCGTGTAAGTGTCATTATTTTTTTCAGCCCCCAAAGTTCTTTTTGTCACCGTGTCCCGCGTTCCATTTTGTAGCCGTCACATTACAAGCCTTCTTGTTGAAATGTTAACCCTATTTAATTTGCTCCGCTAGGCTAGTCCGATTGTGATATTTTTTCCTTGGATTTGAAGCTTTTTATCCCTCATGAATGTTTAGCTTTTTTTTATTTATTTTATTGCCTACTTATTTAACTGTTTTTTGTTCCTAAATCGAAGGCCTTTTTTGTATTCAGATGTTATCATCCGTTGATTGAAGAACGTTCGAATAGATTTATTTTGTATCCATTTATTTACCTTTGTTCCATATAAACTATGTTGAATTCTTAAAAAATTTGCAATATGAGAGACCACTCACAGTGACTCAGGGTTTTTGCAATGTTTACGTCACGAGTTTGCGCCATTTCCACCAAGATATTTTTTTAGGATATGAAAGTCGCTCTTACTAACTTGGTTTCTATCGCTGTGCATGGGTTACATAATCATATTTAGTTCATCTTATTAAACTACAGTACCTTGCAAGATTGTAACCGGTTGACAGGTATTTATCAAGATAATACTTCTGTATAACGTATTACTTCAAGTATCTTCTCTTGTTACCTTTACCGACGGAACAAAAGCTCTTAAATAATGTGCGCATACAATTTATTTTACGTAAATGTTATGAATGCGCGCAATACTACACTTTAAGGATTACACAATGCTTTTCTAAGAACGATACCACCGGAAGTGTTTTCGTCCTTTTCATCTACGCTTTTAATAGAGGCGCCAAAGGGTTGCCGCCCATTCATCCCTTATGTCACCTACCTCAAACTAAGTGACTCGATTGCTTAATTTACCCTTAGAAGCAAGTAGGAGGTGCGCCACATCCCCATTTCGACACTCATTCAATAACGACTCATTGGCACGCAAAAGTATCGGATTTCCGCGCGTAATGAAAGGGCTCTTCTGCCGGAGCTCGCGGCCGCTGCTTTATCAAAGGATCGGCAAATCGTTTGTACACGTGATACTTCCTATCAATTCTTATATAAACGTTAATAACGATTGATGCCGAGATGGTATCGGGGACGAAACGCGAGACGTGAGAAGCCGGCGTATGTCCTTCGCTGCCGCTCTCTTGGCGACGGCTTCATTATTTCGAAATCGCAAATCCCTTTGGTTTGGATAGCGTGCACAAACTCCGCGGATCGCGTACGCTTTCAACTAATTGTGTAAACTTCTGAGTAAACCCACATCGTTAATTTGCACGGTCCAATTCTGCTCGCGGCAAATAAAATATTTACCTTAGTTCCGAACTTTGTTCATATTATTAGGACGGACTAAATTGTTTGAGATGTCAAGCATAACATATAAGACACGCGCAGATAGAACGTTTAAATAAATAAAACGATTTTAGGCGGCCTTGTTAGAAGTCAGATCAATCAATGAGCGTGCGTGACACGATGTACATATCAATCAATTACATTAGAAGATACGAGAAGTACCTATGCCATATATGAGCGATGGATGTGGTTGGCTTGATTCTCTTACGGGAACATTTAATAAGTCTATTTTTTATTTTTGTTTTCATTACAAGCTTAGTAACTAATAAATCATCGCGCCAGTTCCGGAGGGGATATCTAGAGGTATAACTTCTATTTATTATCAACTAACAAACTGCTCGACTAAAGCGTCACATGTGCAAAACTTTCCTTAGCAAAATTAGAATATGATTGACCGTACCACGCTTTCTTCCATCTACGTGGAATCCGTACTCCATTGACGTTTACTCACGTTTACATTCTTCAACATTATTTTATTAAAAGTCAAACTATTTTAACGACATTTTTATCATTTTGTGTTTAACGCATTCGTCTACCTGCATTCTGTTTTTGTATTGTAGTTGAGCAATCTGTTATTCGCGATCCCTTTTCTACTGAATTAATTGAATGTTTTATTGTAAACAAAAAATAACATTGACACTGTGTTTTTGGAAAGGTAGAGACGATCAAGACACTTGTGTATTGAAAACCCTTTCGAGATTCCTCTACACCCATCTTCTTCCTGTCAATGGCAAGCTAGTCTTATAAGTATTTCATAAGGATGGCCCTAAATATTTCTCTTGCCATTTTGTTGGAAGGTTTTCACTCATACATAGATTTTGAAGTATTTGATTCAATTACACATACCATGGTTGTCGGTTGCCACTAATGGCTTCGAAACTGTAATATTGTCCAAACAAAGTGTCGAAAAATTTCGATTGAAGAACCATGTTAGGAAAAGAGTCAGAAACAATACCTTCCTTCGTCGTGTCCCGACTAGATTACTGCAATGAAGTCTACGCCAACATCCCCAAACAGCAAACAAATAAACTCCAGTCTGCATTCAATGCAGCAGCAAGACTGATAATGGGTGTGCCAAAGAGTTGTCACATAACACAGCATCTTAAGTCCAGAAAGGATACAATAAAAGCTCTGCTGGACGGTCTATAAGGCGTTGCATGAAATGGCACCAGCTTATATATCTGAACTCTGCACCAACGAGAACCTGAATGCCAGACAGTCTACATTGCGATCAGCTAAGTCTTCTGCGATCGGTAGATTGACTGTGCCAAAACGCTGTCCAAGCACAAACTTTGGCGACCGAGCCTTCGCGGTAGCCGGTCCTTCAGCCTGGAACAATCTTACAGCAGACCTTAAGTGCATAGATAATCAGTCAGAGTTTAGATCGAGACTCAAAACGCACCTTTTCAACTCATCATTTCCTGATAGGAAGGGTTGATCAACTACGTCAGGTGCAGCCCTCATACTAAATATGTATATTATTATTATTGTTTATTTTATTTAATTTAGTTCATAAAACGCAGCATTATCAACAGCGCTCTTGAGATGAATAATTCATAAAAATGGCGCTCTATGAATTATCCAATTTATTTTTATAGCGACCCTAAATTGACAATGGGCTGGTCACGTAGCCAGCAGTTTGGAAGAAAATTTGTCAAAAATACTGCTAACTTGGTGACCATGGACCGCAAAGTGAAGTGCAGGGCGACCGCACCTACGCTGGAAGGATGGCCTAAATCGACACGTCGATATAACCTGGGTGCAGTTTGCAAGAGACAAGAGTGGCGTGGAAGCAAATGGAAGAGGCCTTTGTTAAAGATTGGACGGGAATAGGCTGAGGAATTTCTAAGATTCCATTTACCTTCTTTGACTCACATGTATTTTGATTTGCACTGTTTTTGTGCCGTCATTTAAAATTCTGTTTTCGTCATACTGATAATATTATGTAATTTATTTCAATGTGAAATGTTTCGTTTTTCTATTCAAAAGTAAACCATTTATGAGTGGCAATATAAAGGTTAAAGGCCATTTCATTCAAAGGCGATATTGGCACATTGTGTAACTCAATAAGATACTAATGATTGATCTCTGCAGAATGTTTCATTGTGTCAGTAATATCCGTTTAATTTAAGTATTTCGAGGCGCGGTATTTGTATAATAGACCAGTCATATTATTTTTTGTGTCGGGACATTAGATTTCGAACCGAAAAATTAAAATGTATTATGGTTCCGCCTTTTTTCCGGAATGCTGTCAAACGGGCGTGTGTGTTAAAGATGTTGAGATGAAAGTCCGATTTCTCGGGTGGCCGGCGCACAATGGAGGCAGCCCCCGACTAAAAGCTCGACAATGTCCATTCACTGATTCATCAAAGGCCGCGCTTGACTTGGTTTTGATTTGTTTATTTTCCGAGGATGATCGAGCAATATCCTGTTGTCCTGGCGTTCATTTTTTACTAAGAATTTAGAACCGATTCGTTTCGGAGTAAAGAATGTTCTATATATGAATACTGCTTTCGTTTTTTACATGGCATATTTTTAGCCCCTGTATTTCCCTCTGTTAACTTTAATTTACATCTATTTTATTTTAATTACAAATTCAAAAAATAAATACGCATGTTTCTAAGAATGTCCGTTTATGTAATATTCTGGTTATTCAGCTCCTTCTGAACCTATATCATATTTGCATTAATAAAATGCTGTGCTTTTTACATGTTACGATGTTCGAAATCTCCCGTAGAGTTTGAAATGCCGTTTCCCCGGAAGGATACGCAGAGAGAATGCATCGTCACACTACTCTATCCGGACAGACTTATCTAGATTCCTCCACATTTATACAGCGAGTTATCCACGCGCGTCGATTTTTCCGACTTTTAACATGGCCGACCATTAAAATTAGATTAATTTGGTCTTGCCATGTTTTCCTTGGTCTTTTTCGACTCCGTATTGCATTCGCACTGTTAACGTATACTTTCTTAATCATTATTTCTTCATCCATGCCTTCCATGTTTTTAAACCATTGCAGTGATCCTTTCATAATGTTGATAATACTTTCTTCCGCTCTACATTCCTTCCTGATATCAGCAATTTAAAATCTGCCGTAAAGGGATGAGAAACGTAACATTTGTTGCATCCAAAATATGAAAAATATTTCTTCAGTTCTCTTTTATTTTTCAACAAACTGTTTTTTAAATAAATATTTTGTACAGATTGATTGGCAGGAAATCTTGTATCAAAAGGCTCTCCAACAATAGTTCGCAATAAAGAAGCCTTTTTATTCTCGCTTAGGGCTATTTTTAAAGGATCGTTTTTTTTATCTTTTCTATTGGAAGTGTTGACATATATTATTATTTCTTCTCGTTTGATTCTCTTCTGATTTATATTTATTTTTCATCATTGTTAATTTTTTATATTGTATTTTAAGATTTTTTAAATCACAATATTTGTGGATTATTGTTAAACAGGAAATGCTTACTTTTTGTAGCTAGTTTCTTTAAGTTATTGCTTCCTTTATATCCTTCTTATAATTAACTTAAAAGATAATAAAAATGCATATTTTATATAATATATAATCATTATTTGTACGTGTATTTTTATTTTATTGGCAACATAAGATAAATTTTGATTATTCAACATTTACACTGTTTATGTAGATTTAAGTTAAGTTGTTTTTAAAATTCCGTTTTGTTAAAGAAATAGTAATAAAAAAATGCTTCCATTTCTTCAACATGATTTCGTCCTATTTTATTATGCTTAGTATAAAATATTCTCATGCTTTAAATTATGAATCTGTAATGCAAAGTGGTCGCTTAAGAATATTTTTGATCTCGCAGATTCCGTTTAAAATTTACCATTTAACTTGTTTCTTTCATGATTTGAATGACTTATTTGCGAATGAATTACGGTTAATTTCTGTACAATGCTCGGCTCACATCCAGCACGGTGGTACGGCGGCACAATGGGCGGGTAGGTACCTGGCTAGGTACGGAGGTGAGGAGGAATGTATTAAATTTGCAATACAATACCCTTTATAGATCATTGGAGAGAATCGACTAGGTACATGCAAGTGATGGGAGCGCTTAAAATTGGGCGTATAAATCGTTTAATCGATTTTTCATTTTACACAATATGCTGCATGTCAATGAACTTGAAGTAGTAATCTTATATTTGTATTGAAATTTAAAAAAAAATAATGTTTATTCTTCTTCTTTTTACTTTCTCCTATCGGAAGTTAGACAACATCGTGGTTATTTTTACTTCTTTGATATATTATGATTATTCAGCGGTATATATGTTAATTTTTTGTATGCCGTACTCACGTTGTGGTTAGACATTTTGAATTAATAAATATAATATATAATATTAAATAAAATCATCGCTTTGTATATTAACCACGGAATTGCATTTATACTTTACGCCAACCGGTTTCGCTATTCGTATTCGTTTGTTGATAAAAATAGCGTTTTAATTTATAAAAACTTAAATAACTTAAATAATTTATGAAAATATAATATTAAAGAGAATATCCATTTACTATATATTGTATAAGGGAGTAGCATGCATCACCTTACTAGCGCAAGTTGCGGCAATCTACGCTTCGATCAGCCAACTCCTCAACAATAGGCAGATTAGTTAACTCAAAGCGCAACCCCCGGACAAATTTCGTAGATCGGGCTTTCGCAGTGGCAGGTCCGTCCGCTTGAAATATGCTTCCTGCGCGCCTCAGATGCATTGACAATCCGACAGATTTTAAATCATACCTAAAAACCCACATTTTCAAAATATCGCATAAAATGTAAACAACGGTTATCTGATTGCTGGTGTCAAAACATTGTCAAAGCGCCCTTGAGGTGAGCTATTCACGAAAACGGCGCTATACAAATTAGCCTAATTAATATTATTATTACTATTAAATAAAAAGTTTTTACGTTCTTCCCATCACTTTAAATTATTTGGAAGGAATTACAATAATATAATTGAAATAATTCTAAAATACGTCCACAATATTTTATTTCATTCGCATTTCACCATTATTATTCCTCATTGTTTTGTTAGATTGTTTTTAGTCAAATTATTCGATTGTTCGATTGCTTACATGACCCACAATTGGATTAATCCCACCCCTACCGCGTATGAATGGCACTGGGAGAAGAGCTAGTCTGCCGTTATGTTATTATTATTTACTCTCCGCCGCGAATTATATCACACATAAAGGTATTCCGAATCGAAATATTGCACACGTGTATAATTAAAATCGTACGGAGCTCTGAGCGGCCGCTACAGACAGTTATATGCATTAGGTTAAGGTAACAGTGATCTGGAGAACTATTTACTTCGGAGATACGTATGTATAGTTCATTTAAATATTTGATGCTCTTCCTGACATGCGATAGATGTGTTTTTAAAATTTATTATTTAATCTTAAACTTAAATTCTTCATCTTCATGTGCCATATTAGGTCTCTCTGACGCGACGTTTGCAATCACTTGTTTGCTTCTCTGTCTTCCGCTGTTCGCAACAACTCCTCCATTCCTTGTTTCAGCTTAATCTATGATCTTGCAATGACCGGCAACGATGATTTTTCAAAGTTTCTTTAAAATTTGTTATCTTTTTATGTTCTTCATTCATATTGGTGATGTAGTATATAATTATTACTTTTTTTACAGTAGGTATTCAATAATATCTATATTGTTTTTCGTTTCTTGAACAATGATATGAAAACTCATATGAAATAATTAATACTAATGAAAACGTCTGTTTTCTAGAAAATTTCTTATATTTTACGGTAACGACACGTTTCACCCTACTAAGGCATTATCAAATGTTTGATAATGCTTTAGTAAGGCAAAACATGTCGTTTTCATAAAATATAACAACTTTCAGAAAACAAAAGTTTTCATTCGTATTATTTGCCATCGATATTATATTATATTATATTATATCTGAATCGGCTACTTAGAGTAAACTGACATATCATACTTGAAGCATGGCCAAAAACGAAATTCTTAATTCTTGTTTTTAAAAATAATTTAATTTAACACTCTGCGACGAAAATAAAGCCTTTAATCTTACTTTTATATCGTATGACCTCCTTCAGAAAGAAATGTGTATATTTTATTATCATTTCTTTATCTGAACCTATTTATTTTAAATTGTATGATAATTTCAACAATTCACAATTTATTTTATTAATTCTTTAAAAAATATGTTCTCATGTCTCCAAATAAGGTAACCTATTATTGTTTATATTAATACATCTATGAAAAAAATTCCAAATGTTCATACAGATTTATACGTTCATTTTATTACTCAAAATTGTAGAAAACACACTAGAGTAGATAGTAGCATACGAAATTATGGTAGAATCGTGTAATTTGAGATAATACTTGCATAGGTAAAGACCGTTATAATATATTAATTTATTCGTACCTATTTATTTTTCTCCCGTACTGACGGATAGCATTCTCTTCCCCCGACTAACGACCGGGTGTAGGTAGCCGGCTAGATACACATATAGGTAGATATTAGAATATGTAGTTTTTGTACGCGTAACAAAAAGCGTGTAATAAAACGTTCCTAAATTGAATATCACACCTGAATGGCCGTCCGCGGCCGCTGCCAGTTCCTGGCGGACTCTAATTCATTTCAGGTAGCACTAGGTATACTTAGCTACAAGAGGCGCAACGTCCATATTTACAACAACAGTTTATAATTTTTAAAACATCAGTATCACAAAACATCGGTATCAGTTATAATTTTTAAAACATATAAAACTTCAATGAGTGGTAAAGAAAATTGAAAATCTCTAGGGGAGCAAACAATAATATGAATAACGTGTAAAACGATTGGTATATTTATTTTAGTAAACATAAAATAATCAACAATTTTGGTCTTAACCCTACATCGGTTAAAAGCCGACAATTAAATGTTTCTACGTCTTCGCCTTATCATAATAACAGAACATTATGTGTATTTTTATGTTTCAATTCTAGGGATTAGTTTGCAGCAACCCTAACATCTTTTCCGGTTCTTGGAATACCACATGACCCTTTAATGTGGTAGTTTCTCGTTGCTTTCTACATTTTTATGTAATTATCAGGTTATTTGAACCCGTTTACTGTATATATTATTTTAGCTATTGATTCTAATGACATGCTAGTCTATCGTTATTTTGATTGTCACGTGAATTTTACTAGATCAAAGACAGCGTGATTTTTTCTATCATTGTCGGAAATTGAACCCGAGAACTTCGTTGTGGCAGTCATAGCTATGGCCACTCTACTAAGGAGGCCGTCACATTTTATAAATATATAATATTAACGAAACAAATTTAACTCTCTTATATAACATAAGTAGTCATATCTTTCTTTCTTTTTTTCTTCGATGGCCCTACAGCCTATATCGAGCCTTAGCCTCCAGTATTCTTCGCCTCCAACTCCGCCTGTCCACCGCTTGGACCCTCCAATCTGACACTCGTAACAATCTTGCCCCATCTCTCCCAACTTCATCCTCCCATCGCAGCCTTGGTCGTCCAATTGGTCTTCTACCACCTGGGTGCCACTCCAGCAATCTTTTTGGGAATTAAGCAATTTAAGCAATCATATCTTTAGAAGAATTAATAATATGATACTTTTTTTGTTCTTTTCTTGGTGAATTTATTGAGCTTCTTGTGCAGTCTTGTAAGTTTGAAAACCTTAAAACTTATTTTTGATATCTGTTTTAACTCGTTTAATTGTAATAGAACCTTGACAACTGTTCCACGTAGTTGGTGTTACGCCCCTGCAGAGTGTGTGGTCAAATCTTTGCATTTCAAAGGAACACAAGCAGCCGCCGGTAGAACGGGTTATCTGCTAGTAAAGGATGAATTATTTTGATTCCTTTCTGTATTTTTTTTCTCTAAAACGATTAGGATGTTTTTTTCTGCCGTAATATTGTTTGAATGAATTTATCGTTAGAATTAAATATTAATGTTCACTATAAAATAAATATTATTCATATACTCGTATATAATATGTAAATATGCATTGATATAAAATCTCCTAGACAAATGTATGAAAAAGTAACACAAATGATTATCAAACTCTGTCGTGAGAGCAGAGATTATGAAATTACTACGGGATTTTTTATTTTTGTCATGCTTTGATCAAATTAACTAATAATAAATAATAACGATAAATTGGATAATTTATAGAGCATCATTTTTAAATTGCTCATCTCAAGGGCACTGTAGAAAATGCTCCGTTTTATCAACTAGATAAAAAAAAATGATAACAATGAGGGCTGCACCTGACGTAGTCGATCAGCCCTTCCTGTCAGGAAATGATAATTACTAACCAACCAATCATATTAAATATTTGAATTTATTATTTTTATTTATTGTAAACAAATGAGACATAAACACATTTAAACGACTCATTTAAACACAAAACGGTAGAAAATATGAACTAAAAAATAATACATCTCATAAGGATCTCAAATAGGTATGTCGACTTCAGTGAGAAAAATATTTGTATTTTCTACATTTGTATTTTCTACAATATTAATGTACTAGACGTATCTACAATATAAATATACGTAACGATATAATGGGAAAGAAAATATTAGAAGAGAATTATTGAAATGGAGTACGAAATCAACGAATACCGATAAAATATGACCAAATCATCAAAACATATAATCCTGCCATGCTAGAGTTGTCAATACCAATGTGCTTATAAATTACATAAATTTGGTTCGCACTGTAATATTGTTAAGAGATATTTTACAAAAAATGATAATAATATAAAAAAATATAATTATTATTATTACTATAGATACAAAATAGTGAAACACTCTCCCCCTCTGACTTCACCACCGTTTAATATTATATTATGTACAATATATGTAAATTTTGTGTTTTTCTTTAGTTATTATATTGCCCCGATGAAGCTTGGGTCCAAACGAAACTAGTAGGCATCAATTATAATAACTATATCTTGGTTAAATTCAAAGTGTTTATTATTGTATATCTATAAGCTTAAAATGTTGTATCACAAAGTAAGTGCTACATATGAAAATTTAATAATATTATATATATGATATTTTTTATGCTTCATTAATGTGGATGAAATATGATAATACATGACTATTTATCATTTATGGACGAAGATATTACTTCATGGGCTAATGCCTATGTTTTATACTTGAACAGAAAAATAAACAGCGTTCGGGTTTACATCTTATCTAAGCGTTAAAGTAAAATGTTACCCATGGTTCGTTCCTTATGTTTTGAGAGATCATTCTTGCTACATCAGCATTAACGCAGAATATATGGTTTTCGAATTGTTCACTTGAGACTTTTTTACGTCAAATTATGGCTTTTTGCCAAATTCAAGTTTTTTTCTTTCTTTTTATTCTTAATACATTTTTATTTTTCTGTTTTTAGTCACCAACGGCATCTTTTTGTGACCTCAATTTCTCCGTATGGTTTATTTTGTCGAGTTGGCCATTTTGATTGTTGGTCTGTCATGATATCTAATGAGGCGCCACTCCATTGAAGGTATCACCGTGCCGCGGTTGATAATACGACCAATTTACTGCATTTGCTCTTTTAATTTTACACCGATCACTCGCATTCCCAAGGCAGAGTGGACTCCATCTTTGGTCAGTTGACTCCATCGCCTCCCTGTCATTAGATGACTGCAGAATTCCTTTGTTGATCTCCAGATTGTGTAATGCCATGTGCTGCCTACCTGCTGGCTACTGGAACTGTTCAGCAGTTTGGTTTACTGTTTGCATTGTGTGTTATCTATAATAGCACTGACGTCCTTTTTTAGTACGATGTACAAAATCATTTTTAATCTCTTTAAAAACAGTTATCAAACATTATGTTGTGAGCAAATTGACGTATGCTTTGTATGTATTGTCTACATACAATGGACTGCCACACTTTAACCGATGCGGCACTCCATCCTTCTATTTTCGCCCAAGTATTTAAATTTTTAATAAAATGTAAAAATATGTTGTATACACATAAAAAGGCATGATTCTGCAGTTGTTTATTCATTTATTCAAAATCGTTTGTGGTTTTATTTCTCCAGCATATAGTTTTTATATGAATATTTACAGCGATAATTTAAAATAACACATCGAACCAGGAACTAGTTATATATATTATATATAGATAAGTTATGTATGCAATATACTTTTTAAATCCCATTTTTAGAGTTTGTGCTTAATTTTTGGAATGAAATATTTCACGCGGGGTTCGAATTTAGAATTGGCTGGGTGTATAGTGTAATAAACAATACGTATGTTTAGATAAAATTTATTTCCATTTATTTAATATTAATGAAAATGTCTGTTTGTGCTTTACCTTTCTCGGACATTATCAAAAATATTATTATATTTCTACACGTTTCATAATGTTTCGAATCATATTATTCCTATAATATACAAAAAAATGTTTTGCGTAATTAAATAATGTAATTTAAATAAAATCATTACAATTAATTTTTTAGATTAGAAGGGATACAATAATTCTACGTAAAATGTAATTTTTATTTTATTTACAAGTTCAATTTATTCGTGTGTTTTCTAATGCTTTTAAAATTATACACATTTCTTTGCTTTTTATCTGAGCTTTATTTTTTGCGATGTTTATGCGTCAAAACAAAATTGACACTATTTCTTTCAAAATGCATATGTTGGTAACTGATATTTCTTCGTAAAAACTCAAATGTTTTTTGAAAATACAATTTATTTATATTATCACCATAATTACCATCATAAGCAGCCCTTAGCCGTCCACTCCTGGACGTAGGCCTCCTCCATTTGCTTACATGTCTGTCGATTCTGAACAATGCGTATCCATGTCGTACCGGCAGTCTCTAATTTCATCCTTCCATCGAAGTTGGGGACGTCCTGGGTTTCAGGTCGGCAGACTTAGGATGCCAACGAAGGAGGCGTTTGTTCTATCTGTCGTCAGCGCTACGAGCGACATGGCGCGCCCAGTGCCATTTTAGCGCTGCAACATATGATGTTAGATACTTCTGTTCTGGCTCAAATATTATATATAAAACGTTTTATTCCACTTGCTCTTCTAGTTTCTACCGATTTCGACCTTCAATATCTTTGAAATTGGTCGGATCTAGAAAGACAAGTGGAACAAATAAACTAAATGTATACTAAAAATAATTAAAAAAAATATTTTTTTGAATAACTACTTTCACTGTTGTATTTATTTCGACGGCGATCGGTTTCGCCATGGTAGCTGGCATTGACAGACTGGACCAGAATGTCGATGCCGGCTAGCCTGGTGAAACTGGTCGTTGTCGAAGTAAAGACAAAAATAAAAGTAGTCATTAAAAACATCGTTTTATTTCATTATATTTAAAGTGATCTTCCATTAAGATTTTTCGGGAAAATCATTACATCTTCTATATATATAAAACAAAGTCAAAAATCGTGTTAGTTACACCATTTATAACTCGAGAACGGCTGGACCAATTTTGAAGATCTTATATTTGCTGGATTTGTCTCCGTTCCGGATAACAGAATAATTATTAAAACATTTGAAAAAATCACTTAAATGATTTAAAATTAATTATATTTGTCGTACGTTTGACTAAATTTGACTTAATAAACGACGTATAAAATCAAAATGGCGTGTATTTTAGTTTCGGTATCGCCCGTAGGTGGTGTATTGTTGATGCCAGATGTCAATACACAATGTGAAAGATTTGAGTTGAGGTTATTTTTTAATCGTCGCCGGGATTTTTGGTTTTCTTTATTAATTTTAGATTAACAATGCCCAAAGTTATAAAAATCAGTATAAGAGAGACTATTCTAAAAGTTAAACCCCTTTTGTGAAGGAGAGCAGAGAATATTTGCGCCATTAATACCATTCGAAAAAGATGACAGATGAGTGCTCCGTGGAGATTAAATAACCGATTTATGATTAGTGAATAATAATAAAAATACGTATTGTATATTTTGTATTGATTTTATAGGTGTATCTGTGTACATTCGGTCCAGAGAATTGTTACCATAGGAAATTCAGCCGCGAGTACTTAATAAACGAAATATTTGGCTAGATGAAGACGAGGAATTTCTTTTTTCAATTGATAGGGACACTGAATCATCAAACTCTTCAGATGATGAATATGATGATGCTAATGATGAAAACGGAGTTCATTGATGGATCACACTTATTCAAAATTATGTTGTCTGCTATTTAATTGTTTTAACGTGTTTTGATGAATGTCGGAAAGTCAAAGGTGTTAGTTTTTGAAAGGGAAGAGCAAATGACAGTTTGTAATATAAGTGTAAATGAAGAGAACTTGGAACAGGTGAGGGAATTTGTGTATTTAGGTAGCATGTTCACAGCGGATGGCCGAACGGACAGTGATGTTGAAAAAAGGGTTGGTGCGGGTAACAAAGTGAATGGAGCTTTAAAAGTAGTTATTGGAAACAAGAATTTATCAATGAAAGCGAAAATGGCCGTTCACAATGGAGTTCTGGTCCCAACTCCTATGTATGGAAGCGAAGCATGGAACTGACAGAACAAAGATGAGAGCAGAATAAATGCGGTAGAGATGAGGTCCCTAAGACGTATGTGTGGTAGAACGATGTATGACAGAATCTCAAATGCTGATATTAGGAAGGAATGTAGAGCGAAAGAAGGTATTATGAACAAAATTATGAATGGTTCGTTGCGTTGGTTCGGACATATGGAGCGCATGGGTGAAGAAAGAATGGTTAAAAAAGTATACGTTAACGATGTAAATGGAGTAAGGAGTCGAGGTAGACCGAGAAAAACATGGCATGTCCAAATTAATCAAATATTAAAGGTTGGTCATGTCAGAAGCCGGAAGAATCGACGTGCGTGTATGACTCGATGTATGAATGTGGAGGAAGCTAGAGAGGTGTGCCAGGATAGAGTAGTGTGGCGGTCCATTCTCTCTGCCTACCCCTGCGGAGAAACGGCGTGATGGTTTGTTGTTGTTGTTGTATTAAATTCATTTATTTATAATAATAAAATAATAAGAATGATAATAATCATAATAATAATTCAAACAGTAATTAGAAGGAACAATCATACATAATATAGAGTCAAAAACGATGAATCCTAATATATTAAAGACGATAAACATTATAAGGAAGCAGATTACATTAGTAAGAAAGGGACAAAAATGGAAGGTAGTATTAATATTTTTTTGGTAGATTGTATAAAGGAAAAGTTTTTAATGTACTACATATATACTAAGGGGGAATAAACTGGAATTTGGTTATTTATAACATTCAATTCACGTGCCTTTGCTTTAAAAAATTTCTAATTTATCAAAAAAAAATTTAAATTGTTTGCTATATGCAAAAAAAATGTGTTTTTGGAATTGAAATGATGGTCAAAATTCACACAATGATTCTGTTTTTGTATTAAATGTTGTGTTCATATAACCTCTTCAAAATGATCGACCCGTCTTTCCAATATACACGGCATCACAATCCTCACAATTAATCTGGTAGATTCCACTTTGGTTGAATATATTGTCGCGAAAAAATAAAACACAATTGTGATACATAAAACAAAGTTTTTAATTAACAATTTATAATTCATTTTAAAGTATTAATGCAGGCTTCCACGTGAATTATATTCCATTGTAATTAATATTTTTAATTTTGACTTTTGCACATTTCATGAACTTAATTCATTTTAAGTATTAATTGTAATTCAATAAAAAGGTGAATTAAATTTAGCTAATAAGTTAACACAACATTTATTGATTCTGAGGCGGTACGAAGTTCGTCGGGTCAGCTAGTTATCTATAAATAATTATTTATCTTGTCTATCTCGTATCACAGTTACTCACATCATCAACTATTTTATTGATTTATACAATGCTCTTATGTATGGAAGCGAAGCATGGAACTGGCAAAAGAAGGATGAAAGTAGAATAAATGCAGTAGAAATGAGATCTCTTAGACGAATGTGTGGATACTCTGTGTATGATAGTGTGTCGAATGAAAATATAAGAAGTGAATGCGGTGCGAATGATGGTGTCATGAACAAAATAATGAAAGGATCATTAAGATGGTTTGGACATATGGAAAGAATGAATGAAGAAAGAATGGTAAAAAAATTATATGTTAATGATGTAAATGGAACCAGAAATAGAGGAAGACCGAGCGATCAAATAAATCAAATATTGAATGTCGGCCATGTGAGGAGTCAGAGAAATCGACGCGCATGCATGAAACGATGTATGAATGTTGAAGAAGCGAGAGAAATATGTCAGGAAAGAAAAGTGTGGCAGTCCATTCTTTCTGCCTACCCCTTCGGGGAGACGGCGTGATGGTTAGTTAGTTAGTTAGTTACAATGCTCTGCATTAGAATCCAGTCGCATCCCATTTATTTAAAGATCCATACACACTATAAATTTTGAGACTCTTTTAATGGTGTCTCTCTCTTTTTTTTCTCTTTAAGCAAGCTTCCGTATTTCCCTCGTGAAACAAAAAAGAACTCACATTTAGTATCGCCTTAATTCCGTCGGTATGATATAATGATGCCGCTGAGAACATTCTAGATTCCGGGCGCTACGTGTGAATGGGTCAGATGACTCAAACGCGGGATAAATGGGCCAAGATGCCCGTCTTTAGCTACCGCGGTACGCGCCTATCGCTCGTCAAAAAGTTTTTCCCGCGTCTGGCTCCAGCGCCGCCAGACGGAGCGGGCGCAATTTATACACTCAAAATAATACTACCGAATGACGATGCAATTACGACTAATGCGTTTCCATCGGATGACGATTCTTTGATTTCTATTGTTAAAAGTCTCGTAATCTCCCACCGATTTTTATATTGACCCATTATAAATACTACAAAATATTTGTATTTATTTTTTTATTATCGATTGTAATGAATTTAATCCTTGAATTGTTTAAGAACGGGGTATGACGTACGAAGAAGTTTTTTTTGTGTGTTATCTGTCTCACATGACGTGTCGTTGATCTAAAAAAATATTATTTGTTCAAGTTGTTAATCTGACAAGCGTTTAATGTGCGAGTAATGCATACCTAATAGGTTTTTCTATTGTTTACTTTTTTAGCATTGTATTGTATTATGTCGTTATGCAAGATATCATTGGTGCTGCGTGACGAGAGTTCTTGACTAATTGATTTGATTTCGGCTACGGATAAGATTCTGAAACAAAACTGATAACAAAAATATAAAGTTAAAAATAAATCAATATAATCTACATACAATGTGCAATATACGCGTATATCAAATGATTTACAAAAACCGCAGATTTTTTCTATACTATTTAATTAATTAAATTCCAATAAAACGTATCAAGGGGTTTTTAGTTTTGATTTAGCCAACCGCATAGAATTTTTATTCAAATCAAACTTTGGCAATATTCCAGCCGAAACCGATTGATGAGACATTGGCTACTTTAAAATTAAACAAAAGTTTTTATTATTAATATGAAAATGCGTAGTTTCAATGCATCTTAACGGGGAAAGAACTTTTTTATTTTTAGTAGGTACCATTCACAATAAAAATATTAAAACAGCTACTACCTTATGTCGTCAATAAGGTGAATTAAGGTCTACTGCAGCCTACTTTTGTCCTTTTAAGCTTTTTTTTATAATTTCTAGTGATTTTTTGAAATACTAAGAACATTTATTTTTTAAGATAATTACCAATTAAGAGCTATTAATTTTATCAAACATTTCACTTCGTAGGTCGCTATGTTTTATAATAGTGAGATATGATATTAATTTTAAAATATTCATTATTTCTTAGTATTTTTAGTACTTTTAGCCGTATAATTTTTTTGTGGTGTTTAAAGTGTATAAAGAAAAAGGAAGAAACTGCTGGAGATAGATTTTTTATATATTTATTTGACGTTTACACAGTTTTTTTTCGTATCGTGTATAAACTGTATGTCCTCCCCATACAAGGCTTCGTTCATTATTTTCAGACAGAACAATTTAAAAATTCCACGTAAAATTTCCGGCTCTCCAGCCTCGCGTCGGTAAACATTACCGCCGCGTATAATGAATAAGTGGCTATTCTATTAAAAAAGGAGTATTGAATACCTTTTCTGGATTTCTATTGCCTCGCCTGGTCTCCCGCTACTTCTGAATTACACTTGAGGTAAGTCGCGTCCTTTGTAAAGCCACAGCAAGGGCAGTGGCGCTCCTTGCCATTCTCTGTTTATGGCAAACGCTTTTATTTATATAAATTTAATCATCTTGTCGATTTATGCCGTGTCGTTTGAACAGAGCCTAAAGTTATATTGTATCCTTAACCATACAGATTTTTAACGTGAAATAAAACAAGAGAGACTCGTAGAGAAATATTAGGCCGTTCGTCCTCTCAACCATCACTTCCAAAAATGCAATGATTGGTAAGTTATTTATTTTACTTGGGCAATGATGTAAATGTCCATATTAAAGTACATCGTTTTATTAATTAAAACACCGTGTTTTCCAATTAACCATAAGCTTTATTTTTCTAGTAATATTTCGAAGGTTTTACATCTTCATCATCGGGAAAAAAATATAAAATAATTTTTTTTTACTACAACTCTCTTCTTTCCCTACAACTCTATCTTGTTTTGCGATATAAACTAAAAGCTAATATCGTTCTCTCGATGATAAAGGTGAGAAACCTTCGAAACATTATGATAAAAATTTCACAGTGTGAGAGCATTAAGACAATAAAAAATCATCTTAAATCTATCATATGAGTGTAAAAGTTTGTTTTCTAGAAGTGTTATTATATTTCATATAAAACATTTGACATTCACATAAAACTGACGTAAGTTATTTTTTGTTTTGCGTTCCAGCACTCTTATGGTATGATAGGCCTTTGTGGTAAATAAGTATGAGAGCGTCCTTGCAATTATCTATAATGCTAAATATCTATTTATTATTTTAACTTTTATTCATTTGTCGTCAATAATAAATCGTCGTATTTATCTCTGTGAATATTATCATTTTGTTCTTCCCAATTTTAGCGCTCCATTAGCATCGTTACCATGTATAGTTTTCAAATATATTTGTATGTATTTTTTTAATTTAATGTTTTTCTATTATTTATTTTCTTTCTTCCTTTAATTTATAATTTATTTAAGGAACTTAATTTAGTAACTTTTTCGTTCACTTTCAAAACTGCCCACTTTAGCAATGTTGGCGCGCCGTCTGTGTCCTGTTCTTTTCAGCCGGTGTCCTGTAATTATTTACCTTCTAATTGCACCAAGTGGCGCGGGAGACCTCGTGAGACGTCCTCAACTCCTTACAGGGTCTACCATTATCCCGCGATGTCCTATAGAGCCTCTGCGGTTTCCACGGTTCTGTTTCGATGACAATATTTTTTTAACATCAACAAATACCTTCTAAATATTTATAGTATCTACATCCACGTGAATGTAATATTCTATTGATACGTGTTTTGGTTTATCGTATTAATAATTTCCATTAACTATATTGTGTTGTTTGAATGGTTTTGAAGATGGGTTTTAAGTGCTACAATAGATTACAAATATTTTAAGTGCATTAAATTTTGTTATAATACCTCGCTCATACGCTCATACGAAGAAAAAATAAGTTTCGGAAACGAAGAAGAGATAGCGCATTTCCTAAAGATGAATGTCCCTGAAATTAATAACGGGGTAGTACGAGAGTTTCTTGTTAAGTTTATGTAAAACATTACAGAAGAAATAATGGACAATTTACAAATAATCAAATTTGAAGTATTTTTCTTCACAATAATAGATGAGAAATGTCAAAAATCGTAATTAGACACATTAGAAATATTCGTTCAAATTTCTTTAAAAATTTGCTATGAATACTTTAGATTTTATAATGGCCGAGGAAAACATAGTATGACCAAATCAATCAATTACCAAACGGCGGTCTAACCCGAGAGGTGTATGTTAAGGTAGAGCATTGTGGCAGTCTATCTTCTTTACTTACCCCTCAAGAAAAGGGCGCGTTAATGTTTTTTTGTATGTTGCTTTCGAATAGATGAATGTTTAATACATTAAACAGTTATTAGTCTACTGCTAACTTATAATATAAAGCCTTTTAGCTATTTGTAGTAATTTGTAATTATCTCTTGCTTCTTCGTACGAATGGGAACACGGAAACTGCCCCATAAGGATCGAGTATCTATTCTCATAGATTTATTCAATGTTCTTCAAGTGAGATCAAGATGAATTACTTGCGGGTGGAGTGTGTGGAGTCTGTACCTATCTCTGGATCGAGGGGTCTGCTATAAAATCATCATTCTATTGACACAGCACTTCACTTTATTTTCTTTTTTTAATAAATTCAGTTTGTACAGAGTGGTTTTCTTTTGGTTTCTTAGTTTCTATCAAAGCATGGAGAATAGGTACCTTTAATCAATAGTTAAATTGAACAAAAGTTTAAACGTAAACAATTTTGTCATGTCTCTACGGAAGTTGGATATTTCTTTATAATAGTGTTTCCGCATGTAAGATTTAACTAACTTATAAAAAAATCGTAAATTAATTCCCATTAATCTATGATAACATAATATAGATTATTAACTGTTTAATTTAAAACACCGTTATTTTATCACATTTTTGTTTTATTTTATAAAATTATTTATTAAAACAGCTGTTTTGTCAATCGATTATGGCATTATCAAGTTTTTCAATAAACTATGTTTTAATCACCTCAGTCAATTTTATTTTCTGATGTTGCCAATATTGGTTTAAGAAAAAGCTGTCACACAAATAAAATAAGAAATATTAAAGAAAAATAATATTATATAATATATTAAACTATTATTATGTTTAAGTTCCATAGTGTTCCCGCCAAAACAATGTATTATAAATATAATAAAATATATTCATGTTGTTATTTGAAATTTATATTATATTAAAAATATTTTAAAAGGTTTTGGCTTCGACCGGTTTCGGCAGCTCGCTACCATTTTCTGGGACCAAAGTGGAATTAAACTTAATCTATACTTTAAATTCATTTTTATTTTATTTTATATTGATTATATAAGAGATATTATATAGAGTTCTAAAATTTTAAACTTACGTTAGTTATAAAATATTGTTTAAATTTTTTATAATCACCATATCTTGCATATTTTTTCAGTTGCCGATTTTCTGGCTGACTATTCACAAACAGTTATTGAATAAGTTCAATAGAATATCAGAATTTCTATAACTTATCGGAGGTACGCGCCGATATTATATTAATACAGCTGAAATAATTCTCCACGCTCGTCTTATTAATATGATCTGTATTTACTTTGCTACTGGCAGGGATCGCTGCCCATTGTTGGGCGGCCCTTCAAACTTTATGAACGCCTTCACATCGAATCGGACGATGTTATTTCGAAAAATAATCCTACAGAAACGTTCCCATTAAAACATATCAAATGTTCGTCTTGTTATTGCATTTATCTTTTTCTTTTTTCTACCCCATTGAACAGGGGAATAAATCGCATGGAGTAAATGCTGTAGAAGCTTATAATAATGATAAATTAAATAAGGATTTATTGTATCTCAATAGAGACGAAGATGTAAATTGTTTTTTTTTTTAAATAGAATATGGTAGTCGAGGCGTTTACAGGACTTATGACCTGTCATTGGTTGGGTTAAGCGATCACTTTATGTTAACAACATTCCCCATTCTGCCCTTCTTATGACCACCACGTCTGACAATTTTTTGAAAGATGTATATTTGATACTATGATTAATGATTAACCCGCAATGAGTACAATCCAGTATTTGTCTACAAGTATTTGTATACATTAAAAAATTTTTTTTTTTAATATTTGACATTTAACTAACTAGCAGAACAAATGAAATAAAATTTCTTATAATGAATTTCAATATTGATTTTTAATATAATATTTAATATATGTCTTGTTGCCTGAACAACGCGTGTATAACTCCATATCAATAATGTTACAAGATATATTTTTTTATTGTTCTTAAGATGCCTCTTAGGCCTTTTATTATTCCCGTTGCTACTGAATATATATTTTTTAGATATTGATAAAATATTTGTATTTTGTTATTTTATTTTATATCATTGTATTTTATATTATTTGTTTTAGATTTATTTTGTGGGTGTTGGACGATCGAAGTGTGCGCGGGAGATGCCTATTGGTGGCGATGAGGTTCGCAACCCATCACACCGCGTCTCCCGCGGGGCGAAAAGAGAAGGATGGAGTGCCGCATCAGTAAAAGTGTGACAGTTCATTCTTTCTGCCTACCCTTTCGGGGAGACGGCGTGATGGTTAGTTAGTTAAATATTGATTCTCACGACATGTGATAAGTAACTAGCCTATCG
The DNA here is from genome assembly GCA_022606425.2 of Lepidostoma basale. Classification (NCBI taxonomy): domain Eukaryota; kingdom Metazoa; phylum Arthropoda; class Insecta; order Trichoptera; family Lepidostomatidae; genus Lepidostoma; species Lepidostoma basale. The sequence continues at coordinate 694,052 of JAHDVF020001433.1, read as the reverse complement.
CAATTTTTATTGTCGCGTGAATTCTACCACACCAAAGGCAGTGTAATCTTTTTACACTGCCAATCGCCGGGAATCAATCACGGTACCTTCGGTGTGGCAGTCTTAGCTGTTGCCGATCTGCCACGAAAGCCGCTTAGCAATGGTGTGAAACTCCCTATTATTTTTTTTGTATTTTTATGAACTCAGGACGTTAATTAAGACTGCGGAATTCCATAATGATAAATAAAAATAATTAAAACGTTGTTTTTTCTACTTTTGAGATTATTTTTCTCGACATGTTTCAAAAGTATTGTAAGTTAAACCTTCGAGGCATATCTAGCAAAATAAAAACGTAAGTAGAAATAACATTATTCCAACTAATAACAATTTGTATTTATTCAATGTTGATTCAAATGTTTGTTTTTGAAATATTTTGTTATATTTTATGGAAGTGACGCGTTTCGCCTTGCTAGTGCATAATAAAATAATTTTATAATGCTTTATCAATGCGAAATACGGTACTCAAAACATATCGAAATATAATAGTTCGGAATTAATAACATCAAAAGTAAAATCAGAATCAAAACGTAAATTTCAATTAATAACAAACGATTTTTTAATGCCCTAGAAAGGTGAAATATGTTACTTTTATAAAATATAATAAGTCTATTAAGTTACAAGCACAATTAAATAATTACGACATTCGTGAACATCACAATATTGTACGCGGTTCCTCTTGTTTCATTTATTCATTGGCGTGTAGAAATAATAATAGCGTGCCCTGTTTTCTTAAACTAACATGCGTCGATAATTGAAATGCACCCAAGCACCAAGCATCCCGACTTTTTTCGCAGATTCAATTGGACCCATACAATGGACCCGTCATATTTTACGAGATGATGTTTTTACAATGCGAGCGTACAGAAGGTTTTGATTGTTGTGCTCGATGCTTCGATGCCTCTTTATAACCTTAGGCATTGAGTACATTACACATACGTAATAATGATTTAGACTCTTTTACATGCTCGGTTGAAACAAGATCTGTGCATTTCTCGATAGAGAGTGAACGTACTTTCTTACATTATGAATTATTGTGATTTTATACTTATTACGTTCTTATTGATTTATTGGTGATCCAACAACTATAATGTTGACGAAACGAGAGAAGTTTGTCAAGAAAGAACAGTGTGGCGGTTCATTCTTTCTCCTTACCCCTTCGGACAAATGACTTGATGGTCAGTTAGTTTATTTCATTATTAACATGATTTTTTTATTAAATCAATTCCCTATTTTTTTCGACCTTTTTTGTCAGGTGAAACACTTTTGATTTGATTTTATTGTTAAAAAAATCAAATGAATAATGAAATTCACTCGTAGTAAATTGACACTTATTAGACGTTAGCTTTTGTATATGTTATTCTATCAACTTTAAATTTAAAACAGGCACTGTGTATGTTATTCGCTCCATTGGCAATATTCAACTGACAAAATAATTACGCGCAGATTCCACAAACAACAAGATTCAACATGATTCATCATTTCACCTCACATGAGCCTTACGACCGCAGCGACAAAGTTCTGTTGTCACGTCAGAGGTGACTTTCGTCCGTTAAGGGTTAACTTAGAAGTCCATTCTATTGAAATATTGAAATGCAAATATTTTACGACACGATTTTCAATATTCATATTTATTTTTTAAGTTTTAATTTGATTTATTAACGTTTTTAACGAAAACATAATAAATAAGATTAAATTCACTATTGTCGATTATGGATGGTTATAATAATGACAGTATTTTCTTTAGCGCCATTATATGTAGTAAGAGTTTCATTTGAAAAGCATATTTACACCCTTTTAATCATTATTCTTACACCTTTGTATATTTAAACTAACTAACTAACTAACTAACTAATCATCACGCCGTCTCCCCGAAGGGGTAGGCAGAAAGAATGGACTGCCACACTTTTCTTTCCTGACATATTTCTCTCGCTTTCTCAACATTCATACATCGTGTCATGCACGCGCGTCGATTTCTCTGACTCCTCACATGGCCGTAATTTTAATTCACTAATTTGATGGATTTTCTTCTTCTTCATTCCGTGTCTTGTCAGGTCTCCCCAACGTTGACTATCACCCTTGAGTAGGCCTCCCTGTCCTGGGCAGCTCTCGGATGTTCCTCAGTCAGGAAACCCGCCTTCTTCCAACACCTCGTCGACCCTCAATCTTACCCTCCAAGATTAGATGGAACAGTGTGTACTTTTCGCCTCTCAGAACATGGCCCAAGTAGGACACCTTACGGACTTTGACGTTGCTCAGTTGCTGTCAACTCTGGCTCTATGGAGAACGTTAGTGTTGCTGACCATGTCCAGGAGATGCGTAACATCCTTCGGTGTATCCACGTCTCAAAGGCCTCTAATCGGTTCATAGGTAATATTGACTTTAAGGGTCCATGACTCCACCCCGTATAACAGCACTGACCAAACATAGCATCTGACCATTCTTTGTCGTATGGATTTTAGTATAAACTTTTAATTAAGTCGATTGCAATTTTATTGTAAATTTACAGGGATACCTAGAGGAGTATTTTAATGGCATTTTACAAATATGTCCATGTGTACGTATCTTCCATACGCGCATTGTATTATTAAATACAAAAATATGAAATATGTTTTGAAATTAGATTTTTTTCGGATTCCTTCGTTCATTGTTCAGATTGTTGCTAATAATCCGCACTTTGTCCTGCAAGAAAGGGGATTTCACGTATAATAAGCCGTGTTTATTGTTGTTTGGCCGAGGTATTTTTTACAAACAGCCAACAAAGCCTGTGTCTTATTCCGTTCCTCCACCGGCTCCCATTGTAGCGCTTATTCACGGCCATTTGCGCGCACAAGGAAGGCAAGATTTCTGTATTTACCAGGAAACGATAAAATTCCATTGTGCCATACTGGAATGAAACGCTTCCTCTGCCTTTGTACGCAGGGGCGGATTCCGGGTAGGTAGCTGTCGCGATTGGTCTCGGGGGTTTAGAGTTCAATATTTTATTTTGTATCGAATAATTTCATGCAAATTTGATTTAAGATATTTATCAGAACACGTTCGGTGTATCCTCCATGAACTAAAACAAATCTTTTTATCAATCGTAATTTCAATACCAACAAAATGAGCGCACGACATGGATTAACTTGGGGGTGGGATTATGCAAAATTATATTATAGTACGCCCTAGAAGTTGTCGAAGCCTTAATAATTGGGTGACAACTAAATTGTTTGAGCTAGTGGCGAAATTTCTAGTATACATATAAGCTACGATAAAAAGTTTGAAACCTTTTTAATTGAAATTGGCTGACAATAGCGCTTTATTTCTTTGACTATCGTCGACTCTTAGGGGGTACTATAATCCTAAAAATTCTCTCCCCGAAGTCAAATTTCCATGTTGTGCGTTCTCCATGTAAGTGATGAGCGAAGTGATTACGTAAACGCGCAGGGGACGAAACGGGGGTGTATTCTCGTGTTTTGTAACTGCTTTTAAAATATCTGATATTGCCTTTTTCACATTCACGTTGGCACCGCATGTGCACTAATAAAATGCAAATGGATCCCACTATAAAGTAAGCACATAAAAAGCTTAGAAATACTACCGTGAAACATTTAGCGCTCAGCTGAGCACAACCGACCAATATAATGCTTAAATAAATATAGCACACAGTTGGTTAATCTAAAAGTTCGTTGACATTGTGATTTATTCCTTTATTGTACGCTATTAGTGATGGACGGGCTATAAAGTGGCTTTAATTTTTTATCATTACCCTAAAGTGTATTATATAATTTTCCGTTTCAGTATTGTAATCAAAATATCGTTAAAGTTAATTTGTAGGAATATTTTTTTTCAATTGTGTTGCATATGAGTAACGTTTTAAACTGTTGATGATACTGCAATGTATTACAAGTTTTTATGACAGTTATAAACTGCCATTGGACAAAACAAACTTGAAGGTGCTCTACTCTTTTTTTAAATATTTTCTTCACGTAGATACCTCATCACGTGATCGGTATCGACAGGCTCCATGGCACCAGTCTGTTGATGCCAGCGAGCCTAGCGAAATCGGCCGCTGTCAAAATAAAGACTTAAGTGGAAGTTTGGTGTAGAACCATGTTTACCACCCCTGATACTCGTATATAAAGGACTCGGTTCGTATTATTTCATTATGACAAAATGAAGTTGTAGAAGATTTTGTATACCTTGGCTCCACTATCAATAAAGTCAATGATGTTTGAAGAGATAACAACAAGTATAACAACAGATAAAACATTATTCTCTCTGCTACGGGTGTTCAAGTCAAGAAGTGTCCATAGAAAGATAAAATCACCCTGTACCATCATACTTATCAGAATGGTGGTACTGTTTGTATACGATGTTTTTTTTTAAATACTTCCACTTTTGTCTTTATTTCGACAGCGACCGGTTTCGCCAGGCTCGCTGGCATCGACAGACTAGTGACACTATTGCAAACTGGGTGTGAGGTTTGGACGCCAACGGCCAAGTCTGCTGAGATGCTGGACATTATTAAGAGGAGAGTGCTGTGTAAAATCCTGGCTCCCGTGAATGATGAGAAACTTGGATTGTTAGATATATTGATGAGCTGTACAACATTTATAAAGCTTCCAAGCTTTTTGTCTACTTCAGACTAAATACATTGAGATAGAGGGGACATATACAGAGAGCACTATCATCGCGGATACCAAAAAGGACCTTAGGTAGAAGATAAAATACCCAGGAGGTAAAATAATAGTTGGTAGATCTAAGATGCGATGAGAAGATGATATGAAAGAATGCATCTCAACTACTAGAAGCGTCTAACTGGAGGGTTTTGGCTGATGACAGAGAGTTGGTGGTAATGGAGGCCAAAGATCAATAGGGGCTATAGTGTCATTGAAGAAGAAGAAGAGAGTTAGCCTTGTAAGAAAGACAAAGTAAGCGAAAACTCTGTGAAATGTGACAGAAATAAATAAAGGCAAAGTGAACATGTTTAGATCGTTCTCCCGATGATGAAGGTATAAAGCCGTCGGGAAAAATAAAGTGGAAAAAACAGTGTTTTAATTTTAAAAAAAATCGTAAAAAATGGTCTTGATATGCAACTATAATATGAGTATAACAAATTGTATACTTTATTCAACATTGTTTGAAACCTATAGAATTGATATTTGCGCCTACAGTATTTATTTAAAATGTTCAAATAAAACGTAGCTTTCCATGCTTTCGGCTCCTTTTGAAGAATAATATGTTTTTTTTTTATTTGTAAAACATTGAATGGATCACAATTTGGAAAACAATAGATATCTATCACATAATATAAACAACGATTACCTGATTGCTGGTGTCAGATGCTGCTCCTATGACTATAAATCATTATCAAAGCACCCTTGGGGTAAATGAATTTTTCAGGAAAATTAGCCTAATTATTATTGTATTAATATCTCCATATTCGTGCAGCATGTCTTAAATTAAGTATTTTATAACACGATTTATTCATACTATACACGATTGAATGTGATAAAAACATCACAATCTTTACGCTGTACGCAAGGTGGAAACTTTGAATCTTTTTTTAATTCTATTTATTTTTTTGTTCTTTCGTCTATAACTGACGGCGGAGGATATAAAAATAACGTGTTTATTTGACGGGTGTTTGGGTCTCGTGGCGCGTTCCACTGATGGAGATCGTTTCGTCCTATCACGATCCGTGAACCTCCATACGAATCCATCAGCCTCCCCGTCCGACCTCCCGATGGGAAGGGATGAAGAGTGTTAGCCACCCGTGAAGCGAAGCACACCCTTTATTTAGACAATATTATGAAGTATATCCAGGGTTGCTCATTGTACCAATATTTTCAAACATTAGGCGATTGTGTAATAAATCTGTACATGGTTGTGTCAAATAGTTTTCTAAACAAAATAATGAAATGGTCATTAAGATAGTTCGAACGCATGGAAAAATGAATGAAGAAATAATGGTAAAGAAATTATATATAAACGATGTATACGGAGCAATAATAGAGAGAGACAGAGGAAAACGTAGCAAGATCAAATCAATTAAATATAAAATGTCGGTCACATGAGGCATTGAAGGAATTGACGTGCGTGCATGACACTATATATTAATTTAGAGGAACCGAGAAAAGTAAGTCAGGATAAAACAATGTGGCGGTTTATTATTTATGCTTACACCTTCGATAATTATATTAGTTAGATAGATAGTTCTTCTAGGTATTTTATATACTTTTTTTTTACTATACTTGTACATTTATTGAAAAAAATTTATTCATTGTGATTTTTTTTAGTTTTATTACTCATCTGCTTTGATTATGCATTATAATTTAAACGATATGGATCTTACAGCGTGTTTTTTTGTTCTCTTCTGGCAACCCTGGTTGAATACATCTCGTATCGCCGCCGCATCGCATGTTATGCGGTGCAGAAATTAACAAAAGTCACACTTAGAATCATGAAAAATGAAATATTTAGTTTATCTTTCATAGATATTTCTACCCGCCCTGCCGTATATCATCCAATCTTATAATATAGACGGGTTTGCTTTTGTTATACACCTGCACGTCGTTTAGATTTATATAAATATTATAAGACACATCAGCATATTAAATTCTTCTATTCAAGAGGTCTTTTTGATTTCGTTGGTTCACATATTTGTGCCTTTGTTTATTTGATCGATCTCTTTGGTATTTACAATAACCCATCCGTTGATCTTTTTTTTTTAATTTCGAAGCTATTGAACTGTGACATATGTTAATATCCACGATTTTATTTAAAGTTAAGAAGAAACATAAGGCCGATTGTTCATTGTTTCTTGAACAATGATGTTAAACTCCATATAAAATATTTAATACGAATGTATACGTTAGTTTTGTTGTCAATGTTGTTATGATTTATAGAAGAAGAAGAATTAAATCACTTCAAGATATCATGTTCTGCCTTACTAATCTACTGTTAAATGCATCATTTGTTGAGGCAAGATGAAACATGTTTTTCTCAGAAAATATAATAAAATAAGTTTTTTTCTTCCTTGATTTCTTAAAAAAAAATAGTAACACTACGGATTTGAATCAATGGAATTAGATTTTATTTTATAATCTTCAATATGAGCAGAAATAGCTCCAATTATTATGTAGAATAAATCTGGTCGGGTCTAGGCTTTAACCCAAGTCTCTAGGATCAGGAGCCAAGTGTTCTGTCCCTAAACCACCATGAATTAAGGCTGGTTCATTCATGATGATATTTACCATAGTTCGTTCTCGTAGCGATGTATCATATTTTACTACAGTACATTCATGTCTTTTTATTATTGGTTGTTAAAATTTAAAAAAAAATTCCTTTGACCATACAACTCTTGAAGAGTTTTAGCCTCTTCAATTCATAGTTTTTATTGTTTCCTGAACGATCATGTTAAACCCCATGTTAAATAATTAACACGAATGAAAACTTCTGTTTTTTAGAAGTTTTATTGTAATGTATTTTAGGGGAATGACATGTTTCGCCTCACTGAGGTATTATCAAATGCATATGAATTCTTAGTGTTATTCCGCATATTATTCCAATTTGCCGAGTGCTGTGTCCCGCACCACGCCCTCGCCAAATGTCCGCGAAATGCCGATGAGCTAGTACTTACCCAGATTTTTTCCACTTAACGCAATGCTGGCATTCCATCTGCATTGTTTGGATTCGCCGCAGCGTGTTGCCGCCCGCCGCAGTCCCCCGCGTGGCGAGGACTAAAACAACCGAATAAAACGAACATAAAAACTGTCCTAAGCATGAAATGATCGCCCGTATGGTGTCGCCGGCTTGAAATATTGCCCCAAATTGTCGCCAGGTGACGTGAAATCGGATATTTGATCGCCGATAAATTACGCTTTATCTCTCGGTTGCTAAAGGCTCGAGCACACTTTTCTACTTACGGCCAATGAGTTCGTTGTTCTGTCTTGCGCCCCCTATTCGAGGAAGCAATCAGTCGTCTGGTCTAAGCCGTAAATTGTTTAACGTCTTTTGTTCACGAGGCTCCCTATTAGCGACCATCAGATACCAAGATGGCTCTATTCATGCTTTGTGTTTAACTTTTTCAACTACCGGGATAGACTGTTGTTAATTTGTCAATAAACTATGTTAAAAGTCAAGTTATTTATACATCTTGATAATATGACTAGAGTTAGTTTATCCTTGAAATTTAACTAACCTATTTAAACAAGTTAATTCATATACTTATCTATCATCTAATGTTAATATATAATAGATTAAAACGTTTCCTTTGTTGAAGTTTTATATTAAATTATGGGAATGACATGTTTTGTCCAGACAAAAGCCAGCCAGCCAGCTAAGCCAGCTAAAAGAAAGGCCATCTAAGGCATTGTCACATCTCAAAATGTAATAAAACTTATAGAAAACAGACGTTTTCTTTAACGGTCACATTTAGATTTTTAGATTTAAAACACGTCTTAATGCGCCCTTGAGGTGATTACATCACAAAAACGGCGCTTTAAAAGTTAGCATGTTATTATTATTATTATTATTATTAAAGATAGGAAGTGAATGCAGTGCGAATGAAATCATTATGACCAGAAGAGTGAAAGGTTCATTGAGATGGTTTAGATGTAACGTGATCAATCATTTTAATATTAAATGTTGGCCACGTGAGGAGTCGAGTAAATTGACGTACGAGTATGTGCATGACACGCAGTGGCGGTACTCCCATAGAAGCCCAGAAGCCCGGCTTGCGTAAGAAAATTTGAATCAAAACCTCTTTTGGCTTACAGAGGTTCAGTTCTTGTGGCTATTCCTCTTACGTCTAATGGGAACGCCGTTAGAAGGTGATTTGGTGGGTTGTTGGTTTATGCAGGGGCATGTTTACTTAGATTTGGGGGTTTTGATTCAAAATTTCTTACGCAAGCCGGGCTTCTGGGCTTCTATGGAAGTACCGCCACTGATGACACGATGTGTGAATGTTTAGGAAACGAGATAAGTATATCAGGAGAGAATAGCGTGGCGGTCCATCCTTTTCGTACACCACTTCGGATAGAGGACGATGGTTAGTTAGTTATAAGTATAAATTCTAAATCGTTTATTCCTTCTGTCCTGAAACTTGGGATAGAAAAAGTAATCTCTAAATTATATTGTGAGGCCATTAAATATTTCTGTTACCTTAGAAATCCAATTTTAATTGTTCCAAATTGCATTATAATCATAGCAGTCCCTTAACCGCAGCCTAAACGGGTTGGTCAGAAATAATGGCGTCCGTCCAACCCTCTGCCGTTGGCAACCCTTTCGGCGCAACATGACAAATTATCTCCCATTTGACGGTTGCATTACCATTGTGACGGCTCGTCTTTGGGCGACCAGAAAGAACGCGTAGAAAAAATATTTGCCTCCAGAAATGAGGAGCGAGGTATTTTTTGTGTTTGCGGCGAGGGACGCCATTGTTTGACAATGATGACTGTACCAAAAATATAAACATTAGACCCGTATGAGAAATGGACAAGCGGACCATGACTTTTGGTTTTACTACAACAGGGTTCCCACAAAATGAAATATTACATAAGTTCGCATGAAGCACTTAATTCTTTAATTGTTGTGTAATATTCAAAATAATTATGAAACCCTTTTTATATTTAAAAAAAATATTTTTGACAGTTAAAATGTTCAATTGAACATATTTTTTTAAACAAAATTAGAAAGTTTATTAATATGTAGTTTATTTCTATAACCTTGACGAATCTCCGGCGGGTAGGAAACCGGTTGATTCGTTAAAACAAATGAGGTGTAAAAACAAAATATGAATGTTATTCAATTTTTTTTTTAATATTACAGTTATTAAAAAATGGTATTTGTTGTTTTGACAGACGTTTTATTATATTATAAAGCGAAACATCTCATTCCCATAAAATGTATTATCAAACTTCTAGAAAACGAACATTTTAACCCATATTAAAAATATTTATTTACTTCTATTTGCTAATCATGGATTTATAGGTTACTCATTAGTTTTAAATCATTTATACCTGTGTGTCCCGAGTAATTACCCTAGAAAATACATGGATTATTTCGATGTCCGTATTATAACCCAAAGTCTTTAAATTTTTTCTCTTGTTGAAAGGAATATCGCTCTACTACCTAGAACTGTTAAATAAAGGTAGAGTGAATTCATAACATATTAGTTTAGACCAGTGCCAAGAAAATATATTCAAATAAGTTTTATTATTTATTGTTTCTTGAAAAATTATGTAAAACTCCATATTAAATAATAAATACGAATAAAAACGTCTGTTTTCTGGAAGTTTTATTGAATTTTATATGAATGACATATTTTTTCTGTCTAAAGCTACATTTGATAATGCCTTAGAAAGGCTGTCTGCCTGGCGTCCAAATAAAAAATAATAAAATTTCTAGAAAACAGACGTTTTCTTTTGTATTATTAAAATTTTATAACTGTTAATTCAAAAACTTTGTTTTATATCACAATTGTATTTATTTTACGACAGCTGTTGTTTCATCAACCAATGTTGATATCATCAGGTGTTACAAAAATAATGTTATTGTTGTAACACCTGATGATGTCAACATTGGTTGATGAAACAGCTGTCGTAAAATAAATACAATTGTGATATAAAACAATGTTTTTGCATTAACAGTTATAAAATGTTAAAGTATCATAGTGTTTCGGCCAAAACAATAGACTATTTAATTAAAATTTTATTATACTTAAAAACACAAGTCTATGTTGTAGCTGTCATTAACGGTTTATTCAATATATAATCAAAGATGCAGTGAAGTTATATTTTACAATTTGATACAAAGCCATTAATTGGTGGTTTGACGTATTTAAAAATAATACAGTTTGTAATATAGCCCTGAAGAAGCTCGCTACAGACTGAAACCGGTTGGCGTTACTAACTCAAAAAATGTGATTTATACTAAGTGAAAAAGCGTTGCATTTAATTCATATTTTTCAATTAAGAAGTTGTTGCTAATTGTATTAAAAATGTAGTTTGTTAGTCAACCCTGATTACGGTAAATCCGGGTCCCTAGAACAGGCTCAGGATCTTCTAGGAACACCGTCGGCCGTCCCCTCTCACAGGGCGTGAAAGTAATAAATGGTTAGGCAAAGAACATAGGGACCGAGGAATTCATTCTGTTTGTCTAGTTTTGTGCCGGTGTGATGCTGTAAGTCATCGGGCGACAGCAACCCCTCTGTTTACTTAATAGCGGACAATGCGTATTGATTGTGTCAATAGCCATCGAAGTATATGCACCAAATGAACATAATTTTAAGGTGATACTTAATCATGCCACGATGTATGAATGTTGAGAGAGTGTGGCGGATCATTCTCTCTGACTACCCTCTCTGAGAGAAGGGTTGATGGTTATTTAATTAGTTTACTTCTTGTTTCCATACGCAATGGAAATATTGTTTATTAAAGTTTCTCGTATTAAACATTATGTTAATTATTACGAATGTAAACACATGTTTTCTAGAAGTTTCATTACATTTTATGGGTACGACATGTTTCACCTCGCTAAGACGTTATTAAATGTTGATAATGCTAAAGATTTGATAATGCCTCAGCAAGGCAATACATGTCATTCCTATAAAATTTAATAAAATATTTATAGAGCAGATGTATTCATTCGTATTAATTATTTCATATGAAGTTTTACATGATTGTTAAGAAACAATAAATAAAGATTGTTTTTTTTATTCACTACGGTAATGATGTAAAACTTTATCTTCAGCAGGATATTTTGATTCAAGATAAAAAATGTTATATACTTATTACTTTTATGATTTGAAGACTTGTCTCATTGACACTGAAACAAATGTTTACTTTTAATAAACTTCCAGCCAATTAGGTAGAGTAGATAGGTTTAAGTAAATCTATATAGTTTTACAAGGTAAACCCTTTTCAACTATGTGACTTTAACGCAAAGATAAACTAGAAACCTACGGATAACATTATTTATATAATATTCAAACATTAGTTTGTCATGATATTGTAAACATATGTACATTTATAGTAAAATTCAAATCATGCAACTTGAACTTGACGAATATGTTGGTTTTTATGCAACCACGTGTGTTATTTATAAATTTAACCTCATATATCTGTACAATATTAAACAATATTTTATTCAAACCATTATTCACTTTGGGTTTGCGTTCTTATGATTACGATTGTTTTTAGAATTCAGATTAAAATATTTTAATAATTGCAACCAGAAAGTTTTTTTTTAAATCAACTGATGTCATTATCCCCACAAAGAATTTAAAAGTTTTTCGGTCAAAGAGGGCGTTTTCCCTTAAATTTACATTTTTTTCTTGTCTGAGACGGGAACCGATTAATTTCGAACCCCTCTTTGCCTTTTCACATTGAAAAGAAAAGGAAATTGTTCGCTTAATAAAAAGAAACTCATTTTATATAATAAATTAAAATTTGTGAAGGTATCTTTTTGTCCGAAACCAATCGCGAAAGAACACCTACCATGAGTCGTAAACTTTTGGTTTCTTTACATTTATTCGCAGGTAGTAATAACGCGCGTATGTTTCCCACGCATAAAGCTAAACTTATGACTTTAGACTGTCTTATGTCCAGCCAATTGGGTTGTCTAAAACCGTAAAACCTGTGGAGTCATTTTGCCTTATTAGACTATTTTTAGTGCTTTACTCGATATTTTTATGTCATTCATTTTAATATTTCACAACGGTTTTAAAAATCAGCAATAAAATCGAAATAAATGGTGCTCTTGGTTTTTTAGTATTGTTAAGTTAGTAATAACTTACTTGGTTGATATCAAGATGTCACTATTTTTACTATTAATAATAATATAACAATAATTAGGTTAATTTGTAAAGCAGCGTTAAACATATTTTTACGAGTGTTGAAATCTCGAGTAAAAATACTAAACGCAACAGATATAAAATGTCTGAAACATATTTTTTTTATTAATTTTGTTGTTAAGGAAAAAAATGCAAATGAAATTATAATCACTTTATTCAATACAATGTCATGTCAATATAAGATTGCAAATCAAATTTTCTCTAGTTAACCATCGTGGACGTTAAGAAATATTCTAAACTAGATCATCTCGAAGATTGACAAAGTATTTCAGGGTAGTTAGTGGATTTTTCGATAACACAGCTATTTTAGAGAATATCCATCTTTAAATTCCTATTGGATTTCTTCGACAAATATTGCTTCATCTCAATTGAATGATGATGCTGAAATTAAATTCAAAGCAATCAGACAAATAAACATTATCACTTTACATTTCGACATTTCATATCTACGAGCATTGTTCAGCGGGTAAATTCCTCTATTCAATTGATTATTCTTACTTTTAAACGTCCGACCATCGATTTTGTGATCCAAGTTGATATACAAATCTTAATTATCTCTGATAGTGTTATATGTTTGTATTGTCACATTTTACAAGTATACGAGTAAACGAGTGAAATAAATAAAATATTTTGTATGATTTTGTAAAAAATACAAAAAAAAAACTTATGGATTGTGGTGTGAATATGTTTAATAATTGCGTAGATTTTCATGGTTAGTAGTATTATGTATTTTTGGATTATGGGAAACTCCGTGTAGCTCGTCTCTCCGGACCGACGTTTCTGAGATCGTTGCAGTCTCCATCTTCAAGATGGTTATGGGTAATGCATGTTTACCTCCTTCTACGCTGTTCCGGAGAGACGAACTACACGAATTTTCCCGAAATCTCAATACGTATGTATATGTTTGTTTCGTTAACAGAAAGATGACCAGAAATAAGTCTAGGAAGATAGAGAAAAACATAGTAGCTACGCCAAGTTAATCAAATACTTAAATAATATAGAAGGTGTATTGAAATTGTTTATAGTTTTCAACGATGAAGTAAATATATTTTAATTATTAAAAACATTTTTTTTTATGCTTAATGTACTGACTTCTGATTTCCGTTTTGATTATCTATACATAATTGAACTCTTTTTTGTCAATCATTATTAAAGTAAAGCCCTTTACACTTGTTTCTTACACTTTTGAAATCATTATTTACAATTTCACGGGATGTCCTTATATTTCAGAATAGATTCGTAACACGGTCTAAGGATATAGGACACGGAGAAATATTTACAATACCTGCTTTGTTCAGCCCAGTGTTTGCAATCAGAGGCGTATCCTTGCCATTAGTACGGTAGTTGTAAGGACGAACTCAATTCAAAGGACCATCTTATAAGCTCAAAACTTCTACAATTATTTATAGTCCGTTCGTTTATGAAATGGCAGTAAAAAATTTGACACGCATTTAAATTTTTGAGCACAATAATATTAAAATAGCAAAAATTTTAATAATTATAGAAATCAACTATTTATGTATATTTGTAAGTTTCAATCCTAGTTTCCCGTTACTTTCTGCATTTGGTATACAACAGGTTATTTGAACCTAATTACTGTTTGAATCTTTTTAGCTATTGATTCACATGTGAGAGGTAGCTAGTCTATCGCCATTTTTATTGTCACGTGACCAAAGTCACTGTGATATTTTTTCACACATTGTCGGGAATCGAGCCCGGGACCTTCGGTCTGGTAGTCATAGCTGTTACCACTCTGCGAAAAATATTTATACATAAAATAAACTAACTGACTAACCACCACGCCGTTTTCTAAGATACAGATAAAATGTCTCTATTATGATGACTAATTGAAAAATATTATTTGTTTAATAAATATGGCAACGTTGACATTTTGCACCTTAATAATATAAACATTACATTGAATTAATTTAAAAAATTCGAATTAAAAAATCAAAAAAGAAAAGCTCACATTATAAAACATTAATAAAAATTTACTTGCAAATCGAATTATTGAAATACGTTGAAGATCCCGTCGTCATACAATCATAATTATATAACGATAACCCATAATACTTCACCTCTTCCCCCTTTCATTTTGCATATAAATAACTATTTTGTCTTATTTTATTATTTAAAATGTTACCCCGAAGAAGGACGTCTGCTGTCCAAAACGTGTTTCTGAAATATTTTATTTTGATATTTGAAACTTCATGGTTTCAAATATCAAAGCGTTGTAGATAACCAAAATAAAAGTATTTTTTTAGATGTATTTTTTAGTTAAAATCCATTAGAGTTCGTGTCTTCAACCGGTTTCTGCAGCTCGCTGCCATATTTTGGACCAGAAATGCAAAAAAGTTTTCTTAAAATACAATATTTTTCAAAAGTTATTTGAATGTTCATTTTAATTTATGTATATGGAAACATATTTTTTTGCTACATTTTTTTAATCCCTATTTTTATCAATGTGTTTCGTGTAACCTTTTAGGAGTAATTATATATTTTGCCTATCAAGAAATACCATTTAACAGTACAGACATTAACGATATCGATCAATTTACGTTAGGAATAAGGTATTTTTAAAAGTACGTTTTTTTTACTTTTTCAAGATGAATTAATTGAAATAGAAGGTATACTAAGGTATATATCACTTGTCTTTACAAGCCGGAATTCCACTGAAAGTTTAATTATTTTTTGATAGTGGATAAAGTAAACATGTGTTATTTTTACACTTAATTTCACAAAACTAATGCTATAATTGTTTTTCATAAGTCTGAGGGACAAAATACCCATACCGAAAATCAGACGCTGGACAAACTTGTCGAAGTGATAGACCGTGTTGCCAAAATGAGGTAGAAATGGGTAATTTTACCAGACAGGGAACATAGAGGTGGGCACCCAGAATCTTGACATGGAGACCATCAGTGGGAAAAAGGAGCATCGGTCGACCCCAAGAAAGATAGGCTGTCAATATAATCCCTGTTGGGGGAAGACGATAGATGAAAGTCGCGCGAAGAGGCCTGCATCCAGTAGTGGAGCAGGCCTTTTAGTGCAGGAATAGATAATAATGCTATGATTTATCAAAACGGATACACTCACAGTATCAGATCACCAGTAAACTAAATATAACAGATCGCAAGATCTACAAAAAGCCTATCCCAAAAAGCTAAGATGGCAGTGCATAATGGTGTTTTTGTGCCGACCCTTATATGTGGAAGTGAAGCATGGAACTGGCAAAAGAAGGATCAAAATGTAGAATAAATGCAGTATAAATGAGATCTTTAAGACGAATGTGTGGCAAATCTGTATATGATAGTGTCAAATGCAAGTATAACAAGCGAATGTGGTGCAAATGAAAGTGTTATGAACAAAATAATGAAAGGGTCATTAAGATAGTTTGGACACATGGAAAGAATGAGTGAAGACAGAATGGTAAAGAAGGTATATGTTACCAGCGTGAACGGAGCTAGAAATAGAGGAAGGCTGAGGAAAACGTGGCACGATAAAATCAATCAAATATTAAATGTCGGTCACGTGAGGAGTCGGAGAAATCGACGTGCGTACATAACAAGATGTATGAATGTGGAGGAAGCGAGAGAAATATGTCAGGACAGAACAGTGTGGCGTTCCATTATTTCTGCCTACCTTTCCGGAGAGACGGCGTGATGGTTAGTTAGTTAGTTAGTTAGCAAGATCTACATAGAGGGGAAGAAGAAGAAGGATGCACTAACATAACAATCATTCGGCTCACATTGATTATTACACGTTGTATGAATCTCTCCGCTCTTATGACTTTTTAGATTTCTTAATCAATAAACGTGTTGTGACTAATAAATGCAGTTACTGGATGCGTCGTTCATTATTCCATCGAACGTACTAGCTAGGATTCCCGTCCGATCAAGAATCGAGCCGTTCTCAGGTAAAAATAACTTTTTAAACGTTTCTATTTTTTGCCTCGGCCGTAATCTATCCTCCCCGAGGCTCCTACCCCTGTTATTATAAAGGCATCGGCCCAGCGAGGCCCGTCTGTCCATTATACCGGCCGCCTGGTATTGTTCCGCGGGCCCGCGCCCAGCGCCCAGCGTCATCGCCCCGGCTTTCCTCAGTCTCCGCTCATTCGTGCGAACTGACAGAGATTACCAACTTATCTCGCGCCCGATCTGCTTAGCAACATTCAGTTACTTTCGAATTCCTGCGTGTGAATAACAAACATATATGTATTTGCCTAGATTTAGACGGTTGGTAGCAATATGTTTTTTGGATCTTGAGTATATCCAAGTAATTTGTATTTCCCCACCAACGTTTCGGAGATCACTGCAGTCTCCATTTTCTGGGTAGTTACGGTATTAGTATAACTAACCTGAAGATGGAAGGTACAACGATCTCCGAAACGTCGGTCGATATAGACAATATACACAGATTTATCCGAGATTTACATTTCTTCTTCTTCCTCAGCCTATTCCCGTCCACTCCTGGACAAAGGCCTCCTCCATTCGCTTCCATGTCACTCTGTCCTGTGCAGACTGTATCCTGGTTATTCCGACGTGTCTGTTCAAATCATCATTCCACCGTAGCTACGGTCGTCCTGCACTTCTTTGATCAAAGCTTCAAAGCATTTTATGATCATATTTTGTCATATGAATTATTTATAAAACGTATTAAAATTGTCGCGACGGCTGTTTCGCCACCAAATGTTCGGAACATGACTGATATTGTTTGTAATACCTGATGATGTCATGAATGGTTAGCGAAACAGCTGTCAGAATTTAAATAAATAAATTATGATATCACAACAGTATTCAGCCAAGAGTTCCGTCTTCTCCCCACACCTCGACGACCCTCTATTTTGCCCTTAATGATCAGCAGTTCGTACTATTCTCCTCTAAGCACATGGCCCAGGTAAGACGCCTTCTGGACTTTGATATCAGTCAGCAATTGTCTATCTATTCTTGCTTTTTGCAGCACAACAATATTGCTAACAATAACGGTCCTTGGAATGCGTAGCAGAGTGCTGATTTTGGGGGTCCATGACTCCACTCCATACAAAAGCACTGACTGTTAAACATGTTTAAATTTCTTTTTGTGAAGCACTAGTTAATTTTTAGAAATAAAATTTCAAAAATTGAAATGAAATTTCTTCATTTCCTCTGATCACAATTCATATTGTATCAATTTATACTTCGTTATTACGTATTGTTATTACGTACGTTGTTTATTATTAATTTTTACTTTTCGCGACAGCTGTTTTATAATTTAACACTTTGCCAAAACAATGAACTATTTCGTTTATACTTCATTTGATTTTTTTTGCTTTGTTTAACTTGTCATTGACTTATTTAAAAACCTCAACATGATCATTCAAATATATTATATTTTATACTTTGAGAATTAAAAAAACAATGTTTAAACCACTTTTTAATAAAAAAAATATTAAAATACACGACATGTTTAGGAGGATACCTCCTCCATTTTCAGGTGTAAAAATATAACAAAAACTAAACAAAAAAAACTTGTGTTTTTGTTATATTTTTACACCTGAAGATGGAGGAGGTATCCTCCGAAACATGTCGTGTACTTTAATATTTTTAAAAAGTGGTTTAAACAATGTTTTTTTAATTCCCAAAGTACATTACTATGGAATTCCACAGTGTTAATGCCTTAAATTTCAATAAGTATATTATATTTTTATGATAAAAACCAATGGACATATTAAAATCTTAAATATTTGGCTTTAGTAATCTGTTATAACTATAGCGTGTCTCCATTTTCATTTTCTTGCGATAACTTGCAGCCTGTTGAGGAGGCCTGCTCAATTATAATGTATCGGGGAAAATAATAGTTCACCTAGATTTATGATTTCGGAGATGTGGAAGAATTTAAAATCGATTAAAGTAATTGTTTAAGCCGATTTAATTTCCTTCTAGAATCATCTTATTAATGTCCGCCGGAGTCCTAATTATATCTCGCTTAAACGGTCCTGTCTGCCCACAGCCCACGTAATATTTGGTTTCTGATCGATATAATCATACGTTGGGCCATTTTATTATTTATCAACATGCCTAAGTATGATCTTAACTGTTTAATTCGGTGCCCGTCCTTGATTATATTCATTTATTTCTCTATAATTTCATATTATTTACATCGGAAAAGTTTACAGTTATATGCAGAAAAAATGTGCGTTCCTTTTTTTATTATTGCAATTAAGACTTCACATTTTTATTTACGAGTATTTAAAGAAATTGAATCAGCTGTTTATAATTGCATTTAAAACATTTATAGAATAGTGGAATTATATTATTATTTTGTTGACTCGCTCTTTATATCATGACAGTATGAGTCAAATCGATGTAAAGAGTATTATAGCTATCATAGTGATTCTCGTGACATGTGATAGGTAGCTAATCTATGACATCAGACCAAAGACAGTGTGACAATCACACTGCCCTCGCCGGGAATCGAACCCGGAACCTTCGGGGTGGCAGTCAATGCGCTTACCACTCGGCCACGAAGGTCGAAGGTCATTATGGTAACTGTTGTTTCTAAATTAGTTATTGTGAATAATGATGATGGTATTTTTTTCTTGGAGTGAACCATAACATTCTAATAAAGATATCTTTCTGTGTTCATTGCTGGTCTTCAAAGCAAAAGTTGCGATGTCTATTGTTTTGAACCCTCTTTTTTGCTTCTCTCCTATGTATAATTTTATCATTTCTTATTGTATTTTTGCTTTTAAACTTTTTTCAATTTATGTCAATTTAAAATACATTCATGTAAATATAGTAAACGACACCACCTTTTGTTTGCTTATAGAAGCTCATTAACGGAGGTAAACTTTATCTAAAAATAAATAAATGACAAATGTATCTATGTTACAGGCT
Organism: Lepidostoma basale; assembly: GCA_022606425.2. Taxonomy (NCBI): domain Eukaryota; kingdom Metazoa; phylum Arthropoda; class Insecta; order Trichoptera; family Lepidostomatidae; genus Lepidostoma; species Lepidostoma basale. Next base: position 674,303 of record JAHDVF020001433.1, on the reverse strand, counting down.
GAAAGTTAGATAAAATCTTATATATTGTATAATCCACATACGTACTTGTTCCTTTTTTCTGATGAGACTCATATATTATATAATGCCATAGTTCCAGCTACTAGAAAAACTTTTTCATTAAAAAACATCTCCGCGTACGAAATACAAAATTAATTTCACAGATTTTTTATTCAGTTAATATTCCAAAAATTATCATTCGGTTTTTTATTTCAGTTGCTGTTATTTCATCTATTTTCTAGAAGTTGTATAATATTTTAGAGGAATAGCATGTTTCCACTTGATAAGGTATTATCAAATGTGATAATAATCGTGCCACGTTTTTCTCGGTCTTCCTCGGTTTTACATCATTGTTCAAGAAACTGTAAATCTGCTATAATAGAACTTGCAAATCCACACTACATTTACACAGGGTAATTAATAACTTGATTTCATTTAGATCTTCCGTAAGGAAATTGTGTGAATGTTTATTTGTGATATGGATCGCGGTTTCATTTAGGCCCGCATCGGATTCCACACTTCCGTAAATGCCGATGCCAGTTTGACACTTCCAGCAATGGCATTATTGCCACACAAAGAAGGTCCTGCCGGAATGCGCACGTTTACACTTCCCGCGAAACGTACTAGTATTATTGTAACATCGACAAAGGTCTGTTGGGCAGTGTAAACACGGCAATGAATAAGGATACACCATGCACCGGGCACTTATCAAAAGGCGAGGCAGAATAATGCTTTTATGTGAATAATGCACATTTTTAATATAAAGCGCAGAGGAGTAACGCGTGTTATACTTTTTATTTTTTGGGTAAAATTCTATTTAGCGTATACATAATTATAGCTGCAATATTTTGTGCTTTAAAATCCACAATATGTAAAAATAAAGATATGGCTATTGAGATTAAGATGATAATTTATAAAGCATGTGTAAGACCATTAATAACATATGGCGTCGGGGCGAGAACAGTCACATTTAGGGCCTAGAAAGCTATGAGGACTTTCGAGATGAAGATACTGATGATGATAGCAGGAAACACACTAAAAGATCGCATGAGAATAAGAGAGATATGTGAGGCTGGGGATATTATAAGACGGAGTAGACAACGAAGGAAGGACTGGCTCGATCATTTCCAAAGAATGGACACTACCAGACACCCCTATATTGCACTACATAATCAACCTCACGGGACTCGTCTTCGTGGAAGACCTCCTAAATGATGGAAAGATATCTGAGAATCCACCTCACAGGAGGGGCAACCCTCTGGAAAACAGACCACATAGGTCTCTAGCATGGAAGACGAAGAAGAAGTATAAATTATAGTTTCATTAATTTACTAGAGCATTACGAATTTACTAATGTACCAATTATTAGTAATGAAGAATTATATGATTATCAGAGTTTGATATTGCGTTTGGGATACACAATCTGTATTTTGTAACTATAATAATTGTAAAATAACTAAGAAAGGAATCTCAATACAACCCAAAAATAGATGGGGACTGGAGTAATTAGAATATGAAGACGATTCAATTCGTAGTTGGTTTTCAGATATTTTTCGCAGAAAAGTGTTGCTTTGGGTGGAACAAAAGCCGCCATTAAACTGTAAAATATTATCTTGTTAAAAATCACGAAGTTGATACGGGACATTAAATAAGATAATTTTTGTCTCTCAATCACGAGACGCTTTCACGTATTATAAAACTACAAATAATATTGTATTATTCAACTATACTAAAAAAAAATCTCCTTTAGGATATTTCAACAGATGCCCCTATTTAGTTACGCCACTGTCCTGACACATAGGCGTGATATGTTTACTTAGGCGGAATGACGAGACTCCTCTTTCTATAGCGCCCTAGCGACCCGCGTTTCCACGGCAAGACAGTGGTGGCTTGCAATCCTTAACGTAATATTTATTGTATTATAGGTAAATAATAAAAGTAAAATATATATTACATTATCATGTGATAATATAACTTGACGGAGAAACCAAAAAGATTTTTACGGAAATTTAATATTGTCTTACGTATTCTTCATTAATCACTCTATTTTTTCACGTTATCTTGACGTTTCACAATTCAAGATAGGAACGTTTCACAATTCATGAAAGGAACCGGGTGGTGGTCTAGGGGATCCAGGGACATGGGTTCAAGCCTGGACACGACCAGATTCCTTCTTCATAATAATGAGCTATGTTCTGCTCACATTGAAGATTGTAAAATAAATTCTAATATCATTGATATATGTAAATCCTTGATGTTAGTCTTTTTTTAAATATTAAAAAAAAAATGTATTAATTTTTTGAAACGACCTGAAAAAATAATAATTCAGGTCGCATGTTTGATAATTTTTTGCTATTCGTTATTCAAAACTATAAGCTTTTATTATATTCTGGGTAAAAAATAATATATATATATTTTTAACTGGCAACTTTCTTAGTCTGATTTACTTACAATGCTTAAAAATACTTCTTCTTATTGTAGATCTTGCGACTTTTTCTGGCAAGATATCAAATTTAGTCCAGTGATGAACACATGCAACATTCTCTTCGTCTCTATGGTGGTCGTCTTGGTGGTCAACGACCCTCTGGAGTCTCGTGAACACGATCTTGGGAATCGTCGTCGGGTTCACCCTCTCAACGCGGTCTCTTTAAAATCGTCTTCTCATCCTATTTTCATCTCACAATGTCATCAATATTTTTTTTTTGTTTACAACAGGTCGTTTGAACCCAATTACTGTATACAATTTTTATTTTTTAGCTATTATATTGATTCTTATGACATGTGATAGGTAGCCAATCTATCGCCATTTTATTGTCACGAGAATTTTACACCAGACCAAAGACAGTATGACAATCACACTGCCATCGCCGGGGATCGAACCCGGGACCTTCGGAATGGAAGTCAGAGCTTTTACCACTCTGCCACGAAGGTCGTCAATGTTGCAGGTTATGCGAATCTCTGCGTTAGGTATCCTATTTCAATGGTTAATACTATATACCCACGAAAGGTCGCAATGTTTTCATTTCTACTATTCTAAGAGAGGTTTCGTTTGTATGTTTCGTTTCGTTTCGTGTAAGTATTTGCTCGATTCCATAGGTCGTATATCTGACGCATGTTTGTAAATCTCGATATTACCTACTTCCCACTAGCATATGCATAATCTTTTTTTAAAGTTTCAATCCTAAGGATTGGTTTTCACAAAGTCAATTAACACCTTTGGTTCTTGGGATGCCATTTTGGACATTTTTATTTTGATAGTTTGTTGCAGCATATTTTTGTATACAACAGGTTATTTGAACTCAATTACACTGTACACTTTTTGGCTATTTATTTTCACGACATGTGATAGGTAGCTTGTATTTTACAATTTTTATTGTCGCATGAATTCTACCAGACGAAAGGCAGTGTGAGAATTTTTTCACACTGTCGTCGCCTGTTGTCACCCTGCCACGAATGCCGTAAAAATACGGTATTGCATTTTTTTTACGTGTGAATTAGTTGTAAATATTTGTTAACCGCCGCCGCTGGTCTGTATTCCGCCCGTCACGGTACCAGGAACCAGTGGGCGTCCAATTTGTATCAACACCAGCGTTCAATTTCGATTCTCGTCTATACCCTTGTTTAGTTATCCGATAATCGGCGTTCCGAGAATGTTTCTGCAATTATTATTAACATTTCGTTATTTGATGCTCGTTTGCGGTTTATTTATTCATTTCAATTATCTTAATTGTAGACAGTTAATGTTCTAGCTAAATACATGCATTATTCGTTATTGACCATATATTAGTTATTTATTTATTTCCCCCCCCAAAATTGGGCTTAAATGCAGCAAAAATATTTATAGTATAGAACGCCGAAGAAAATAAACTAATTATTTCAGCATATAAGGTTCCCACCACCACCCGAGACTGTTATAGGACGCAGCGACGCCCTTTCGTCAGTCTCGCTGCACTATCTAGGCCTGTTCCTTGTCCATCCGGGACTTACGTTAATTTAATTTAGCCTTTACTTGTCATTAATCAAAAGGGTGACAGACCACATTTAATATATTCTTTTAGCCTTATATATCTCCCGCGCGGCCTCACATCTCTTTATTATGAAATAAAATCAGAAGTAAATATTATATAAAGCACACCTTAAATTAGTAAAAAAAAAAAAACACATTAAAATTATATAAAACACACATTAATTCACAATACACAATAGGACAAATATATAACAAACTAAATTTTAAAACAGGAAGAAGATGGTGTATGAGGGAGGCGGGAAGATGTTAAGTAAGAATGAATTTATTATGTAATTATTTCAGTAATATGAAAAGAACATTATTAAAATTAAACAACAACAACAAACCATCACGCCGTTTCCTAGCAGGGGTAGGCAGATAGAATGAACCGCCACACTACTCTATCCAGACTTACCTCTCTAGCTTCCTCCACATTCATACAGCGAGTCATACACGCTCGTCGATTCTTCCGGCTTCTGACATGACCAACCTTTAAAATTTGATTGATTTGGTCATGCCTCCTCAGTCTACCTCGACTCCGTACTCCATTTACATCGTTAACGTATATTTATAACCATTCTTTCTTCACCAATGCGCTCCACATGTCCGAACCAACGCAGCGATCTTTTCATAATACCTTCTTTTGCTCTACATTCGTTTTTAATAATCAGCATTTGAGATTCTGTCATACATCGTTCTACCACACATACGTCTTAGGGACCTGTAAAATATGTATTAAAATTCAATAATAATCATAATGAAATACTTAAAATATATATAAGCAATAGTGAAAAAGGTACAAAATAGTCAATTTATAATTAACTTAACTTGTTTTTTTTTACCCAAAAATAATTAACTAAATTAAAATATATATACAATGGTGTTTTTGCACCGACCCTTGTATGGAAGGAAGCATGAAACTGGCAAAAGAAAGATGAAAGTAGAATAAAAACAGTTGAAATGAGATCTCTTAGACGAATGTGTTGAATATCTGTGGAGTGTCGAATGAAAATATAAGAAGTGAATGCGGTGCGAATTAAAGTGCTATAAACAAAATATTGAAAGAATCATTAAGATGGTTTGGACACATGGAAATAATGAATGTAGAAAGAATGGTAAAAAGAGTGTAACGATCTCTGAAACGTACAGTTTAAAACGGATACCAAGATATAGTGGTATATCCAAGATTCCAAAAATATATTATGTATATTTATACTTATTGGTGTAATTACTCTGTATGATCGCAAAGGTTTTAATTAAAATAACGGATATTTTAGCACTCGAGTATCTCGTATATTTCAAATTATAATTGTTTTTTGCCAGGTGTTAACATCACAACAACTTTAACTGAAATGGATGCTCTTACAGCTCGTGAAGAGAGCAATATTGTAAAGACTTAATTATATCAACTTATTCTTATTTGCTTCTAGAACATACCATATCCCTTCAGTAATGTTACATGACTAATAATTATTTTCTCTTCTTTCCAGGTACGCGTCTTCTGTTTTATCTCTTCGGCAGTAATATTTGTGGGATCAAATTTCCATCGCAGCAGAATCAGGTAGACTACTAATTAATTTGATTCATTAGCGTTCCGCCCCCCCTCGTACATCTTGCTCACATTGCTCACATAACAGCTCCTTCAATATGTGCAAAAGGAATAATAATAATAAGTTGGATGATTTATAGAGTGCCATTTTTATGAATTATTCATCTCAACGGTCGTTAGAAAATGCTCCATTTTATGAACTAGTTGAACTGACGCAGTCGATCAGAATAAGATAATTTGAAAATGTGCGTTTTGAGTGTCGATCTAAATTCTTTAGGATTCTCAATGCACTACTTACTGCAGGAAGATTGTTCCAGGCTGAAGGATCGGTTACCGCGAAGGCTCAGTCGCTAAAATTTGCGCGCGGACCGCGTTTAGGCAAAGACAATCTACCCATCACAGACTTTGCTGATTGCAATGTAGACTGCCTCGTTATTTTTTCTTTATTGGCTTCAATTACAATATTTGATCTTTGCGAGTGTTTATCTCAAGGATTTTATTACTAGTTATTATAAAATTTATTTCTATATTATGTATTTAATCTGTACAGAGCTGTGTCAGTCAAGCTCTTGGGTCCATGGGGTATCTTTATATGTTCCGACATTCGCCTTACAGCTGGGGAAACTTTGGAAAACCTCACCCGGAACATTCTGGTAATGATTATGGGGAGAATAATAATATGTTTGAAAATGTTTATTATTTAAGGATAATTGTGTACACTTAATGCAGCTTATGACTGTGTGGTTATTCACTATATCTGGTAGCCATATCCTGGAATGTCAGTCGCAAATCTTAATTTTTGAGGAGAGCCGGAAAGTTGTCGAGGGGGACCGCCTTCTTCTGGGTCCATTCTCCAGCTTCCATCTATCGCTGACGAACATCGGGCAATGCAGAAGAACGTGCTTGATAGTTCGTTCGGTTGCATTGTCACATTGGCAAGTACTTCCGCTTTTAATTTGGAATCTGCAGAGATAGGATAATGTTGCTCCGTGGCCGGTGAATATCTGAGAGAGTTCGAACGTCAGTGATGATTTTTTCCTGAAATCTCTTGCCTTGTTGATGGTGATGAGGATCATATCTTCGTGCCTTTGCCGTTAGAGCTTGTCTCGTATCTCTGTTCCCAAATTTCGAGCATCCGTTCTCTAATGGTGTACTTGGCGTAGACTGCCTCGTATTCAGATTCTCGGTAATGCAGAGTTAAAATATATAAGCTGGTCCAAATCTATACCTTGCCCAAAAACTATCCAACAGAGCTTAAAATGATCGATTTATTAAGATTTGTTCTGAGATCCAAATGCAGCGATGACATTTCAGGAAATCATAATTTTGTTCTAGATACGTAATTAATTTTATCGATGAAACGTGATGGAACTTGAAATTCTTATTATAACCATAATTTGTCGCGTTCGTCGAAAATAAATACAAACTGCATCTAAAATTAATTTTCTGGGTCCTTTTCAGTAACATCGACTTTAGTAACACTAGGGAGAAAATGTATATTTATTTAACTGTGCGAATTTTCTTCTTTCACATTTGATCTTCTCTATTCTCTATTGGTGCAAGGCATTTGACTTAAATAATTGTCTGAAGTAAGAAAAAAGATGTAGACAAAGTCTATGGAGGAGCTATTCCGGACAGCGCAGGATAGGGAAGAGTTTACCAGAGTGATCGCCAACGTCGGGGGGACCTGACAGGGCACTTTAAAAAGATGAAGAAAGTCTAAAAAATACTCTATACTAAAAAAATAAAAATAACCGTTCTTTCGCAGGAAGAAGTAATTTTTTGTGAGATACTAAAGCAGCGATTTCCAAATGGTGTTCCGCTAGATAGTTTTATTATACTGATTTAAATGTTTCATTATATGAAATCGTTAGTGGTCGTCATGTATGAAAACGACCACCACCATAAAGCGCAAGCTCGAAAACAAATGATTTTCACGGGGTTCAATTCCTGCCAGTGTATGTTGTTTATTGAACAATGATATAAAAATCCTGATTAAATTAAATGTTTCGCAATAGCAAGTTGAAACATGTCACTAAAATTCTAGAAAACAGATGTTTTTTTTTCAAGGTTATAATAATTAGGTACGTATAAGTAAATTATTTTTACTCAAATGATAATGCCTTAAAAGGGCGAAACATGTCATTCCCATAAAATATAATAAAACTTCTAGAAAACTGACGTTTTCATTCGTATTAATTATTTCATATATAAATAAGCAGTAAAAAATGAGTGCGGTATCAAAAGGTAATGCATATTATTTCAGTGTTCATGAAAAATATTTTTGGACACTATTATATTCGTTATTTTAGTTACGTGGTCAAATTGGCAATTTATTTATCGTTCCTCGAACAATGATGTAAAACTTCAAATTAAATAATTAATACGAATGAAAACACCTGTTTTCTAGAAATTTTATTATAATTTATGGAAATGACATGTTTCGATTTTCTAAGGCATTATCAAATTTCTTTCGGTGTCATTTGATTTGATATTGCCAAATAAAGGCAATAATAATAATAATAATAATATTTTTTTGTGATATAATCACCTCAAGGGCGCATTGTGACGTGTTTTAAATCTAAAAAAATCTAAATTGAACGCTGCATCGGTTAGAAAGTAAAATAAAACAAATATACAAACGACACATATCATCCCCATAAATTATTATAAAACTTCTAGAAAACAGACGTTTTCATATTAACGTTATATAATAAGGTTTGGACACTATTCTATTCGTTATATTAGTTGATAACGTAGGTATATTTGTAATGGTGAAAGCTCTGTAGTTCCAGGCATGTCATTGAATCCGCGAGTCGGGTATATTCCAATGGAATGACTCGGTAGCTCCTCGCCTCTGGTGGCAGGAGTGCCGGCGAGCGTCTCGTGTCTCCTGCTCGGGGTCATCCGTGGTGCCGGGCGGGATGTGGTGCTCACTCGCGAAGGGTAGGGATGCGCCGAGATAAGATCGTGATCACGGAGCGAGATCTTAAATATCCCGGTGGCTAATGGAGTCACGAGATCGGAGTCTGCGGTCCGTGCTCCCTACAACTATGGTGGAGTATGGATACAAAAAAATACTTGATTTTTTTTTTCATACTTGCTGTTTAGTTATTACAAAAAACGAACTGTTTTTTTTTTCTCATTAAATTAGATTTTAAAATATTTAAAAAACAAATTATTCCCAAAATAATTTTTTTTCTTCTATATATTCGTATGAACTATTTAATTTGTGGTGTCGCATTTTTAGTATAATATTAATACACTTTTAATTTGTTTTTACACTACTTTATTTTTTAACAAACAACTGGTTTCGCTCCCGTCGGGGCATTGTCAGGGTTACAAAAGACACTGACGTATTTTGTATTTTTTTCAGTTAGAATTTTTTAATATACTAAAATCTTATTTTACGATGTTGTAAGTTTACATTATATTACGTAAGGAATACAAAGCATTATTGGGTTTTACGGGTATTAATAACTAGGAATATTTTTCACTTCCCACCAACGTTGGTGATCACCTCGGCAAACCTGTCCCTGTCCTGCGCCTCTCGAAACAGCTCCACCACACTTCGGATGCCGGTCCACTTTCTCACGTTTCGCAGCCAGGACACATTTCTTTATCGGGCCCTCGTTCCCCACCAATATCAGTTGCAGAAGGTGGTACTTTTCCCCCACGCAGTACATGACCCAGATGTGATATCCACTTACCCAGATGAACCCAGATACTTTCGTATGAAGCACTTAATTTTTGGTGTGGCATTATTTAAAAACAAAAAGTTTGTTTTGTAACCCTGATGAAGCTCCAGCGGGAGTAAAACCGGTCGATTTTGACAAAAAAAATATCGGTGTTAAAAATAGTTTAAGTGTTATAAAATTATTTTTATCATCAAAAATTGATGCATGTTGTTAACATGCAAGCTACTTATTTTTCCTAGTTGAGCTACGATGACTCGAGACCGTTGTCAGATTCTAGGAGGATTCTACTATATCAAGTCACATATGATTCCACTTTGTTAATTGGTTCTTCTCGTCTTGTATTCCGCTGTATTCCGCATCCAAGAGCGTGACTTCCATTTTCTCCCTTGCGTATCCCCTCCACCTCTCGGGCCTATTCATATTCCACGAGGAGCGTATGAATACAAATGACCGCTTTTAAAACTGTTTATCTAAGAAGCTGTGTTGTGGGATTTCGATCGCGATTACACGTGTCTGAAGCTATTCGTTGGCCAGAGCTTTCTATGCAAAACGGGTATAATAGCTGTTGACTTCACAGTTTATTGTTTGAAATTTTACAAACATCTTTACAATATTTTAATGATAAACTTTTTTTTATTCAAATAATGTTGCCATATTGGTAAAACTCTTTTTAATGTTAATGTTTCATTACAATTACAAGTCAGTTAAAATTTAGCATATATACTTAATCCCATTACATACCACTTAGAATTTAATATGCAAAGTTTCTTACTGGATTTGTAATATAGTATAATCTCAACACACTCTGGTCTCGTCTGCAATAAAGCATGACTCGATCTTAAACAAAATTTTAATGCTTTTTACATAACGAAACTACAGCATTTGGTTTTTCCACGATAATAAATAACATTTATCAAAACTGATGTATAACTTTGTTTTAAAATTTCATACGATATTAATTTAAGCTTAAGATATTATTCCATGTAACCGAAATCTTGTAATTGTAACAAATAAAATTTTGTTCATAAATTCATATTGGAACAAAATTTCATTTGTTGCTTCAAATACAATATTTGATTTGATGCGGAATTTTACGCGAGAGCTCCGACAACGGTGAACGTTTGTTTGATCTTAACTTAAAACATTCCCGACCTTTTGCTTCCAATTATTTGGTTCCAGTACACTGGCGGGGATGTCGGTTGCTAAATGAATACAGAAACGTATGCAATATCCAATATCGCAATAAGTTAATGAAGACTAATAAAATTTTACGCGATTCCCCATAAAGTTTGGTACATATAATTATGATTAACAAGAACTTGGTATAAAACGGCTTGTTTTTACAACACCCCACGCGATTTTATGCACGTCAAAGCACGAAATAAAAGTCAAGACAGTCCGCGATGAAATTGATTTCCATCGTCTTAATAAAATATTCGGCCGACAGCTCGTCATAAAAACTGAGTTAAGTGTTTGCTCGTGGACTCGTTTGGATGGCGTTATGCATTTACCAATCAAGCGACAAGTAACGGGCAAATCACATGTATGTATTGGTAATTAGCAATTTATTTCATTTCCAATGAGGAATTTCGTTGTTTTATTTTTTCTCACTATTTTAATGGGACATTGCTAGCTGCAAGCATCCTGTTTACTGTATCTCTGTTTATACGAAGAATACATACTTATCATTTACATTTATGTACCTGTCCCCAAAAACAGAATGAAGGCAGTTCGAAAACTAGAGTCTAACATATAACTTACTAAATATATGAGATAGTAAAATTACCTTGATTTTTAGAGAAATCACCTTGAAAGAAAATTACCTTGAGTTTAAGAATGTCCTTGAGAAAACCCTAAGACGAGGAGGTCCATGAGGCCATTTAATTCTACCAGTTCGGTAGAATTAAATGGTGTCAATCAATCAATCAATCAATCAAATCAGTTTATTAACTCAATAGACATTACAAACAGGAAAATGTTTAAGGTATCTATTAAGTACAGGTAAAATATCATAAAAATATTACAACAAAGTACCAGGAACGCATTAGAGACGGTTCGACATTAGGAAGACAAGATACTTTCTAAAGTCAATAGTATTTGCCCCCTGAACGTACTTTCACTAACATGAAAGACGTCGATCTCCGAGGAGACCGCGTTCAGGAGACTAATTGCTCTTCCCACCGGTGTCACCAGAGGCAGATTGGTTCTGGCGACCGGTAGGTAAAACAATCTGCGCTGTCGCTGTCGGAGATATCTATCGGGGACAAAAAGACCAACATCCTCCAGTACGGCCGAGTTCTCGAAGTATCCCCTAATTAATCTGAAGAAATGGGTTATTAGATGTCCATCTCTTCGAAGCTGTAAAGAATTGGTTCCGAGCATTCCCAGAAGAAATGCCGTGTCATGGACCTATACTCGTGCAATCTATATATATTTTATATTTGAAATAAAACATATCCAGATTCTATTCATGAATCATCTTAATATCGATCGATATAACCCTTTTTTTCTTGGACTTGATTCATCTGGCATACCGTGGTTCAGCTCTTGTTACCATTGCTCTTACGTCTGATGGGAATATTGTTGGAAATGTGATTTGGTGGGTTGTTGATTTATGCGGAGGCTAGATCTGTGTGGTCACAACGAACTATTCGATTTAATTTTTTACGACATTGACACGTGATAGAACTAACGGTTACTCTGTGACTTGCCCTATAGCCATCACTCGGAATAATAGACCCACATTTTCCTGATCTATTGTCTCATGTTTCATATACTGATTCTCATAAGCCAAACAAGGATATATTCACCCATTTTGTATCGGGTGACTTTGACGATTTCAGATTTTATTACGTCACTGGAGTATCCGGTTGCTGGAATATACGACGGTTTATTTTGATTTAATCAATAACTAGCTTATTCCCTATGTTATGTCGGACAGTTTTGTTATTTCAATGTACAAAATAGTAACTCTGTATTTTAGTTAGAAAAGGAGTATGCGTGTCCTAAAGTTTATTTTTTGCATTTCGAGAGCACTTTAAATGAACCTAATATGTCACCACTTTTATGTGAGTTGATTTTCGTGACATATTATTATTATACCATACATCGGCAATCTTCATATGGAAAAAACTGATACTAATACACTACATATATAAACAAGAATATATCAAAGTAATAATTTATCTGCAATGGGTAAAATCCAGTATTTGTCTACAAGAATTTGTATACATTCCAAATGTTGTATCAAAGTAATAATTAACAGCTGATTATACGTACATTTTCAAATGTCATTACGTTAATATCACCAAATAACATCTATGATAATATCAAAGACATTGTTTAAGTGCAAATATTGAATTTTACCATGATTACATGATCGACTTGTTTCGAAAGAAAAGTAGCGATTCATTACCTCAACCATTGGACAGTTTGCTATTGGTAGATAGAGAATAAACAACCATAGATAGATAGAGAGGGTGGACCATCCCGCTTTTCTTTTCTGATTTACTTTTTCAGCATCATCCATATTATTACAAAAATCTGTTTTTTTTTTATTTTTTATTGAACGTTAAGGCATTAACACTGTGGAATTCCATAGTAATATACATAGGAAATTGAAAATAACTTTGTTTAATCGTCTAATTATTAAAAAATATTAAAAAAACACGACACGTTTCTAATTTTAAATGCGTTTTTATATTAGTCTTTCCTTGTTTAGTTTTTATTATTATGTATTTTTACACCTGAAGATGGAGGTATTCTCCGAAATATGTGGTGTTTTTTAATTTTTTTTTAAAATAATTAGTGGATTAAACAAAGTAATATGCAATTTCCTAAGTACTCGTATATAATTTATTTTTGAAGTATTTTTTTAATTCATTCTGAGAATGCTACAAGTATTTCATATAAAAATAAAGACTATTTTTTTAAGTGAAACGAACATGCAATACATGCTATCTTGGTGGAGTATAAATGATTATAATTGGTTTGTATCAGTGAATAATTTAACTGTTTTATAACACAATCGTGCTGATATGAAATACCTAAAAATACGCTAAAAAGTATATTTTGTTTACAGAATTTTTTGATTAATTACAGCACTGTTAACTGATTTAAAAAACAAACTGGTAACAGTATTTTAATTTATAAATTCTTAAAAAATACAATTTATTTTTCGACATATTTCGAAGGTTTTCTACCTTCATCATCGGAAGAATGAGAGATTCCTTAAATTAATTTTGAATGTCACATATATGTATAAGAATATTAATTTGAGTTACTTGCGTATTCGCTGAAATAATACGAGATAGTTAAAACTTACAACCCACGTATGCTATTGTTTCTTATTTGTTAAAAATTCGTTGTCGTGTTGAGTTACTAATTTTCCATTTTAGGCGCTCGTTATGAGTATAATTCGAAATTCGACCAGTCTACTTATGGTATACGAGTATAAATGGCTCATTATTTGTCGGAACCAAGATTGTAGGCTCCGTTTTAGGAGAAGGGCGAGGAATGGGGATAGCGATAAGCCACAGGCCCTAGGGGAAGTGTAGAATGCGTGTTTCATAACCCATCTGGTCATTGATTTTCATTGTGAGAACAAGCATTAATCATATAATTTCTTTCTCTTATATGCCACGTTGGAAGATCGTTTTACATCATTTTACGGACTTACATCTTAACACAAATAAATGATCAGTTAAGTGTAAACTGTGCAGTTAGCACTTTAATGGTAATTCCTTATGGATAATGTTTTTAAATTGTTAAATTAAATAACTTTGTTTTTTGTATCACAATTGTATTTTATTTTACGCGCCAAAAATAATAATACTACCTTCAACTTTTCTAACCTTTCCTATTGATGAAATCTACTTCCTGTTATTGTTTATCGTTTTTAATTTATTATGTTTCATCGTTTTTGACTCTATACTATGTGTAATTGTTCCTCCTAATTACTGTTTTATTATTATTATTATAATTTTATTATTATATTTTCCACCTTTATTATTTTCTCTTATAAATAGTAACTAACCGTTCTTTTAATTAAAATATTTAGGTACCTAACTCAATTTCAGCAAGAACTTCAAAATTATATCAAAGAAATTATTCAAATTGACATAGAAACAAATACACAAAACGATTCGAAAAATCACGAAAATTTGTCATATGATATATTATTGTAACACCTGATGATGTCAACATAGGTTGATGAAACATCTGTGAGGTAAAATAAATACAATTGTGATACAAAAAACAAAGTTATTTAATTTAACAGTTTAAAATGTTAAGGTATCATAGTGTTTCGGCCCAAACAATGCACTATTTGATCATGTTTTTGGTATGGAGTTATTATGTATGCATATGTCGGAGTTATTATGTCGAATTTTAATATTCCATACTCGTATACCAAACTTTAAAATAATATTTTTTACTTTTCATCGAACATTTCTTTTAACTTTGTCTTCTCAAATTTGCAACGCCACGCTTTCGTGTTTTTTTTTTATCTTCAGTATATTATTTCTATAGAGATGTCTAATGCAGGTATATCAGTAGTAATTGAATTTTGGAAAAATAATAACAAGTGAGTAGCATGAAAATAAGACTTTTGTGATATCTCTTCAAGATCCTTTCCCTTGTTGAAATAATTTTCAGTTATAGTAATAATTTACTTCCAGGAAAGTACTTTGAGATCAATATTTTTATGTAATATATATTTTTTCATTTTATGTTAGTTTACGAATTGTCTGTTTTCAATTAAGATGAGTAGAATAAATGCAGTAGAAATGAGATCTCTTAGACGAATGTGTGGATACTCTGTGTATACTCTGTGTATGATAGAGTGCCGAATGAAAATATAAGAAGTGAATGCGGTGCGAATGATGGTGTCATGAACAAAATAATGAAAGGATCATTGAGATGGTTTTGACATATGGAAAGAATGAATGAAAAAAGAATGGTAACAAAAATTATAAGTTTTTTTTAAAGTTAATGATGTAAATGGAACCAGAAATACAGGAAGACCAAGGAAAACGTGGCACCATCAAATAAATCAAATATTGAATGTCGGCCATGTGAGGAGTCAGAGAAATCGACGCGCGTGCATGACACGATGTATGAATGTTGAGGAAGCGAGAGAAATATGTCAGGAAAGAAAAGTGTGGCAGTCCATTCTTTCTGCCTACCCCTTCGGGGAGACGGCGTGATGGTTAGTTAGTTAGTTAGTTAGTTAGTTACTTTTTTTAATTACTGCTAACAATAATTTTTGTGTATTTAAAAAAATACATATAACTAATATAAATAATTGGATAATGAAAAAAAACTTTGGTATTTAAATTATTTGTCGGCCATGGTTTCAAGCTTTTCGCAGCGTTAAAGTTTCCTTAAATAATTCGTTTGAATGTTATTTCGGTTTCCCCATATCACTCAGCTTTTCCAAAATTTTAACTCTGTTAAAGTCGCTTTTTGCCTTCTTATTTTTGGTTCTTCTTATCCAATTAGAAAATCTACAACATTTCCTTCAATATTCTTAAATAATAGTTTTCAAGTATTTGATTTATTTTTCAGCATTTAATTT
Source organism: Lepidostoma basale (assembly GCA_022606425.2). Classification (NCBI taxonomy): domain Eukaryota; kingdom Metazoa; phylum Arthropoda; class Insecta; order Trichoptera; family Lepidostomatidae; genus Lepidostoma; species Lepidostoma basale. Next base: position 658,476 of record JAHDVF020001433.1, on the reverse strand, counting down.
TCACCATTTAAACCAATATGCTAATGTAGTTTTAACACCTTGAAATTATTATGTGAGAAGCCCAGCCTTCTGCCGCAATGAAATGTATAACTATGTGAGATCGGGTTTTACGTTCCATGACCCGTATTTCCTACGTTTACTTAGCAGTCGGTCAAAGAGCGCTCTATACCTATTGGGAGTATTCGCTACATAATTCGCGAATCGTGTACCTATAGTTCGGCGCGCCTGTACGTGTGTGTGTGTGTGTATGTGTTCACCCACCACTGCTGGAATACCAGTTCGGTCAGTGGCGTGCTGATTAATTTACATTTCCAGAACAAGAAAAATTAAGTCAACTTTCGTATGAAGCACTTAATTTTTGGCGTGGCATTATTAAAAATAAATTTAAATGATTTTATTCTTTGTTTTTACATAACTTTATTTTGTTTTATCGAACCAACCGGTTTCGCTTCCGCGGGGCTTCGCCAGGGTTACAAAAACAAACTTAATGATACACAAAGAAACAAATAATATACATACATTTAGAATGGACAGGGAATAAACTATTGGATTGGTGAGAAATTAGTACAAAAATATAGTGCGTCATGAATATAATGGAAATTACTTTATTAGCTTTCTTATTGATAATATAATAGGCGAAACCGGTTGGTTTGATAAAAAAATAATAATGTGAGGTAAAACAAAATGTAAAAGTGCTGAATATTATTTTTTTAATTAATTATTTCCAAATCGTTACTCTGTTGCAAACTTTAACAAACTTCTCTGGATAGTAGGAAAATAATATTTTTCTCTTCTTTAATTAGTGTTATTCTCATTGAACAAAATTTAAATAATAAAATAACAACCCACCTACTACAGTAAACAAATGTGAGATTACTCAAATTAGCTTTTTTCTCTTATTTGTTTTTGTTAATTTTCTTATTTGTTTCTTGAACAACGATGTAAAACTCCATATTAATTAATTATATGAATTAAAACTTCTGCCTTCTAGGAGTTTTATTAAATTTTGTTATGGAACGACATGATTCGTCCTTCTAAGGCATTATCAAATGATGGACCTTAGAAGGGCGATATATGTCATTCCATATAAAATTTAATAAAATACTGAAAGGAAGAAGTTTTCATTCATATTAATTAAAACAATATCACTTTAAGTGCGTTGTTAATGTTGTCTGCGTAATGTAAATGGTACAAACTGCAATAGTTATAGTATAAGGTGATGTGTCAAAATCTCGTTTATGTAATATTTTATTGTTTCAAATTCAAAAGACAAAGATTAAGTTGTAGTTATTCTGTCCAGATAAATTACGATTAATTATTTTAATATAGTGCTTCACAATATTTCTCATTATCTGAATATCTCGAGGAAACAGGATATGTTTGTGTAGTTTTATTTTTGAGATAAAACTCACTAGATATGTACACAAACGTAGATTCAATATGAGGTTACGCCAATGCATGCAATACTTCAATACTCGTTTCGGGGCCGGCTCGTCCCGTACGTACGTGTTAATGTGTTTCAGGGATTCTCAATCGATTGTTCGTTCGAATGATTAGCAAATAATTATTATTCAATATGCGACATTCATTCTACTTCTATAAAAACTTTTCATCCAGGTTATGGTACCGTACTTAAAAGCTTAGCGTTTGGTGTAATATATATTTTTCTGTATTATTGTTTGAAGATTGGAGAAATGTTATTGTCTAACTAAATTCGTAACACTATGAAATGCAATAAGATTTTTTTTTATAATAATAATACATTTTATATTTTAAATAATTTTGCAAGAATCAAACTGAGGTTTGTCAGGATTTAAACATTCTATCCCTACGACCGCCTTCTATATTAAAAGTCTTGTTTTTTTTACTTTGGCTCATTCTAACCCACCCTTTGTCTTTTCAAATTATCATCTATCCATTTTTCTATATCCCGCAAACGCTTTTTGCCACTTTTACGCATAATAATCGAATGTATTATAGATTTTACAATTTATTTAACAAAATGAATTTAAAACTGTAAACACCTTTATGAGTAATCTTTTCCTGTTACGTTTGATACATTGACCGTTTTGAGATTAGATATTCCATTATTTTTGCCGAAACACTATGATACTTCAACATAATTAAATATTTTAATTTTGTAATACTATTATTTAATGTATCACAATTTATTTTCTCAAGATTGCCGTTACAGTTGTTTTGCCAACCTAGGTTGGCATCATCAGTTTTACAAACGAATACGGATTCAACAAAAATAAATTATATAAAGAATAAAACTCATTAGAGTGTTTTTTTTTAATTTGTTTTATTTAATTTTATAGGAAAAATCCAATTGGGTTATTAAGAGTACGAAGTTATTTTCATCTTACATGCTATAATACAATTTTTCCGGTTTATTTTTAGATAAGCACTTTAGGTCTGTTGGTACTTCATTGTAGAGTTCCAGTGCATTGTGCATTATCCTGGATTGTTTTGTCTTTGTCCGTGCATTCGCTAAGTAATATTTGCTACAGTTTTTAGTCCAATGATTGTACTTCTGAGTTTTTGATTAGTTTGTAGGTACTCTCTGTTGTTATATTTATCTGAAGAAATTATGTACTTTTAATTTAGTAAATAATTATGCGGCTTTCGCGACTATGTCATAAAATTAATCTGTGGCTAACTAACTAACTAACTAACCATCACGCCGTCTCTCCAAAGGGGTAGGCAGAAAGAATGAACTCCCACACTTTAACCGATGTGGCACTTCATCCTTCTCTTTTCGCCCCTGCAGGAGACGCTGTGTGATGGGTTGCGAACCTTATAGCTACCGATAGGTATCTCCCACGCTCTCTTCGATTGTCTAACGTCCACAAAAAAAAAATATATAAAATACAATGATATAAAATAAAATAATATAACACATAATCATAAATAAATTGTGATACGTATAAAAACAGTGTTTCAAAATTAAAATATTTTATGATTTTTTATTGATTACGTATTTCCGCGTAATTTTTTTTGTTATCTTAGATTAGTTTTTAGAACTTTTATCCACGGTTCTGGAGTTGAGTCACTCTGTATCTCGTTGGTTGTTGGCGCGGGGCGGGGCGGCCTGTCATCTGCTTGTTTTGCGTCTGCAATGGCATAACGGTAGTCGGGACACTCACTGTCCGAGTACGTACACGACACTGTGTGATGGTGTCCGTGGGTATGGCGGTGTGCTCCGTGCACGCCTCTCCGCCATACATCATAATAAGGATAACAACGATGGCGGACCCCGAAAAATAAAAATGAAGATCCTTGCTTTGCACCCATTAAAGTATTATATCATAATTGACCACCATTTTGATTGAATTTTTTATTTTTATTTAAGATTATAACATGCAATAAAAATTGTAGGATCAGTTTATAAACAAAACTGATAACCTGACGCTCTGCTAAAAAAATGGTTTATTTTAAATTCCGTATAAATTAGAAAGGTCTCATATTGGGTCATATTTGGGTCATTTGCTAAGGGGAGACGAAAACCACCTCCTTCTACTGATATTGATGGGTAAAGTGGAGGGACGTCGGGGAGTTGGTAGAAGGCAGTTGTCCTGGCTGCGGAACATCAAAGAGTGGACAGGAATATAAAGAGTTCAGAACCTGTTCCAAGTAGCGCAGGATAGAGATGCCTTTGCTAAAGTGATCGCTAACGTTGTGGGGACCTCACACGGCACCGAAAGAAGAAGATAAATCCAACTAAACAAAAAATCCTAACATACACAAACGCATATGATTTCTACGACATCCTATTAAAAATGTGGATTTCGTTCTTTCGATGATGAAAGTATAATATCTTAAGCATATTGAGATAAGCAGAATGGTATATAAAATTAAAAAAGTGGATAGTTTTTGATGCAGACGACATTTTAAAAATAATGTTATACAATACTTTAAACATGAATGCCTTGATGGTTTGTTTGATTAGGTGTTAGGTTTATATTTACAATCTTCGCTCTTCTTTTTAAAACTTATTTTTTCAAGAGTCCAAATCATCTTACCGTTTTTAATTTTAAAATCGTTCAATATATTTTGTTTTTCTTCTTCTTCTCTTTCTTGGAGTAGATCTATGTGGCTCTGCTTTTTCAAAGGGTTGCTCCTCCTGTGAGATGGATTTACAGCTGTTTACATCTTTTACGAGGTCTTACACGTAGATGAGTCTCGTGAGTCTGATTATGTAGTCCAAAATAGGGGAGTCTGGCGGTGTCCATTCTGACATGGACATGTCCGACATTTTGTTACTATGTTTTTTATTCTTCCTGCGAAAAATCGCTTGATTACTTCACTATTTTAGAAGATATTCTTTGAAGCTTTTCTTATACAGAATTACACAAAAAAAATTGGATCGCATCTACACGGTGAATCAGTATTGTAGACAGTATGAGAAACACGGCATACTCAAAATAGGAGTGTCGGACATCATCGTTAAGCTAAGGAAGAGTGGCACCGCTAAAAATACGCTGGGCAGGTCATATTGCTCGCAGCTCTGATATCAGATGGACAAAACGCCTTTGCTGTCAACTGTGTGCAGAACTGTGACCCGAAAAGCTGGACGTCCCCAACTTCGATGAAGATTCAACTACATTATTTTTATTCGATTGTCTGTATGTTCATGAAACCTTGATTTTTAATTATTCAAGGTGGTGTGATCTTTATTATTAGTGATTATGTGCGCTAATTTAACTAAGTGTTTGTAAGTGTGCTTGTCTTGTGGTTCCATGGGCTATCATATTAGCATCCCGACATTCGTCTTACAACTGAGGGAATAGTGGAAAACCTCGGTCGGGACGCGGCGTACCTGTGAAAAATACATGCATTTATCCACCACCGTGGTTGCGAAGTCAGCGAAACTTTCTGTTATGAGAATGTCACGCCATTGACATTCATTCTCCAGTCTATCTCTCTCGCGTGTAGGCGAGAGAGTGAATGATGATGTGTTCTATGGTTTGATGTGTTTGTGATTCACTTGGGCAGTGAGGTGTGACTTTGAGTTTCCTCAGCTCTTTGGCGTCTCGTATGGAGGGGAGGAATATTTTGGTCCCACTTCCGATGGCGCCACTTGCCACTTTGGTCCCACTTGCCATGTGCGTCAGCCGTTCGGTGTAATTGACACTCCAGTTGAGAGCGTCGTCTAGCACAATTTCCAGAACCTTGCAGTCTCTGGACAGCGGGAGAGGTTTCCCGTTCATCACGAGTTCCAGGCTTGCGCCCTTCTCCTTGTGACGAACAGAGCCTTAGTCTTCTACTCTGAGAACTTAGTTTGACTCGCTCTCCCCAAGAGGTGATCTGTGCGAAGGGACTACATGAAAGAGACCGCTGGTATGACATGGATTTGTGTTGCGCAGGATAGATAAACATGTAAGCAGATGGAGGAGGCCTTCGTCTAGGTGTGGACGGATACAGGCTGATGATAATAATGATGATGATGTTTTTTCTCATATATCGGAATCAGCCCTCACATGCTCCTTTTAATTAGCTGTGCAAAGTGTGATCTCGCGCTCGTCTTAAACAATCAAAGCGAGTAGGCCCGGCGGTGCTAATTTCTTTTATGTTTCATTATTTTTATTAGGCTTGAGATTTATGACGCCGTAAGTTCATTTAACCCACGTAACTTACGCCGGAAAGGAAACTTCAATGAAGATATTTGCTTATGAATTAGTGTTTCATAAATGAATAATGCGTGTTATTCATTTATGTCATTTTTTAACGACTTTACATTTCATATTTTTATCTTGTTTATTCATTTCTGAGTACATTCGCAGGCGGAAAGTTTTATCGGCACTTAGATGTTTTCTTTTTCTTCTTCTTCTTCTTTTAATAGATCTGACGATCTGTGACACAGAAATCATATCTCGTCGGATGATGAGATTCATCTGTCCCTCCATCTCTTAGGCGGTCTTCCAGGTGGGCGGTGTCCGGAGGGGATTTCATAAGCGGCTGTATATGCAAGTCTGTCACCATCCATTCAGGCTACATGGTCCCTCCAGTATCTTCTTCTGGATCTACTCCACTGAACGATATCCTCTATTTCGCAAGTTCTTCTTATGTCTACGTTGCGGACACGATCTCGGAGAATGGTGGCAAAATGCCTTAACATGTGCCCAATATATATTTGATCCTTTATTGTGCTCGATATATGAATGTATAACACATCCTTTTCTTGTGCACAATATATATTCATTCGTTTTCATGTGCATAATACTTTTTTTTTTCAAGGACGACCTTCGTGGCCGAGTGGCAAAAGCTATGACTGCCACACAGCAGTGTTGATTCTTACACTGTTTTTAGTCTGGTGTAGAATTCATGTGATAATAAAATGGCGTTAGATTGGCTACCTATCACATGCAATGAGAATCAATAAAATAGTTATACCACATTGATTTGGCTCGCGCTGTAACGATGTAAAGAGCTATTTAACAAAATGATGATCATTTATTTTTTCTTGAAAATTTATGTAAAACTCCGTATTAAATAATTATTATGAATGAAAACGTCCGTTTTCTAGGAGTTTTATTATATTTAAGATGGAATGACATGTTTCGCCCTTCTAAGGCATTATAAACTGTAACACTTGGAACAGGCGAAACAAGGGATAAATTATAATAAAACTTCTAAAAAAAAACATTATGCCTTAGAAGGGAGAAACATGACATTCCATCTAAAATATAATAAAACTCCTAGAAGACAGACGTTATCATTCATATTAAAATGATAATCAATAATAAGTTTCAACCCTTACGTATGGAAGTGAAGTATGGAACTGGCAGAAAAAGGGTGAGGGAAGAATACGTGTGATAGATATGAGATCCCTTAGACGTATGCGTGATAAAACGATGTACGACAGTGTTTCAAATGCTTTGATCAAAGTCGATAGGTAAATTTATTATACCTATCGACTTCGATCTGAGTCTCGTCATAGTTTTGTTCTCACCGTGAATGTGTATTCGAGTATAATTGAAGAGTACCTATGTAAAATAGCGTAAACGTTTCAATACATAACACGCATTACGTTCCGGTTTTCACTGTGACGCAATATTCCTGCCAATGAGCGGACGGCACCGGGATATACGGACACAACTGCGGTAATATGCAAATAATTTCATCCCGCCATTTCTAGCAGGCCGCCATTTGCATTCTTGACACAATAATTGCCCCAACACCGAAGCGGTCGTTAAGTTTTCCATTTTTCTATTACAAATTGATAAAACAGATTCGTAATGAATTAAAAATAAAAATCGAAAATTCTTTGTAACATATACATCTTCTTCTTCTTCTTCTTCTTTTAATAGATCTGACGATCTGTGACACAGAAATCATGTCTCGTGGGATGATGAGGTCCACCATATACATGTATTTATTTATTGTATATATTCTTGAATAAACATATAAAACTCCATTTTAAATAATTAATACGAATGGAAACCTCTGTTTTCTAGAAGTTTTATTATATTTTATGTGAATGACACGCTGACATGTGATAATGCCTAAGACAGGCGAACTATGACTTCTTCTTCTTCGATGGCCCTACAGCCCATATCGAGCCTTGGCCTCCAGTATTCTTCGCCTACAACTCCTCCTGTCCTCCGCTTCGATCTTCCAATCCGACACTCGTAACAATTTCGCCCCATTTCTCCCAACTTCATCCTCCCATCGCAGCATTGGTTGTCCAATTGGTCTTCTACCACCACTCCAGCGATCTTTTTGGGGTTCGCGATGACGGCGTCTTCTGCGCTGCGTTCTATTAGGCAAGCTTCTGTAATTGAGCCAATATGACATTCACATAAAATATAATAAAACTTCTAGAAAACATTCCTGTATGTCCATCACACCGCGTCTCCCGCGGGTTGAAAAGAGAAGGATGGAGTGCCGCATCGTTTAAAATGTGACAGTCCATTCTTTCTGCCTACCCTTTCGGGGAGACAGCGTGATGGTTAGTTAGTTAGTTAGTTTTAAAAATAAATAAAAGTGTTTTTTTTTCGGCAAGGAACGCATTATCGTAGTTTACATTGATTTATATGGGGAAAATTGTATCGCTTAACGAGTGTTTCACATAACAAGTAAGAGGTTTCACTGTATTGTATATTATTTTGGATTATGGGTCAACTGAGAGTACCACTCCGATGGTGTCGTCTTAGTATTTCTTGGCACGCAATGAAAGGTCAGTAATATTGGCTCAATTACAGACTGTTAGTATTTTGGCCCCGCCGAGCAGGCGGGCCCTGCGCCGCGGGGGGCGCCCTCCTCCCGCCCGTAGGTGTGAGCCTCCCGAGGTGCGGGGACCGTTTATCCCTTCGCCTTATTGGAACTGTATTGTTCATTGTTTATTTCTTTAGTGGAGAGGTAAAACGTTCCAAAAACCGATATCGAATAATAATTTGATTACAAATCTAAATTTAGTTATGGTTTCCTGAACAATGATGTAAAATTCCATACTAAATACTTAATACGAATGAAAACGTCCGTTTTCTAGAAGATCTATGATAATTTATGAGAATGGCGTGTTTCGCCTTTCTTATACCCACTGCACGTTAGTACGAGCTTAAGGAACACTAAAATACGAGTATGAAATATAGATCTGTCTTCTGTGAAGACAATTATCAAATGACATTATCAAATGTACATACATTTGATATTGCCTTAGACGGGTGAAACATGTCATTTACATAAATTATAATAATACTCCTAGAAAACAGGTGTTTTCATTTGTGGTAATTATTTAAATTACTTTTTAAATATTAAAATAACTAAAGGGTCATTAAGTTAGTTTGGACACATAGAAAGAATGAACGATGAAAGATTTATATAATATAATATAATGTTTAATATCATAGAAAGAATATGTTAACGATGTAAATGGACCAAGAAAAAGGAAAATACCGTTATTTTTGCCTATCTTTATGGGAGACGGCGTGATTGTTAGTTAGTTAGTTATATTTTAACACGTTTTAAAGTTTACATGTATATGATGATATCGTATGTTTGAAATTATATTTTTGGTGACAAAAATATATAATGTTAGAAGCCGGAAGAATCGACGTGCGTGTATGAATGTGGAGGATGCTAGAGAGGTATGTCAGGATAGAGTGGTGTGGCGGTCCACCCGGGGAAGCGTCGTGATGGTTTGTTGTTGTTGGTGACAAAAATATGCATTTTATTTCACTTTTGATTTTAAAAATTTGACCTGCTTAAATTTATTCTTATAAATTTCAAGCGTACATGATAAATACGAGTTCACTATGATAGGATAATTGTTGCTTTTGTCATTTGTACCCTTTTTCTTTTCCATCGTCGATAAATTCTGGGATCATAAATTGAACACGAAATTGGTTTCTATCTGTGCATTTGTTTTGTTTGTGAATATTTCGCTTATAAGTGAGGGAAGGCGTAACTATAAATCTGAGATATTTTGTTTTTATTCTTATCACCTGGTTCTAATATAAGATTGTATTGATCAAAGTGTATTTCTGTGTAGGAAATATGTTCTCTTTCATTGTCTAAACTTAATGGTTAGGCTTGTGTCGAAGAATAAGATTTATGTCATGTTACCTTACAGAGACGAGGTTCTAGAGCATACCATACTCTCAAGATCCACCTGAGAACTCGGACGACTAAAATGTGCCCATTTATTTTTTGTTGTTTTATTTTCTTCTTTAAGTGCCATCACAGGTCCTTCCAACGTCGGCTATCACCATGTTAGCTGGAACAACTCCGATATTTCTTCACCAGGACATCTGGGGTCTTCCCACTCCCCGATTACCCTCAAACTTTCCCTTCAAGCCCCCCTGCAAGACTTATTTTTCGTTGCGGAGAATGTGTCTTAAATATGCCATTTTTTAATAATATGTTTATTGTTGTTTTATAAATTTGTAATAATATTTTAAAAAGTTTATTGTATGATATCACATTAGCTTTTTCATTTGTGACATAACAGACCAATATTATTTTCCAATATCCTTTTAATAATAAACGATCGAATAATTGGACTATTCGTTGTTGTACTTTATACGTAAACGTTCAAAAGAGACATCTATCGTCTTTAATTGCAAGTTCATTAGAATTACAAGTATGTATTTAAAAGTCTGAATGCCGATTGTCTCATCAATTTTGTATTATTACAGTTATTTTGATTGAATTTGATAATAATGAAAAAAAAAACTTTAAAAATACGTATTTAGTTTTTAATGAAAAAAAAACTTTCAAAATTAGTATTTAGTTTCATTCCACTTGTTCTTTCTAGTATCTACGTCAAAGTTTGTCAGGTTTATATATGGTTCAACCCATTAGCATTCTATATATAAACCTAACAAACTTTGATGTAGATTCCAGAAGATGGCAGCGAGCTGCCGAAACCGGCTATATAAGAAACAAGTGGAATAAAAATAAATATACTACATATTTTTAAATTATTTTTATTTCAATTATTATTTCTAGTTTGATATTATTTGAAGATAAAAATATGTGGTATTCCTTCACGGTAGCTTTGCTTTGAAAGCAAGCTAAATCATAATATTTTTTAATGTTTAGGTAAACCGTGGTATAAAGCAATTAAAAATGTTAACCGTCGTTTTTTAACAGAACTCTTGGTAACAGTGTGCCGTATCCTTTCTTTTCAACTATCATATGTCGTTTAACTGTACATCCGTCTAAGGTATTTTATCTATACCGCATTTATTCTACACTCATCCTTTCATATATGAATTCAATTGTGAACAGTCATTTTCGCTTTCATTCATAAACTCTTGTTTCCAAGGACTTCCATTAAAACTCTATTCGTTTTGTTATTTATTCTTTCGACGTTTCTGTTCGTTTGACTATCCACTACGAACATGCTTCCCAAATATACAAAATCACTAACCTACTCTAGATTCTTCCATTCACACTTATGTTACAAACTGTAATTTTCTCTTCACATTCAAAAATCTTCTTCGTCTATGCTTTCCGACATTCATAATTAAATCATTTGCTTAATTACTTATCCGTCTGCACTATCTGTTACTAGGACAATATCGTCTGCGTTAAGCAGACTACTTAAATACATGTCATTCATTTCAGTACCAGTATTTATTTCTTTCACCGTATTTATATTGTTTAAAAGTGTACTATTCTTCTTCTTCAGTTTATTCTCGTCCACTCATGGACAAGAGCCTCCTCTATTCGCTTCCATCCAGGTTATACCGACTTATCGGACCAGGTCATCCTTCCACCGTAGTTGCGGTCGCCCTGCACTTCTATTTACAGTCCATGGTCTCCGAATCAGCAGTATTTTGTCCATTTTTTGTCTGAACTTCTGGATACGTGACCAGCCCATTGCCATTTTACAGTCGCTACCGTAGTGGATGATGTCAGTGTATTTTTTCTCTCACCGTATAGTTTCTAACTCTTTCTATAAGATTTATTCCTAAAACAGCTATTTCTATCACTATTTGGATCACTCGTTGTTTTTCGACACTTTGTTTGGAAGATATTACAGTTTCTAGGCCATAGAAGCAACCGGCAGTCCACATGCTTTATTTACAATTTTTTAGGTTGATCGGTATTTTTCATTTTTATTTCACTTTTCGGTGTAATGTTACTATCAGTAGCATTGACCAACTAGACTTGTGGAAGTGGCGAAATAATAGACTAGTGGAATTCTTCTTCTTTTTCAAGTGCCCTGTCGGGTCCTCCCAACGTTGGCGATCACCTCGGCGAACCTGTCCCTGTCCTGCGCCGCTCCAGGAACAGCTCCTCCACACTTCGGATACCGGTCCACTCCCTCACGTTTCGCAGCCAGGACATTTGTCTCCTTCCGGGCCCTCGGCGTCCCTCAATTTTTCCCTCCAATATCAGTTGGAGAAGGTGGTACTTTTCCCCACGCAGTATGTGACCCAGATGTGGAATTAAATTTACAAAAGAAAATGGCTGCTCGAATGATCTGTGCAACCCTCCTTTAACCAAATTGTTACAAAGTAGGCGCGCTGTTCATACATAGCATTTCGCATATAAAAGTACTTGTGCATCTTCATTGACACGAGCGCTCGTGATGTTTACATTAGCCAATTGGCCTGAGCTTCAGTCGGCCAACGGCATACGCCATGCGATTCACCAGGAACAACAGAACTCAGCCTAATAGAAACACAAAGCCGTGTATTCAAATAATTATTGATGATCGACAAATTCCTTTACACTTTTTTATTGTATAAAATGCCAACATGGCCTGGCTTGTTAAATTATGCGGGGATTAGTCGCCCATACACGAACATCTTTTAATTTTAATTTAAATACTCTACCATATGCTTATCCTTTTATACAATAGCATTAGCCAAAATCAGCATTCTGAACAACAACAACAACAAACCATCAGATCGTTTGCTCAGAAGAGAAGGATAGTATGGACCGTTATACTACTCTATCCTGACATAACTCTCTGGTTTCATTTATATTCATACAACAGCGAGTCATACACGCACTTCGATTATTTCGACTTCTAACATGGCCGATCTTTAAAATTTGATTAACTTAGTCATGCTATGTTTTTTTTCGGTCTTACTCGACTCCGTACTCTATGAACATCGTTTACGTATACTTTTTTTAACTATCTTTATTCATTCTTGTCTTCCGCATGTCCAAACTAACGCAGTTTTGTCGGTTTTCATATCTCATTTCTGAAAACATTTTCTGAAGTTGTTATGAACAGTTAAATTAATTTCCCATATCTTATCTTTCATACTTTTTATCTTAGATTAAAAGATTTCAAATATTATTTCTGCGTAAAACCGATAAACCGTTTTTTAGATAAATTTTGTGATAATAATGTATCATAAATGAGGTGATAAACCGACTATCAAAGTACACATTTCTTCTTCTTCTTTTAATAGATCTGACGATCTGTGGTACAGACATCGTGTCTCCTGAGATAATGAGGACCAGCTGTCCCTCCATCTTTTAGGCAGTTTTCCAGGTGGGCGGCGTCCGGAGGTGATTTCTTTAGCAGCTGTATATGCGAGTCTAGGATATGGCTACATGGTCCCTTTGTAAGAATAGGTTATGGCTACATGGTCCCTTTGTAGGAATAGGATATGGCTACATGGTCCCTTTGTAGGTATTATATATTTTTTTATGAAATTGTTTTCAGACAGCAAAGTTCGAATTTATAAGACCTGTGTTAGACGAACGACCTAGGTGTGGAGACGAGAGCAGATTTAACTCTTACTAAAAAAAATCTCAACTTCAGAGATGAAAACACTTCGCGCCATTATAGGAAAAACTTTGGATCTTTTGACTTTAACAAAGTGAGAAATACAGAAATAAGAAGAATCTGTAATACTGAAGTTATCGTAAATCAGAACGAGGAGACGAATCTGGAGAGACCATGTCAACAGAATGGACACTTAAAATCGCACATACTGCTGCAAATACGTTACCCGTAGGCTAACTTTAACCCGAAAGTTGGTGAGGTAGCGAGATAAAACGAGATAATAATCGTATCATTTGATCTAACTGAAGAAGAAGAAGAAAATAATGTTTTCATAGTCATTTAACTTTACGCTCCCATATGGAAGGCTGTATGGACCGTGTATGGGCTGCCAATGTGTTATTCTTCACCAATTCATTCTTTATGGCTCTATGACCGATCGAAGAACAAGACCGTGTTTGCATTTACCTATTTACGGCCAAGCTGTTTAAATATTTTCGCGTTGTAAATCTTAAATAATGAGCGCGTTCCCGATTGCGAACGTTGGAAATATTATTTTTCACATATAATTGGCACTAAAATATTCGCCGGGTCTCGTGAAAATAAGACGTTCGCCGGTAATGTTTCTTGAAGCATAGACAAATTTACTCTGCGAGGTTAAAGGTCACTTGGAAAGTTTTTTTTTAAATAAATTATACTGAAATATATATTCGACGGGTAAGTCAAAGCGTCGCTGGGTTTATATCATTATCGGATGCCGCAATATATTTTATAAAATTATACATATGTTACTATCCGATATTTAATCGTACAAAGTTATTTACTTATAGTTCAATAGGAAATATAAAAAATACTAATTATTTTCCACATTTTACCGTCAATCTCGTCTCTTGTTATATACTGCAGCACGCGAAACAAATGAAAAAAGCCATCTTATAATGTATATTATTTCTTCTCTCTCGGCATCCTAGACCGATCCTCGTGATCCCGCGAGTCCCGGGAAATGTGATCACTGCCTTTACCATAAGGGCATAGCAGACTGGGAGAGGGCGCCACAAAACCGAAAGACACCAGTTAAGGGAAGGTCATCCCTTCAGAAAATCACCGGAGAAGACAACGGAAAACCAGTAATACTTCCCTGGAAATGAACATGCCACAGTGATCGCCAATGTCAGAAGGACCTGACACGGCAAAGTACTCGTAAAAAGCAGATAATTTCTTGCTAGAAAAATGCTTGATTGTGATCGTTTCATTATTTTGATCATAACGCCTTCGTTCTCAGTGCATTAACTTATTATATCCTGTATTTGACACTCTTTTATATAAATAACTTTAAATTTGTCTAAGGTTAAGGTCATACCGAAGTGCTTCGGTTAGCGGTATGCTAGATGATAAGTTTTTTTTCTCTACAGAAACACGATACTGCGGTGTCTATATGTGGTGTATATGCGGTGTATGTGCGGTGTTTATAAATCAATAAAAAGTCCGATCGTTCCGGAATTTCTTTATTCACGCTAATTTCGCAGGCTGTCGCGGTTTCTTGTTTTTTAAAAATCTTGGACTTGGACTCATGTTCATCGTTAGATTGTTTTGATATACATACCTCATACGAGTACATACAAGATACCGAGTGTCAAGTTGCACAACGTCACCTGGGCACCGACAGATGCCAGCTTACTCTGCCTATTCAAAGGATATGCTAATTTGATGATCATCTCATGTATATTTATTATCTTTTTAATTACCATTAACATAAGATTTCAGAGAAATAAAAGGTATGCGCAAACGAGTTGACTTAATATTATTGACTCGAGTGTGTGCAATTTGTGAAGAGGTAAGAGCATAATTATCTTGACACTTCATTCATCTTAATTTAATTATATTTCGAATAATGCAGTCGCTATCCGTTCGTCAAGCGGCAACATTAAGTCAAATAAAAAAGGCATCAAGAAGGATCGGGCTATTTGACTTTTACACCAAATTAGTATTTATTAATTCTATTAAATATCAAGCAATAATTTTTAGAAGAAAATTCTATCAAATATTGTATCTCCAATTTTATTGCATATTTTTTTTGGTCTGATAATGTTTTTTTTATGAATTTAAACGTAGTTTTTTCCATTTCTGAGTAAATTCAAAAGTCGATAAAACAGTTTTGTTTATTGATAAATAGCTTGTTTATCAAAAATTGATTTATGGGTAAAACATGACTTCGGAGATTCTAAACTAATTTTCATAAATTATTTTCGAGGCGAATGCTCAAAATACTAGCTTCTTTTTCATGTGCCATATCAGGTCTTAATTTCCATTAACGGGTTAGGCCACTCTAGAGACCGAAAAAATAGTGTTTTTGGAGATTTTTTTTCAGGAAAAATATAAAATAAATCGAGCTTTCAAAGATAGGAGTTTATTGTACATATAATTGACTGTAAAACGTATTTTTTAGAGAATAATTTATTTAAAATGGCGGCTGTGCAGCATTTCTCAGAAGACCTCTATATTTTTAAAGGGTCCACGGCCGCACCAACAGTTCCTGTTAACTTTGAATTATGTTGAGTTACAATTTTTTTTTGTATTGTACTTAACAACAGCTAAAAAAGTACGTAGGATATTTTTGATATATTGATTTTTGGCTGAATGGCGCACTTCCAAAGTCAAAACATGCAAAATTCGCAGAAAAATCGCCAGAAAATTGTTATATAAAAAAAAATCCTACGTTTTTATGCACAATATATTTTAAAAGATTTGGTTAAAATTTGAAGTGAATCGGTTGAAAATTGTTCGAATTATTGGTGCGGCCAACTTGAAAAATGTAGTTTTGAGATAATCGAGTTTTAAGTTTTAAGTTATAGAAAGTCATTAATTTATTTCAATACTTTAATCCGCGGTACCTTCATCATATAATAGGCCTTCTAGATTAGTGTCCTGCTCTTCCATTTCTTTTCTATTGGATTTTAAAGCGATCCTTCACTCTTTTGCAGCTTCAGACAGCAATCTCTCTGCAAGGTTTATGCGCTCTTTGTTAATCCCCAAGCATATTTCGTAGCTTTTCGTGCCGATATCTAAATCTATTGCTTTTATTATGTGCAAAATTGAAGCAAAGTCGTCATTGTACACGCAAACTGCAATATCCGCAGCTATATCCAACACAGTTTTACCGCTTACTACTTTCCATAAATTTCACTTGCGATTTGCACACTTTACAAACGACAATGTTTGAAATAGCTGAAAAAACTACAATAAAGTTTATCATACGATAACTAAAACCTAGATTCACTTCAATATCGTACATATTTTCCGATTGCTTCAATATTTTCGTGGACGGATAACATTCAATTCACTTGGTGCCTCTAACTCGTGTCGATTCAGCGGTCTTTTCCTGATATTTTCGGTCTTTTACTGTATGTACGTATCTCTTTTGCACCTTTTTGACTATAATACACTTTGTCACTCATTATTAAAACGAATCAATAACACTCACAAAATTAAAAAAAAAAGTTAGCACAATTATCGATAAAAAAAACGTTCCTCAAAAAGCGTCCTTCTCGAATGTTTTACTGTATGAAACTGACTAAAACCTACATTTTTAAAGACAAAACAACCAATAGTCTAATCAAGTGACAAATAGTTCCAAATACATATGCCGTATACTTATTTTAATCCCCTAAAATACCGTCCTTTGTTCCGGTCATAAAAAGCCGCCGGCAGCCTTGTGCTTTACTTTGAAAAACAAATACTTAGAGGTATTTCTCGGCCATAATCGTTTGTGACATTAATTTTGAGGTGCCAATGAACCATTTAAAACAAAAAACAAAAAGACGATTTTTAGAAAATCCTAGAGTGGCCTAACCCCTTAAGACTTCTCTGTCTTACGCCGCCCGGAACAAGTCCTTCAGGCTCCCTATTTCAGTCCCATCTTTGATGTTGCAAGCTAAAGCGTTTGCCTTCGGCCAGGACCACGTCGTGCCTCAATTTAGACCATAAAATAAGTAGGAAGATATCGTATTTGTTTCCACGCTAGATGTGACTCAGATAGGAAATCTTACGGACCTTAATATATTTCAATAATTCTCTGTTGCAACGAGCTTTCATCAGGACTACAGAATTGCTGATCAAATCTGTCCACAGTATACGGAGCATTCTTCTGTGTGGTCATATATCAAATGCGTTTAACCCGTTCATAGTATGCACATTCAGAGTCCAGGTTTCCGAACCATACAACAGAACAGACCAAACATAACACTACATTCTCTACCTAAGTTTCAAGTATAGTTTTTCATTATAGAATATTGTTCTCATTTTGTTGAATGTACAATCTTGCATTTCACCTCCACATCTTGGTCTACCAACTTAGTACTTGTACTGCCCAAGTATTTGAATCGGTCTACCATCTTCATCAATTAATTCCTTAGCCGCAACGTCATGCTAAAGTAGTCTGCTCTATCAAATGCCATCCACTTTGTATTTTTTTTCTTATTCTTAGTGTGGGTCTAGTGGCCTGTTTCTTAAGAGGAATTGGCCTCCTGCGATGTCGACTCCCAGATGTCGATCCATCTCTTTGGTGGTCTGCCCGAGGGTCATCTACCTTGGGGCTGGCCGTGCAACACAATGAAGGGGAGTCTGGATGGATCCATTCTTCTCACGTGTGCATACCAGTATCTTCTCCTTAGCCTTCCCCACCTAATTACATACTCTACCTCGCATATCTCCCTTATCCTCTCTTGCAGTGTCTTGCCTGAGCATCTATATATCTGAGCGTCTTCATTTCTCTCCTGCATCATTAGTTTTAATAAGGTAATTTACTAATAACTAAACGTAAATTTTACAGGCATGACTATATTTTCTTATGCACTCCTGTTTTAAAGTGTGAAACTAATTTGGTTCTATCGAGGAATAGCATTAACTGTACATGCCATTGTCATTTGAGCGGCATTTTACTGCTAATGTTTAGACCATGTAAATTGCACACAACCTTCCAAACATTTTATAACAGCGAATGAAAATTTTGCATATTGTTTCTCGTTTAGATGAGATCTCCTATTTGTCCATTGTTATTGTTGAATCACGATCATTGTTGCCATTCGAGATTAAATATTGACGCGCTCAAGGTGTTGATGCGAACAAACTGGCCGTTAGGTGATTTAAATATCTGCTGACTCAGACAATACTACATTTCCCTGTTACAGCATCGCACCGCCGCGGCCGTCTACCTGCCAGGCTCTCATTATACTCTCTAATACACTTTGTTGATTTGTTTAAATTATTTTTAGTTTTACGCTTTTCGAAATGTGTCACGATTTAAAGAAAATCTATATACTCGTATGTACATCGCCGTGGGTGGTGAATTGTTTTTATGGTACTTCAAAATGTAAGAAATTTTACATGGTGTATGTTCTCATATCCAGTTGTGCTTTGCTCTTCATGCCTTCCCGCCACCCAGTCAACTAAAATGCCAACCCCTGCCTGAATAGGCTCCTGGCCCCCCGTGTTGCCGCCACAATTCCCGACTATTGTACTTACCGATTTTATTTATTTATTGTGGGGTAACATACAGTTATTGTTAATACAAATGCAAATGAACAAACTAACAGTTAAATAAAGACATAGAAGGCTACCCGCCGCTTACCCGAAGCTGTTATAGGACGCAGCGGCGCCCCTTCGTCAGCTTCGCTAAAACAATCCCTAGGCCCGCCCCCCATCCACGCAGGACTTACATAAGCTGGAGATGCACCATTCCAGAAAAAAAGCAAAAGGCAAAAGGGTATCTAGGCCACATTTAATCCAGTTGTACTTACCTATTGTCCCATTTAATCGCTGTTAGTATTCTCCCGACCCGCCATCATGTACGCGGCTGCCGCCGCTCCTCGTCCCTTGCTTCTTCTGCCGCCATCGACGCCGCGTCTTCTTGCCCCACTCCCCCTTTCTGTCTTGTCGTCATTTATTGCTACCCCATACTTCCCTTTCCACCATCCTCAAACCATCCTGTATCTTAAATCCCATTGCTATATCGGTCCCTACCTATGACTACCGGCTCACATCCCATGACCATTCTCGCCCACTAAGTTCCGTACCTAGGACCAGTCGGTCTCCTCCAAAGGCCACCCCCTGTCACCGGTCATCGCTCACCATTACAGAGCTTTGTCCCGTGAAATCAATTTCGCACATTTGGGGGAACAATAGCCTCCGGACTGGTACTCCCGAGAAGACAATATCAAAGAAAAATATTTTACAATAATATTTAAATATAATAAATAATATTTAAAAACATATTTTACTTGATTTGTGGTGTAGTATTATTAAAAATAGTTTAAAACATGTAATTTGTTTTAATACAGCTCCATTTGTTTTTTTTTAAGAAGCCAACTGGTTTTGCTTCTACCGGAGCTTCATAAGGATAATAAACAAACTTTTATTTTGTTACGGTGGAGCGAAACCGGTTGGTCAAAAATGGTGTTAAAACAAATTACACGAGCGTTTCAGATTATTTCGTATTTTTACGCATGCAAGTAAAGCTGAGTGTGTGATAGGCGCCGGCGGGCAAGACGACCGATGTTCCGAACTTCTCCCCGATGGCATGATATGAGTTTTGAAAAAAAAATGACAGCTATGAAATTTGTTTTCATTAAATCGTTTAATTTTTATTCACCACTTAATTTGTATCTGTTAGCTGTTAATTTATACGGATATCTCAATTATTCGGCAATACTGTTAGCGCATTGTGAATTCATTATTCATCTCATTTATGGCTTATATAAATTTAATAATGGACTCGATTGTGAATCGCCTCATATAGAAACGGTAAATCGGCTAAAACTAATTTTCTCATTATTTTAAAACAATATTGTATTTTTGATCTCCTTCTGCATATTCAAAACTTTTTTCTCGTAATTAGCAAGAGGTAAATCTGCTTAATTCTATTGAATATTCAATCTTATAAAGTTGGACAATTATACACGTATTCCTGGTCTTATGTTATATTCCAAATTGAACCCTATATTTAATATTTTATATGTAAAATATTTCTTTGTAGAATTATATATCACGTGTGTCTATATTTGTATGAAAAATGTCACCTTCGTTGAAAAATAATTGTGTTATTTGAAATTTCAATGGTAAAAATTTCTTGTAAATAATAAAATAAAATAAATCATTATTTACTTCCGTTTTTATCGGACTATGGTCAGATGAATTAATTTAAACCCTATGTTGGTGCACTTTAAAATGAAAGTCATTGATAATTAGGATTCCATGCGATTAATTATCATCAGTTTGTCAGTTTATCAGTTTATTTATTCACTCAATAGATATTACAGACATAATTACAGTTAAAGGTATCTATTTGAGAAAGGGTAAGAATCAGGAACGCGTGAGAGATGGTTCAACTTTTGGAAGACAAGATGCTCTCTAATATTAAGAGTATTTTTCTTCTGAACGTACTTTCACTAATATGAAAGACGTCGATCTTCGAGGTAATCTTTTTCAGCAGACTGATTGCTCTTCCCACCGGCATATCATATCACCCACCACAGACTGTAATTCTTATCATATGTTTCTTTTATTTGTTTTTTTTAATATGCTTGAAATTCAAAAATGACTTTAATATTTTTTGTACATCCATTAATTTGAATTGATTGAAATAGGAGATACTAGATAGACTTGGAGAAGGGAGCGACGTGGCCAGGAATAGGAACCAGTGGAAGACTGTTGCATGACCACATTGTACACAATACTAAAAGGCGGCCACATTCGAAGTCGGAAAAATCGAAGAGCGTGCTTATTACGATGTATGAATGTAGAGGAATCTCGAAAGGTATGTCAGTACAGAACGGTGTGGCGGACCACCCTCTTTGCCTACACATCCAGGAAACGGCATGATGATTAGTTAGTCAAGAGTTTAAAATATGTCTTTTCTGAACATAGTTTAAATGAATTCTATTATATTTATAATTTTAAGCTTCCCTGGTTATTTTTTTGTTTCTGCTTCTTTTCCTAGATGACTAATTCATTTGACGAAGGACCAGAAGTGTTTACCGATTGGAATCGTTTTGTACATTCCCTTCGTGCGAAGAACGAAAGGTTGTAATTGGTCCCAGCGGGGCGCGCTTAGGGCTCTTGGACGCTTGTACGAAGAAATGTACATGGGCGTTTTTTTAAATTCGAAGCTTATTTTATCTTCACACAGAAATGTTAATAAAGTTATGATTACAGAAGGACCTTGGTTTTGACAGGGCACGGAGTTACAAACTCTCCGCTCTGGTTTGGTCTCAAGAACAGCAAAATCTGTTCTGAGAGCTTTGAGCTTTGAAACATGTTTACGTTTACTGTGATATATTACAAGATGAAGACGCTAGATCAAGAATGCCAGAGAAGGGCTTATGTATACGATGGCATTATAGTGGTGCTGGATCTTTTTAGGATTTCAGAAATCCTTTCAATATGAAGCCGTGCACCAAATAAACAAATCATACATATTGCTGCCCGACAAGAGATAACGAACATCACTTGCCAACTGAAAGACAACGTTTACTCTGATCAGTGGAAAAAAATAAGAACAACATTGCGATTCCAGTCAGAGCCCATAAAGCAAGTATTTACGATTGTGCTTTCAGGGTTGCGTGTCCGTTGGCGTGGAATAGCGACGTTAAATTTACGAGACTACTGAAGATTGCATTGTTCGATCAATCTTTTTCTAGTACATCCTTGGGGTAATTGATTTTACAAAACCGTGCATCCTAAATAACAAAAATAATAATAATTTGGTGGCGCGATCGTAAGATAATAGCCCATTACCAGTAAACTTTTTTTTGTTTCTCATTAATGTTCACGCAACGCCTCTGTTGGCCAGCCCTGGTACTTGTGCCTTAATTAATATAGTTGATTTATTCGTGGCGAATGGCCTCTCCCTCCCGCGTCGCCCGATAATTGTGTTGTGATTTATGACCTCTTGACGGACGGTGTTTGCTGGGCGATTTTGCATACATCGCTCACCGCGCTCGCGCAGCCCTTAGAGTACTTTTCAACGCTGGTATGGGCACTAATAGGGTTAGCGAGGGTCCATGCCCTTTCTCTGGTCTTCCATCATCGCGGATGGCCGGCAATCTTTGATCAATATCGAATAATAAAAATAATTCATTTCTAAAGAATGAAAACTATAATATATTATTTTTAGTGTTTTTCTTATATTTTAGAAAAATATCTTAACTTGAATAGAAGAACACCGAACCCGCAAGGATTTTTAATGAAAAATGTCATTGCATCCATTCATGATTCCGCAGCTACTTTGCTCAATGAACAGAGCGTATTGCTGAAAGTTGTGTTTAAAAAAGATATGCCACAAACTTTATTTTGCTACTTGTGTTTGCGATTCAATTACATTGCTTATTATTTATTGTTTCTTATTCTAACAATGATATAAAATTCCATATTGAGTAATTAATACGAATGAAAACGCCTGTTATCTAGAAGTTTTATTATACTTTATGTCAATTACATGTTTCGCCTGTCTAAGACATTATCAAATGTGATTCCACACCAACATTTGATAATCCCTTAGACAAGCGTAACATGTCTTTCACATATTATTCGTATTAATAATTTTCATTCGTATTAAATAATAAGAATACATGCTTATGCTAATATATTCTTAATCAACAATGAAAATAAATAAAAAACAGAAAAAAACTTTTTTAAGTGTATGTTTAGTTAAAATTCCAACAGAAAACGATTTGAACTAAATATACATTAAAAAAAAATATTTCCAATTTTCATTTTTATTTTCATTATTTACAATGAACTTTACCATGAAATTTCAAATAATAACATTTATTCTTAATCAAGTCCGTATTATGTGATGAAAATTATAAGTTCTTGAGCATGGATCTTAACCACATGTGAAGCTTTACCTTATGTCATCAACATCATCATCAGCCGTCCGTCATCCACTGCTGAATGTAGACCTCTCCCAAAGCCCGCCACCGCCCCCTATCCATTGCCGCTCCCATCCATCCATGTCCAGCAATCCTCTTCAGATCGTCGGTCCAGCGGGCAGGGGGACGTCCAATTCTACGGAATCCTGTGCGCGGTCTCCACTCCAGAACCCGAGAAAATATTATTTTTGCTATCGACTCCACGATCCGAGAATAACAACGCTATTCAGGGCTCTCTCCTTTTGAGAACACATTAAAATGTTCCTATTCTTATAATAAACTGTATCGTTAATATTCTTAAAGGGTCTGAGAACGTGTGACTTTTTTGTTTTTACGAGCTGATAAAATAATTAACCTTTTTCAAGAAGATTAAAACCATTAGGTTAACTAATACCTTTTTTAATGTGAGTTGCAATAAGGTATTTCCCTTACTTATCATTTAATTCGTTGGGATAGTTTTTTGGTATTTATTTCCTGACATTTTTTATATATAATACATTGGGGCTTATAGTGGGAAGTGCTTTATGTTACACGCCATCCGGTTGCAGGCATTCGATTGAATTAAAAGTTACAATGTAGTTTTTAATGATTATCTTTGTGATCTGGTCTCGTCGGGTTGCCGGTAATTTGCGCTTAACTTGTGTTTAATTTCGTATTTCCTCCAGCACCCGGGCAGCACTTGTCATCGCGCCTAATGGCGGGAACTGTCCGTAATGTGTGAAAACACCCGCGAATAATGGTGTCCGACCATTGACACGCGGGACCCGGCACAACTCGCCTCGTAACGAGGCAGATGCGGACGGATAAAAATTGAGGAAGCCTCGATGTTATAATTGTTTCGACGAAACGTTTTTCTCATACCGCCGCGCTTTCTGGGTCACGGGTTCTTTGCGCGAGGAGAAAAATCGTTTAATTAAACACGACCATTGTGTGTTGTGATAGGTACGAATTCCAACACGAGAATCCGGTTAAATTTTCAGCAACGCATAGTTCATGCATATTTGACGAACAGTACATAAGAAAATATTCCATTGCTTTGACCGAAACACGTGTTACTTCAACAATATTACATGTTTTAATTTTGAAACTCTTTTATAATAAGGATTAATTGTATTTCAATAGAGACGAAGATGTAAATTATTTGGAAACAGAATATGGTAGTTATCTTAATAGATGGCGCTAGTGTACAACAATGTGAAGTTATTAAAAATATTAGCATATATACAAGTTCCAAAAATTCGTCAAATGTGGTGTCGTGAATGGGGAATGCCGTTAACATAAAGTGATCGCTTAACTCAACCAATGACAGGTCATAAGTCCTGTAAACGCATCCACTACCATATTCTGTTTTCAAATAATTAACATCTTCGTCTCTATTGAGATACAATTAATTCTTTAAAAAGTATTAACCCGCAATGGGTAAAAATACAGTATTTGTCTACAAGTATTTGTATACAAAAAAAACAAATTCTTTTATAATACTTATCAAAATGTATTAATTCATTAAGAGATTGTTTGTAACACCTGATGGTGCCAATACAGGTTGGCGAAACTGCTGTTGCGTTTGTATATATAAGTCCATTGTTTTGGCCAAAACACTATGATATGATTGTTAAAATTTACAATACTATTATAATATCACATTTTTTATTATTCACTTTTTTTTATTCAGTTGGTTGTAATACCTAAGCGTAGTGTAGTAGAAAGACAAATGGATTGGGAGCAGTTGGCAACCGATAGAGCGGAGTGGTGAAGAGTCGTCGAAGAGGACAGGGTCCAGCCGTGGGGGCAGAATATCCTTGTCCGGAGTGTGGTAAAGTATATCAATCTAGATTAGGACTGTATAGCCACACCAGGTGGCACAGAATACAGATTTAAATACTTTTGTGTTACTTATGCTCGTATACAGGGAATGGACATTAATTATAATATCTGATGATGCCAACATCGATTAGCGAAACAGCTGTCGCGATATTTTCAAAAAATGAATAATAAAAATTGTGATAAGGTGTTCTTGTGTCGACCCTTATGTGTGGAAGTGAATCATGGAACTGGCAAAAGAAGGATGAAAGTATAATAAATGCAGTAGAAATGAGATCTCTAAGACGAATGTGTGGAAAAATCTGTATATGAAAGAGTGACAAATGCATGTATAGGAAGTGAATGTGGTGCGAATGAAAGTGTTATGAACAAAATAAGGAAAGGGTCATTAAGATGGTTTGGACACATGGAAAGAATGAGTGAAGACAGAATGGTAAAGAAGGTATATGTAAACGGCGTGAACGGAGCTAGAAATAGAGGAAGGCCGAGGAAAACGTGGCACGATCAAATCAATCAAATATTGAATGTCGGGCACGCGAGGAGTCGGAGAAATCGACGTGCGTGCATAACAAGATGTATGAATGTAGAGGAAGCGAGAGAAGATGTCAGGACAGAACAGTGTGGCGTTTCATTCTTTCTGCCCACCCTGAGACGGCGTGATGGTTAGTTAGTTAGTTAGTGATATTATAACAGTGTTGTAAAATTAAACAGCTAATAATAAATATTAGTAAATACATTGTAGTACGCATTCCAAAAGTGTTTTTATCAACCGTATTATATAGACAAATGTTTTGTTGGAGAAAAAAAACAGCGTTAATCTAAATCGTTAAATTTCCGTTAATAATTAGTTCATTGGTATGATTCAGGTTTAACGTATGTTGTATGCATCGAAATGGGATATAATCGAGATGAACTTGGATGATATCCACAAGAATATAAATGCTTTTATAGATAGTTTTGACGTGAATGTGCTAGAGCTATTATTTATACATAATATAAAAGTGCTTATTGTTCGTATGAGTAAGTAAAGGCATTTTTGGTTTTTCAATGTAATCATACAATTTCAATCTCGTTCCTAGCCAGTGTAGGTGTACCAGAGCCGTGTATCGCGGTTGTGGTGACCCTCGGAGACCCGGACTTGGTTTTTATTAATTCATTTCCTACCTGCTAGAGGAGACCAAAAAGAGATCTAAAAATGGAGAAAGACATCGAAAGAAGAGTTGGTGCTGGAAACAAAATGAATTATGCACTCAAAATTATCATTCCAAATAGAATATATCGACCGTCCGACTAGTGCCGACCCTTATGTATGGAAGTGAAGCTTGGAGTTGGCAGAAGAAGTATGAAAGTAGGATAAATGCCGTAGAAAAGAGATCACTAAGAAGAATGTGGTTAACACAATGTAGTAAAAAATACCTAATGAAGATGTAAGGAAGGAATGTAAGGCGGATACATATGTGTTCTATATATAATTAAGAAAAGGTCACTACTATGGTTTGGTAGATAGATGGAAGAATGATTAAAAAGATATATACAAGAAGTGTGAATGGAAAAACAAGTTGTAGAAGGCCAAGGAAGACATGACATGACCAAATTAATCAATTACAATCGAGCGTGCATATCACGGTGTTTGAATATAGAATATGTGCGAGAGTTGTCAGGATAGAGCAGTGTGGCGGGCCACCCTCTCTGCTTACCCCTCCGGTAAACGATGTGATGGTTAGTTAGTTAGCTATAAATTTTCTAACTGTTTATTATAGTGACTAACAATGCACGATTAAGTACTGTCGTGAGGTGGGGTGCCAGGATGATCTATTAAATATGAGAGTCAGCCCGCTGCGGCACATGAAATTTGACCAGGCAAGCGAGTCAATAAGCAGGACTCTCGCGGGTGTGGTCTCATAGGGTGTAAAAATGTTTTGGCTACATAGCCCGGAGAGATCAGGGCAACCTTTTAAATATCATAATAATTGGCAAAGTATAGTGGAAGCGACCACCAACCCACTTGTCCTTTCGAATCAGGGCGCTGACTGGCCTCTCGACAGCTGCAGCCTGGAAACTTAAAAGTTTAAAATATTCTTTTATATGTGCCAAAATATGCTTGTATATTCTCTAACCTTAGATTTACTGTTGCGTAACAAACTATTGTTTCTATCGAACCATTACATCTTTTAAATATATTTTCGGGGGTATGACACTGTCGATTTTTTACAAGAGTTTTATTTAGAAGGATAATCGAACTCTCGAACATGTAGATTGTGCAATCATAGATTTTTTTGTCGCCGAAATTAGATCGTACACCGCAGGCGATTTTTTTTAGTAACCCTTTGAACTCTTGAGGGTAAACAAGCGACCTAAACCATTTCAGTTTAACACACCTTCAAACAGTCTCCGGCTTTCACCATATAGGCTGCACTGTCTCATATCAGGGTGCATATATTCTCCCGTTTTATTTGCCACAACAGTAACAAGTTCAAAAAGGAGACTACGTACAATATGGCCAAAAATATTCCATTTAATTTCTCTCACCCCGAGAATTCTGAAATATTCTTAAATATTCGCTAAACACTGAAATATGCTTTTATAATCCCTAATAACCAGGGTTAAAGGGGGAATATAGATCTCAAAACACATAAAACGGCGGCTTATTGAAAGCGAAGCCCAGGAAAAAAATATGCTTTTTGTCAGCAAAAATATGTCAGCAAAAAGTGTCCACAGACTTAAGTGTACACAGAGATCCATGGAAAGACAGATACTTGGTGTGAGCTTGCGTGACCGCTAAGAAAAGAAGAAATCAGACGCCGCACCAGGGTTGCTGACGTCATGGACCGAGTGGCAAAATTGAAATGGTAATGGGCTGGACACTTGGCTAGACAGGGTGACAACAGATGGGCACCCAGGATACTCAGTTGGAGACCATGGGAAAATAGGCGAAGTGTCGGAAGGCAACCGATGAGATGGACCGATGATATTATCAAAAGGGTTGGAAAATCTTGGATACAAAGGGGGCATGATAGAAACGAGTGGAAGAAATTGGTAGAGGCCTATATCCAGCAGTGGAGGGAAGAAGGCCAGCAAAGAAGAAGAAGAAGATGTCAAATGAGGAATGCGACTAAGAAGAATAACTAATTAAATTAACGAAATCATTATACACAAAAATATCTCATATATTGTAAAATACGGATTGCGTTTTTTTCTTTCTATTTCATCTGCACACGCTAAAAAATAACAGTTAACAGTTTTGTTAAGATGTTATATCAACAAGTTTCTCGAACGAAGTTCTCGGAGTCGCGGTGTTAATAATTGATATACACTCATAATTTTATTTTATAAACAATCTTCGTTAGTCGAATACATCCTCTTTAGTACCGGGAGTCGAATCGTGGTCCCGAAACAAGTTTTTGTGTATGAAATTTATCAAGTTTATTATAGCGGCATGCACATTTTATATAGTCTTCCAATACCCGCAGACATCAATCGATTTATCCTTGTTAACAAAAAACGTTTGCGAAATTTCAGTTCTTGATTAATCACACTTCTTTATTTATAAATTGCACGTGGCCACGCCGGCAGCCTGACACCGCCGCAACGGTGCTCACTGTAACAATGAATTTATTATATTACACAATATTATATTTGGGAAGAAATTAATTTATTTTTGACTTGGTGTTGTCCTGCATTTACATATATTATTATTGTACATAAATTTAATATTTTTCTATGTATTTTCTTACGATTTTTTTCGATGATTTTGACATAAATGGATGAAAGAAAAATCGGTTGGTTAACTTGTTGTACCTATACTAGCCGTGTGAGTGGAAAGACATACCGCCAAAGATCCAGGAAAGCGTGGCATGACCATTTTAATCAAATCGGTACCTATTTGGCAAAAGGTCCCAACTGCTTTCTTATGAATTTTACAGGAGAGCAAAAATAAGATTTTTACATTATTTTGATTATTTATAAAAATGTTATTTGTAGAGAGAGAAGTATGTCAGGAGAGAAAAGAATGGTGGTCCATCCTCTGTGCCCACCCCTCCGTGGAAACGGCGCGATGTTTGGTTTGTTAGTTATCTTTAAAATCAGCGTGGATTGTGAAATTATGGAATAAATGAACCAATTTGTATATGTTATTTAAGAAATATATTAACAGAGAATGGGCAAGTGGAGAGCGGTATTGTAAGAATGGTTGTACTGGCAAAAAAATATGAAAGTCCAATTGATATGGTAGAAATTAGGTATCTTAGTCAAATGTGTGGTAAATTTCTCTATTCAATTTAGAGCCAAATGTAGATACATATAAGAAATGAATGAAGTTCGAAATGAAAGCGTTACGAACAAAATAATGTTAGGTACATCAACAGGAGTTGGTGAAGTAATAATTGTGAAAAATCTATAATTTCATAATGCAGCAAGACATAGAGAAAAGTCGAGAAAAACGTGACAAGATCAATTGGATCAAATTTTAGAAATCACGTAAGGTGTTGGAAAAATCGACGCACGTAATTATTTTTTAGTTTCAATTCTGGGGATTGATTTGCAGCAAAGTTTATTTACATCATTTCTGGTTTTTGGAATTCTACTTGAGCCTTTTTACTGTTGTAGTTTCCCGTTGCTTTCTACATTTGTATACAGCAGGTAATTTTAATTCAATTATTATAACTTAAACATATGAGAGTCGTTTCAATTGTATCTCAATCTGATTTCGATTATTATTACTATTTTCCCTTTTGCTTGTGATTGGGTGCGTAAGGCAGAATACAGGAATACGTGGAGAAGTATGGAGGAGGCCAATGTCTAGCTGTGGACGATGGCTAAGTATGTATTGTATGTTTCCCTCTAAGTCATAATGTGTCCAAAATATTTGATAAAGTCTCGAAATATGTTCTTTTTTACCGATGTTTACGATTCCTATCATTTCCAATATTGTTTGTATGATCATCGGATCGTTGATATAGGTACTACGAGTATTTTTGTTTTGTTCCCAACCGTCGCACAGCTTCATATTTTTTTAAAGGCCCCTCGAAGAGTGTTTGTATTATAAATCACGCCCAGACACACCGTGTCGAGACTAGCTAATGTATGCAACTTTGCTAACATTTCTGTCAACGGATACGCTCGTTTTAATTAGTATATTTATGGGATTTGTTTTTTCATCGCGATGGACAGAACAGGGTCACCATTTAGTCGATGGCGTGATATAGATATTAATTTTCACGATTAAATCAACATAAATAACAAATGGGTTTCCCGTACACTAACAGTCTCCAAAATCTAGACTGAAGTATTATACATTAAATTCAACACGCTTCGCCTTATATCGCATTGTTTTGGGGTGCGTAGGTGGTTTTCGCAGATTCGAGTCACACCTTTTAATTTGAATAATCGAAGACGTGATATATGTTCTATTAAACCAATACAGATATTTCATCAACGAGGGCTTTGTTAAAATGATCTCAGAATACCTTAGTTCATCATTCAGTGTATCTATGTACTCGTGAGTTCGAATACTATCGCTGTATAAATTATATCTGACTGCTTTTATTTTATAACGTGAAAAGCCGAAAAACTTTTTCACTTGGAGTATTCTTCAAGTTAAAAATTACCATTATTATAAACTTGTATGTATATCAAATCAAATCAAATCAGTTTTTTAACTCAAAAGACATTACAAATAGGAAAATGTTTAAGGCATCTATTAAGTACAGGTAACATATTATAAAAATACAACAAAGTACAAGGAACGCATTAGAGATGGTTCGACATTAGGAAGACAAGATACTTTCTAAAGTCAAGAGTATTTGTCCCCTGAACGTACCTTCACTAATATAAAAGACATCGATCTCTGAGGAGACCGCGTTCAGCAGACTAATTGCTCTTCCCACCGGTGTCACCAGAGGCAGATTGGTTCTGGTGGCCGGTTGGTAAAACAATCTATGCTGTCGCTGTCGGAGAAATCTATCAGGGACAAAAAGACCAACACCCTCTAGCACGGCCGAGTTCTCGAAATATCCCCTGATTAATTTAAAGAAATGGGTTATAATATATATCATACCTATTATTTGCCTTAGGTAACGACAACACAGTCCAATTTATTATTTTTTGGTACTTTCATACTACTTATGTTTAAAATGCTTACATAAATGACGTTATTTAAAGTAGAAAGGTGCTTGGTAGATCAAAATTCAGTGTTTCTTAGAAAATCTATTTTTACAATTATTTACAAATTGTTTTGTTAATAATTTTACTTATTTCAAATTTATTGATAGTCATAAAATTCATTAATTAGTTCCAGGTAATACTTTCCAGTATTTTGGGGTTTATCCCTTGATTATTGTTAATAATATATTAAACCATATCAATAACCTTTCTGCTCCTTTAACTCGGGTATATAAACAGCAACTAGTTTGATTCTCGCTACATTTGATGGTGCCCTAGCAAGGCGAAGCATGCCATTCCAAATTAGCCTTATTATTATTATTATTATTATTAACAGCGGTTCTAATTGTATCAGTTATTAATATTGAAGTATCATAGTGTTTAAAATGTACCAAAACAATGGATTATTTTATTTTATTATTAAAATTTGTCCATCGATAAAGGTCGAATCACAACCGAAACTTATCTGTGAAATGTAAAATAAAATTCTTGTGAAAATACAAAAAGTATATTTTAAATACAAATGAAAAGTCTGTTTTCAAGAAGTTTTATTATAATTTATGGGATTGACATGTTTTGCCTTTCTAAGGTAAATGTATGTTCATGATGATGATGATAAGAAATGCGAAGAATGTCATTCTCTAAGTAATAAAAAAAAATGTTTATTGTTTCTTGAATAATGATGTAAAACTCCATATTAAATAATTAATATAAATGAAGACGTACGTCTTCTAGGAGTTTAATTGAATTTTATATGGAATGACACCTTTCGCTCTTCCAAGGTATCATCAACAAAGACGTTTTCATTTATATTAATTATTTAATATGGAATTTTACATTGTTTAAATGTGTATTCACATTGCAAAGTGGAGGCAAATATAGAAATAAATAAAAACCTATTAGAAACATGTAATATCAACTAAAATCTTTGACTATTATACGTAGACATGTCAAAAGGTGGAACTACTACCGTTCAGGATCTGTTGATTTTTTTTTCTCTGCGCGTGATTAGATGTTTCGATTTATAGATTTATTTAACCCATTAATACTTTGGGGAGATGCGCCCTTCTCGTGGGAGTTTCTTTGCATTTTATTTATCCGATGACGGCACCTATAAGGGTTATTTAGGACCTCACGTATTTTTTACGTGTCCTTATTATAGCGTCCGTATCCCAGGCCTAGCGCCGGCGTTCCATTGTTTCGGTGGTAAACTGTCGGTAACGCCTTCATAAACGGTCATCTGACTAACCCTTGTTCCTTTGTTATTACCAGTGGAGATCTGTCACTTTTACACAATTTTATATATAAATTATATATTTTTTAAATTCTACAAGATGTGGAATATATCGCGATTGCATCTGAAAATAGACTTGTTAATCATAAACCTTACATAAACAATATATCTTATTCTTATTCTGGTGCCGTGTCAGGTCTCCACACCAATGGCAATTACTGCAGCGAAGCATCTGTGTCCTGCGCCACTTGGAACAGGTTCTCAGCTCTGCTCATCTTTGTTCACTCTCGTATATTCTCCAGCCAGGATACCAGGACAACTGCCTTCTGCCAACTCCTCGACGTCCCTCTATCATGCCCAAAAGTAAATATGATAAAATAAAAGTTATTTTCGTGATTAGATGATATGATATGAATATAACATATTATATATATTTAATCATCATCTTCTTCAGCTTGTCAACGACCACGCTTGGTCGTAGACCTCCTTCATCTGTCTTTCACTCTATTTCACTGACTCGTAAAATGAACCTTCACAAACATGTCTACTTCATCAACGGTCACGTAAGAGATCTTGGAGTCACAATCGACTCGAAACTCACTTTTGATAGTTACATTGATGACATGGTGGATTTATATTGTGTACGTGCAAACCCTTCCAGAATATCACTGCCTTTAAAGTTCTATATATAAACATGGTTCGCTCACACCTTGAATATGCATCTCCCGTTTGTTCTCCTTAGTATGCAGCGCATATCCAAAGCATTGAGAGTAAAAAAAATGTTTCTCGAATTACAAATCCGCCCTAATTCTTCACTCCTTGGATTCTCTTGAAAATAGACGTATTCTCAATGATATGATGTTGCTTCATAAAATTAAGCAATTTTAAATTGATAACTGTGAATTCTTTTGCTAATTGCCACTCAATAACCCTATGTCTCGCACAAGACACACCGCGAGCCTAGTTTTACATCTTCCTGTTTATTGCAACAACTACGCTCAATGCGCGGCAATGTATCGGGATTTGTGACAACTACAATAAACATTTTGGAGACATTTCCCATCAGATGTTTCCCATTTGAACGAGCGAAATTTAAAAAAAATTATCGTACCAACCTTTCAGCGTGGATGAGACCACAATGTTACGATATTTTAATACATATATTACTTTTTTTCTTTAATTTATGTCGACTATATTTTGTTTTAATTTAACTTCTATCTCGTTTCGTTCTGTCGACTGTTAACTATTATTTTATATTTGTGGTTGCATGTAATTGGCCTCACTTAATTTTTTTGTGTTTTTTTTCTTCTAATGTATGTTATTGTTATCGCTGTATTTTAACCTTAATAAATAAATAAAAATCTGTCCATGTCTGTCGAACCTGGGCAACACGCATCCATGTCGTACCAGCGGTCTCTTTTATGTCGTCCCTCAATCGAAGATTGGGACGTCCTTGGTTTCGGATCACAGTTCTAGGATACCAGCAAAGGGGGCGTTTTCGCCATTTATCGTCAGAGCTGCGAGAAATATGACCTGCCCAGGGCTATTTTACTACCAAGTGATTTCCAACTCCTGTTCTGGTTCTAATAATGGCGTTTCCCAGTCTGTCCGCTGTACTGATCCCAACATTACTCTTTCCATAGCTCTTCGGATAATAGTTTAAAAAATTGTCAGACGTGGTGGTCTTGAGAAGGTCGGAATGGGGGAGAATGTTGTTAACATAAAGCAATCGCTTGACCCAACCAATGACAGGTCATAAGTCCTGTAAGCGCCTCGCCCACCATATTCTGTTTCCAGAAAACAATTTACATCTTCGTCTCTATTGAGATACAATAATCATTTAAATTGGTTAATTTATTGGCTTTTCTGAGACATTGTTATCGTTATGACATATCTTTATATTTTGTAAATAAAATGTTATCTGTTCGAGTTGAAAAACATGTTCGGTACGATCCTTAGGTATATTTTAATATAATCGGACTATTTATTATAAGATATTGTTGAAAACGACAGATAATTTTAACGTAATTGATTGGTTCATACTACGACAGACTACTCGCTAAGGTTAGGGAAATAAACGGAAATCTAAAACGAAATAAATATACCATTCAATTCTTTATTTATTGCAAATCCACTGGGTTTATTTTTTCTCTTCTTGTTTTTTTACTTAATTGTTTATTTTAAATTACAAACATGTTTTTCTTTTTACCTTTGAATATATTCAAAGAGGGATATTTTAAATTAGAACAATAAATCTAATTTGTTTATTTTTTTCTTTAGGCATCCTTTAGATTTTTTAAATAGTTTTATTTTTATCTTGGCATTAAAATCTCAATAATTATAAACGTTGCTACTAAATTTAGTACACATTAAAAATAAAGTAATATTATCATTCTTACTAATATATTCCATTTTAGGATAGATCCTTTAATTGCGCTACTTTTATTTATTCCGAAGACAGCAATCTCTGGCGCTCTAAATTCCACAAAATGGAAAAACAAAGACATGGCCATTAATAGTAAGATGAGAATCTATAAAGCATGCGTAAGGCCAATAATAACATATGGCGTCGAAGCAAGGACAGACACAGTAAGGACCACACAAGTTTTGAAATGAAGACACTGAGGACGATAGCAGGCAAGACACTTACAGATCGCGTGAGGAACACCAGAATAAGAGAGATATGTGAGGTTGAGGATATTATAAGATGGAGCAGACAGCGAAAAATGATCATGTTTAAAGAATGGACACCACCAGATTCCCCTATATTGCATTGCATAATCAGCCTCATGGGACTCGTCCTCGTGGAAGACCTGCTAAAAGATTAAAGGAAAGCTGGGAATCTACCTCACAGGAGGAGCAACACTCACATAGCAGAACAGACCACATAGGTCTACAACAAGAGAGAAGAAAAAGACGAAGGAAAAGTCGAGATTTAATAATTGGAGTGACATCCCTGCTCGCTATTATCACGTGTTATTCCGATGTTTTATAATCTTGACTCAGCCAAGATTTCCAATTGTTTTATAGATGTTTTGGTTGATTTCAATGATTAAATGTTTTGCTGCGATACAATTCTGATTGGCCTTAGTTTTCCCATAGTTCGCAATACACTGAAAGCATCGAATGAATAAGGTCCCTCATCATCACCCTTTAAGACTCCCAACAGTTCGCTTCTCTGAATACGGTTACTATAAGATGACCGATGCTTTTAAAGAACCGTTGGACCGACGTAAAACATATTGTGAATAACTTTTTAGTTCTTCTTTTATATTATTATCCAATTATTTTGCCCGCATTGCGTAAAATAATATGGCTTATTAGCTGTTGTGTTGTGAATGTGTTTATTATCTAGAAGCGTTTCATCTCACATCTCGATGAGATATTCCATGACGTCAGAAGCCATGTCCAATGAATTAAGCACGTCGGAACTTTCAACAACTTTTATCGCGCGGATCCGATGAGCAAACGCGATCTCTTATGTATATTGTATTATTTTAATGGCGCTTTTTTAATCTCGATTCTTTAAAACAGTCACGAAAATTTGATGAACTTCGTGCGGCACCTACTCTTTCAATCTACCACCTATTTTGGCAGGGTGTTCGTCGCGTTTTTGGTTTCTTTCTTGTACTCGAATATATATAACTAACTACTTAACCATCACGCCGTCCCCCGAAGGGATAGGCAGAAAGAATGTAATGTTCTTTCCTGACATACTTCTCGCTTTCTCAACAGTCATACATTGCATCATGCACGCACGTCTCTTCGCCATCCTCGCGACTCCTCGCGTAGCCGATATTTAATATTTGATGCCACGTTTTCATCGATATTCCTCTATGAACTGCGCTCATTCTACTTGATTTTATTTTATTGTGTGTGAGTGGCTTTATATCTTATCTATCCAATGTCTTATCTTTTTATTTATGTTGTTAAAGCGATACGATAAAATTATTTTCGTGGAATTTCATATGTACAATTATTATATGTGAAATTCTACGAAAAATATGCACACCCAAAATACGAATTGCTCGAATTATTAATTTATTTTCTTATCAAGGTGTTGATAATCATTTGATTTACGGCAATTTTTGCTGCGTTACCTTCAAGAATTCTTGGCCTCCGACACATAATTACAAATCAAATCAAATCAAATCAGTTTATTGTATCTCAACAGACATTATAAACAATATTAACGTTTAAGGCATATTTTTAGTACAGGTAAATTATAATATATAACAAGTATAATACCAGGAACGCATGAGAGATGGTTCGCTATAGGAAGACAGGATACTTTCCAAAGTCAAGAGCATTTATCTTTCTGAACGTACTTTCAGCAATATGAACGACGTCGATCTCCGAGGAAACCGCGTTCAGCAGGCTAATGCAGGTAGCATCTACAGTAATCGTCTGGCGATTATGTATTTTTTTGTGGCGATAGTATAAGTGTATTAAATAACATTATAGACTCGAGTTGTAGATTTTCAAATTCTGCAAAATTTTAAACGGAACGCCGATATCCCTATGCGCGTTTACGAGTTAAGATGTCTTACCTTCGAATGAATGTCAATAGAATTATGCCACATCCATTTGTATACCGGAGTGTGATTTTAAATGTTCTGCCTACAGACCAGAATGTTTATAAGGTGATGATTTATCGTTCTATTGTTTGTTCAATGTTTATTTAGTTTTGAACACCTTTATATTATTTAAACTGGCCCATGTCGTATTGTTTTAAATTGCATCTATAGCAATGTGTTTATCAGAAATGTAATTTTTGCTTTTGTTGAAACCATTTTTTTTGTTGCACTTTTATCCATAATGGTGTTTTCAACCTCTCTATATGAATGGGAATGTATGTAATAATGAAACTACAAAAAAAAACGATGGAATGAGGCACTTACATGCTTGGTAAATCATTGATTTTTTTCGGTTTTTTATTCTTTTCAATTATATAAATTAAATTTTAAATTAATCTTTGTGCGGTTAAACATTGAACTCCAAAGTAAAATAAGAGTATCGAGTGAAGGAAAACGTAAAAAAATTATTGAATAATCAATAAGATGACTTGTAGATATAAAATTATGAGTAAAGAAATATGTTTGTACGATAAAGTTTTGAATGGTGTACAAAATCGAGCTTTGTAGAAGAAATCGTGTCACGATTAAAATATATTTTTTAAATAATCAAATAATCTGACTTACATGTGTGTATTTCTAAAAAAAACTTCACTGAAACTTAGGTATTATTAAAAACCGCTTTGCAAAAAAAACTGTCATGAAACCAGGAAACATTCAAACAAAAATATTGGTATATATTATTCTATAAATATTATAATTAACTAACCATCACGCCGTCTCCCCGAAGGGGTAGGCATAAAGAATGGACTGCCACACTTTTCTTTCCTGACATATTTCTCTCGCTTCATCAACATTCATACATTGTGTCATGCACGCGCGTCGATTTCTCTGACTCCTCACATGGCCGACATTCAATATTTGATTTATTTGATCGCGGCACGTTTTCCTCGGTCTTCCTCTATTTCTGGTTTCATTTACATCGTTAACATATAATTTTTTTACCATTCTTTCTTCATTCATTCTTTCCATATGTCCAAACCATCTTAATGATCCTTTCATTAGTTTGTTCATAACACCATCATTCGCACCGCATTCACTTCTTATATTTTCATTCGACACTCTATCATACACAGAGTATGCACACATTCGTCTAAGAGATCTCATTTCTACTGCATTTATTCTACTTTCATCCTTCTTTCGCCAGTTCCATGTTTCGCTTCCATACATAAGGATATTCCTTGGTATATATTATTCTATAAATATTATAAACATAGGTATAATATGTAAATATGCGGGTCCTTATACGGATAGATCTTTTGAAATATAAATGTTGGACCGCCATACCTCTTGTGATTCCTCTACATTAATACATCGTAATATGCACACTCGTCTATTTTCCCGATTTCGAATATGGTCGCCTTTTAGTATTTGATTATTTTTTTCACGCCATGCTTTCCTTGGTCTTCCACGACTTCTTTCCACTCACACTGCATGTAAAAACATTTTAACCATTCATTCGTGCGGGGTACGGAGTCGAGGTAGACCGAGGGAAACTTGGCATGACCAAATTAATCAAATTTTAAAGGTTGGTCATGTCAGAAGCCGGAAGAATCGACGTGCGTGTATGACTCGCTGTATGAATGTGGAGGAAGCTAGAGAGGTATGTCAGGATAGAGTAGTGTGGCGGTCAATTCTCTCAGCCTACCCCTGCGGGGAAACGGCGTAATGGTTTGTTGTAGTTGTTGTTGTTCTCTGATCCCATTTGTTTCATATGTCCAAACCGTCCCGGGGATCATTTTTTAATTTAACTTTTAAAATTTATTACAGCCGTAATATTAAATACAAAAAGGGGTGTATTGCGCTTATTCGTTTTAACGAATGCCGCCACTGGGCCGACACCGCATGCCCTGCAGGTCCCCGGTCCGCGGTGTTGATCGGTAGTGAGCATGTTCTCGTTCATTATTTCGTTATGTATGTATTGTTATCTCTAATCTTGAAATTAAGTGGGTTTTGTTTTGCACGCAGCTTTCATTTTTTGCATAAAGTATCGGCGTTAAAAATAATCGCCCGAATACATCGAAACTCGCATTCTTCTCCATGTAGGCCGTGTATTATTTAGTATACGTAATGTACATAGTCAACGCTTAAAGCAATCTGTTATCACGTTAATTATACTCGTTCTTTGTTGTTTGAGCGACGTAATTGAAATTGTTTTATTTTGTGAGGCGCAGTGGCCGCTCGTACCGACTATTTACTTCGAGTAGACTTTTAACAGTTATGACTGCCAAAATACGGACGATAAAAAATAAAGACAATAAAAATACAGACAATAAAAATGAGAGTTTGAGAATGCCCTCGCAAGGCGAAACAAAATTCTCACTACTATTTAAATAATGTATTATATAAATTTAATCAAAGTAAAACCATTATAAACCAAAGCGTTTATTATCAGCTGATTATAACACCTGATGATGCTTACATTGGTCAGCGAAACAGCTGTCGCGACAATTTTATAAAAATTTAATACATTACATAACGGTGTTTCAATTAAACAGTTTATAATGTTGAAATATCATAGTGTTTCCGCAGAAAAAAAAAAACATATTGTACTCGTATTAAACGCGATTGCTTTTACTTTTACAAAAAGAAAAATAACTATTGACATTTATATTGTTTCTTGAAAAATGATGTAAAAGTCCATATTGAATAATTAATACGAATGAAAACGTCAGATTTTTCTTGAAGTTATATTATATTTTATAGGAATGACATGTTTTGCCCTTCTAAGGCATTATCAAATATCAGAGTGTGGAGACACTCATTTTGTAGGAAAAAGTTTGATAATGCCTTCTTCTTCTTCTTAAAGTGCCCTGTCAGGTCCCCCCGACGTTGGCGATCACTCTGGTAAGCTCTTCCCTATCCTGTACTGTCCGGAATAGCTTCTCCGCAGTTCCGATTCCCGTTCATTCCCTCACATTGCGCAGCTAAGAGATCTATCTGCCTTCTCCCTGCCCCCCTGCGGCCCTCTATTCTTTCCTTCAACATTAGATGCAGCAGGCGATATTTTTCTCCTCGTAGAACGTGACCCAGATATGAAATCTTGCGGACTTTGATCAATGTCAGCAGCTCTCTATTTACTCCTTTACGATTCAGGACTTCTGTGTTCGTCATTCTGTCTGCCCATGGGATCCTGAATATTCTTCGGTGAAGCCACATTTCAAATGCCTCTAACCGGTTCATTGTTTTTACTTTTAATGTCCATGTCTCATACCCATATAACAGAACAGACCACACATAACACCTTAACATCCTCTGTCTTAGTTTTAAGTTGACATTGTCATTGCAAAAGAGTGACTTCATTTTATTTATGCTGTTCTTGCTGCTTCAACCGACATTTCAACTCTACATCTGGGTCAAGGGTGTCTGTAAGCATGCTGCCGAGGTATCTGAACTTTTCCACCTTTTCAACATTGTAACCGTTCAGTTACATCACCGAATCAGTATGATATAATGCCTTAGAAGGGCGAAACATGTCATTCCCATAAAATATAAGAACACTTCTAGAAAGCTGACGCTTTCATTCGTATTAATTATTTTAACTGTTTCTCAGTTTTGGACTTACTAATTCAGGTCCCAACGCGCTACGTGCTGGCACTGGCGGGAGCCGGGACCCTTCAGCACTCAATAATTACAATAAACGCGTTATTTTTGTAACAAATTGAATACGACTGAGTCCAACTAATAGCGAGGATCGCCTGTGGGATCCACACTCTGGACCGCCCTCCGCCATTGTCTGGCTGTCGCTCGCGCTGTCCCGCCCCGAGGAGCCTGATTTATATGCCAGCATCCGAGGAGTGACGTCAAGCTCACGATCAGGGCAGCACACACATGCCGCCGTTTGGAATCAAATCTCGTCTTCAACCGGTGTCGAGTACACAACTCGTAGAATATGGCGGGCGGCTATTTGCCATACCGAATCACGTCACTCCCAGACTGGTGTTCTTCTACCGACCCTTATGTATGGAAGCGAAACATGGAACTGGCAAAAGAAGGATGAAAATAGAATAAATGCAGTACAAATGAGATCTCTTAGACGAATGTGCGGATACTCTGTGTATGATAGTGTCGAATGAAAATATAAGAAGTGAGTGCGGTGCGAATGATGGTGTTATGAACAAAATAATGAAAGGATCATTAAGATGGTTTGGACATATGGAAAGAATGAATGAAGAAAGAATGGTAAAAAAATTATATGTAAATGGAACCAGAAATAGAGGAAGACCGAGGAAAACGTGGCACGATCAAATAAATCAAATATTGAATGTCGGCCATGTGAAGAGTCAGAGAAATCGACGCGCGTGCATGACACGATGTATGAATGTTGAGGAAAGCGAGAGAAATATATCAGGAAAGAAAAGTGTGGCAGTCCATTCCTTCTGCCTACCCCTTTGGGGAGACGGCGTGATGGTTAGTTAGTTAGTTAGTCACTCCCAGACCACCGAGAAGTTACACATTTCCCCTTGCTTGGACTTTATCAAATATTAAATGACATTCAGTAATACCTTAGCAAGGTGAACCACGTCTTACAATCTTAAATAATAATTAAATAAAGTATTTTTAAAAAGTACTTTCACTTTGGTCTTTATTTTGACAGCGATAGACTAAAACAAAGTCGAAGTTGTTCTTGGAAACATTGTTTTATTGAATTATTTCAACATTAACACCCAGTCTGTCGATCCCAGCAAGCCTGGTGAAATCGTTCGCTGTCAAAATAAATACAAAAGTGGAAGTACAATAAGTGTTTAAAAAATATCGTTTTATTTAATTATTATCTAAAATTAATTTTCATCAAAATGTTTCAGTAAAATCATTAGATTATCTTCTAGAATCTTAGAAATCGTACGTTTCTTAATATTGAATACTTAATTTGTAGTTAGAAATAATTTTTCAACCAACGATGAAAGCTGTAGTAACAACACGTAGTAGCTAATTATATATATTTCAAAGTTAATATGCACAGTGGTTACTTACGCTGATGACTCCGAGTCTACAGGGTTGTTTTTCTTCTTCTTTCCGTGTCCTGTCAGGTCTCCCCAACGTTGACTATCACCCTTGAGTAGGCCTCCCTGTGTTGGGCCGCCCGGAACAGCTCCTCTACGGTCCTTAGCCCTGTCCACTCTCGGATGTTCCTCAGCCAGGAAACCTGCCTTCTCCCAACACTTCATTGACCCTCAATCTTATCCTCCAAGATCAGATGCAACAGTGCGTACCTTTCGCCTCTCAGAACATGGCCCAAGTAAGACACCTTACGGACTTTGATGTTAGTCAGCAACTCTCTGTCAACTCTGGCTCTATGGAGAACGTCAACTCTGGCTCTATGAATTAATATTAATTTAAAATTACGACAAAGACAGGACAGGGTGGAGTCATGGACCCTTAAAGGCAATATTATGAACCGAGTTGCCGCCTTTGAGATGTGGATACAACGAAGGATGATACGCATCTCCTGGTCAGCAACACAAACGTTCTTTATGGAGCCAGAGTTGACAGGATTGTTTAAACACCACAAATTGATTCAAATTTAGAATGAAACTGAGAAACAAAAGAATTTCTGTTAATAAAAAGCATGATTACCGTCCATTCAATAAAAATAAGTACAAATGAAAATGGTTGTTTTCTAGAAGTTTTATTATAATTTATCCCTTGTTTCGCCTGTTCTAATTGTTACCGTGTGTAATTCCTTAGACAGGTGAAACATGTCATTTACATAAATTTTATAAAAATTCTAGAAAACAGACGTTTCCATTCGTACTAATTATTTAATTTGGAGTTTTACATGATGTTGTAGAAAAAATAAGTACATACCTTTAATAATTGTTATCTGAATAATGGAATTAAACTGTACATTGAATTAAATATCTAAAAATAAGCATTTTAAAAGTTATTTTAAATATTATTATTATTATTATTATTATTTTGTTGAATCGCTCTTTACATCATGACAGTATGAGCCAAATCGATGTAAAGGGTATTATAGCTATCATAGTGATTCTCGTGACATGTGATAGGTAGCCAATCTATCGCCATTTTATTGGCACGTGAATTCTACACCAGACCAAAGATAGTGTGACAATTACACTGCTCTCGCCGGTGATCGAACCCGGAACCTTCGGGGTGGCAGTCAATGCACTTACCAGTCGGCCACGAATATCACTGAGGAAGGACCGGGTAGTCCGAAACATGTTTGATATTTAATTCTAAATTGTTTAAAAAGTTATTGTTGTATACAAAGTATATATAAAAAGAAAAATATAAATATAAAACATCTACAACACAAAGTATGGCGAACATACGAGTAGAAGAAATTTAAAAAAAATTTATTTCCTGGCATCAGACATTTAGAGTC
The DNA here is from genome assembly GCA_022606425.2 of Lepidostoma basale. Lineage (NCBI taxonomy): Eukaryota > Metazoa > Arthropoda > Insecta > Trichoptera > Lepidostomatidae > Lepidostoma > Lepidostoma basale. Next base: position 615,155 of record JAHDVF020001433.1, on the reverse strand, counting down.
ATAAGGTGAAACATGTCTATCTGCAATGGCAAATATATAATGTACAATACGGAAATTTTCGTCCTTCTCTTTACATCGCCGTCTCTTAACGATGATGGCGCCACTGTTGAGGTTCTGTACAATGTATAAATAGCAAATCATAAGATGTCGGAAGAGGTGTGTCCTAACAATTTCCTTAAGAGTATATTTTTTTTCAATCCCGCTTTACGGTAAAACTGTACTGTTTCTCATTTTATTATGCGGAAACGGCATCACGAGATGAATATATTTTAACGCTTTTCTTCTTGGTCACTTTTTTTTTAAACATAAGTTTTTCTGTTTCAATCATAGGGATTGGTTTGCAGCAAGTGGAACATCTTTGCTGATTCTTGGGTCGCCACTTGGGCCTTTAATATAGTAGTTTTCAGTTGCTTTCCACATATTTGTATACAAAAGGTTATTTGAACCTAATTATAGTATACAATTTGTTCAGGTATTGATTCGTAGGATTTGTGATAGGTAGTCTATCGTCATTCGGTGTGGCAGTAATAACTTTTGCCACGAAGGACGTTAATGAAACGTTTTTTTTCTAGACTTTTTATGATAATATATGGGAATGCCATGCTTCGTCTTTATAAGGCATTATCAAATGTAGACATTTGAATGTTAGAGCTTTCAAATCAAATTTATTATCTCAACAGACATTATAAACAATATAAATGTTTAAGGCGTTGCCTTAAACATTGAGTTGAGTACAGGTAAAATATAATGTATGCATTATGATACCAGGAACGCATGAGAGATGCTTCGACATTAGGAAGACAATATACACTCTAAAGTCAAGAGTATTTGTCTTTGTGAACGTACTTTCACTAATATGAAAGACGTCGATCTCCGAGGAGACCGTTTTTAGCAGACGTTTGATATGACACCGCATTTGATAATGGCTTAGAAAGGCGAAACATGTCTTTCCTATAAATCATTATAAAATTTCTGGAAAATAGACATTTTCATTTGTATTCATTATTTAACTAACTAACTAACTAACTAACTAACCATCACGCCGTCTACCTGAAAGGGTAGGCAGAAAAAATGGACTGTCACACTTTTACTGATGCGGCACTCCATCCATCTCTTTTCGCCCCGCGGGAGACGCGGTGTGATGGGTTGCGAACCTCATCGCCACCAATAAGCATCTCCCGCGCACACTTCGATCGTCCAACACCCACAAAATAAATCTAAAACTAATAATATAAAAAACAATGATATAAAATAAAATAACAAAACTAAAATAATTTAACACAAAATATTCTTTTTAGCTGGTGCACATATTGACTATTTAATTTATTTTCCACGAATCCACCGTTTTTTTAAATTTAGCACATAATGTTTTTTCGATGCTGCACATGTTGACATGGACGATCCGGACTTTTGGTATTATTTAATATGATGTTTTACACCATACATTCAGCTTTTATTTAAACGAATTTTGAATGTTATTCCCAGTGTAATGGGTTGTTGTTTTACGGTTTATTGCGATGCGTCGTGTTGCTCTCGGTTTATTTTTAATCGATTTGATTTCCCATCCCCGATAGGTCCGGCAGAGGCCGAGTCGAGGAAGAAAGCTGTCTCGAGATGAGCGACTAGCGGCCGCGGTGAATATATGGGCCCAATAAAATTCCTGGCGTCTAACAAGGTCCGCCGTATCAGGGGACGATCTGGCGTACTAAAAACTACTCGATCTGGCATAAAAAACCACCGACTGTTTGCTTTTTAGATGTGTGTAAGATACGATACCTTATTTACACACTGTCTCTATATATATATTTCTTTTCGTGTTTTGTAACTAGAATCTCATGTTTTTTATTTTATTTTAATTACATTTTGTAAATCACGATGTATATAAAATTCCTTGTTTTAATTAATTCGTGAAAAAAAATTTAACAAACCGCACATTTTCAAATCAAATTAAATCAGTATATTTTCTCAACAGACATTACAAACAAAATTAAAGTTTAAGGCATTCATTGAAAAGAGATTTTCTTTGACTCATTCTTATTTAGTATGAAATAATTCATATATTTATTTTTTAAATCGAAAATTGTTTCATTTATCTACTTATAAAAATGAACTAACTAACGATCACGCTGTCTACCGGAAGGAGAAGTCAGAAATAATGAAATGCTATACATTTTTTATTGTTTCTTGAACAATGGTGTAAAAGTCCATATTATATAATTAATACGAATGAAAACGTCAGTTTCCTAGAAGTTTTAATATATTTATTTTATGGGAATGACATGTTTCGCCCTTTGAGACATTTGATAATGCCTTAGATGGGCGAAACATGTCATTCCCATAAAATATAATAAAACTTCTAGATAACTGACGTTTTCATTCGTATTACTTATGAAATACTACACTATTATATCCTGGAATACCTCGCCTTCTTTGCGTTCATACGTCGTGTCATGTACGTACGTCGATTTTTCCGACATTTTACGTGGCTGACATTTAATATTTAATTAATTTGATCGTGCCACGCTTTCCTCAGTCTTCCTCTATTTCTATTTTCGTTTTCGTCGTTTAGATGTATAATAAAAATGAAAATACCAATTATCTTATAAAACCGCAAACTTCAAAATGTCTGGTTTGTTCTCTCACATGTAGTTACAGTCCACGTTGTTCGCATACGAGAGTTTAAATGAGATGCATCTCGATTTTTACGTGTAAAAATGAAAATAGTTATTCTATTTAATTTATTAACAATTTCGTTAATTAAAAAATGTCTTACATTTTGACATTAAAAGATCTCGCGACAACAAAAACTTTATTTCATTATATTAGAATTTTTGTTCTTTCTAGATTCCTCTTTTCGTTATCCTCGCTGCTGAGGATCGAATTCCTCGATTCTTCGATATCCTTAAATTTTCTCGACAGTTTACAGTTCGAAGCCTGGTGTCATGAATGACCGGACATGATCCTGATCTGATCCGTACATTGAGTAGTATCTCTTCATCTTGCCGCAACCTTCAATATCGAAGGTAAGTGTCGAGTTTATCAACATATTGAAGGTAACAAAAACTAATCGACTTTCGTGTTGCCGTAATTTTTTAAAGTGTTTTCAGAAATTATAAATGTTCTTACATTTTAACCACATTCAAAGTACGTTGGTGGTATTGCAGAACATTTGTATGGGATACTTACCCGATTTTGTGGTCGTCCAGCATATGGACGTTTCGAGAAACCACTGCATCCTAATTTATGAGAAAAATTTACATTGAATGTAGTTGCACCATTCACCGTGTGAAGACGGTCCGCTCGTACCCATTGCCGGGAAGAGATATTTTGAATCACAATTACAAATACCGTACCTATGTGTTATCTATGTTTAGTTTTCAAATCATAAGTTTCCTTTCCTTTATCGAAAATCGTACTTACATCTTTTTATATATGTGGTTATCAATGTTTGTTTGTTTGTTCGTATTTTCGGAGTTGCCATGCCGTTCATCCGATTGCAAATTTTTTTTATCAAGTTATTACTTGTACTTGCGTGAAGGTTATAGGCAAAGTACTCTTCTTTTTCTTCGAAAAAAAAAACTGATTGCTTTGAAATTTGACAAAATGTTACATTCGATACATAATGGAGTTTTAGTGCCAACCCTTATGTATGGAAGTGAAGCTTGGAACTAGCAAGAAAATAAGGAAAGTAAGATAAATACCGTAGAAATGAGATCACTGAGAAGAATGTGCTGGAAAACGATATATGATAGTGTGGAGGAAGCTAGAGAGGTATGTCAGGGCAGTACGGTATGCCGGTCCATCCTCTCTGCCTGCCCCTCCGGGGAAACGGGGTGATGGTTACTTAGTTAGTTACATTCGAATACGCGCGTGTTTGTGTGTGCTCTTCTTTTTTTAGAAAAAAAAAACGATTGCTGTGAAATGTTGATATTTACCGATTGCTTTGAAATTTAGACACAACGTTGCATTCGAATACGCGCATATTTTTACTTTGGAGATGGTCTTCTCGGGAGTTCCAGCCCGGAAGTTATTCGTACCCGACATGTTGGAAACCGAGGGACTGCATCTATGGTATGGAGAAATCCTTGTTGCACATAACAGAGGTCCCTTGCTGCCCTGTTAAATGCACGGAGACGGATCTGGATCGGGCGTCCGGCAGTACCGTCCAACTGGTGGACTTCCGGGCTGACATTATTTGACTGAGTTGCGTGTGATATGATGAAGAAGATATATTATATTGTCTTTTTTGATAATCTTAAAACGTCAATACGCTGAAATTCCATAAATTTTATTTTTCCCATGTTTTCACATTATATGAAGTTGTAAAACCCCCGAAACACGTAAACTCGAAAGAAAAGTGTTTTAATTCATGAAAAAATCGTTATTCTATTTTCAATTACGTCAATTTTGTTATCACTAAGCTATTTTCTAACATACACACTACACTCCTATTTTCTGGAATATCAGACTAAGCATTATTCGAATAGTACTTACCTGCATAAGTGCATATACACATACACATACACAGCGTATAGTAAGATATAACAGCCCTCATTATGTGAAGCATGTTTATGGCATCCCTTTTTATTTTGTGGTGATAAACAATTTTTATTTGCCACACACGAGCGTGCTGAGGTGTGTTACTGCGCACTTCTTCTTACCATCTTAAAACAATTGCTCTTCAATGATTATAAGTTAGCGTGATTAATACTTAACAAAGGTGGGAAAAATTATAAAGATAATTTATAATTTTTTCATAATATTATAAACGCTTCTTGACACTTCGAATAGCATTACCACTCCATGAGAAGTGCATTGCATCATAAAAAAATAACTAACTAACTAACTAACTAACCATCATGCCGTCTCCCCGAAGGGGTAGGCAGAAAGAATGGACTGCCACACTTTTCTTTCCTTGCATATTTCTATCGCTTTCTCAACATTCATATATCGTGTCATGCACGCGCGTCGATTTCTCTGACTCCTCACATGGCCGACATTCAATATTTGATTTATTTGATCGTGCCACGTTTTCCTCGGTCTTCCTCTATTTCTGGTTCCATTTTCATCATCAACATATATATTTTTTACCATTCTTTCTTTATTCATTCTTTACATATGTCCAAACCATCTTAATGATCCTTTTATTATTTTGTTCATGATACCATTGAATATTAAATATTAAAAATTATTTAAAAAAAATATTAAAAATATTAAAATTAGAAAAAATATTAATATCAAATATAAAAAAAATTCCATTCATAAATTATCAACGGCCAACTGACGCCCTTCGTGGTAGAGTGGCAACAACTATAACTGCCACATCGAAGGTCCCGGGTTCGATTATAGGCGATGACAGTGTGAAAAAAATCTCACGCCGTCTTTGGTCTGGTAGAATTCACGTGATATTAAAAAAGTCGATTGACTAGCTACCTATCACGTGTCATGAGAATCAATCGCTAACAAATATTGTACAGTCATTAGGTTCGAAAATCTGTTGTATTAAGAAATGTGGAAAGCAATGGAAAACTACCACATTAAAGATCCAAGTGGCACCCCAAGAAACCAGTAAAGATGATAATCGATTTTGCTGCAAATGAATCCTATGGATTGAAAAAAAATCAAAACAACACATTCCAATTCGATTATACAATTTTTTCAAAATTCTGCATATAATTTTTTAAAAACACTTTTCACAAACAGATTTCGGGCCACAAACCCATTTCCTCAATGAAGAAATTTTATGATTAATACACAGAATGGGCGTCTTTCTTTCGAAACATGTTTCTGAAAAGCGCAAATGTGTGATGTGAAAATACAATGTTTTTAAAAAATATATTAACTTATTACTGTTAATGCAAAAACTTTGATTTATATCACAATTGTATTTATTTTACTTTACGACAGCTGTTTCATCAACCAATGTTGACATCATCAGGTGTTACAAAAATATATATCAAATGACAAATTTGACAACAAAAATATATATACAAAAATATGTTATAAAATATGTTATATTAGGTCCTTACATATGAAATTGGCGTTTTGCCGTACTGGCAACTTTGATCTCAAATATCTTCTCTTTGGTTAGGAATTCTAAATTCAAATTTGTACAGCTATTTACTCAAGTATTTGTGTTTCGAAAATTAAAATTCATTTGTTTTTTTCTCAATTGTTTTTTTTCTTTGCGTCACTTAGTTTACAAAATGGAAAACTTGAAATATCGCGTTATTTACGAGTACGAGTTCCACCGTGGCACCAGTGCTGCAGAAACGGCTCGAAGGATTAATGATGTGTATGGCGACGGTGCCGCAAAAGAAAACACAGTGCGTTTTTGGTTCCAACGTTTTCCCGTGGACGGCCGGAGACCAAAGTTGATAATGAAGAATATAAGGCTATTGTGCAAGCGGATCCATCGCAAACCACGCCCGAGTTAGCTGCAGGCTGCGGTGTTAGTGATAAAACTGTTTTAATCCACTTGAAGCAAATTGGGAAGGTGAAAAAGCTTGAAAGGTGGGTACCTCACGAATTGAGTGAAGCAAATCAACAAACGCGCGTTGACTGCTGCGTTGCATTACTCAACCGGCACAATAATGAAGGGATTTTGAATCGAATCATTACCTGTGATGAAAAGTGGATCCTGTATGATAATCGGAAGCGCTCATCGCAATAGCTGAACCCTGCCGAACCAGCCAAACCATGCCCCAAGCGAAAATTTACTCCAAAAAAGTTACTTGTGAGCGTTTGGTGGACTAGTGCTGGTGTCGTTCACTACAGCTTTCTTAAATCTGGCCAGACGATTACGGCAGATGTCTATTGTCAGCAACTGCAAACCATGATGGAAATGTTAGCTGCTAAACAACCGAGGCTGGTTAATCGCTCTAGGCTACTGCTGCTTCATGATAACGCTAGACCACACACTGCACAGCAGACGGCTACCAAATTAGAAGAGCTTCCACCGTACTCTCCGGACCTTGCCCCAACAGATTACTATTTTTTCGAAATTTGGATAACTTCTTGCAAGGGAAAAAAATCAACTCCGATGGGGCAGTCCAAACCGACTTTAAAGATTTTATTGATTCCCGTCTGAATGTTTTTTTTAGTAAAGGGATCGATGAACTACCTATGAGATGGCAAAAGTGCATAGATAGCAATGGTACATACTTTGATTAAATAAATATATTATATTTAAAAAAAATCAACTTTATGTTCCTCCCATACAAAACGCCAATTTCATATGTAAGGACCTAATATAAATATGTTACAAAAATAAAAAAATAAGTGAAAAATATGTTATAAAAATATGTTACAAAAATATATATCAAATGTCAAATGAAAATTGAAAATTTGACATTTGATATATTATATAATTTTGTAACACCTGATGATGTCAACATTGGTTGATGAAACAGCTGTCGTAAAGTAAAATAAATACAATTGTGATATAAAACAAAGTCTTTGCATGAACAGTTATAAAATGTTAATACATCATAGTGTTTCGGCCAAAACAAAGGACTAGAAAAATTATTCAAACAAGGTGATGGCGAATATAACATATAAGATAAAAATTAAATAAAACGATGTTTTTTTTAAACTACTTCCACATTTGTCTTTATTTCGACAACGACCGGCTTCGCCATCATTATTCTGTAAAATAAATCTTCTCAAATAAGGTGAATATCAATATTTAAATTCAGTAAATTTTAGTGTATTTTAATTTTATTCTTGTTTAGAATCATGTTGATTGTCATCGCCCCTGATCTATGTGTATATAAGGAAGTGAGTGAATGGCAGTGTCACCAGTCCGTCGATGCCAGCGAGCCTGGCGAAACCGGTCGCTGTCGAAACAAAGACAAATGTGGAAAAAACATCGTTTTATTTAATTATTATTTAAAAAGAGATTTCACTTATCAATCATTTGATTATAAGAAATTAAAATGAAATATTTGTTAAATTATTTGACAAAACAATATCATACCAAATATAGAATAAAGGATCATAATGTAAATAGGCAAAAACGATATCATCACGAAAGAGCACAAGAATATTTTGAATACAATTAAGCGAGAGAGAAATACTTCGATTCTCTCGGAAGGTATTTCGAAATGTGCACGATGCGCATGCCCTTAAATGTTTCTGGATTATTTAGAATTTTGTTATAATTATTGTGTATGACAGATTTACAGTTAAAACTTAAAACGATAATACAGTAAACCAAGTTTTTATAGGTTAGAAAATTTTTACTTCTGTGAATATAGTTTATAGTACAATATATCTCGCTGAAAACGATCCAATAAATTGCATCTGAAATTGAAATTTCGAGACCTCTTGCAACGCCGTATATAACTCGACATCTTAACCACTCTTGATTTGAGTGTTTTTCAAGAAAGTTTTTATCTATATTATGTTCGATGGATATTAAATCAATTTCTAGCTCATGATACATTAATTAATTAATTCGAGTGAATTATTCGGTTTTCTATGTACATATTTTTTGTAATTTATAGGAATGACATGTTTCGCCTTTCTACGGGATTATCAAATGCCTAAGAAATGAGAAGCACATTTGATAATGCCTTAGAATGGCGAATAAATTCAAATAAAACTTCTAGAAAGTAGACGTTTTGATTCGTATTTATTATTTAGTGCAGTCTTACACCATTGTTCGCATCGACAGTTTCAATTCAAGGGATTGGTCTACAGCAAAGTGTGAAATTTTTGTTGGTTCTTGGGGTGCCACTTAGGCTTTTAATGTGGTAATTTCCGCTTGTTTTCTACGAGTATGAAACATTTATTAAAATAAATTAATCAATATAATATTTGATAAACTGAACATATTATTAGCGTGATATAACATAATCGTTTTTTTACAAAACCCAGATTTTTAGTTTATTTAGATATGAATATATTTATCTAGATTTAAACTATTTATACCTTACTCCTGAAGATGACGATATATCTAGTTGTAATTTTTTAAGCGGGTTTACCTAATTAAGTCGATATTAGGTGTTACTTTTATAATCTTTACATAAGATATAAGGCCTACCTTAAATTAAACCTTCCTCGGCTGGCGGTTGGACACACTGCCGTTTCCTTTATTAACCGTTCCACATCCCATCGCCGGGCTGAGCAACTAAAAGCACCGCGAGGATAGCTTCCCTTGGTCACCTCCTGTAATTTCAGCATCAGGGGCTTATTAGTCAAACCGAACACCCAGACGCACACGCCAACAGCGTGAAATGATAGCCTTTACCACTCGCAATTGAATTTTGAATACCCAGAAGTGTGGTTATAAGTGAATATGTGCATATTTTGAACCGAAAGGACGGATGTAGGGACGCTGGAGGGGTAATCGGGCAGAGGAAGCTTTTAAATGATGATTGATGCGCTGTTCTTACTCCAAATACATAATGCATAACTGTGGGGAACTAAACGATAAAATGGCTCCCGCTTCAATTAAGCTTTCTGTGCTTTTTACTCGCCGTAACTTTAATCCACACACGCAGTTCACGCATCTATAATATTATGTATTCATGTTAATATAATTTCTCACTCAAATCTATTGTATTTTATTCAATTCTTATATGAATATATTATACTACAAATAATTAAGAAGCTCAAGTTATTAGTGAATGTTGACAATACTTCAGGTGTCTGATTTGATTGGTTTCAGAAAACAATCGTTCATTGTAACGTATTTTCCATGTCGCCTTCTTAAATGTCACTTAATCGTATCGTACTATTTTCCTCATAATAATGTAGAAATGAACGCCTTATATGCGTCGGTGATTTATCAGTTCTAAAGTGGGTATTTTCTAACATCTTTTTATCAATATCATAATCGCCACAACCAGGGGTAGGTCGTGGCTGCTTGCAAAATTTATCTATCTGCTACATCACAAGATAATTGAAGGCTGGATATTACAAAAGTGCCAAGTGGTCTAAACATATAGCAGATAAAATAAGCAAAAACTTATGTCATGTACCACGGGTGGTATATTTAGGGAGACGTTTGAACTACATTATAATTTTCAATCATTACGCAATTTTTCACATTTACTTTTTGTACACTTGGCATCTTTGTAATATCCAGCCTTCAATTAGTTACGACTTTTCGAATCATTTGTCGTCTTAGTGTCCAATGTATTTCCAATTAGTTGAGAAGGATGGCTTTTACTAGAGTTGAATAAATACTATTTTTTTACAACATTTTGAATGTATACAAATACTTGTAGACGAATACTGGATTTTACCCTTTGCTGGTTATCATTTTTAAGGATTAATTGTATCTCAATAGAGACGAAGATGCAAATAGACGAAGATGGAATGGGAAATGTTGTATTACATAAAGATTACGCTTAATCCATACAATGACAGGTCATAAGTCCTGTAAACACCTCTACCACCATATACTGTTTCCAATTTGCATCTTCGTCTCTATTGAGATACAATTAATACTATTTTTTTGTTCTTATAATAATATGCTGATAATTATGATAAATTTAATGACTTATAGAGCGCCTTTTTATGAATCAATCTCATGGGCGTAATAGAGGGTAGTTTCATTTACTGGCGTGTAATCTTATAGGAACGAAAACATACCAATTTTTATTCCGATGCAAAAGATAAGTCAAAATTAATTGAGAAATCCAAGTTAGTATTTTTACGGATTATTTATTAATGTAACTAAGATCTTTATAATGATCTTAAATAGCTGATAAATGCTGAATAATTTATGATACGACACATTGATGTGATTTCATGATAATTCGTTACCCGTCTAAAGTCGGTAATTGTCCGCCGTAAGTCTAGACATTAATCTGCAGACTCTGTCTCTCGCGACACTTGTATATCTCGGACTAATCTCTACGCAGATCTCTGTGTAACCATAGTATAGTTGAACATAAATAAATACATAAAATGGGAAGTCAGCTATATTTTTAACGGTAATTTTTTAACCTTTTCACTCATGTGCCTGGGAGCAATAAAATTTTATAAGCCGTTCTACGTCTTGTATTCCTGTGAAAGAATTATTAACTCGAGTTATTTATTCGATAATTTATATGGTAAATTAAGATAATACATCTTTTAATTTCTAATTGCAGAGTATTTAATTAAGTCTAATTTTCGTTAAGTCCCCTATCCTATCTCTTTCATCGAAGGAATTATGGTTGCGATGACAAGATCTGCATTTTAAACTGTATATTAATTAAAAAATTAACACCACAATAATTATTCCTTAACAATTTATATCAAACGTATATTTTTAAAATTATATATGCATATAAATCAGTCGCTGTTGTAGCGTTATTATTCATGGTCGTTATCCAATTATCTCTCCTCATTTTCTGCTAATCCTTAGATCCCCGACACAGATTGAACCCAACATAATTACTTTAATAAAACGCGTTGTTTTCAGACATTTAAACTTACCGAAACGCCATTCGCGTTTTTCCAAACTTAATTACGAAAATGTAATTGTTTTTTGTGTTCAAGTTTTACTCATAACAAGTGGGAACTATACCCCTTTTCAGCGACCGAAACAGGCGGAGTAATTTATGTTTATGTATTGTACTTTGTGTCCGTTGGTTGTACCTATCGCCGAGATTATCGCTCGAATGATCGATTATGACTTTAGAATATTGCATTAAATGTTTGCTTAAAATGGGGGTACTGGAGAGACCGCGTGGAAAATATTGGCTATGCAAAAACCATGTGGTTGCCAACAGTATACATTTGGACATTGCTTGCCAGGAAGATCGCCAAAAACATGGAAATGTAATTGGTGTTGCATCCACTTCCCAAGAGGAAGTTCCACTCCTGTTCAAGAACAGATCAATGATCTAGTAGATATTAATATGAAGAATTCTTAATTTGTACACACCTATTGACATCGAACATCTTAATAATATTAAAACTTTATAAAATCGGATGTTTTCTTAAATTTTTATTACCTAACATTACTTTTTGAACCATTAAACATATGTTGAATTGAATATTTAAACAAGACTATCAATCAAATAGTAAGGAGTCGAATAAATCGACGTGCGTGCATGACACGATGTATGATTTTAGAGGATCGAGAGAAGTACGTCAGAAGGAGAACAATGCGATAGTCCATTATTTCTGCCTACCCCTTCAGGGAGACGGCGTGATGATTAGTTAGTTATTAGACTAAGATTTGTAGTCTAAAATCCGCTGCTGGGTTTACTATTGGGATATTTTCTTACAGCCGCCTCCAAGATCAGCTGAAAAACATACATTTAACCTTATGACACTGAGTTATTGTAAATACCATGTAACACAATAATTGTACAGAGACATGATATAATTGCCTGAGTTTCGTTAAATAAATAATTGACTGTTTAATTGTGACACTGTTATAATAATACAATTGATTTAATTTCTATTGTGATATTAAATTGTCTTGACGCTGTTTGATTGTAACACCTGATGATGCTAACATTGGTTAGCGAAACAGCTGTCGTGACCATTTCATATTAATTAAATCAATTGTGATATTATAACAGTGTTTCACTTAAACCGTTTATAATGTTGAAATATCAAAGCTTTTCCGCCAAAAACATGGATTATCTAAATAATTAATTAATTTAAAACTTCACTCTTATTGAAATGATTATGTTTTTTGTTTTATAATACAATCGTTATCGTCCTTCTGTCTCGCTGCACTAACTAGCTGGGTAGGCAGTTAATTATATTTTTCTCGTTAAGCAATAATGGGCTTTAACGATCACACGGGAGCCGATAAGGGGGGGCTGCCCTAATTTGTTTACATTTTATGAGTTATCTGTGTCATTAATCGCATGCCCGCGTTATTTCCCCGTTATCTATGACGGCGGACTGATCTTCCGCCCTTTGGCCAGCCGAGAAATTATTAATCAACCTCCGCTGTGAATCGTTTAAACTTAACGACAGCCTGACGTTGTGTGAACCAATGAAATCCTTGCGTCCGGTGGGGATGTTTTATTTTTCAGAACGTGTTACATAGTTACCCTTTATCAATTAATAAATCTTAGTTTTAAGCTGGATTTTCAACATTTATACGTTTGACGAATTTTTTATGCATTAAAACACTGTTTTATACACTTTTGAGTTTATTTTTCTCGACATGTTTCGAAGGCTTACACCTTAATCATCGGGAGAACGATATAAACGATTATAAATAACGTTTATATCGCTCTCCCGATGATGAAGGTGTAAGCCTCCGAAACATATCGAGAAAAATAAACTCAAAAGTGGAAAAAACAGTGTTTTAATTTGTAAAAAAATCGTCATTATGGAATTCTGCAGTGTTAACGCCTTAAGTCTATCTAAAATTTCTACGTTTATTTCCCAAACCTGCAAGGTTTTTATTGTTGTTATGTAATACAAAACCTTCTATGTCATATTTTTTAATTTAAGTTAAAACATTAATTTCTACACTTTATATTTTTATTTTATTTATGGACATGTTTCGAAGGTAGTACCATTATCATCTGGAAAATGAAATAAATACACTATTTATTTCTATCCGAGTTTATTAATATTGTTTTCTGGATATTAAGAGTATATACTATCGAAACACGTAGAGAAAAAAAACTCAAAAGTATGAAAAACAATGATGCAAATTTTTAATTGAGGGATACCGCAGTGTTAATCTTCTTTCTCTTCTTTTATTAGATCTGACGATCTGTGGCACATAAATCATGTCTCCTGGGATGATGAGGACCAACTGTCCCTCCATCTGTTAGGTGGTCTTCCAGGTGGACGGTGCTCGGAGGGGATTTCGTAAGCGACTGTATATGCGAGTCTGTCACCATCCTTTCTGGCTACATGATCTCTCCAGTATCTTCTTCTGGATCTACTCCATCGAACGATACCCTCTATATCGCAAGTTTTTTTCAAGTCTTACGGACACGATTTCAGAGAGTTTTTTCAGTATCTTAAGACCTTCATCTTTGATATTCTTAGCAGACCATTGGTTCTTAGAATTTCGGCCCGTGTTTCTACAGCATACATCATGATAGGTCGCACGCATGTCTTATATCGTGGGTATACTGGCAAAAAACGTTAAGTCTAAAATCCCTGTTTTGAGAAATCGATCATTTAAGTTTTCTTTAAATTTGAAACATATATATTCTTATTAAATTGCATTTTTGTTCGGTATTAAAATACACCATAATGTTACGTATTTATTTATGAAAATATTAAAAGCCATTATTCTTTTTAATTTTAGTTATTAAAAATAGATTTTTAAGTTTATTTCCAAAATGAAACCACTTAGTGTTTTATGCCAGAATTATTTGTTCTGGCAAAAAACACTAAGTTGTACTAGTACTGTTTGCCTGTTAGTAACTTGTTCCAAACTGACAGCTCTCATTATTTTTACTACATTCTCATTCATATTGAAAGTGAAAATTGTTTTTAAATTATCAAATAATATTATTATTTATTACAAAATTCAAATACATATTAATATTTTATAAGAACAATTCATAATTAGTTACTTATTGGAAAAAGAAATAAAAAATTCTTCATAAAATAGATTTTTATTTATTTCTCATATAAATAAAAATCTATTTTAATAGAATTGTATTTATTTCTCATACTAAAAGCTTAAAACTTTGTTAATTCCTTTCTTTCATCCGCCCCCAATGGTGCATAGGGTACTGCGATGGTATATAGTCATTCAAGTTTTCAACATGTTTTTATGTTCTTTGTTTATTTTTACAATTTTACAAAACACATTTGTTAAAAAGACAATGGATACAAAGGCCAGGGCAAAAAAGAAAATAATAAATACAAATGAAAACTTTAAATTAGGGCAAAGAAGAAGATAATAGATACAGATTAAAACTTATAACTAGTGATCAGTCTCGAAATCTGAATCCATCTCTGATGGTTCGGGAGCCAGATTCCTCACTGCTTCTGAGACTGGTAAATTGAGATACCAGTTATGAAGTTCCGAAGGGATAATTTTTTTTTCACACATACTGAGAAGATCTCTTTTCTTCTCTTTGCTAAGCGGTAGCTGCGCATCATACGCCTTTGGAATATTGACGGGTGCTTTGTTGTTTGTCATTCGTCTACCACGATTTCCCATAACGTTGATTCTTTTGTATTCCCCAGTATAATCATACCTGTAGTATATTGTGCCTGGGAAAAGTTTTTCATATTTTAAACATTTAATTTTCAACCAATTCACCTCTTCATTTTCGGTATTTATGTTTTTGTTTTTGATTAAAATACAAGATAATGTTTTAAGGTCAAGCATATCTGAAAAACTTAATTGCGTCGCTTCATAAGGTGGCTTTACTTTAGTTTTTACACATTTTGCTCGACTCATTTTAAATATATTCAGCCAGTCTTGTACGCTGAACACGTCCATGTACTTTTGGCAGTGTTCTATAGAGCTATGCATGCTGTCCACCTCCATGTATGTGTGTCCACTCTCCAGGAATTTATGCTCAATAACCTGTAGATTATTTATAGATTGGACGAGGTTTAAAAAGAGAGCCGCAATATGCACGTTCCTGTTTTGTCCACCACAAGTGTCGGAATAAAAAATGAGGTGTTCAACTTGCTCTGGAACTTTGTTTGTAATGTAATTCATCAAACCAGAACCAATTTCACTGGCCCCCCGTTTTCCGTCAACTTCGGTCCATGCGTAATAAAAGCCTCTGTTTGGGAGCGCACCTTCATAAACAGTAAAATTAAACATATTTAATTTCCTCATATAATACATAATGGATACTTGTGTTGAAGGAATTTGCAACACCTTTTGCAAATCAAAAGTTGCTTGAATGCATTTTTCATTATTAGATAACTCTTTGTCGAGGTTTTTTGATTTCTCAGCGGCTTCCTTCCTAGAAATATGCTGCTTGTATTCTGTATCTAGCAGAATCCTTTCATCTCCAGATGATTGCTTGTACTTCGTACATGTGACACATTGGTCTTTTTTTGGGTGAAAAAAGCTGAGGTTATATTGCGATCCAAATATCCTCCTATAAGTTATTTGGCTCACAGGTTTCCTTTCATTTTTTAGGCAATACTCTTGGTACTGCATGTGCATTTTATTTATAGAGAGGCTGCTGTCCAAATATTGGCGCTTGGATGAAGATCTTGTGTAATGGCTCTCCATTGTTGGGTAACTCTCTATGTGTTCTTTTACAAATTGTATGTCATCTTGATTTTTATTTGAAGGATATTTGCGGCCTCTCATATCATTTCCACTAAAGCCCCCCTGGTCGTCCCGATTATTAAACGTATTTAATATTACTGTATTTGAAATACACAATGTAGAGGCAGACTCTTTCTCTCGTTGAATTTAAATAATAATATTTGGAATTTTTCCTTTGATTATTTTCAGGGGTGCCCACCTTACGATATTTTGGGACGCTGCTTTCCACATTTCTAATGATAAAATCTCTCTTCCGTTCGTAACTTTTAAGTCCCCGGTACATATTACAAATTTGAATTCTCATCTCACTTGTTATTTTTTCTGTGCATTTGAATCTACATGCAGAACAGTCTATAAATTGTGGTATTTTTGCAGGTTTTGAAACACCTTTTCTATTTTCATAAGGCAAGCATTGGTCCCTATTTTCTTTTTGGATGTTTCTTTTCCAACGTCCAGGTTCGCTTTTCATCCAACGTGTGCGTAGTTTCGCAGACGCGTTAGGGCGAATAGTATTATCTGGAACGGTTGTAAATGCTTCGGTAGGCGATGTTTCTATTTCTTGACTAAATAAATCCGGCAATGTATCATCTTCAATCTCATTTTCTGATTTACTTTCACATCGATCGTTTTCTTTGTTACATATTGAAGTTGATAACTCAGATGAGCTCGTCTGTATTATTTCTACAAATAAGAAAAATTGTATTAAATTATTATTTAGAGGGGTAAATGAAATCAAAAATAATTATTTTTAATCCTTTTTAAATGAAAAGGATATTAATCTCGCGGCACCCTCGAGCTGTCAAATGACGCGCAATACACATCAAGTGTCGTTGTCAAAAGTCAATCGAGGGAATTTTTTACAGCCAAAGACAATAAGTAGAGTTAACGTTTTTTTCCAGTACAAAAATGTTCAACAAGACTCTTCGAAAAATATTAAGTTATTTGAAGCTTTTAGCCTGTATGAAATACCCTTTGTACGATTTAACGTTTAATTTATTTTTAAAACTAGAGAAAAAATCTGTTTCATTCGACTTCGTGTATTTTGCCAATTTGTAGAGCATTGTAAACTTTACAATACTGCATCACTAACTCAAAACTGCCAATTTTCGACTTAACGTTTTTTGCCAGTATACCCACGATATATTCTAACCTTGCTGTCAAGACGCATGTGCTTGTTCTTCCAGACCAGACCCCGACACGGCAGAGGCTTTATTGACTTGTTCTCGTACTTCGGTATAAAGGACATTATGGCTGCAGATTTCTACTCCCAAATATCTCAAGTTCATTACTTGCTCCACAAGTATATCATCGATTGTCAGTTTACATGATGTTGGTTGTCTGGATGTTGTGAAACGTTTTGTTTTGCTGACTGATACAGCCATATTTAGCCTTTGTGATATTATGTGGAACTTGATCCACGATCTACCATCAAGAATTTTTTATCAAATCAAATCAAATCAAAAGACATTACAAACAGGAAAATGTTAAATCCATCTACTGAGTACAGGTAAAATATTATAAAAATACAACATAGCACCAGGAACGCATTAGAGATGGTTCGACATTAGGAAGACAAGATACTTTCTAAAGTCAAGAGTATTTGTCTCCTGAACGTACCTTCACTTATATGAAAGATGTCGATCTCTGAGGAGACCGCGTTCAGCAGACTAATTGCTCTTCCCACCGGTGTCACCAGAGGCAGATTGGTTCTGGTGGCCGGTAGGTAAAACAATCTGTCGCACCTTCAGGACGAAAACGACTCAACTCAAAAAATCATATTGTTGGGAAATCGCAAAAGAAGAATGTAAATTGTGACCCTTTCGTATTATTTCTTCGATTGTTTCGATTTCTTTAAAGTAAGTACACTGCGATTACTTTAAAGAAATCGAAACAATCGAAGAAATAATACGAAAGTGTCACAATTTACATTCTTCTTTTGCGATTTCCCAACAATATGATTTTTCGAGTTGAGTCGTTTTCGTCCTGAAGGTGCGCTGTGTTGTCGCTGTCGGAGAAATCTATCAAGGACAAAAAGCCCAACACCCTCTAGCACGGCCGAGTTATCGAAATATACCCTGATTAATTTAAATAAATGGGTAATGAGATGCCCATCTCTTCGAAGCTGTAAAGAATTGGTTCCAAGCATTCCTAAAAGAAATGCCGTGGGATAGAGCCACTGATAACTACCATACTCCCTCATGTAGAGATACCTCAGAATTTTTTTCTGAACCCTCTCAAGCATACCGGAATATCTCGCCTCGTGAAGACTCCATATCACAGAACCACTTTCGAGTCTGCTTCGAACCAATGCGTTGTATAGGACTCTGAGCACATTGGGATCTCTGAAAACTCTTCCGGTCCTTATAACGAAACCCAACATCCTCAGTGCAATGTCACAAATCCTCTCGATATGTGCACGAAATGTCAGCCTACTCTCATAAATGATTCCGAGATCCTTCATCGTAGATACGTGTGTTATTGTGTGTCTATGATACATAGTTCTCAATGCTCTAGGAAAAGATAGCATAGCGCACTTAGAGACATTGAAGTGAATTTTATTAATGTGACTCCAGTTAACAATATTATCAATGTCCGACTGGAGGCGAAGACAGTCGTCAGGATTGTTAATTTCTAGGAATAATTTGCCACATCTTATGTTATCGCTGGATTATTATCACTTGGCTTGCACCACAAGTGGGTGAGGTCACTTCGAAAAATGTAAACGGCTCTTATCATTTCTTTGCTCAGGTCTGCATATGGCTCCAATATGTCATTTGGTTCACATAATTTAATACATTTTTTAATAATCATATCTGTCATCGATACGCGGGATATTGTACTCGTAGATACTGTCAGATATTATTAAATGGGCAGTTCCAAGCGGTTTCTTTATCAGTTTACTTTTATTTCGTTACCAACAGCCTAATATAATCTAATGATTTTATTTAAATCTCTTGATAGAAATTCATTTAATATAATAATTAAATAATACTGTGTTTTACGACTATTTTCGCTTTAGTTTTTTTTTTTAAAAGCGACCAGTTTCATCAGGCTAGCTGGCATCGACAGACTGATCTAAGGCTAGTTAAGGCTACTTTTAAAAAAAATTCATGCATTAGAGATGGCTTGTTATTTGGAAGACAGAATACTCTCTCGACAAATCGCAATCGAGTCATTATGTTGTAATAATGTTTTGTTATTGTTTTTTTTGTTTGTTTTCTGAATAATCTATTTTATCGTTAATTTTATTACTACTTCTGATGCCTATAACACTCGTATACATATTTGGTGGTCTTTATTCTTCTTCTTCAGCCGTCTCTCCACTGCTGGATGTAGGCCTCTTCTAATTTCTTCCATTTTTCTCTTCTTTGGGCTTCTCTTATCCACCTGCTACCCGCGACAGGGACAATATCATCGGCCCAACGTTTCTGAGGCCGGCCTATTCCTCTTTTCATGTCCCATGGTCTCCATCCTAGGACTCTGGGTGCCCATCTGTCTGTTCCCTGTCTGGCAACATGACCTGCCCATTGCCACTTTAGCCTGGCAATACGATCCACCACGTCGACAACCTTTGTCCGGCGTCTGATTTCTTCATTTCTGATTCTATCTCTCAGACTTATGCCTAACATTTGTCTCTCCATAGATCGCTGTGTACATTTTAATTTATATATGGTCCTCGCAGTTAAGGTGATAGTTTCCAGACCACATGTAAGCACAGGGAGGATACATGTTTCAAACACTTTTCTTTTTAAATTCATGGGAATATCCTTGTTTTTAAGGATATGATTGAGTTTCCCAAAGGCTGCCCAACCTAGTCCAATTCTTCTGGGTACTTCCGCTGTCTGATTTTCTTTCCCTAATTTGATCTTATGTCCAAGATAAATATACTCTTCAACAGGTTCAATTTTCTTATTATCGATTGTGATACTGCTGTTGGATGGACTCATGATTTTGGTTTTATTTATGTTCATCTGTAGACCAACTTTCAGGGAGGCATCGTGGAGCTCTTTTATCATGGTATGAAGTTCTTCCAGATCATCACTGATGAGTACTATGTCATCTGCGAAGCGGAGGTGACTCAGATATGTTCCGTTTATTTTTATCCCTTTATGTTCCCAGTTTAATGTTTTAAAGATACTTTCTAGAACTAACGTAAAAAGTTTAGGTGAGATGGTATCGCCTTGTCTTACACCTCTCTTGATATTGATTTTCCCCGTTTTTGTGTCCTCGTCAATCCTTACATCCATTGTAGCGTGGTCATAGATAAATTTGATCAGCCTTGAGTATCTGGAGTCAATTCTTGCTTCATTTAGCGCATTTATTATTCCCCACTGTTCTACAGAGTCAAAGGCTTTTTTGTAGTCAATGAATGCAAGATGAATTTTAATATTATATTCTGTGACTTTCTCAATTAGCAATCGTAGAGTTTGGATGTGGTCTGTGGTTCCAAACCCTTTTCTAAAACCAGCTTGTTCTATTGGTTGGTAAAAATCTAGTTTAGGTGTTAAACGGTTCGTCATAATTTTAGTAAGAAGTTTGTATAGGTGGGATAACAGACTTATTGGTCGGTAGTTTTCTAGGTTCTCTGGGTCCCCTTTTTTATGCAATAATATAACTTCAGCGTTTCTCCACTTTTCGGGTATGGCCTCCTGTTCTAGGCACTTGTTAAGGAGTATTTTTACTGCCTCAATGATTTCTTCTCCCCCCAACTTTAACATATCGCTTGTCACTTGATCTTCTCCTGCACTGCAGTTATTACGGAATATATTTAAGTGCATTTTTTACTTCATTTGATTCTATTTCCGGCATCTCTTCGGATCCAGCATTTAAAACAGTTTCATCATTTTCTCTGTTTTGTGCAATTGATCTTTATAATTCTGAATAAAACTCTTGGTGGTGTGGCATATTAAATGTTACGCTCCTAGTTATAAACTATTATCATGAATATTTTGAATGTAAACAAATACTTGAAGACAAATACTGGATTTTACCCATTGCGGATAAATTATTTTTTTATAATGATTAATTGTATCTCAATAGAGACTTACTTGTTTTCTGAGAACAGAATATGGTGGTCGAGAGGCTTACAGGACTTATGACTTGTCGTCGGTTGGGTTAAGCGATCGCTTTATATTTAACAACATTATCTATGTTGTTAAACATAAAGCGTTCATTCCGCCCTTCTTACGACCACCACGTCTGACAAATTTTTGGAAGATGTATATATGCTACAATGTTGCAGAATACTTCACATTTTTTAGTTCAATCTACACTAGCGCCATCCACGCCTACACTACATTATCATGAATGTTTACATCAGGATAGAAAATATTAAAATTAATGTTGAAAAGGTGCGTATTGCGTCTGGATCTAATCTACCTCTGGCGGGTTCCTAATGTATAATACAATTTTACAATGTAATTTCATCTCCCATTTTATAATCGGCGTGCATTCGTTTCTTTATCTCGCACAATATAAATTGATTACATTGCGATTGTCTAATATTGAAACTGTACTTTTTTTGCGTATTTGTGGGCATGTTCTTTTATCCGATTGCGTGAAAATTCTCGTTAAACGCACAGATTACACGATATCAAATGCATTGTTATATGTTCTTATCTCAATATTATAATTTCATAACTCACTTCTGAAATTAGTTTAAAACTATTGGGTCCCGCTACCGGTCGGAAATATTTAACAAGAGTTTGTTTTATTATTCAGATATAATTGTCTTTACTAATCCTGCATTAAAACCAGTGTATGAGTGATGTAGTGATTGCAGTTAATAAATTTAAATAAATTTTCCGAATGTTTTGTAAACGTTATTTGCATTTGAAATCTTTTTATTTTTAAATTGTTGTGTTGTTGTTGTGCTCGATACTTTTTGGAACCAACGTTTTGGATATTGTTGCTGTTCCGTCGTTTAGGCGAGTGATACGTTTTGATTATAATATATAATTTCACATGCAAATATAATAAGTGAATGCAGTACGAATGGAAGTTTAAGTATGAATAAAACAAGGAATGAGTCATTATGATGGTTTGGACACATGAAAATAATGAATGAATAAAGTATATATTACGATGTATACTACTACTAACCATCACGCCGTCTCCCCGGAGGGGTAGGCAGAAATAATGGAACGCCACACTGTTCTGTCCTGACATACTTCTCTCGCTTCCTCTACATTCATACATCTTGTCATGCACGCACGTCGATTTCTCCGACTCCTCATGTGACCGAAATTCAATATTTGGTTGATTTGATCGTGCCACGTTTTCCTCGGCCTTCCTCTATTTCTAGCTCCGTTCACGCCGTTTATATATACCTTCTTTACCATTCTGTCTTCACTCATTCTTTCCATGTGTCCAAACCATCTTAATGACCATTTCCTTATTTTGTTCATAACACTTTTATTGTATACGAAACAAGAAATAAAGGAAGACTGTGGAAAATATGCCACGATCAAATAAATATGAAATATATAATGTCGGCCACGTGAAGAGTCCATTTTTTCTGAGATGGCGTGGTGGTTAGTTAGTTAGTTAATTATTTAAGATCGACATTCAGTACACATTACACAATGTATTGTATTAGACAAAATAATAAATTATCTTAGATATAATGTGGCGTTCAATTTAAAATGCTTTTCCAAACAATTTTAAAGCGTATAAGTTTCTTCTGTCACTCTATAAAGGACATGTATTATCCCGGTTTACTGAATATATCTTCCCTGTCAGAATCTTGGGCACTTATTTAAAAAAATCCAAAACTTCTCTGTTCCTGTCGAGAAGACACTACTAAAGGTTGGCCCCGTTTTACACATGTTCCTTGCTCAATTGCCAGGTTGACCGGTGTGGTTGGAATTTAGACCCGGTGCCCGCGGATTTGGGTTCGTGTCCTCCACATACTACATGATAGGCCACTTAGCGCGGCAGTGTCGCTTTCCGCTTGACGGCCTTCTATATTTCATCCCTTTTTTGAGTTTTAAGCCGACTGTTCACTGTGTGCTTGCCTCCGTTGAATCCGAAGTATACTCGTATATGCACACATAAAATAACAGTCGTTACAGGAGGAATTCATATTCGGCATTCCCTAAACTTTCAAGAGGAACGATTTTTTTAGAAGTAACTAAATGATAATCACGCTTATCCCTTCATTCGATGGTGTAGCAAATTTGATACCAACCGTAAAAATGACTAATATTTGTATAGAATATTAAAAATTCTTACATACTCCTGGTGTACCCTACACTCCACACTCCCATCTACATATTAAGGTACACAAGCCTTCGATACTGGCGCTAGATTATATAAAAATACAATTTTCTTTTGACATTTGTTTGACAGTTGACTTGCTTTGATTACTGCCAGTTTATTAGATAAATTTTGAATATAAAAAAAACGTTATTTTCAAATAAATAAATAATAAGTACATTGCCAGGTGAGTATTGATATCATGGTCAATCATTTATTGTATGTAGTAATAACATATATTATGAAATATACCTCATTTTGAATGTATACAAATACTTGTAGACAAATACTGGATTTTACCCATTGCGGGTAAATTATTTTTTTAAAAGGATTAATTGTATCTCAATAGAGACGAAGATGTAAATTGTTTTCTGGAAACAGAATATGGTGGTCGAGGCAACCCAATCTTAATGGATGGCGCTAGTGTAGATTGAACTAAAAATGTGAAGTGTTCCTCAAAATTGTAGCATATATACATCTTCTAAAAATTTGTCAGACGTGGTGGTCGTAAGAAGGGCGGAATGGGGATGTTGTTAACATAAAGCGATTGCTTAACTCAACCAATGACAGGTCATAAGTCTTGTAAGCGCCTCGACCACCATATTCTCTTCCCAGAAAACAATTTACATCTTCGTCTCTATTGAGATACAATTAATCCTTATAATGAAATATACATTTC
The DNA here is from genome assembly GCA_022606425.2 of Lepidostoma basale. NCBI lineage: Eukaryota > Metazoa > Arthropoda > Insecta > Trichoptera > Lepidostomatidae > Lepidostoma > Lepidostoma basale. The sequence continues at coordinate 591,039 of JAHDVF020001433.1, read as the reverse complement.
TAATACATTTGTCGCAAACACATTTTAAAATTAAAATAATAATAACGTATTGTATTATACTTTTTTTTGCAATATAACTCAAAAGTTGTTCATGTTATAAACTCTTGAAAGTGAGTCCTGTTGTTTCTCTCCTGTCGGATATAGGACATATCCTGGCTATTTCTACCCTTGATACAGCAGCTTCAAAAAGAGACGATGTGCCGCAACTGAACCATTATTGGAAGTTTCTAGTCAGATTTTTTTTCCTCTCCCACACACGTTTTCCATTAATATATCTTTGGACAGTTAGTTTCAGCACTGTGTGTTTATTGTTTCTCATAATGTGCCCTAAGTTTTTCAGTTTTTAATACCTTGTGGTCTTCACAATTTTTCTTTCTTTCTTCATTCGCTGCAGTACTTCCTCGTATGTGACTCTCTTTGTCCATGATATTTGAAATATTCTACAATCAAAGGCATTCATTCAGCTTTTTAGTAATAGTTTTTGTCAAGGTCAATGTTTCCATACGGTAGAACAAGACCGGTAGCAAGTAACATCGAACTATTTTCATTCGCTATTCGGTTGGTAGTTCTCCGTTACATTTTGAAGGAGTTTTTTCGGGATAAAGTATTGAAATCCACGCATATTTACTTATCGATGATTAGGTTCTTGGCGATAAGGGTAAATTAAAAATATAACGATGTCATTAACGATAAACTATTATCTGATAAACGCGATACATATTAAGAATGATAAAATAATGTACGGACGCAGGTGCCCCCGCGTGTTCCTGATTACAATATGTTAGTGCGGATTGGCTTGAACTTGGACAGAATAGACGGTATGCCGACATACTACAAAAATTATTTAAAACGTTTTAACATAGCCAAAATGTTATGCTTCACATGTGTACAAAATAATATATAAACAAAGGAATCTCCCGGAGGAGTAGGCAAAAATAATGAACAGCGACACGGTTCTTTCCTGACATTTTTTCTCTCGATTCCTCTACATTCATACATCGTGTCATATTCTTATTTCGCCATTCTTTCTTCATTCATTCTTTACTTGTGTTCCGGACACATAGTAATGACCTTGTCATTATTTTGTTCGTAACACTTTCGTTCGCACTGCATTCACTTATGTTTACATTTAATAATCTATCATATTATACGTATTTACTTCAAACTCGAAGAGATATCATTTCTATTGCATTTTATTTTGTTTATTATTTTATGCATACTTATACAATGCTCTGGAGATGATTAGTTCATAAAAATGATGTTCTATAAATAATCCAATTAATTACTATGTTAATACATACGAGTATATTAATCCTCTTCGTACCATTTATAAAATATGTCAATAGATGCATTACACTTAATCCTTGGAGTTTAGAGACGCTCCTATTAATCTATATATTTGTACTGGAGATATAAAAATAATTCATAACTTACTAACTAACCGTCTCCTCGAAGGGGTAGGCAGAAAGAATGGACCCCCATACTGTTCTTTCCTGACATACTTCTCTCGCTTCCTCAAAATTCATACATCGTGAAAATTCATTAATTCTTTTAATATAATTCATTGTTTTAGAAAATAGTCGAAAAGGTTTAGTGTCAATTTTATATAACACCACCGCACCACACTTTAGCACCACCGTAAGTCGTAGCGAGCTTGTGGCGAAGAGCTTCACGCCGCATTTGACTCACTCCGAGGGACGTCAATGGAGTTTATTTTATTTCAAGTTTAACGTAACGGAATCGTTATTAATCGGCTGGCGGGAATGACCGTCGCCTTGTCAGGAATCGATAAACTTTATCGCGGTAATAATTGATTTTTACATAAACGTGTCGAGGTACGAGTACAAGGATCTTATCCAATAATAAAGATTAATGCGCACTCTCAACTGCCGTGGTCCGATTGTTGGTTTAGGAGGGAATTCGACGAATTTAACTCCAATGTTATTCGATACCTCCGGAATCGAGTCGTCGAGACCAATAAAATTACAACAGACGGGATGAAGGAGATTTAGGGTGTGAATATTTACATTACATGTCACCTTTTCATTTAATACGACGTGTCATTTGAACCAGAAGACGATTTATCTACAGCACGTTAAATAAGTGTTATCAACATAAATTGTTCTAATGCATTATAAATTGAGATAGACGAGAAATATATTTAAAAAATTAATTTTAACGTTTTTTTTTCTTCCAATTTTGAGCTTATTTTATTGGAATATATTATTTTCCTATGTTTGTTGTTATTTGTTTACTTACATATAAAATCATATTTAATCAGAAGCGGGCAGTGGAAGTGATCTTCTTGTTCTCATAACGGAAAAACATTATAACGAGGTTTTGTATATTGTTGATTTAGAGAAGTTTTCTAAAGACTGGAGGGAAGACGCAGCGTGGGAAGGCCGTGGCTACGTTGGTTGGACGGTATTGTGAAGAACCTGCAACTGTTTGGAGTCAGAACATTTTTGGAGGCGGTCGAGGTCCATTCAGGACTGTAGGGACGAAGAGAAGAAGAATAAGACTAGTTTTTCGGTCCAGCCCTCGCAAGGATATCAATGGACAAATTGGTCACAACTATCTTATCAACAAGCAATGCCCGTCAGCTACTTTGCTTTGTACTAAAATCATGCAACAATCACTGCTTGAGGATTTTGTGCAACTTTTTCGAGTAACATACACCCTTATTCCACTTATTGGATTCCAAAGATTTATTTTAACCCTTCGTCGTTCAGTATAGCAGATCGGTATTTGTTCTATTTTGGTTCATAAAAACAGTGCAGCTGGAAATTAAAACATATGATTATATTATTATGGAAATATAATATTGACAGAGATCCCAATCAATCAATATTCTCTTACTTGATATTTCATTGTAAATCCGCAAGGTAGTTTTTGTTAGGGTCAAGGCGTTTCTCATATCCATTAACACAAACGTTTTGAGAGTTTTTTTTTTCACCGACTCTTAAAAATACACAAAGAGCGGTAGCAGGTTGATTCTTTTTGGATTGGAGTCCACCGCAACTAATTTCTCAGAAGCTATTTTTTGAAACATCATTTCATTAAATTTGAATCGCCGGCCTCGTTAACGGAGTGGTCCACAACATTAAGCATCTTTGTGAGATTGTCAAAAGCATAATGGGGAATAAAAAAGGAGCAAACACTTAATCGTTCCAGTGCACACACGCCCCGATCTGATATGCAGATTGACAAGTCATTTATTGTTATCCAAGTATTTTGAAGGGGGTCGGACGACCGTTCTTGCTTGATTGACTTGTCGGTAAATTTTTGGATGTTGCCTGTTTTTTACTGACCTATTCAATTCCCAGAATTTCATTGTTTGTTTCCGCGTTTGTTCAATCGTTTGATTTTTTCGTTACGTTTATTACTATCGGGGTATCAGAACATTGTTTTTTTTACAGTACACTTTATTTACTTCACAAATCTAATACAATATATTTACCAAGATAAACTCAGGTTATCCAAACGGTGGTATGAGAAAAATCTTTTCATGATGAAATCTGAATAAAGTAAAATATCCTTAGCCAATCTCAATGGCCCCATGAACATCCCGCAGATGAGTTGTATTCTCCTGGAATATGTTTCCCACCGTCGCTTTCGGTTATTAAAAATATCTTATTATTTCTCAATCAATCTAGAATATCTTGATAATAAGATCACGAGCAGATGGTCCACGGACGTAGATGCTTAAGGAGCCGGGTTTGATGTCGGAATATTCAACAATAAAATATCTCTCGAGAGGACTGAACAGTGGCAGTTGATGTATTCGAAAATCGATAAAATCTGAATGTTTAATTTTTATTATTAATGACTTCTTAAAATTTTATATTCTTCTTTCAAGAATTTTTGGTGGTTCCCAAATTTTTTTTATTCGATTCATTTGTATACAAATGGAAAATTTTATGTGTCAACGTTAAATTAATAATTAAATAACTAACTAAATATCACGCCGTTTCTCCGAAGGGATAGGCAGAAAGAATGGACCGCCACATTGTTCTTTCTCTCGCTTCCTCAATATTCATACATCGTGTCATGTATACACGTCGATTTCTCCAACTCCTCACATAGCCGACATTGAATATTATATTGATTTGATTATGCCACACTTTCCTCGGTCTTTTATTTCCTCTATTTATTGCTCCATTTACGTCATTTACATATACTTACTTTACCAGTTGATTGAACAATTATTGAAATCAAATTATTATTTATGTTAAAAAACGTAAATAGTTCGAAAACAAAAGTCGCTCAAACCGTTGAAACAAATACACGTACAATCTTTTTTTTCTTTAATCTGATTTAAAATGAATCTGATGTATAATTTTTTTTTAAATTTCTTTGATATATTCTATGGGAAAAGTTTATTCGAAGAGATTGATTAAATAAAAAATAATGTGTAATTTGGGCAGCTAAGGTAAGCGCTATATCAACAGCGGGCGTGTCGAGAGATATGATCTCCTTAGAACTTTGTGCTCGAGACTGGGGTATGAATTATCCCCGAACAGATAAATCTTTCACGTTGAATAAAGTACAAAAAAGCTTGGAAATAATTGTATATAGCTCTCGGTTATGAATATATGATTTTGTGTCTAAAAATTTACACAGCCTAAACCCAAACAACTCGACCGCGGAGAGGTAGATGTTAAACACTAACATTATCATCAAAACTGCGGATGTTTTTAAATATAGCAACCGGTTTCACTTGTAGCCGAAAATCTCAGAGTTACAGCAGGCAAAAATAGTTGTAAAAATTAATACTAAGAATTAACATTGAAGATATTAGATATCTTAAACGAATGTGTGGTCAATCTGTATATTATAGAATGTTGAATGCAAAGATAAGAAGTAAATGAGGTTCGAATGAAAGTGTTATGAAGAAACTAATGAAAGGGTAATTGAAATGCTTTAGACAAATATTATGAATGAATAAATACTGGTGCAGAAAGTATAATACATATTTATAAATGTAAACGGAAAAGAAAAGAGGAAAATTGAGGTAAACGCGGCCACATGAGGAGTCGGAGAAATCAACGTGCGTTCATGACACGATGTATAAATGTTGAGAAAACGAGAAAAATAAGCCAGGAAATAAAAGTGTGGCGGTCCATTTTTTCTGCTCACTCCTTCGGAGAGACGGCGTGATGGTTAGTTAGTTAGTTAATAATAACTTTAAAAGGACAATTTTTGGCATTAAGAAAACCGGATAGCACATTTCCAAAATACGTGTTTTTCATGCAAAATTTATTCTATGTTCGCCATAATTTTGCATTATGGGAAAGCTCATGTGAAACTTTTAGTGTAAGAACGATAAAAAGATGTTCGAAAATGTTTATTATAGAAGAAAAATTATGTATTATTAATGTAGCTTAAGTCGACGGGGAGATGAGATTCACTATATTTACACTTATATACTTATTTAAAAAAAAATGAAAACACTGTTATTATACGTATCGCAATTTATTTATTAGTTTTTATTTGATTAATATTTCATGTAGATTTTGCATATTTCGCTGTTGTATTTAAATTTAGAATATTCGGTTTATAAGCTCTGCAACGCCGACGCGATGTGATGCCGGGAATTCATAACGAATTTGATGTGACGCAGACCCGCGGCATCTTTGTTTATTTTTTATAGCATTTTTATTATTTCACATTTTCCTATGTTATCGTGGAGTTATTTGTCGCCGAACTCTGAAAGTAATTGCGTGTCTTTTAATGCCGTTTTTATGTTTCCGTTATATATTTTATTGGTAGCTAGCGGAAGACTGACGGCCGAGACTTGGCTATCCCTAATTAAATACATTTCGATGAAGAGAGACTAATTACTTTGATAAAGAAACAACTCTTATTATGTTGTTTTATGAATAAATTCGACAGTTTGTATGCTTTTAAACTTTAACCGAATTACTGACTCGGTCTGAATAAAATTACTTATCTCGTAGTTTATGTTATTACTATTATAGTATATCAAATGTTTATTTACAGTTTTTTATTTGCCTGACATTAATTAAGTATTCTTATTTTGAATTACTACATAGGTACGGTAGACCCCTCATAACCGACCTGATCGGGATCAGGACCTGGCTGGTTCCCGTTTGGCCGGTTGATCTGAGGTTCCTCGGAAACACAGGATCAATCAAAAACATCCTACATATTTCATCAGAAGTCATAAATAAAAATAAAAAAACAGTGAAGACGTTATTATAAGTTATTTGATACGTAAATAAATACGAAAAAAATAAGCATTTTGAAGTTACATAAATTTTGAAAACTAACTTTATCATTGTTTGAAAAAATCAGTTTTTTTTTGCTGTGTTTTATTTGTAAATGATTTTTTGTGACAGGTTTCTCCATTTTCTTATATTGATCATGTCCAATGCCATTCAATCTTTTTGCTTCGTGACCTATTTCTTGTGAGTTCTCCACATCTGCATTTTCGCTACTGTCTTCGCATTCGCAGTCATCTTTACTGGCGATATCGATTATTTTCTCGTCCGTAAAATAAACGTTTTCGAGTCCTTCGTCACTTTTTGTCCTTAAACTGCATTTGGTTCCTACCGGGTAACGACTTCAGATCGTGGCTTGATATTCAATTTCTTCATTCTCTGATTTGTTGCTACTCTTGTACAGACTTTCTGTATCAGGTCAAATTTTTATCCACGATTTCACAAAGGTAGAAGATGTCATTTCCTCAAAAACATTGGCCAACATAAAAATTACAGCCTTGATGTTTATCTTCTTTGCTTTTTCCAGAAGAGGCAAGTTTTCATCCTCACGCTTAAGTAAATTTTCAGAAAGAAACTTACGTCGGTACCATCTTTTCACTCTCTATCACAGCTTGGTCCATAGGCTGCATCAATCTGGTAATATTTGGGGGCAAAAGCATTATTTTTATACCATTACGTCACTCAAACGGGGATGAGTTGGAGCGTTGTCGAGAAGGACTTCTTTCATTGGAAGATTTTGGCCGGTTAAGCCGAGGACCGGTTGATTCGAGGCCGGTTAAGAGGGGTTCTATTGTATATTTAATATGTTTATAAACAGTGTTCCGTAGGCTAATTTTAAATCAACTTTTGCAATGCATAATAAGGTTCTAGGGCCGAATCTTCTACACGGAATCGGCAAAAAACAGTCGAATTACGCAAAAATCTGAAATAATAAATAAAAATATCCAAAATACATATCTGGTGCATATAAGACTGATGATTATTACATTCTTATAAAATATGAAAGGGTAGATATAGTAGTTTGTGAAAGTGGAACGAATATATAGAAAAAAATAATGAATTTGTATTAGTTATGTAATTATTAAATACTAATTTATATAGCGTTTTATACTTAATTTAATATAGTACATAAACATGTAAAATACATTTCATTTGTATTAATCATTGTTTATATAAAACTTTTACAAGCTCATCCAGAAGACGTTAGTTTATAATGTAGCTTTTTTGAATAATTCCAGTAAATTGGGAACTGAAGGTTGAAGGGCGCTCTATTAATCTAGGAATACAGGTATGTCTCTTGTGTGGGAAAGATCCGCGAAACTCGTGCAAGAAGCGGGCAACACGTGTAACAATCCGACAGAGTAACATATTTCCTCTTCTCTCCCGCGAATGTTCCAAATGTCCGTTTCTTTCCGACATTCATTCGGTAGCCGCGACACATTTTTTCTCATGACTTTGACACACAAAATATGTTAAAACCTTTTCCTTTGTCCTGTCCGCTCGTCCGCGTCTATCGCATCGCCTATAACTTCCCTTTGTTTTCTTCGGGCCGGCCACACGTCCGTCGGCAATTTTTTTTTCTTGGCAGTCCGTTCCTTAATTGAGAATTTCGGGCCAATTAGATTTTTGTATCGCGACATGCAGGGTTGAACAAGTGCTTCAAACTTCTAAAGAAAAATTTTACCAAATATTTATAACGTCGTTTTTACGAGTAGGTTCTCTTTTGTTTCGAATTTTAGGATTTGTGAGTATTCCGAATCAGACACTACCGACCTTTAATTATTAATATTATAATTACGGGTCTCTAATGTCAGATTACTATAGGGATAGTGATTCCAGTGTATGAATCTCTCCTATTATCGAGTGTGAATCGTTTTGTCTATAAATATTTTTATCATGTTTCTATTACTAAACCTGCGTGAAAATTGTTCAAGGATGCGACATAGTTACAGTAGCAATGTTTGAATTTGAGTCGAAGACATTATAGTTATTATTGTGTATACAAGTATTAATAAACTGTATACTGTCGCATCGTTCGTTGGAAATTTGTATTTAGTTAAGAGCACCTATACATATAATATAAGATATGTTCTTATCACTTCCCTTCGAGTGTTTATAAGTTCCGTATAACTGCGTTTAAAGATATCCTTTTCGAATCAAACTCGACGAAATAACGAATCGCCTTTAGATTTTTGAAATGTTTCCGCGCGGTAATTTTTCATTTTTCGAATATCATTATAATGGTTTCGAACTAATTTATTAAGATTGTCTTAGAATTAGATTATTATACATTTTGATGACAATCGCGAAATATATGATGAAACGCGTTTCAAGTGAGTTGAAGTTGAATATTCCCATGAGAAATAATGAAGGAAACGAATTAAGGACATCTTTCTGGCCTTCACTTCCTTCTTCGATCCAATCACGGGGACTTTTGACAGCTCTGTTGATATTAAACCAAACTGTGACATTTCCATTCACTCTGATATAGGCAGTCGTAGAGCGAAACAATATCCATGATAATGCTAATAAATTAAATATATTTAAAAAAACTGACTACAAAAAAACAGTTCGTATAGAATATGTATGAAAGATAGATGAAAACTAGAAACAGTGTTGTCCAAATCTACAGATTTTGATGAAAATGAGAAATAGTTAGTTAGTAGTTAGAAAGTTTCAATCCTGGGATTGGTTTGCAGCAATTTCTTCTATTCTTCTCTTTCTTGTGCGGCTCTTTTGAAATCTGCATATGATGAGCAGCGCACGTCCACCAACAGATCCTCCAGGTACTCTCGGCGTGGGCATCCCCTAGAGTTTGTCCCCTTGGTCATACCCTCCATTATGGCATGCAAGAGACCTTCTTGACGTATTACATGGCCGATCCATTTTGCACGCCTTTCGGACAAGGTCCTGAGCAGGTGCCTTCTTCCTTCGATTCCTTGAAGAACTTCCTCATTCGTGATGTGGTCTCTCCAGGAAATTCCTAATAGTCTTCTATAGGACCACATCTCAAAAGCCTCTAGTCTCCGCTTATCTCTTTCGGATAGGTACCATGTCTCGCAGCCGTACATCAAGATACTCCATACATAGGTCTTGATGAGGAGTTAATGAATCCTAATTCGACAATCGTAATTCCTAATCCTAATTCTAATTCTAACCTATGACGAAATATAAATGCACTTTGTCTTTGCCCAATACCTGAACCCATGTATGAAAGAAACTACATTGTCTGTATACTGAAAATACACGCATCTTTTAAGTTCTTTGTTCTCTGTGTTGATATTTTAACAGTCTTCTGCGTTGTAAATCGAGTGTTTTAATAGGTGTTCCGAATTATCTCTAATTAATTCTCTGATATGTTTCCATTTCAACAATGCGCACTTAACACATTTTACTCACGTATTTTTAAGGTAACATCGCGGTTCGAAGAACAATAAATCGAAATTTAAGCACTCCGCGTTGAAACGTAACGCGAACACAGACAAACACGAGTATTTTGGCTTTGTACAACGCGCATTTTTCAACGTGTGCTGGTCGTTCGATAAATAATAACGGTAGTGAATAGGAGATATCCCGTCCTAGTCCTAGCCGGCAGATCGGAATCTCGGGGAAACAGTGAATACCATTTTATTTCCCCGATAGCATCGTTGTGTACAGGCGATGATATCCAAATTTATTTTATTCCTTGTGGTGTAGTTGGACACCTGTAATTTTCAGATCTCATCTATACCGCTTTATTATGTTTACTGCTTATTTATTTAAAGTAGACTTTAGGCTCTATGTCTTGCAGCTTTTTAAAAATATATTTCCCACTGTTTGTGTATCGGACACCTCGAAAAAACAGATTTTATTGCCCGTAAAATATATTCATTTGGTTGAATATAAAACCGTGTATTATGTTTGACAGACTAAATTATTATGAGTTTAAACCAATATTGAATTTATTCCCTCGACAGTAAAGGGTATTTTTATTGTCTTAATAAAGACTTGTCTAATTTATACACAGCTGTATTGTAGATATAATTATACGCTTCAGTAATAAATATATTATATTTGTTTGTGTAAGTTGTTGTGATGTCGTCTTTCTTGAACGATACAATTCTGGGAATTCTCTTTGTTAATAAATGCTTCACTGTGTTATCATACAATAATGTCAAGTACGCCGTATTGATAGATAGTGTAAGCCGTATTGATAGATAGTGTCTGAAACAATTTTTCTCTCGTGTGGAATGAGTAGTGCTACACTTAGTTATAAAGACGAAAGATTGTGGCGTGGAGTTTAGCCTGTTCCTTTAAAACGTTAGAGTTGAGAGCTGAGTTGTACTTCTTCTCTGAGTGCCATGTCAGGTCCCCCCGACGTCGCCTATCACTCTGGCCTAGGCCTCTCTGTCCTGTGCCAGAAGGAACAACTCCCCCGCCCTCCAAATTCTGGTCCACTCTTTGATGTTCTCGAGCCAGGACAGCTGGGGTCTTTATACACCGCGCCTATCCTCAATCTTCCCTTTCATGATGAGGTGCAGCAGACCGTATTTCTCCTTGCGTATAATGTGTCCCAAATATGCCTTCTTTCTAGACTTCAAATCAGACAACAATTCTCTTCCTACTCTGGCTCTATGTAGCACCTCATTGTTGGTGTTGGTGTTGTTGGTGGAGCACCCATGTCAGTCTATGGGATCCGCAACATTTTGCGATGGAGCCATATTTCAAGTGTTTCTATGCGGTTCTTTGTGTTCACTTTGACGGTCCAGGTCTCTGCTCCGTAAAGTAATTAGGACCAAATGTAGCACTTGACCATTCTCTGTCTCAATTTTAAGTTGATAGAATGCGGCTCTCGCAATCTCTATTCTGCATCTCGCTTCTATTTTCGGGATCAACGTTATCTGTTATGTTATCACTCTGTCAAGATATTTAAATGTGTGTACTATTTCTATACTGGCACCATTTAGAGTAAGACTTGCTTCTGCGTAGTCCTATCGGCTTTATACCATGAACTTTGTTTTGTTTACATATGTTCATCTTGGATCCCAGCCTTACACCTGACTCATTAATTTTATTGATAAGCACTTGTAGATCATTAATACTATCTGCTAAGGTAACAGTATCATCGGCAAATTTAATGTACTGCTTAACTGAAAACTAATTGTAGCATACAAGTACATTTATTATCCGAAATTAAATTTTCAATTCACTATCAGTAATATTATTTTTAGTTTGTAGCATGTACTTAAAAAGGTTTCTTTACATTCTCGAAGATCTCAATCTTTTGACCGCTGCTTTGGATAAGGTTATCTATCGTACAGCTTTCATACGCCCGTATTTATTCATCACGCCGGGTTCACGGGCAGACTAATCACTACCTTGTTTGTTTATTGTGAGATATTTTATTGATTTTTCATTTGATTAAATTCCTACGTCTCCATTAAGTCAGACTCTTACGCTCTCCTCTCGGTGTATCCACGAATCTGTCGATTGTATTATTAGGGTATTAATGAAACGGTACGAGGTCTTTGGACCAGACCTCGTTCCCGCCCATATCGCCAGTGCTACGATCATTCCTGGTTAAGTGTAAAAATGACCTATAAAGCGAGACACAAAATGGAGTGACCTCACAAAAAGAGAATAGTCTTTGCTCTATCTCGTTAGTTTTTTAGTTGATCCTTTTCAGGGCATGGCCGGCTGTCCCCCGGCCGGCTAAGAACCAGCTGGGTACGTTTTACAACTACGCCCCAAAGTCACGAGGATCTCGTTTTCGTATCTGACGAAACCCACAATTTTATAGTTGTCGGGCGCAAGTGCGGCCCACTGGTCGCCGGGGCTGCCATTGTTCACAGGGTAGGTACCGCTTTGGTTTTTTTATTACAGCATCGTTATCCCACTTACCCGCGAAGGCCGCTTTTTATTTTGTTTTATTTTTAAGTACCGATCACGCTTTTCTTAATTTATTTATTTAAGAAAACTTTCGCATTATAGCGCACGGTGTTGAAATGCTTATTCGCGCTTAAGTCAACTAATGTCATGACGTGGATTAGAAATTTAATTAAATGTTTTTCGTTTCTCATGAGGACGAGAAGTCGAACCTACTCCTTTATCTGGTTCTGATGCCTCCGGTGATGTCTATTGGAATGCAGTCTTCTTCTTCTTCATAACTAACCATAAAAATAGAGGGGGGGGTAGGCAGAAAGAATAGATCGTCATGCTGTTCTTTTCTGACACACTTCTCTCGATTCCTCAACATGCGTACATTGTATCACGCACGCACGTCGATATCTTCTACTCCTCACTTGGCCGACATTCAATATAACATTGATTTGATCGTTCTACGTTTTCCTCGGCCTTCCACTATTTCTATTCCAAACAACAATTCTAAACATAATAATGAAAAGCCCCCTATGTTGGTATGGACATATTGATTGCATGTATCACCCCTCCAGTAAAACGGTGTGATGGTGTGTTTTTATGTATTGGATCTAATTACGACTTATTTTTCTAAATACTGTTTCATAATAGCTATCAAACGCGTTATCGTATTATTTATTTTTCTACGCAAAATTTTATTCGTCATTATTAATTATAACATTGTTCTAGATTTAAATGAAATCTCATCTCATCATCAGCCTTCTAGATTTTAGATTATAATACCATACATGGTAATTCCTATCTATGCGTATCATTAGTTATGATTGAATGGTTTATTGTTGTTTAACTATTATATTATTTGACCTTATCGACTAATGTGAGTCTTAATAAATTGCTTTCATTTTCCATATTCAACATCATGTTAGGTTTATTTTTATCCTTATCTTTAATCTTCTTCTCAGTCGTATTCCTCATGATTGAGGGTCGTGTCCATCCTGTAAACCATTGACCATGGCACGTCATGCGCTCCTGTCACCTGTCAGTCTCCAGGCTGCAGCTAATGAGAGACCAGTCAGATCCCTGATTTGATCGGACCAGCGGCCCGGTGGTCGTCACTGTGGTCGCTTCCCTCCACTTTGCCCATGATGAGCTTTTCAAGGTTGTCCTGATCTCTTTGGGGTATGTGTCCAAAATATTTCAGCACTCTCTGTCAGCAGTCTTGCCTTGATACCCAGCTGGTCAATGATTGACTGGTTTGTTCTTCTTGCCGTCCAGGGTATACGCAGCATTCGTCGCCAGCACTACATCTCGAAAGCATCAATTTTGGACCTCTCTGTTGTTCGCATAGTCCAAGACTCACAACTATAAAAGAATATGGAGAAAACGGGTTTGAACCAGTCTCATCTTGGTCTTGTTGGAGATATTTTTGTCTTGCCATATCTCGGTGAGCTTTGTCATGGCAGTTTTAGCCATTTTGGGTTCTGCATCGAATCTCCCTCTCGTACCCCCCCAGTTCAGTTATCAGCGTTATCACGATAGACAAATTGACTCACAACTTCCAAATCTGAGAGAAGGCCCGTGTTTGTAAGTTGGTTAGCTCTGCTTATCATCATTATCTTTGTCTTTGATATGTTAATCCTCAAGCCCACCAGCTCACTCTCCCTTTCGATTCTTCCAATAAGTTCTGCGAGTTCACTCTCTGTGGATGCAATTCTTGTATCATCTGCGTATCTTAAGTCTTATCTTTAATACTACAGGGGAATTCGCACACGCAAGTCATGATATAAGTGCTCATATGATTATGAATCATTAGAGTTTGTGTAATTTCGTCATATTGATGTACATATCCGTTTTCTAGAAGTTTTTTTTAATCTAAATGTGAACGTCTGTTTCTAAGAAGTTTTTTTTTTATAATTTATAGGAATGCAAGTTTCGACTTCCTAAAGCATTATCAAATATTTTGATAAGACTTGCACAAACAATCATTATCAAATGACATTTGATATTACCTTAGCAAGGCGAATCGTGCCATTCTCTTAAAATTATATAAAATAAAACTACTAGAAAGCATAAGTTTCGCACACATATTTTAATATTAAATATGTAATTATACTCGTACATCCACGTTCAAGAAAAAATAAATAAGAAATGTTGTGTACAATTTTACAAGAGTAGCACTTTGCACCTTGTAATGTGATATCTTATACTAGGTATATGTCACTCCCATAAAATACAACGGAACATCTAGAAACGGAGGCTGTACTCAGTATTACATATTATAAGGAACTTTACATCATTGTTCAAGAAACAATAAATTAGAAATGATGTTGTGTACAATTTTACAAGAGTAGCAATGTTCACCTTGTAATGTGATATATTATACTACATGTCACTCCCATAAAATATAATGGAAAATCTATAAAACGGACGCTGTCATCATCAGTATTAAATATTTTAAGGAACTTTACATCATTGTTCAAGAAACGATGAATAGTTTCATCTTCTTTAATACTGTTGGCACATTTTGTTTTAGATCTGTCAATATGAAATCGGCAATAATATAATTGATATACTTGTGAAAGTGGATATGGATATTCCAAACATGAACATTCATTAATTATTTATGAATAAAAAACGGAGCTTTTCCACTTTATAATTAAACTTATAATAGATTCTTAGTTGTTTCATATCATAATTAAAATTTATCGCTAATGTGCGCCTTGCGCGATGCAGTCGTGTAATAGTGGCCATTCGGAAACTAGAAAAAAACCAACACCAGTGAACCAATCAGAACTTCTTCTAATTGGTATTGGGACTTTTTGAAAAATTTATTACTACATTGTTAAAATGACAATTTCATGAAGTTGTATCGGGTAACTATGGGCAAATGTATTTATCTCGTAATACTCATAGAATCAGCTTGTTAGATGATTCACTATAGAAGAGTTATCCATACTCAACTATACCCTTTGTGTACGAATTCGTCGTCGAAATAACAATACCAGCTTTATAGAATTTATTGGTTCGTTGAGCCGTTCGTTGAGGTTCGTTAATTGGATCGTGAGTGATTGTTACTTTATCAATATTTTAAACAAAACATCACGCCGTTTCCCCGGAAGGGTACCGCCACACTACTATATCCTGACATACCTATCTAGCTTCTTTCACATTCTTTTTGCGAGTCATACACGCGCGTCGATTCTTCCAAAATCTAACATGGCCGACCATTAAATTTGGTCAAGTTTTTCTCGGTCTCGCGTGACTTCGTACTCACATCGTATATTCGTATACTTTCTTAAACATTCTGTCATCATCCATGCGTTCCATGTGTCAAAACCAACGCAATGATCCTTCCTTTTCTCATCACTTGAAATTCTGTCGCACATTGTTAACCTTTCCCTTATGGTGCTAAAATAAAAACGTGCGTTCCGGTGTAGGGTAGTCAGTACGCGTTAAAATTTAGCGATTTTAAATCGGAAAAATAGGAACATTCATAGCTAATCCCCTTATATAATTATAATTGAAGTAAACAATTATAATAATTGAGATTTTATTGCTAAAAACATTAAAAAAAACATCTGGCAACGCTCACGAAACGGGCATAGGTCCGCTCTGGTTGCAAGCCCGAAAGCAACTACCGGCGCGGCGGGACGGCGAGAGTGAGAACATTGAGCTAGAACATATGCAAGAGTGAGATGCGAGTATAGTGTGACGCACTCAAATCGCTGTTTATACGCGAATTTGTTTTCGATTTTCACAAAATACCTCCGATGTACCCGATAAATTCTGATTATTATTAATATTATTTTTTAAATCAATGCGTAAATATATTGTGGAGGAATACTTAAAATCTTAACCTTGTATTTATTATATTTTAAGAGATATTGATGGTTTTTAGAAGCAACGTGTAGAAGATACTTGGGAAGGGGGGGTTAAACTCAACCCACTTGCACCCTAAGCTCAACCCCGTGAAGTCAAATAAAATAAGCCAAACACACAAAAATAAACAAACACTCTCATTAGGAACACTCACTCCAACAAATCACGAGGTCCAAGCCCAAGTCGGATTATCGCGGGGCCCTGTTTGCGCAGCGGCACGGCTGTTCCCATGGCCCGTCCGCATTTGATTAGCATTGTGATTGCTGGTCTGCGGGCGGTTTCGTCATACGCCCCGCAATTAACAGCCGGAAGTGGAGGAGCGTCTAGTCAGTGATAGATCCCCTACGACGGTAGGGTTCCACCTAACTTCCTCAATACGTTTGTTAAGTTTCTATCCTAGGGATCGGTTTGCAGCGAAGTCTTTCATTTGTGGGACTCATTTTCTGGTTAAACATCTTAAACTTATAAATACAAAATAATAAAACACCGTGTACTGAATATGGTGATCGAGGCGTTTACAGGACTTATGACCTGTCATTGGTTGGGTTAAGCGCACGCTTTATGTAATTACAACATTCCCCATTCCACCTTTCTTATGACCACCATGTCTGACAATTTTTTTGGAAGTTGTATATATGTTAATATCCAACACCACAATTCACATGTCAGTTAAAATTAATCCTTGAATTGATGACCCGCAATGGATAAATAACAATCCAGTATTCGTCTACAAGTATTTGTATACATTCAAAATGTTGTATAAAACACTGTGTATTTAACATACTCGTATAGCAGGCAAGACACTGAGGGATCGCGTGAGGAATACCAGAATAAGAGACATATGTGAGGTTACGGATATTATAAGATGGAGCAGACAGCGAAAAAGGGATTGGTACGGTCATGTTCAGAGAATGGACACCACCAGACTCCCCTATATTGCATTGCATAATCAACCTCATGGGACTCGTCCTCGTGGAAGACCTCCTAAAAGATGGAAGGACAGCTGGGAATCTACCTTACAGGAGGAGCAAAACTCTGGAGAACAGACCACGTATGTCTACAATAAGAAAGAAGAATAAGTATTTACCCACAATATGGTTATTATAATCGATACCAACAAGTTTCGCTAGTACCTAAGCTTCATCAGGGCGACATAATGACTCTTAGTTTATTGTAAACCAAATTTCTCATTTGAATGGATTTGTTAATTTATTTTTTGGTACAATTTGACTATTTTTGTTATTTAAATTCTAGAATGTTTCTTGGGAAATAATTTTATTTTGTATTCTCTTACGAATTTCGTGGCAGAGTGGCTAGAACTATGATTGTCACACCGAAGGCCCCGGGTTCGATTATCTGCGATGGTAGTGTGATTGTCACACTGTCATTGGTCTGGTATTGAATTCACGTGAAAATAGCGATAGATTAGCTACGTATCACATGTATTAAGTATCAAAAGCTAAAAAGTAGTATACAGTACTTGGGTTTAAATAACCTGGTGTAAACAAATGTAGAAAGCAACAGGAAAATACCACATTTAAAAGTGGCATCCTATGAACCAGCAATTTATTTATTTATTTTGCTGCAAAACCATTCCGTGGACTTAAACTAGCGAAGACGATTGTGTAAATTTATTGAAGTTTTCGTATTAGTTAGAACCGTTTTGATCCATGGTTGTGAGTTGCATAAAGTTATTACAATAAACGAATTATATTATATTTTGTTTTAGTTCACCATAATGGTGCAAACGTGATAGTGTTTACTCTGTACATTTGCTGATTGAAAATAATAATAAAAAACACAACTAACTACGTAATAACAAATTAAAATTTTAATTTAAACTCTCATTTAGGTTGGTTAGACTTTTTAAACTTATAAATATATACAAAGATATAAATAAAGCACTTTGTATTTGCCCTAATGAAGCTTGGGTCCAAGCTAAACTAGTTGGGATTAATTTATAATAACTATTCTTCTTCTTCGATGACCTTACAGCCCATATCGATCCTTAGCCTCCAGTATCCTTCGCCTCCAACTCCTCCTGTCCTCTGCTTCCACTCGCCATTCAGACACTCCTGCCAATTTTGCTAAAATAATAACCATACCTTGTTTAAATACATTGTGTTTTTATATTTTATATCAGTAAGTTTAATAATATGTATATATTTTTTTAATAATTACCATCTTAAGTATTCTTAGTTATTTTACATGTAATCTCGTAACTAACTAACCATCACGCCGTCTCCCCAAACCGGTAGGCAGAAATAAGGGACCTCCATACTGTTATTGTACTGTTAAATAAACTCCATATAGTCATACATCTTGTCATGCAAGCATGTCGATTTTTCCGACTCTTCACTTGGCCGAGGTTTAAATATTTGATTGATTTGATCGTGTCGAATTTTCCTCAGTCTTCCTCCTTTTCTTTATCCGTAGGTATAAAGTCTTCTTCTCTTTGTCCTGTCACACCTCCGTGGTGCATAAGGCCTCAAGGAACCTTCTCCACCCGACTCTATCGCATGCCTGATGCCTAACATCATCCCAAGTGAGGCCTGCTGCCTTAACCTCGTCCTGCAGGGTTCTTCTCCAGGTGGCTCTAGGTCTGCCTCGCTTTCTCTTTCCCCCCATAGGGGACCAGTGTAGTGCGCCCTGGGCTGGGTTCCGTCTCAGAGTGAGACCGATCCACTGCCATTTGCGTCTAGCGACTTGTCGTCTCGTCGCGTCTCTAATTGGCTTTTCGCCTGCCATGGTCCAGAAAACGGCATTTGACACTGTTTTTCCAATGACGTCTGCGGTAGATTTCCAAGTCTTACATCCGTACAGCAGTACGCATTTAACGCTACTGCTAATATTTGGAGCTTGAGCTTTCTCGAAATGATACTGGAACGCCATACAGGGCGAAGCATAGCGAAAGGTACATCGTTAAAATACGTAGTACATCGTTAAAATATAATTTCTTCACCATTCTTTATTTATTCATTATTTTATATTGTTAATAATACTTTTACTCGTATTTCATTCTCTTCTTATATTTGCATTTGACATTCTATCATATATAGATTTATCACACATTAGTATAAGAGATCTCATTTCCACCTGCACTTATTCTACTCTTTGTAATCGATTTAATTAGTTAATTAATTCGTTTTCCTCTGCAGCTAAAATTGCTGTTTCATATCAGATGGATAATTGTTGCCCCACCAAGGCCGTATCATGATGATACTCGTAATTTTAAAATATGATTTAGAATCGCATATTCATGAAAAAGAGTTTATAGTTTTTATTTGACCAGATAAATTAGTTAATTTGAAACTATCTGGAATCTTTTCTGAAATAATTTATTATGTATGTGCTTATGGAAACCTTATCCGATGTTAAATAATTAGAACATCATTGAGGTAAATCTCACGAGGAGTGTAAAGGCCGACAGAGAATAACGAAATAATAGTTTATTTTTAATAGGCGAGTGTGTTCAAGGCGTTAATTTTTATTAGATTTTATTCCTACCACCCACCAGGAACTTACCTCTTTTTTTAATAACAGCCGAGGCGATTTTCAATACAAATCAATTTCAAAACAAGGCATTTTAACGATTGCATAAAAAATAATGTTACCGCGATGGACGTGAGGCGATTCTCACGACACGAGAAGATCCGCTACAGGCTAACTCGTCCTTCATGTACGAGTAATAATAATTATTTGTTTATTTTAGAAAATAAATCATTTTAAATACTTTCAAGAAAATAAATAAGGAAGTAGTTTTGACACATATTTATTGTTTCTTGAACAATGCTGTAAAACTCCACATTAAATAATTAATACAAATGAAAACGTCTGTTTTCTAGAAGTTTTATTATATTTTATGTGAATGACATGTTTCGCCTGTCCAAGACATTATCAAATGAAAACTGGTTGAATGTTTACTGGTATATGTTAATTTACACACATGCACACATGATTTCAGCAAAATATTTTTTTTTCCAGCATTACTAGAATATTATATACCGAATCGCTCTTCTCACCGACATCTTCAATAATATAGGCTCATAGTTACCGCGAATTAGCGATGCTGTAGACCCACTTGCTTTCCAATGGTCCAGCCCCCGAATCTTTCGAATGTACAGGGTTACTATTGCCCTCTTCTGTCTCACTAGTTTTACCTAGGTCTGTGGAATCCGCAGTTAAGCTTAGCTCAGCGCATGTCACATGAGGGTACCAAATACTCTCCATGTATATAGTATATCATTGTTAAGTAAAATAGGTTTACCCTAAGTAACGTTCGATCAGAACTGTTAAGTAGGTTTAAATCAAGAATCGAAGCCACGTCTAGACCAAGAGTCCGTCCAACTAGCTTCTAAACCAACACCTCACTAAGGCTCTGCTTTGACGTTTACATTTGTGACAACTCGTAATATAATCTTATTACAAATTTTGTTATAAAATAACGATGAATTATCTCATAACGAAAATTAAAAAAAAAAACTTTAAGATTATATTGTATATTCAGTTTCAATCCGCTTGGTTTAATGGCTTTGTACGGTTACGGCAACCAGAAGATGGCAGAGAGCTGCTGAAACCGGTCGAAGCCACAAAACCAATTGGATTTAGGCTAAATATAATATACAGTATAAATATTTTTTTTATCATTTTATTTGAATTATTTTCAATGAGCACCAATAAATTACAATAACTAACATTAATATTTTGAATTAACTTATATTACGTTGGGCCGTCATATGAGAGTGTCTTATTAAATATAATAAAACAGTCAACAAATACAATATGATAATGAGACAGAAATAAACTAACTAACCATCACACTGATTCCTCGGAGGGGTAGGCTGAGGATAGACCGCTATACTGCTCTTTCCTGACATACCTGACACGCTCGTTGATTTATCCGACTTCGAATGTGGCCACCATTTAGTATTTGATTAATTATTATGATTATGAGAGAAAACTATTTTTTTCCACGTTGATTTTTGAAACCCCGTGCAGCACCTCCATACCGAGTCGAGTACCTTCAAAGCCCGTTCAGTGCTTCATACATGGATGAATCCCGCTTGTGATTATTCTTTCTCTCTTGTCGACAACTAGTTTCTAAACATTGTTTAACAAGATAATATAACAATGGGTCGACCTTAGAATTTTCTCGCTTCCGTGGGGAGCCCACTAGAGCTTTTTCTAAAAAAAAATAAGATAACTGCTCTCTATATCTTGTTTTTTTTTTTTTCAATGTTAAATTAAGAATATGAATTATGAAATTCGCGTAAAAAAACGTTTTATTGTAATGTTACTATTGACATGTTTCCATTTCAAAGGTTTTGTGAAAATATTTCTGGTGGATATATTAATTCAAACTCTTTGACTGGGGAGTTGGCAGTGAAGACGATTTTGGAGGGACCATATCGAGAGGATTGACCCAGCGAGGATTCCCAAAATCGTGATGCACGAAACTCCAGAGGGCCGTCGACCACCAGAAATGGAGAGACGACGTCGGAAAGCTGGACGTCCTCATTACATTTATATCCAGTCTTAACGGATCGAAAGATCTATTAAGGGGACGAAGAACACGAATAAACTCTTTGAAAACCTGGACTTCATTATCTCTGCTTTGATATGGAGTTTCACATTATAAATCAGCTATGTCCATACGAAATGCTAAAAATCTAATGAACACAGAACACAGTCGAACCTTATTGTCTCCGTATATTTAGAAAAGGGAACAAACTTTTTTGTCGTAATACAAAATTTTTTTCTTTGTGATTCTCGAGAGTGACATACGTTCTACCCAACTCTTTCACAGAAATGGAAAATTTGCATTTCATTCATCATTATTCATCATCAGCCTTCAGTCGTCCAGTGTTGAACATATGCCTCCCTTCCCGACTTCCACAACTCTCTATCTCTCGCTGCTCTGTGCCATTGACATCCTGCCACTCTCTTGATGTCATCAGACCATCTGTCTTGTAGTCTACCAGGATTTCCATGGCCGGTTTTCGGTCGCCACTTAAGGGTGCGTCATGTCCACCGATCATCCGTTGTCCTTACTATATGGGCGGTCCAATTCCACTTCAACGCAGCTATTTTGCACGCTACGTCTGCAACTTTGGTCCTTTCTCTGATTCACTCATTACGCTTCCTGTCTCGCGTACTGATGTTTAACATCCGCCTCTCCATTTGCATTTATAAAAATAACAATTCATTTAAAATATTGATGATGATAATTGAAAATTCTTTGTTAATAATGATAACAATAAAATTTAATGAAAATTCCTTTATAATATATATTTAGTTTAATTCCACTTGATTTGTAACGTTGACCGGTTTCGGCAGCTCGCTGCCATCTTCTGGTGGCATGATGGTTAGTTAGTAAGTGTAATAAAGAAAGGATTCTCAACAACTCCACTCTCATTCCATTCCATATATTCTAGTTCTGTACTAGTATATCGCTTAGCAGATAATTTACTTAATTTCAAAATCAAAATTTTAACCAATGTTTCTTCAGTTTTAATGCTTTACCGGTTTCAAGTAATGAGATAAGTAGAATTATGACTGCGTGGTCGCCCCAGGCCTCCCAATACATCCTGTTACGCAAAGCACCGACCCACGAAATGGAACAATGATGGAGCGACTTAGCCTCGGGATTAGGTCGGACGTATTTGTTTTTGGTTCCGGAAAATTTGTGGGCGCCACGGTTTCTCGGTTATTACCTATTAATGTGGGAATTTTCAAAAATATATTTACGTTTTCTAGCTTGTGGTCGCAGGAACCCATCTCTCTTATATTTTCCTCACTAAGCAACACGAATAAAATAAAAAATAGGAAAATTCTTAGAATCATACTAATATTTTGATTTCATTATGTTCTTTTAAAAATAATAAAATTGTTTAAAAAGCGAATAATACGAATTGAATTAAAATGTTTTTTTTATACCTAGTTCTTAATTAATACTCTTAATATTGTTTTCAATGAAAAGGTACCAAAATATACACAAAAAAATAATTTGTTAACATACTTATTCAGAATTATTACACTATTTATTATACCGACAAATGTGCTCATTGTATACAGGTATATGTCTATAGGATATCTAATGTCTATTGGAACAAAGTTTAAATCTAGTGCGTAATATTTTCTTTCGGTCCAATTAAGGGTTAAACCCTAATTATAATCTACCGCTGTTTCTGTTCATCTGTTACGTTATTATATCATCGTTCATTTAACAATAACCATTATTCGATCAAACACTTCCCTGCTCTTTTCTCACTTTTAAACATTATTACAATAGTGATCATCTTGAATATACCGAGAGTATTGAAACCGGTCAGCATCAATAGGTTATCAATGTTTTAAACAAAACAAAATATGTTGAAAAATGTGTAATTCTTCAAGCCTGTTACGAATAGTTTTGACATTTTTCGACTTTTTAATTATTCCTTAAACTTTTTTTTTCTTATGTGTATTTTATTATGAAAACGCTACCTATAAGAAATAATCGTCAAAATAATGATTACATTTGTATAATATAGTAGTAGCATGTTCAGGCTACTGGACATGACTTCATTAATCAACTTAGAATTATAGTTTTTTTTAATATCGGAAAGCAGTTATTTCTCAATAAAGTTATCAATTAGAGGGTCGACAGCGCATCGTTCGACCATCGTGGCCACGGACAAAGGAAAGAAATCACGGATTCCTATGGAATAAAGCAAAGGAGGAAAAAAAAATGTTCGCTCCGAGTTGACTACGAAATTCCATTATCCTTTTGTTGTCGTGTACGGGGAATGGAAATTTGTTACTCTGCCTGCCGCATAGACTCCGCGGCGTGTGGTTCTATCATCATGATGAATTTCAAATATCGTCTCTGCTGGCTCCGACTTCGTGAATTCGTGGTGTCTTCAATGGATGTACAGGCCCGCCTTCCTCGCTTTGTTTGCGTTTTGTCTCCCGTTGTACACAATGCGAGGTGCATTCCGTTCTGATGTCGTGAGACACATCTGCGCGGTACCTGCAGCTCGCCTCATACCGCTGCGCTGTATTGCGATTTTCGTTCTTGCAACCTCTTCATCGGCGGGAAAATCAATGTTTCTATTATTTATGTGTTGACTTATAATATAAACGCATCTTAGTATAATATATTTGGTATATATAGTTGCTTCGTAAATTTATCAAGTTTATAATCAATTAGTTTTTTTTAATGTGTACAAGTACTTGTAGACAAATACTGGATTTTACCCATTGCGGGTTAATAATTTTTTTAAGGATTAATTGTATCTCAATAGAGACGAAGATGTAAATTATTTTTTTAAACAGAATATGGTAGGCGTTGTCTAGCAGTATGATAATTGCGTAAGCCTTTCACATTGCATTAATAAAGTTGTTCTGCTTAATGCTTACAAATAATCTTAATAGATGGCGCTAGTGTAGATTGACCTAAAAATGTGAAGTGTTCTTAGCGTAGTAGCATTTATACATCTTTCAAAAATTTGTCAGACGTGGTGGTCGTAAGAAGGGCGTAATGGGGAATGTTGTTAACATAAAGCGATCGCTTAACCCAACCAATGACAGGTCATAAGTCCTGTAAACGCATCGACTACCATATTCTATTTCAAAAAAAAAAACAATTTACATCATCGTCTCTATTGAGATACAATTAATCCTTAAAAAAAAGTTTGTAATCAAAATAATATTTTTTACAGTGCCATTCTCGGTATCGGAAGCTCTCTTTATATATGAACGTTCCTGTTCAAATGAAGGCTTCAGGAAACTTGTTCGTTGTCTTGACTGCGAATGTGATATGGCAGACTGTTCCACGACGCCGAACATACGAGTATGTGCACACGCATCACTTAGCTTTAATTGATTGTATTATATTATTTTCTCGATTTGTCTTTTACAAAAAATATGTAATAATACTGATTTTTTTTATTGTTGGTGTACTATATATAAAGTTAATGATAAGGTTAAAATACAAAGTGTTTATTTTATTATTTATATTTATAAAGATAAAAAATACGTACGGGCTTTTCTTACTGTCATGGGATGAGAAGATGTCGAATGCTTTCTCATACAAATTTATTTTACCTTATCATCATAACAGTTTTATATTCTTAGCGTGGGTTTATTGCATGTTGCATGTAATGAGAATTGTTATAAATTTTCTTCGTATTACGTAGCCCGTATAACCTCGTCAGTCCCACTCTAATGTGTTGGTACCCGTAAACAGTCGTGGGGTTGACAACATTACCATAATGTAGCTGTCAAGTGCACACCAACAAAGTCAATACACAAAAGCCAAATTTTTTACATATATATTTCACGATTGCATTCTTCACAGTTTTATAAAGTCAATTTCATCTTAACTTTTTTCTACATTTTTAAAAGGCTTTGTCTGCAGACACCCCTTTAGATTTTATTAATTCTATGAAAACTTCACCATATATTGTATTATTTATCATCATCATAAACACGGGAACTAGTAGTACATTTTGACAGAATTTTCTCTATCGGTTTTTGTCCCACGCGGTTTAACAGTAACAAAACAGCTTTTATTATTATTTTTTCTTACTTACTTTACTTTGTGTATGGCGGCAAAAAAAATTTTTCTGGGCCATTGGGCCGCGTCACAGGCGAAGATCCAGACCCTTGGCCTTGGCAAGAAAGGCTCCTCTTGGAGGGGCTATGACGAAGGCAGAAAACGCCGGACACAAAAACCTTTTTTTTATTTTTTCTTGAACAGTGATCTAAAAATCTCTATTAAACATTGTGTATTTAATATAAATAACAAATTTAATATTAAAGGCTTATGAAAACATCTGTTTTCTAGAAATTTAAATTTATTATAAGGGAGTGATATATTTCGCCTCACTGAAGCATTATCAAATGATACGAGAATCATACGCCTAGCTGTTTATATACCCGAGCGAATGACAAAGAATAAGGTATTTAAGATAATTAACGTGGCTTAACATATTGAAAATAATTAAGTGGCAAGATAGGAAAATGATAATATTTCTAGAAAAATACAATGTGCTGTATTTTCTAAGAAATAATGACTGAAATAATGAGAAATAATACGTCATGTTTACAAAATTCCTAAATACTATCGTTAATAATAATATTCTTTGACATTGTTTAATTGCATCAGCAGGCATTGTTTTCAAATATTTTTGCAACATTTTTAAACAGATTTCTAAATATTGTAAATAAAATGTATATTAAAAAAAAAGTGATTATCAATGTGTTTAATTGCAAAATCTATGCTTCGAATGCATGTTTCAGTTTTACACTCTTCTTTATTTTATTCCCAAGATTTGTAAATTAATAAACCTTCAAAAATTCGGGTCCTCTTTGTTGGCATAGCTGGATCCCGCCAAGCATGCCTTAGCTTGGCGGCTGGTTTTTGAGATAAACTTATTTATTGTTGACTGTTCGTTGATCAACAAGTTATTGTGTTTTTATATACACAACACCAAAAAAGTTAAGCTAAAAACTAACTAACCATCACGACGTCTTCCCGAAGGGGTAGGCTGAGAGAATGGACCATCGAACTCTTCTTTCCTGACATACTTCTCTCGTTTCCTCAAAATTCATATGTCGTTCATGTATTCATCGTCGATTTCTCAGACTTTTTAAGTGACCGATATTGATGATCTGATTGATTTGATCACGTCATTAGGTCACATTTTCCTCGGTTTTCCTCTCTTTTTTGTTCCGTTTACATCGTTAACATATACTTTTTTCACCATTCTTTCTTTCTTCATTCGTTCCATGTGTCCAAACGATCTTGACTTTAGAAAGTATCTTGTCTTCTTAATGTCGAACTATCTATAATGCGTTACTGGTATTATGTTGTTTTTTTATAATATTTTACCTGAACTCAATAGATGCCTTAAACATGTTGCTGTTTGTAATGTCTTTTGAGTTAATAAACTGATATGATTTGATTTGATTTGATTTAATGCCCTTGTATTATTTTGTTCACACAACTTTGATTCGGATTGCATTCACTTCTTATATTTGCATTGGACACTCTATGATATATTGATTTCTATTCACCCTCTATGATATTTAGATCTCATTTCTAATGCATTTATTCTACTTTCATCCTTATTTTTCCAGTTCCATGCTTAATTTCCATATATAAAGGTCGGCACAAGAACATCACTGTGGATTGCCATCTTAGCTTTTTGATAGATTTTTAAGTAAGGCTCAGAGGAGATATTTTTCCTAGTGCTGCTAATACCATTTTTATTATATAAAAACCTATTTTAATGCTGTCTTTATATAATTTTAAATTTTGTGTTTGAATACCTATTATATTATTTTTACACTGTTCAATTGGAAACTATGTATGCAGTATAATAATTTTAGCTTTTTACCTCTATGTTAAGATATACATGCACTCAAATAGTATTATGGCCCGAGGTTTACAGTCTTGGAGTTGTTAAAGTCATGAATAATAATGCGAATATAAGACTCTATTGTGAATTTCTCGACAGCTTTTATACATATACTGCCCATCGATTTGTCATGCTATCTTCTGATGCCTTTGGATATACTCGAGGTACTTTCCTTTTGATTTTGTGTCTTGTCTTTTGTATCATAACATCTTTGAATTTTAATATTTTTTATTGAAATAGCTACGTTGCGTTATTTTAGGAAATCTTTTTTCCGATATCAATATCCTTCAAATTTCACGGTTATATCATACGTACATATAACACGTATTTTCCAGGTGACATCAAGCTTTCTTTACCAATTAAGTCTGTCCAACGAGCATCGAAAAGGACCTGGTTAAAGCATTCAGAAACGCGACTCGACTGGCGGATTTCTGGGTCAATGATATATAGACAATACTACTAACATTCACACGACGAATAAAAATACCAATCAAAAAGCTTACATTTTTTACATACAAATTTAATTCAATGTCTAGATTTTGTTTTAAAATCTGACATTCTTTCCATAATACGATGACTTGTGAATTATTATTATTACCTACCTGAAATTCAGGCAGTCTTCGGATCTGTTATTGAGTTAAACCAAAAAATGGTTTAAATGTTCACATTTAGTACAATTGGTCATTTATTTCATCATTCTCGGCGCTACTTCCCAGTGTGGGACTTGGCCTCCTCCACAACGGTCCTCTACTGACTTCTGTCCCTGGCCATCTCTTTCCATTCCCCAGCTCCTTCCATTTTCTCCCAATCTTCTTCCACGCAATCCGCTCATCTGGATATAATTTGTGGTGTTCTACCCTCTGGCATTCTTTCCACATGGCCAGCCTACCGTAGGCGTTGAGACTTACAGAATCTCACTACTGTTTCATAGTTAGTTAGTTCTTCCAGTTCAAGGTTTCTTTTAATTCTGTAAGTCCCATCCTCCAGCGTGGGTCCAACTCCAACCTCCAAAGTGAGTACAATTGTTACTATTTTTAATTGTTTTTTCTTGTTCAAGATCACTTTTTATAAGTTTAAGACATTTCCACAAAATTAGATAAGAATATTATTCTAATTCATAATGATTGATGTATTGGTTCAGTGTCAAATTGCTTGTTTGGTTTATAGGTTTTTTGCTGTGGCCTTAAACTCTTTTCGATAAATGAGTAAAATAATCTCTTTATTTTAGCGATTATGCCCCATCGTTAATGTGTAATCGAAAACATTAAAAAGTATTGACTTCTTAATGTTTCATCGTTGGAATTAAAAGTTGTGCCACACTGAGGTGGGAGCCGTGTTGTAAACCAGTGTGGATGCTAACACCAACCGTGGACTCCACAAGCTTCTCACCAAGGTGACCCCTGTTGGAAGCTTGTTTACAACAGTCTGGCACAGCTATAAGTAAAGTTCTTTAATGTATAAATTGTGAATTAAATACTGAATACGTAATTTTTATTTCACCACTTTTTTTTTTTTTTAAATATTTTATAAAGTATAAATATCAAACACAACGTGTTTCGGGGGTGACCTCCATAATCAGGTCTAAATATAATAGTTGAATAACTTTTTGGTAACATTTTATTATCACAACAATTTGTTGCACTTTTCACAAACATGTTTTGGGACACAAACTTCCCTTCTTCAGTGTATGAATTTTAATATTTTTTATTTAAATTTTAATAAATACAATATATAGCTGTTATATATATTTACACCTGAGGATGGAGGTCACCCCCGAAACATGTTGTGTTTGATATATTTATTTTATAAAATATATAATTAATACCTATAAGTGGAATAAAAACAACGTTGTTAATTAAATTTCAATGTTATAAAAATGGAATTCCACAGTGTTTATGCCTTAACCTTCAATAAAGTGAAAACAATAATTGTTCTAGTTTGTGTTCCTTTTAGTATACCGTGTCCCGTATAAAGGATTTTTTTTTATGACTTACTTAGTCAGTAATTGAATATTTAAGTATGGTTTATGAAGACCTGTATTTCTATTTGGTCCATCTGCAGTCATCCCGGATAAATGGGTGGGTGGGTGCCGAGTTATGTAGATGTATGCTTTGCGTAATAATAGTTTTCGAGTTATTATTATTTTTTTCTTTAAATTTCTCGAGTGTTATTGGCCCAAGTCTCCTCACAAATAATTTGAATAATACGTATATTGATCTTTGCGCTTGAAACATGTAACATGCCGCTGATTTATGGCTTATTTATTCAAATTTAAATTTAACTCGCTATGATACCTACCGGGACGGCCGCACAGTGAACGACTTGTACAGTACAAGCCGCATGCTTAAAATTTAATTATTTTTTGTTTGTATGATGACGTCATCAAGGACAGGCCACTTGACTAACCGGAGAGTGATTGATCACCTGAAGTTTTTACTCAAAATTTGTGGTGAAAATATTATCATCAATTTCGGGAATGTAGACTGAGTTGTCTTAATCTCGATTAAAACTAGTAGAGGCAACAACTACACTGTTGGATAATTAATATAAATAAAAACGTCCGTCTTCTAGGGGTTTTATCATATTTAAGATGGAATGACATGTTTCGACCTTCTAAAGACATTTAATAATGCCTTAGAAGGGATAAACATGTCATTCCATCTAAAATATAATAAAACCCCTAGAAGACAGACGTTTTCATTTATATTATTTATTTAATTTATAGTTTTACATCATTGTTCAAGAAACAAACAATAACACTGTTGGACATTGATGTGTAATGAGCTGTCTTGATTGTATTTTTGTTTAATAATGCTTGGATTCTTCACTAATTTGTCATCTAGTGTTTTGTTATAATTAAAAAAAAAAAATGTATTACTTTACTTACCCAACTATTATATTATAAATTCATTAACGTATTTTTCAGTATAAGTCCCACTAATTCATTTCAATACACATACATTCCTAAAAGTCGAAGTTGGCAATCATTCTTTAAAAAATATATATTGTATTACATACTATTTTTATTGAATGTGATTTAAAAATATTACTAAACAGAAAATATAACTAATATTTTATTTGTATATGCATTCAAAATACGACATTTTAAATAGTTTATTTTTCGAAGTAAGGTTCATGTGGTTAGCTCCAGGAAGGCGAAATTCACATTCATAAAATGCTAAAATAACATCTATTTTTTTTATTAATGAGCATGTCATTATCAGTCTTGGCCTCAAATTCAACCGTTTCTATATTTTTCCTATAACTAACTAACTAACCATCACGCCGTCTCCCCGAAAGGGTAGGCAGAAAGAATGGAATGTCACACTTTGACCGATGCGGCACTCCATCCTTCTCTTTTCGCCCCGCGGGAGACGCGGTGTGATGGGTTGCGAATCTCATCGCCACCAATAGGCATCTTCCGCGCATACTTTGATCGTCGAACAGCCACAAAATAAATCCAAAACAAATAATATAAAATACAATGATATAAAATAAAATAACAAAATAAAAATAATTTAACATAAAATGTTTATTTTAGATGGTGCACATATTGTCTATTTAATTTATGTTCCACGTATCCTATATAATTTCTAATATTGTTTACGATAAATGAAAAGTAATACTTAAAAGTGTGTATTCGTTTAGTAAGTTTTTTTAGACAGGCTGTTTTACGAACTGAGACACTGTGCGCCCTAGACCCGAGTAGTCTCACACTCTCGGACAACATCCCGGGAATATATTTTATTGCGGCCGTAGACATAAAATGATTTTGAATTTAGAATATTTTTTTCGGCTGCAGAATGTTCAATTAAAATAGTATGATATAATACGGTAGCGCCTGTGTGTATAATTTTGAGAAGCATAAAATTTTTAATAAAGCGTTTTGGTCACGAGCTAACTCGCTAACGAGATGATGAAATGATTCGTTCCGTAATAATTATTATTTGAGTGTGCTTTATACCAAACCATTATACGTAAATATACAATGTATTGTCAAATAAAAATAATCGTAACTAAGTTAATTTGCATAAAGCCGTTTTGGTGAGTAATACGCCTCAAGGGCGCTTAGTAATTTTATGGACGATTCTAATTTCATGTTTTTTTTATAAATATTATAAAGCTAGATAATCCATTGTTTTGGCCGAAATATATTGATACCTCAAAATTATTAAATTTTTAATTTGGAGCACTGTTAAAATATCACAATTTATTATAATATTTTACAACAGGTCGTTTAAACCCAATTACTTTATACAATTTGTATAGGGTGTTTTTTTTACTGGTTTGGTTTTTAAACTGGCAACATTGTTTCTACAGACTGTCAATTTAACAGTTGACAGTGGATTTGTAGTCAGTACGTTTTGCCATTTCACCATGAATAGAGTGACGTCAGAACAGCGCTTGCAAATTGTGCATATTTTGAAAATCATGGTTCAGTTCGCCAAACTTATCGTGCACTACGTCCATTTTACGGTCGACATAATCGTCCATCCGAGCAAGTTATTCGGAAGACCACGGATCGTTTTCGCACCACGTACTCGTACACTCTAGTGGATAATACGCATCCATAAAGACGACAATTGTCGAAAATTGTATTTCACGATTGTGCTTCATTCGAGCTAGCCGTGGCGCTCATATGCCCGAAATCATATTTAAACAATAATGGCATAAAATAATGATACTGATTCTAGTGACATGTGATAGGTAGCTAATCTATCGCCATTTTGTTTTCACGCGAATTCTACACATGACCAAAGCCAGAGTGACAATCACACTGCCACTCGTAAATCGAAGCCGGGATCTTCAGTGTGTCTGTCAAAGGTTTTGCCACTCTGTCACGAAGGTCGTCAATGTTTAAAATTAAACAGTTAATACGAGTATTCTTAGCGTTATTTTTCTGATCACTTGTAAACTACCGTTTATTTTCTTTCAATCACTAGTCATTTCTACCGACGACCAGGGTCGTTACCAACAGCATTTTTATCGGCGATATTATTGATGTAGGCTTTGCGATTTTTTTATTAAATTTTGTTTCTTTTAAATTCATATTAATATTTTTGAAATGAGGGAACGATTTCATAGATAATGTTTTGTGAATCTCGTATTCTAAGGACATTCCGCTCGTCGGGGAGATGTTAATACGATCATATTTGCGTTCGTCCACGTTTGAGTCATTAATCTCCAGTATTAAATACAGTACTAGTATGAAGATCCTTCTAGTCAATAACTATACTTTACATGCACCTTCTTATGTCTACTTTGCATGTCTTGACTTAATTAAATAATCGTTCGCGTTTAGCCTCTTTCGAACAGAGCAATGTTATTAAGAGGGAAGACTATGTTTATTTTAAACGAAGTTAAAATATATATTCTATCTTATCTACACATTTACAGATTCTTATTAAATTTTATGTGGAATCTTGCTTTAGAATATAACTAACTAAAAACTTTTTTTTAATGTTTTGCGATATTTTCATGTGCCATACTAAACTGATAACCCAAATAAACTTTTAATGCAACGATGGTTTGTCATAAATAATACCATTTTCTGTATTTTGCAGTTGAAGTGAATCTTAACTATTATGATGAAAATAAATTAGTTATAATTAATTGTATCTCAATAGAGACGAAGATGTAAATTATTTGGAAACAGAATATGGTGGTTGAGGCGTTAACATGATTTATGACCTGTCATTGGTTGGGTTAAGCGATCGCTTTATGTAATACAACGGAATTCCGCCCTTCTTACGAACACCACGTCGGACAATTATTTTTGAAAGTTGTATATTGTTGTATTACATAAACCGATCGCTTAACCCAACCATAAGTCCTGTAAACGCCTCTACCACCATATTCTGTTTCCATCTTCGTATTCAATAATTTACATCTTCGTCTATATTGAGATACAATTAATCCTTAATGATTAACCCGTAATGGGTAAAATCCAGTATTTGTATACATTAAAAAAAACAAAAATAGTTATACCTATAATGTTTTTTCTTTTTTAAAGCATTTCTTTGTTAAAGCAGAAAGCCAATCTGCTTTCGATATTTTGAATGACGCTCTCCTTCGTTCGAACACACCGATCTTAATGGTGAATCGTTTCGCTTGAAAATATTTTCCCACGTGTCATAATCCCCGAGGAACGTGCATTCCGATAAATCAGATTGTCCGCACGCAACAATGTGTTCTAGAAGACAAATAGCTACACACAGCGCCCGCCACGTGTTCGAGATCAAATAAATCAGTGAGCGCGAACAAGTAACCCATTACACCCGGAAGATTTTCTCTCGATTAGACATCGCCTGTTTTCAAGTGAAATCTATCGATATCTGATGACAAACAAACCATTTAAACTTTCATCACATATATTCTACGTAATTATTATCGGAACTGTGAGACAAACAGGATGACTAATTACAGACTAAAACTAAAAACAAACAAAATAATCTGAACATAAATTCATTAGACATTCAAGGATTAAATGTAATAGAGACGAAGATGCAAATCGGAAACAGAATATGGTGATCGAGGTGTTAACAGGACTTATGAGCTGTCATTGGTTGGGTTAAGCGCACGCTTTATGTAATACAACATTCCCCATTCCACCTCTCTTACGACCACCGTGTCTGACAATTTTTTGGAAGTTGTATATATGTTAATATGTAACACCAAACTTCACATGTTAGTTTCAATCTACACACTAGCGCCATCAATGAAGATTGGATTTTAAGCATTAAGCAGAAGATCTTTTTACTAACGTAATGTGAAAGGCTGACGCCATTAACGTATTGCTAGATAACGCCTGGAGACGTACCTCCAATTTATATGCTATAACTTGGACCAGTTTTTCTTTTTACAACACAGATATTGCTTATCTAGAACATTCCAGCGTTTAATTTAGATGATATACGTTTGCGTGTTACATGTGTACAATTTAAATGCTGATTAAAAAAACATTGATAATAGCAGCTAAAATGGATATTGTATATTCATTTTTAATATTTAAAAACACTTTCATGGTGATATTATTTATGTTTTTTTATTTAAAATTATACAATCTGGCATTGTAATTGCGCAAATAAAATGACATCTACTTTAATTAGGTAGTGACCTAGGTGGCAGGGTGCTCAGCTCCTGATCCAGATGACTTGGGTTTATGCCTTGCCGCGACACGGTTGCTTCTTCATAATATTGACAATATTCAGAATAATCCATTTCTTTTTGCATTGGATAATGT
Organism: Lepidostoma basale; assembly: GCA_022606425.2. Classification (NCBI taxonomy): domain Eukaryota; kingdom Metazoa; phylum Arthropoda; class Insecta; order Trichoptera; family Lepidostomatidae; genus Lepidostoma; species Lepidostoma basale. Next base: position 556,411 of record JAHDVF020001433.1, on the reverse strand, counting down.
AATACCTAATTCTCGTTCCGTTGAATTAAATCCTAAAATTAATTAACATTTTGATTGGGGTCCATGCGAACTGAACCTCCGTGTTCTGAAAGACTCAAGTACAAATTGATTGCGCGTGCGTTTAATCTCCAAATCACATGATTGAATTGATTTTGTAATTAAATAATTGCTTCGAATCGACGTGCATTGATTCATAGGACGGATTATTTTTATCTCTTCTATTTAAAAATATCTCATCATTATTACGATTCTGATCATTTATCCTGTCCTGACTGTTAAAACTTTCTTCTTCTTTTTTCCCTCGCCTCTTCCCGTTACTCGGGGTCGGTTTTCTTTATCATTTGGTGTCGGGTATTTATTTGGTAAGCAACTTGGTCCTTAAGGCGTAGGGCCTTCATATCTCTCTGCAGATTTGTCAGTCAGGTGGTTTGAGGTCTTCCTCTCCCTCTTTTACTCGCCACGGAAATACACTTTTTCACGACATGGTCGTGAGGTCTCCTCATCACATGACGGTACCAACAGAGCCTCGTTTCTGACAAATTTTCTTTTATGGGGGCAACCTTGAAATTTTCCTTCACATTTTCGTTACGTTTTATTTTAATGCGACTCCTCCCGACCACCGCAGCATGGGTATTTCTGTTTGTTAAAATCGAATTAATTATAATTTGACATAGAACTGTGTTGAATACGCAAACGTTTTTTTGGGTATGGAAACCGCGGGCGGTAGTTTTACTTACTCACAATTGTTGAGATTTCTTTGAAAATGTTCCTACTGTAATTATTTGAACTTCTTTTTATTCATATCCTATATCTATTATTTCTCTTACTACTGTGGTGGAAGGTTTGGCCGACTGTATGTCATTTCCAGAAGCGCCGGGTGTTATAGTAACACCACACGTAGAGGCACCTTCCTTGATCCCTTTTATTAATTTAACTTAAATGCTATTTAGTTCACAAAAAATTCTCGAACAAAAATTAACGAAGTTTTTTGAAAAAGGTTCTTTAACAATATACAGTTTCTTTATAACTTTGTCTACTTAGCGAGAAGGTTTAGTTTTAATCAATAGTTTAATGCTCATTTTTTTATTCCAGCTAGGAAACGAAATCTCTTTGATGAAATAATTACGAGGAGATACCCAGCTTCTCTGTCTTATCGCCACGGCCGATGTATGCAGTATATAACAGCCATCACGAACAAGCCTTTAAGAAGCATTTTTAGAAATTTCAGTGGTGCTGTTCAGAATTCACTGTGTGTTCTATTAGTCTTCATTAGAGCTGCTAAAGCCTCTGATAGCCATCTTCCATCACGATCCCGCGAGCCGCTCCAGAGGTGAGGGCGCATATCGCCTGCTATTTGTTACACGGCGAGCCGGCCCAATCACATCTCGAGGGTAAATAACGATAAGACTAATATGTAGGTTTTTTTTTAATTTCTAATCATTTGTCTATTTGTTTTCACTTCCGTTTGCTTAGCTAACAAATCTTAAGGACTGCAATCCATAATGGATATATTTTTTTGCTGCAGCCAAAATCTCACAATTAATTACATGTATTGACTTCAATTGAAAAGATATTCAGAGAAAAACTTTCTAATTGTTCTCAAAACCATGCGTGGATTACATAAAATACTCAAGCACTGTAATATTTATAATTAATATGATTGTTTTCCGTCAATATTTCGTAAAAAATAATTCTAGTATTTTGAAAGTAAGATGTTTGATTGTGTCAAGAAAACCAGTAATAATTAATACTAAAATGAAATATTTGATATATTTTATATGGATGTTTCGCTTGTCTAAGACGTTATCAACATTTGATAATGCCTTAGAAATGCGTAAAATAATTATCAAATTAGACAGGCGAAGCATGTAATTCAAATCAAACATAATAAAACTTCTAGAAAACAGACGTTTTCATTCGTATTAATGATTTAGTAAGGCGTTTTATCACCATTGTTCAAGAAACAATAAAAAAAACAGTAATATATCTAGACTTAGATATGCTTTCTGGTGTTTGGAAATGTCATCTTATCCTTTGTTTTTACTTATTTATCTAAATAATAATAATGTACGAATGAACACCTGAATGATGAATATTTGTTGTTGGAGTAGCCTTTTAAGATGAAAATAGTGTAGATTCATAACTAATAATACTATATGCTTTAATAATTACAGTGTTTTTCAATTTAACAGTTCATAACAATACTGGGTTACTGTTTTTTCACCTTTGGGATACATACATCTCTTTTAACAGATTAAGTTAAAGTTTACACTCCTCGCATTAAAGTTTGTGAGAGGATTAGACCACGTTCGTATCGGTAACCCTAAACCACTGATTTGGTCGTTGGTTCATTGTATTGAATGTTAATTGATAATGGGAACTGATATATTTTAATACTTGTCTATATTCGCAAACACTTCGTGTTGTGGATTCATAATTGATTTTTTTTTCAAACATTGTATTTTCACCATGATTAATGCGAATGAAAACGTCAGTTTTCTAGAAGTTTTATTATATTTTATGGGAATGACATGTTTCGTCCTTCTAAAGCATTATCAAACATTTGATAATGCCTTAGAAGGGTGAAACATGTCATTCCCATAAAATATAATAAAACTTCTAGAAAACTGATGTTTTCATTCGTATTAATTATTTAATATGGAGTTTTATATCATTGTTCAAGAAACAATAAATATTTTCACCATATTTATTGCACTTTTCACAAGCACATTTCGTTCCATTAACACTCTTCGTCGGTGTAAACATTTTAATTATGAAAGGATGGGCAGAAAAGTGTTAGTCTAGAGGTAGGAGTAGTTGTTATTAGGATTGTGAGACAAAGGGAATAATTCAATATTTCTAAAAAAAAATCTAAAATTGGGAGGTTGCTTAATTTCATATTTATATTATTATAGTGTAACATTTTCAATGAGTTAGTTGACGAATTCCGAAAATTTAATGTTATTATTAGAGGCACATCTTATGTGCTCTTTTATTCTTAAATTAAAATCGAGTAAATGAGCAATCATTTTATTTTAGTTTTTAAACTCTAAGAATTAATAATAAAAAATTCGGATTAATAGTAAACTTTTAACTAACTAACTAACTAACCATCACGCCGTCTCCCCGAAAGGGTAAGCAGAAAGAATGGACTGTCACACTTTTACTGATGCGGCACTCCATCCTTCTCTTTTCGCTCCGCGGGAGACGCGGTGTGATGGGTTGCGAACCTCATCGCCACCAATAGGCATCTCCCGCGCACACTTCGATCGTCCAACACCCACAAAATAAATCTTAAACAAATAATATAAAATACAATGATATAAAATAAAATAAGAAAATAAAAATAATTTAAAACAAAATGTTCTTTTTAGATGGTTTTTAGTAAACTTTTTAAACTGTTAAATTTTAAAAAAACTTTGTTTTATGTATTACAATTGTGTTTATATTTTTCGTAGCTGTAACGAAAAATAAAAATACATAAAACAAAGTTTTTTAATTTAACAGTTTATAATGTTGAAGTATCATAGTGTTTCGGCCAAAGCAATGAACTATTTAATAAACTTTTTACATAGTTCAGTATATCGTAATAAATAATAATAATAATAATAATACAAGTACGTTTATTTTGGTCGTTAATGGGTTAATAGTAATGGAGCTAACAAATCTCGAATCAATATTTTGGCAACTCCACGACGATGAAATAGCTGATTCTTCTTCAGAACCGCGGAATATTTGACCATATCAGATAAAATTGTTATAACCTAACATTATCTAATTTTGTATAAATAAGTATAAAAAATTAGGCTTTTTCTTTGCATCTTTTATATGATAATAGTCAATTAAAATCGTTATAAAGTACTTAAAATAATTATAAGATTTTTCATGAAAAAATATCCAATACACTACCGCGAATACCATGTTATCCCAGACATTCGGGTGATTCTATGCATTATCGATTGGTGGCCAATAGCCGACAAATGTGTGTTAAAGGTTAATGCATTGTGTTGTTGTACTTCTAGTTCATCCTAAGGGCGGGCTTGGTAATACGAGGGAGTGCCTACCGAGCGCCTGTGGTAGGAGTGCGTACCTCACAATAATTATTATTGCTCGCAACATTGGCCACCCGCGGCGGGGATCATCGCCACCTGGCGGGGGTGACTGACTAGAACAATTTGTCCGATCCGATACGCCACTAATCACCTCAGTATCGTCTCAACTCGATTTGTTCCTACCTACTCTATATCTCTATTTGAATTTGATTCTTTCTTCTATATTCGCCATCACGAATTTGTGAAACGAATTGTTTTTGAAATTTCCACACCGAAGCAGGGCGCCTGTGTTCCGAAACATATTTGTAAAAAGTGCAAAAAGGGTTGTGAAAATACAATGTTTTCAAAAAGTTTTTCAAATGAATAATTGGTTCGTTTTTACCAATTTTTCGCACCTTATATTAGCGACCCTCGATGTTTATAGGCGCTTTCCTAATTATTTTTAATTTCATTTCATTCACGTAACCAGACAATCCAAACGCTTTTTGCTTAATTTGGAGGAATTCCTATTTTACATGTTACACATACACTACCACATTTTTTTTATTTTATAAAACTTTTCGAAACTGCGCTGATATGAAATATGTCATTTTATGAGATTATATTTTTTCTATGAAATCCCTGCAGCTATAGTTCGATAGGATGCTTTTTTCCAGGATATTTCCCACGACCAGAGAGAGTCGTTTGGTAGGTTTCCTAAAATTCTCCGGATGTGGATTTCAGATTTTTAACTTACATATCATATTTGAATATATAATTATTAACCATAGTGATATATGTGTGCAGTCAGATGGCTTTAAAAGTGAACTAACTAACTAACTAACCATCACGCCGTCTCCCCGAAGGGGTAGGCAGAAAGAATGAACTGCCACACTTTTCTTTCCTGACATATTTCTCTCGATTCCTCAACATTCATACATCGTGTCATGCACGCGCGTCGATTTCTCTGACTCCTCACATGGCCGACATTCAATATTTGATTTATTTAAAAGTGTTTTTGAGTTAATTTTAAAATTTATTATAATAAATCAATAAAGTGGTCAAATTTAGAAAAAAAATCAATCAAATGTCAACGTGTCCGTGTCTCTTGCAACATGAAAATAAAGCATTCTAAAAAACAAACAATTAAGTACCGTTCTATCGGTTTAAAATAAATTCGATCGCTGGACCACTTGATGTCAAATATTTATTATTTTTCGCTCTCACAACATCCGTTCGGTGCCGAGATATTTGATTGCCCGTAGGATTCTTATGAAAAGATCAGACTTCCTCTTGCAAACGAGATTCCTATTCTCGTGATTGATCGCCTCGCCACCGTACGTAGGCGGGCCGGCGGAGCATGGGCAGCACTAGACGGAGCCATCTCTGGGAAAGTGAAGCCTATTGGAAGACCAAACGTGCATGCCACTTACATACGTCAAAGGGACGATCATATTGACGATCAAAAAACGGAATGAATTATATGATTATATCGCGGCTAAATGCACGGTGCGTTAAATTGAAATATTTGATAATTAAAGTTCTTCTTGTTCTTCTCTCTAACCATAAATCCACTGCTAAATATAGGCCACTTCAAATAGTCTCCATTTTTCCTATCTAGCGTGTCTCGTTTGCTTACTTTTTCTGATCGACCGATGGCTCTTTTTCATTACCATGGTTTATATTGATAACATTGTTAAAAATATTTGTACGATTCCTTGAACGTCAGCACAATTCGTAATTAAATAAATAAAAATCGTAATAAATACTATATATTTCTGTAAGCATTGTAGTTTCGACTGTTGTTTTTCCCTTTTTTACCCAAGTTCCTAAATTTAGAATTTCATTTTCTCTTATTTATGTACTCCTTGTTTCTCTTTCTCGTTTCAATGCTTTTGATGTATTATGTTGTATCTTAAAAATAAAATTTTCACTTGTTCCAATGACAATTTGAATAATTTCTTCAATATTCTTTTAAAGTTCTTGCTGGTGTTAGTTGGTTTTAAGTGCCTAATTACTGCCAAATAAAAAAAGTGGATACGTGGAACATTAATTAAATCATATAACAGCTAATTTAAAAAACGGTGGATACGTGTAACATAAATTAAAGAAACACAAAAGTCCGGATCGTCCATGTCAACATGTGCAACATCGGAAAAACATTATGTGTTATTACATTATGTGCTAAATTTAAAAAAAACGGTGGATTCGTGGAACATAAATTAAATAGACAAATGTGCCCCATCTAAAAATAACATTTTGTATTAAATTATTTTTATTTTGTTATTTTATTTTATATCATTGTATTTGATATTATTTGTTTTAGATTTATTTTGTGGATGTTGGAAGATCTAAGTGTGCGCGGGAGATTCCTATTGGTGGCGATGAGGTTCGCAACCCATCACACCGCGTCTCCCGCGGGGCGAAAAGAGAAGGATGGAGTGCCGCATCGGTTAAAGTGTGACAGTCCATTATTTCTGCCTACCCTTTCGGGGAGACGGCGTGATGGTTAGTTAGTTAGTTATGTTGTTTCTTATAAAATATTAAATTAACAAACTAACTAACCATCATGCCGTCTCTTCGAAGGGATAGGCAGAAAGAATGGACCGCCACACTATTCTTTCCTGACATATTTCTCTCGCTTCCTCTATTTCTTGTTCTGTTCCGTTGTTATAAAATATCTGATACTCTAATTTCAAATGACAAAAGAAGCATTTTTAAATGGACTTCAAATGATTCCAAATAAAAGCGTTCGAGTCTTCTCTCCAATGCGAGTAATGCAGGGGCTCCCCGCCCCGCTATCCCCGCGGCCGTCCAGCGGGTTTCGTAACGCCGCGCGCCGCCCGTCGGAGACTCCTCTTCGGACTTGAGGAGTGAATTGACAGGGAGCTATTATTTATATCGCCCTGCCTTCACTACAATGTGTATGTATGTATATTGGCCGGATTCCATAGTGCACGGTGAATTGAGGCTGACGCATTAGCCATGTTCTGCAATATTCATAATCACCCTCTAATTTGTGCACCCTATTTATGGTCTAGGAATTAATCCAAAAATCGATTTTATTTTTATCTCTTTATTTATTTTTGTTGGTTCACAAACAAAGCATCTAATGTACAATAGTAACAAGAAAAAAACCTATCAGATTAGACACTTCAATTCGACGTGTACACCAAGTTCGAAAAACTGCCAGAGCAATTTTAAGTAAACATGGAGATTTTTTTTTAAATGTTGCTGTAGTGACATAAATGTATTGATACACATTTTTAAAAATATTTTTAACTGGCACTCATAATCTTGACACAATTAGTAAAATAAGTTGACAAAGCATTGACTGGTACCGCAGACATTTGATAATATAATGGAGGGTTCAGGTATGATAATAGCATAGTGATTAATTAACACGATTGCAATGCCTGTATATTAGAATCCTTTTTTTTAACGCGAGATACAAATTTTGCCTTACTTATGGATTACCGCAGACATTTGAAAATATCTTAGCAAGATGAATCATGTAATTACTGTAAAATTTAATAAAACTTCCTGAAAACAGACGTTTTCTTAAATTTATTTTATTCGGAGTTTTACATTTATATTCACGACACAAGTCGCGATTACTTATACTGGTATTTACAACTTATGAAATAATCAGATTTTTATTGAATTTTTTTCTGACATTGCAATTGTATTAAAAAAAATATTTTGTTATATATTGTATTAACTTGTGTTTTAGTTGTGGCTGACGCTTCTTCTCAAAATGTCATCCGCCTTTCTGCAGTGTCGATGTTGGTTTAATCGAATTTGTAATCTTCCGATGTGAATTGATTGGTTCGGGGAGGGGGGGATGGTGGGGCAATGATGTGGAATTATTATTAATAAATACTTGTTGTTTATAGAGCGTGATCTCCAATTTGTTTCGTTCAATAACTTGATCTGGATTGTCAGCCGCCTCTAGGAGCTAACGACGTGTGTGATACTTGTATTCAATTTAATTTTAATTGTTTAGCACTTGTGAACTTCCTGTATTCACAATAACAAGAGTCATGTTTTAACAATAAACTAGAAATATATATTTTTTTCGCTCTAGGATAAATGGATTAAATAATAATTAAATAAAACGATGTTTTTAACTATCTTTTGTCTTTATTTCGACAGCGACCGGTTTCGCTAGGCTCGCTGGTATCGACAAACTAACTGGTGACACTATTGTAAACTGAGTCCTTTATATACTAGGGTCATTCATAAAATAAGGTTCCCATATTTTTTTTACATATACAGCATTATTGTTTTCCTTAGAATTATACATCATTTTAAAGCTTAAAACTTACTCTATTTTTCTACATAATCGCCGTTTCTGTCCAAACACTTTTGCAGACAATGCTCCAACTTTTGTATCCCCAAGTCAAAAAATTCTCCCGCCATTCCTCTGATAAATCGAATAACCTCTTCTTTGACTTCATCATCAGTATGGAGGCGCATTCCAACCAGGTGTTCCTTTAATTTTGGGAATAAGTGGTAATCACTAGGGGCTAGGTCCGGACTGTTGGGTGGGTGGGGCAAAACTTTATTGACAGCATAGGGAATCTTATTTTACGAATTACCCTCGTACATACAGATAAAAGGTAGTAAACATGATTCTATACAAAAGTAATCTTAAAATAGTTAGTGTAATTTACTGGATTTTGTGTATAATATAATCGAAATATAATGGATGAATGTAGGATCAATACGATCTAAATGAGACATGTGTAAATTCACTTCGCTGGTTTCAATCCAAGGGATTGGTTTAGCAAAATGTAGATTTTTATGCTGGTTCTCGAGATGCCACTTGGGCCTTTACAGTGGTAGATTCCCCCTTGCTTTCCACTTTTGTATACAGCAGGTTATTTGAACCCAATTACTGTTTACAACTTTTTAGCTATTTATTCTCATGACATGTGGTAGGTAGCTGATCTATCGCCATTTTATTGTCACGTGAATTCTATACCAGGCCAAATACTGGCTGACAATTACACTGCCGTCGCTGGGAATCGATTCTGGACCTTCGGTGCGGTAGTCATAGCTCTTGCCACTCTGCCGCGAAGGTCGTCATGTGTAAACATGCAATAAATATTTATATGGAATAGTGTCAAATGCAAATATAAGAAGGTAATGTAGCGTGAACGAAAATATTATATAATTAATAAAATAATAAAATGTGTATTGAGATAACTTAGATGCACTGAATGAATGAATGATGAAAGAATAGCAAGGATAAATACGTTAACGATGTAAAATGTAGCACGAAATTGAGGTAGACCAAGGAAAATATGGCTCAACTGATTCAAATTGTATATGGCGGCTACATGGACAATCAGAGAAATCGACTTAGGATATACTATGCACGTCGATAATAATATTAATATATTTACTTTTGAAGCGCCATTGGGCCCTCAAGGGTGCATTGAGACGTGTTTTAAATCCAAAAATATACGCTGCATGTTTGTGGGAAGTATTCATTTGAATTGCCGTGGAACACTGGTGTTTCGCGGAACATAGTTAAGAAACCCTTTTCTAAGAAACCAATCACGCCCAGCGAGGAACTGAACGCCTAATCTCTGTTAGGCCCCTTGCGATTTTGTTTAAAGTAATATCGTTTTAACTAAGGATAACGGTAGTGTGCGGAGGCTTCCAGGGCGTCCCACAACCCGCTCCCACGCGGCTCCTTCTTGCTCCTGGAATGATAGGCGCTGCGCAAGCGCTGTTTACAACCACTAATTTACATGGCCACTTAACATGTTGATACATACAATCAAAATACTTATTAGGTTTTTCTATGTATTTTTAATAAACGCCTTTGGTTGAGTCATAGCTAGTAATGTTTTTATAATCAACTCGGTGTGGATTTTCTATGCTAATTTATTCTTAACTTATAGAAAGTTGAGGCATTAACATTGAGGAATTCCATAGTAATATACTTTGGGAAATTAAAAAAACATTGTTTAAACCACTTTCAATAAAAAAAAAATTAAATATACGACATGTTTCGGAGGATACCTCCATCTTCAGGTGTAAAAATTTATTCTTACGTATATCATGCATGCATTAACATTTTTCTCTTATAATTGTGTAAACATACTTTTTTGAAAAATAAGTTAATAGCTTGAAGATATATTGTATCGAAAACCTGCACTACCATCAAAACATCATCTCTGCATCATCATTGGCTGTCCCTCGTGTCCGGAGAAGACTGTATTTCATGGTTGTGGGTCCGCTTGTGGCCAAAGAGTCTAATCCTGGATCCACACTCTGAGGCATCTAGGGCAAGGGAAGGCGGTCGGCAGTGGAGCCGCTATTGTCTCTCGATGGTATCTCCTCTCTTCTCATCCTCCTCTCCGCGGCGTCGTCTCTGCGCTGTGCTTCAAAGTTCTGTGTGCCTTTATGTACTGTTATTCTCCACATCTCTGCATTACTCTGCATATTCCTTCAGAAAACGACGTTGGTTAATTGTGCTACGTGATAATGTATTTTGTAAAATATATTGGTATTTGTTCGGGTTGATACCTTCTTTATTTAAAGTTGTTACTTTTCTGGTTGTTAACTCTCCTTATTCCGGTGTACACCAAAAAGCTCTTTAGAACCTCAATTCTTCGGGACATTCCCACTTAATTATTCGCCTTTGTCGCAGCTGGCAATCTCGCATTTGCCCTTTCCAATTTGCCTGGCATCCGCGGCGCACTCTCCGCCGGCGTGTCGGACACGGTATCTTTAAATTTAGGGGCTCCCTAAGCGATGAATTTCCCCAAAGTCCGCAACAAAGGAACGACCCCTCTCCCCCCACTGCCTCCTGTACGCGCCTGACGCGAGGAAACAATAAACTCTTTGCCAAGCGCAATAAAGTGACCGAGACGGACCAGCGACATTGGGTTTTCTTATTTCGCTCTTAATTCTTATTTCGGTATGTTTTACTCTTTGGACGCCATCAATTTTGTTTCAGATTCACGTGTAAAGTTCTGTGACGAAGACATATATAATATTTACGCACACAAGAATATATACAATAATAATATTCGTAGTATTTTGTATAATTATTTCATATTTTTATTTATCGAGAATCAACTCTTTTTTAAAACTATTACAAACCCCCTACATATATTGCTTGAAACTATCTGTATCTAACTATACCATATTAAAACAAACTATTTGGTTACAAAGTTTTAGTTTATTAGAAAGAGATGTTCGAAATTGTTCGAGTATATCACCCTTAATATAGATAGTCTCATTCATTATATATGATATAGTCAATTCAAAAGTAGCATGAATATCCATCGCGAGGGGCTTAAATTATTTTCAACTTTTCCACTTTGATCAGGTATCATAAGGACTGAATTTTGTGTTACTACTCAATCTGTGAATTTCTACACAATAATGCACAATATTAATGTTGATAACTAAAATTTATTTCGACGGAAGATGACCCAAAGATAGACTATAAGATGGCAGCGAGCTACCGAAACCTTTGAAATTAAAGTACGAGTCATCTTCTGGGCGACGAAAGATTCCACCAGAAGATGAAAGCGAGCTGCTGAAACCGGTCAAAACTAAAGAATAAGTGGAATAGAACTAAATGTTTATGTAATACCATATCTTTTATTATTTTCATTTTGATGTTTATACCGTGATCGTATTTATTTTATAATACAATCTTCAGTACTTCGTATCCGTCAGTCGGAGCCGTTAACGGCAAGAATGTATGTATGTAAACAAATGGAATCAATTTCAAATTACATATTATTTAACCGAGATGATAATAAGACAAGCTCTCGGACTGGAATAGTTCACCGCCCGATACGACACTTATTGTGTATTTTCTGGGCTTGTTTATTAACTGGAATGCAAATGAACTGGGAGCAATGTTAATTATAGCCGAGCCGGGATGCTGCCGCTTGATGGACGGTAATTTCCATACTTTGTGAACTAACTATTTGAGATATTTAAATGAATTCTAGGCTTTCATAGAGGCCGGTCGCCGCCGCCTTCGCCCGGCCGCGATGGCGTCTTGACAAATCTGTGCTGGTGTAACATTATGTACAGCGGCGTCTTGGACAACTTTTACCATATTACTAGTACGTCTCATTCTCATATACTCATTTCCAGTAATTTGGATCAATTAAAAAAACAAATTTCCCTTCCAATAGTAATATTGCTTATCAGAGAAGGGCCTGCGATCGTATGTCAGTTATTCGCTGTAGCCTAAGCAAGGACATAATGTTATTTATGAAATCGGATGAATTGAAATTCATAGTTTCGAAGATTTTAAATTTAGTTTTCCTGATGTAAAAACTATAGGTAGGTATGTCTGTTAAGCGATTTATCGATATATGAATCAACTTTATTAATGTTGTATTCATTTTCTAGCTCCATTTGAAAATCCCATAGCAATAAATTGTCGCGATATACCTATATTCAGATTCAGATTTTAAATTCTCACGTACCGCCAATGTTTTTTTATGTACGTCCATTTTTTTCTCTATAAACAACAAATTAGATTCGAATTGACTAGCACACGTTCAACTGGCTTTTATTGATTTGGAAAGAATATAATTAAATACATAGGGTTCTGATTGCTTAGGTCGTGATAAGAAATCTCTCCCTACAATCTTTCACACTCGCGGTGATTGGTATGTGCCGAACATAAATATTGCTTTTTGTTAAAACCTTATATCTTTTACGCTCTTTCTTCTTATTCTTCAAGTGCCCTGTCGGGTCCCCCCAACGTTGGCGATCACCTCGGTGAACCTGTCCCTGTCCTGCGCTGCTCGGAACAGCTCCTCCACACTTCGGATGCCGGTCCACTCCCTCACGTTTCGCAGCCAGGACATTTGTCTCCTTCCGGGCCCTCGGCGTCCCTCAATTTTCCCCTCCAATATCAGTTGGAGAAGGTGGTACTTTTCTCCACGCAGTACATATACCTACATATATATGTGACCCAGATGTGAGATCTTTAGAACCTTGATAGTTGATAACAGTTCACTGTCAACCCTAGCTCGCCTCAGGACTTCGGTATTGGTAACCATGTCTGTCCAGGGAACTATGAGCATTCGGCGATGGAGCCACATTTCAAATGCTTCCAGTATATTCATTGAGTTAATTGTTGCGCTCTTTATAAAACTCAATATTATGTGGCCACATGGCTCCTCGTTCCTACGTGAGTTTAATTGAGATTTAACCGTTCTACAAAAGTATTTTTCTGCACCAAGGGGCCAACTCTTTGCAGCTTCGAAAAGATGGACATCTCATAACCCATTTCTTTAGATTACCTAGGGGACATTTTGAGAACTCGGCCGTGCTGGAGGGTGTTCGGCTTTTTGTCCCTGCTAGATATCTCCGACAGCGACAGCATAGATTGTTTTACCTACCGGCCGCCAGAACCAACCTGCTTCTGGTGACACCGGTGGGAAGAGCAATTAATCTGCTGAACGCGGTCTCCTCGGAGATTGACGTCTTTCATATTAGTGAAAGTACGTTCAGAAGCGAAATACTCTTAATTCTGGAGAGTATCCTGTCTTCCCAATGTTCAACCATCTCTCATGCGTTTCTGGTAGTATAGTATACTATACTCGTACACAATATATTATTTTACCTGTTCTCAATAGATGCCTTAAAAATTCATTTGTTGATGTCTGTTGATGAAATAAACTGATTTGATTTGAAGAAAGACCTATGCTGATTTTAGTTTCATTGAGCAACCCTGTGCCAGCTTTAAAAAGTCTTCACCAACCTTTTTACTAAATTTTCGGGAATCTGAACTTGGTTAATAACACAGAATACCCAATATTAAATTTTAATTTAGACCATTTATTTCATTATTTACGACATGTTTTCGTATTAAGTAAATAACACAGAATAATGATTTCACTACTTAGGATGTCTTCAAAATAAAATTGTTTTTTTTGTTTTTTTTTTTAATTTTCGTATGAAGCACTAAAATTATGGTTAGATATTAAAAAAAAAATAAGTCAAAAACATTGTATTTAAGCATGGTATGGTTATTATAATTGATGCCAACTAGTTTCGCTTGGACCCAAGCTTCATCAGGGCAGTATAACAACTGAACAAAACAATTTTTTATTTGACTTTTCTCTATATCATATAAAAGCAATGTGAATTTATTGTATTGGTGATGCTGGGTGTCCGGAGGAAAGATGTTTCTTGGCTGGCGACACCTTACTCCGGAACGTACATTGCAAATGGATGTGTCCGCCAGGACAGGTTACCAGAACCTTTAAAGGAAGATACCGCTGATTTTCTACCAAGATGCGCATCCTGTTTTCAATCTATAGATTTTAAGTCGTAATTCGTTATTTCAAGCAATTTTATATTAATTTAACCAATGATATACCTTATAAGAATGGAGTTCTAGTGCCAACCCTCATGTATGGAAGTGAATCTTGGAGCTGGCAAAAGAAGGATGAAAGCAGGATAAACGCCGTAGAAATGAGATAACTAAGAAGACTGTGCGGGAAAACGTTGTATGATAGAATACCGAACGATGAAATAAGAAAGAAATGTAAGGCAGATGACTGCATCATGTATAAAATTAAAAAAGGATCCCTGAGATGATTTGGACATATGGAAATATGGAACGAATGGATGAGAGTAGAATGGTTAAAATGTTGTACACAATCAGCGTGAGTGGAAAAAGAAGCCGAGGACGACCGAGGAAAACATGGCATGACCAAATTAATCAATTACTAAAAGGCGGCCACATTCGAAGTCGGAATAATTGACGTGCGTGCATAGTACGATGTATGAATGTAGAGGAATCCCAAGAGGTACACAATTTTTAGATAATTAAAACGTATATGTTAGGTTACATTCGTTTTAACCCTTAACGTACGTGTTCAAAACAAAACGCTCGCTCCCATGTGGTCAATTCAGTTTACCGCTAACTTTATCTATAAATATCAAGCATATAACTCAATGAATCAAAATTTAATTTATGTCACCTTGTAGGGAATTTTATTAGGAATAGATCGATATCTATAACATACATGGATTATTTGAAAAACATATCATTATTAATTTTTTTCTGGAACCATGCGATTTCTGATATAGAATGACGAGACAGCATATGAACAACTGACAGCAAGAATGAACTTGTCTCGCCCCGCCGCGGCGCTATAATTTTACGTATGATAAAGGCACCTAGGCAAAATGTATAGTACGTTCAAGACAACGAGTACGTATTAATATTTGTCCCTTTTGGTAAAGTGTTAATATTTTCACAGTTCTGATATTATTAAGTTGCGTGGTGCGTTTCCGTCCACAATCGGTATTATTACGTATGAGAAAAGGCCAAACATATAATTTATAATACGTTCAAAACAGCGAGTAAGTATTTGTCACTTTTGATAAAGTTGTAAATATTAGCAAAACAAATTCAGGAGAGAGGGCAGTCTTAAAAAATTTTTTTTTTGGGATGAAGGAAGTAATTTTTTGCTTTTTTTTTATTACGAAATATTGAGAACACTTCAATGGAGGATTACAATTTGTTTTTATAACATTAGGGTCCATAGGTTTTAAGAAAATCAACTTTAAATTGGCAGTGGAAACTCAATTGACCACATGGAAACGCGACGGTTAGAGGGAACGTTTCTGAAATAAATGTCATTTGTATACCGCGACAACTCATTTTCTTGGTTTAGCTAGTTCACATACCAGACTTAACCAACTATCTAAAAACGAACCATCACGCTGTCTCTCCGAAAGAGTATACAGAAAGAATGGACTGCCACACTTTAACCGACGCGGTACTTCACCTGACTTAACTACATTATCGTATTTTGTTGTTTCAGGTAAATAAAGCTGATCATCCCTCTAGCAGTTGGCGAAGAACTTTGTCTCGATTGCTGGTCTGACACATCATGAGAATTCATCGTTGGTGAAATGTCCAAGTAGGTAAAAAGTAAAATAGTACAAAAACAAACCATCACGTGGTCCATCCGCAAGGTAAAGACAGAGATAAAGGACCGCCACACTACTCTATCTTAACACACGTCTCTAGATTTCTCCACGTTCGTACAGCGAGTCATACACGCGCGTCGATTCTTAGGACTTTAAAATTTTGATTAATTTGGTCATGCCATGTTTTTATTGGTCTTCATTAACTCCGTATTCCATTCACATCGTTAACGTGTACTTTATTAATAATTATTTCTTCATCCATGTGCTTAAAATACTCTTTTCCGCTGTACATTCTTTCATTAGTTCAGCATTTGAAATTATATCGTACATCGTTCTACCCCACATACGTCTAAAGGATCTCATTTAAACCGTTTTTATTCTGCTGTTATCCTTCTTCTGCCCATTCTATTCTGCGCTTTCTTACAGATGAATTGGAACCAGAACCCTATTATGCACGCCTTTTTACGCTTTCGTTGATAAATTCTTGCTCCCGATAACTCATTTTTTGTAAAATAACTTGAATATATTTGTCTGCGGTGAATACTACCCGAACAATGGATCCAAAGCAAATTCTCGTTATTTATAACCCTTTAATTATATTTAATGGGCCGCAAAATACTAGTTGGTCCGCCATGGATGGCGCTGGTGTACCTGGGGCTAACCAGAACCAATGTCGAGAAGAATTTCGCTCTTTTTTACCACCGGTCACCCAAAAATTATCGCTCCGTTTTCCTTTTGCCTCCTTTCCTTTATTTTATTTTCATTTCGTCGACATTTTTTGGGCGGGCGTCCGCCGGAGGCATCTCGCGGCAACGATTCCGCGCTGTCCGGCTGTGGCCGCGGCCACTTGCCCACCGCGCCGCGAGCCGCTCCTTTTGCTTTTATCATCCCGCTCCTTTGTAATTATCGGAGTAAATCGTGGCGATTAAATGAGGCAGTAGGCAGTAGGCAGTATAGGTGGCGTTATCCCGTTCGCTTATTAATCGGGCCTCGCACACTAGTTTCACAAAACAGATAATTTGACGGAAGTCAGAAAACTAACTAACCATCATCCCTAAAGGCAGAAAGAAGGGACCGCCACAATATTATTTCCCATTTCTTTAAATTAATCAGGGGATATTTCGAGAACTCGGCCGTGCTAAAGGGTGTTGGTCTTTTTGTCCCTGATAGATTTCTCCGACTGCGACAGCACAGATTGTTTTACTAACCGGCCGCCAGAACCAATCTGCCTCTGGTGACACCGGTGGGAAGAGCAATTAGTCTGCTGAACGCGGTCTCCTCGGAGATCGACGTCTTTTATATTAGTGAAAGGTACGCTCAGGGGACAAATACTCTTGACTTTAGAAAGTATCTTTATAATATTTTACCTGTGCTTAATAGATGCCTTAAACATTTTGCAGTTTGTAATGTCTTTTGAGTTAATAAACTGATTTGATTTGATTATTTCCTGGTATACTTCTTTCGTTTCCTCAAAATTCATTAATCGTGACATTTCACGTAAAGACATTTAATATTTGATTGATTAGATCGTGCTACGTTTTCCTCGGTCTTCCACTATTTCTTTCTATTTACATTCTTCACCGTTCACTCTTCATTCATTATTTTCATGTGTCCAAACCATCGTAATGACCCTTTCATTATTTTATTCATAACACTTTCATTCGCACTACGTTCACTTCTCATATTTGAATTTGAAACTATCATAAATATTGAATAACTAATCAACCAGGAAACAGTGGTGAGATTCTGTAAGTGTCAACGCCTACGGTAGGCTGGCCATGTGGAAAGAATGCCAGAGGATAGAACACCACAAATTATATCCAGATGGGTGCCTTGCGAAAAGAGACCAAGAGGCAGACCGAGGAAAAGATGGGCGGATTGCGTGGAACAAGATTGGGAGAAAATGGAAGGAGCTGGGGAATGGAGAGAGATGGCCAGAGACAGAAGTCAGTGGAGGGCCGTTGTGGAGGAGGCCAAGTCCCACACCGGGATGTAGCGCCGAGAAATGAATGAATGATGACTATCATAAATATATGTAGATTAATCACACATCATTTTTACTGCATTTATTCTACTCTCATCCTTCTTTTGATAGTTCCATGTGTTAACCTAATGTTGTTAATTAATGTTTATTGGTAGGAGTTCATTGTAAATAATGAAAATTAAAACCTTCATAATATTATACGTTTAGTTTAATTCCACTTTATTTTATGGCTCTAACAGGTTTCGGCAGCTTCTATCTGCCGAAACTGATCGGAACCATAAAACAAAGTGGAATTAAACTTACATTGAAAAAAAATAATCTGTATTATGGTGGAGGCAAAAATATAATGGCGGAGAGAAACTAGTCTGTAGAAAATAGTCTATTTGAAACTGCAAACCTTGAGAGGAATGATTGGGATCGAGACTTTCATATCTTTCACCGTTCGCTGCGTTAGGATACCCTGCGTTGATTTCAATTGTAATATTTGTAACCCCTGTTGAAAGATAAACGTATTGAACTGGTATAGTATACGAGCATAATGTAATATTTCGTCCATAAAAATTGATCAATCCCTCCGAGCCGATCTGCTCCGCCATCTTCCGACTGTAACTTTGTTATGTGTTTTCTTCCTTTTTTAATAATGGCTTCGTTCTCATACGAAAAATTATTTCAGCAGAGTTATTATTGGCCTAAGCGCCGAAGCGCTCCACATATTTGTTTTAAGACGTGACGTGGATTCCGATGCCGCGAGCTTACTGGGCAGTTATGAAACACCCCTTGCCAGTTTAACTGGACCAAGTAAAAGTGACTGTCTTGATTCAGAGGTGAACAGAATGTAATCAGTATCGGTTCGGATTTTTGTATTCCGTGCCTGCAATTTGTTTGATAATATAAAGTTTTTTTTTGGGTTTTTGATTGCATCCCATGGAAGAGGCGGGAAAATTGTACATCATCAAAAATATGCACCGGCAATACTTTTTGAGAGCAGAGCTATAACGAAACAAGTCATGGTACTTAGATTTTATTCATTTATTGATTTATTTGGGTTAGCCCGTATTTCATGCTCTATTGGATTGATGTGTTCGTAGCGGTTGATGATTGCAAATCTCTGCTGGAACTATTTCGGCGCTATCCCGTCCCGTCAACAATTTTCCATCTATACTCTATTCGCCACCTATAGCATCGGACACCACGCACGCTCGAAGGCCATCATATCTAACTAATATTCCTTATGATGGTTATGTGTCTCAGTAGATTCAAGGCAAGGTATACTCGATTACATAATAAATTACCTTAAATCTGATATCCGAAACATCACTAACATAAGGCATACAGCATCCCAAGTCCGCGTCATTCGAAGTGCCGTCTCTTATTGATAATTTCCAGAAGACTTGATCACTTAGAACTTGAGACTTATATCCTTAAAGGCGCGCATTCGGCTTGATCGTTTTCTCTTTCGTCGTAGTTATTTAGTAACGATTGGCGGCCGGGGCCGCGCTGCAACCACCACCGCAAATCAAACAGGTTCAGATACTCTCGGTTAACCCTGTTATCCGGGAGTGATGGGACAAGGGATAATGTGAATCTCAAAGAATCTAACATTTTCGTCTATAAGAATTTAAATGAATAAATCAGCAAATCGTCCACTTGTTTGCAAAGATTGCTTCAGATTAAAAATCGTTGTACGATTACGAAGATGTATTATTTCATAAAAAATAAATATCGATTTCAATTATTGGAAAACCCATGTCTGTCATTAAATTCGGAATTTCAGTCATAAATAATCATAAGCGCTACATATTGAACAATGATGAACAACTCATAAATTACAAAATTTGGATAAGTACATCGGTAATACTTTAGATAAGCAAATCTTTCTCGGCTAACCTTTGTGTCTGCACGCATGCAGATTTCCACCAAAATAAATATCTCTGATATTATCTCATTTTATTGTTTACATTTCAGACATTGGGGCTACATTTATGTGTGAATGTACATGTACATAATGTATGAAGATTTTTGGCATACATAATTGAAAATTGCCGGAAATTAGAGCAATTTCCGAATTTACGCATATATCTGAGACGAAAAATTAGAAGAAGACCTTATAAGAAGGTTTCGGGATAAACATAAACGACGCACTCAAACCCATCACTACCAATGTCGACTGAAGCAAATATGGCTGTACATTGTGTAGTTTTAGTGCCAACTCTTATTTGTGAGAGTGATCTTGGAACCTTGCGAAAGAAGGATAAATATTTGAAATGAAGTCACCAAGAGGATATGCGAATTGTAAGACAGATGACTGCATCCTTAGAATATAAAAAAGGTCACTAATGAGGGTCCATCCTCACAGCTTCTCCTCATTTAGAGCGCAATACCATTGTTCGGACAATAACACATTCAACAATATTTATTTTTAAAATAGTAATCCCCAATTCTTTATCCTTAGTTGTGTAGGTAATCTCTATGTTATCAATGGAGATCTTATCGATGAAGATCAAATTAATAGTTGTCATCATTTAATGAAATGCTATTCTACTCATACTAACTAACTAACCATCACGGCGTTTCTCTGAAGGGGTAGGCAGAAAGGATGGACCGCCACACTACTATATCCTGACATAACACTCGCGAATCTATCTTCTACAATCACACACCGTGACACGCACGTTGGTCGATAGTTCGTACTTCGAATATGGCCGCCTTTCAGTAATTATTTAATTGTGTCATGCTATGTCTTCCTAGGCCTTTCTCGACTTATTTTCCTATTCACACTACTTGTATATATCTTTTTAACCATTCTTCCTTAGGACGCGTTCATCCGCCTTACATTCCTTTCTTACTTCTTTATTATGTATTCTACAATACGTTGTTAATCTTATTTCTACGACATTTATCACATTTTCATCATTTTTTTGCCAACTCTAAGCTTCACTTCCATACATAAGGATCGGCACTAGAACCCCATTGTGCACAGCCATCTTTGCTTCTGTCGATATGTTTCTATTAAGAGTGATGATTTTTAGTGGACCATTTATTTAGTTTCCAGCACCAACCCTTCTTTCGATGTCTTTCCCCATTTTTTCATCCCTTGTAAACGTGTTTACTAAATAAATTCGGTAATTTACTTCAATTTTCCACTGTTCGCACTTATGTCACAATCCTTCATATTATATTATACATTCTTAATTTTGATGTTTAAATGTGTATTAATAGAACCTTGTAAAGTTGCAATCCGTGAAATATTCATGGAGGTAAAGATTTTCTACCCTTTAAAAACTTGGTTCACTCTACAATCGTAATCAATAATAAGTTTGAACTTTTCCTATAAATCTTTTTTTTCACACACGTTAAGAATTTCACAAATAACGATACCAAATTGTTCGCCTTTTGTTTTATAAACTACTATCATACAACAATTATCAGAACAAATTAGAAATAACCCAGATACGATCTTGGGCATGCGCATCGTGTGCATTTCGAATTACTTTCGGAGAGAATCGAAGTATTCCTCTCTCGCTCTCTTGTATTCAAAATATTCTCGGTTTTTGCCTATTTATAATTGTTGTGCATACGTATTGTTTTGCACACAAGAGAGTGGATCGTCTTAGTATGAGCTATGAGCGATGACCAAACCTAATTGGTATTCATAGCCCGGTCGTCCCTTGGCTGGAACAGTGTCGGCCTTAAGTGATCCCGTGTTGGACGTCAGAGGCCCTTTGTCTTGTCTCCGGCGGGCGCCTGGCGGCTCACTCGCGCAGATAAACTTAAAGCTGTGTTTCTGTCTATGTTTCCGTCACGAATAATTGCGTATTACGACTATGGACGAGCTACAACGAATAACGATGTGTGTTCAAAATCATCAAGGAAGAAAAATGCGATGTACAATATAGTATGTTTTTTTATCGAAATTTCTTTACAGATGTTCATTTGAATTAATACTAGAACTTTTATGATAATTTATAAGAATGGCATGTTTCGCCTTTCTTAGGTATTATCAAATGTGCCTTAAAAAGGCGAAACTTTGCATTCCCATAAATTATAATAAAATCTCTAGGAAACAGACGTTTTCAGTCGTATCAATTTTTTCATGTTTAGTTTTACATAATTGTTCAAGAAACAATAAAGAAATTCATTTTAATAAATTCTCTTATTTTCAGGAATTCGTTTTTAAGTTTTATATGATATATTCGATCGGTTGCAGTGAATCATTAATTTCTGTTTTATTTCCATTTTGATAAGATGAAGAATTTTTAAATTGATGAATTTCTATATAAAAAAGTCGATGAAAAATAAATAGATTTCTTTGTTTGCATGATAATATTTCCTACGTATACCGATAACTTATGTATGATGAAATTCCACGTGAAATATTATCGTTATAAGAATGGCTGCATGTATAAACAATGCTTAATGATTTTTTTTTTAAATGATGTGTTATGAAATATTCATCTCTGAAGATGAAATGATGTGTACCTAATGAAATATTCATAATTAAATATTCTTTTAAAAACTGTGTATGATAAAAAATATTTATATGAAAAATATCTTGTACTATGGAAGATAACTTTTCTTACGTAAAAAATGACATTTATGATATAAACGGAAAATTATTGCATGCATTGTCAAATTCTTTCTTAAAAATTCTCGTGCGGTATTTATTATTTATTACGAGTTTCTGATATTATAATAAATCATTTGTTTTCAGAATTTGTATGTTTAGCAGAGTTGTAGTTTATTCACATCAGGGAAATGATTTGCAATAGTGTTAGTAACGCCTCCAATATTACTTATATTACGCTATCTGATTGGTTCCTGGGTAGTGAACAGCATCATCTTCCAAAATACTCGGTGATTAGAAAATTACTGCTATTTCGAATATAGGAAAATTAATTAATTAACAGGTGGCAGAGATGAGAAAGCTGAGGATGATAGCAGGAAGGACTATCCGAGGTAAGGAACACGGCCATCCGCGAGATCTGCAAGGTGGAGGATGTCGTGTGATGGGGCAGACAACGTAGAATATACTGGAATGCGCACGTGCAGATGATGGATTCCACCAGAATCCCACACGCTGTGGCGCATCAGATTCCTGCCGACTGCCGTTCCCCCGGAAGACCACGGAAGAAATGGAGAGATAGTTGGGAGTCAACCTCCCAAGAGAAGCCAGCCTGATTTTAAGAACAGATTAAAGGTCTATAAGGAGAAGAAGAAGAATAAGAGAATAATTAATTTTAACATCGGAAGGACATGTTTGTGTTTGTGGTTTTGTTTTTAAATTTCCAATGACACAAATTTTCCAGAGAAATAGAAATTTTTAGACAATTTTCCGGGACACCAGATATTTATAATAATGAAAGAAAATAATAATTATTTATAATAATTAATTAAATTTTAACATTGTACAGCATCATTATGAATATTAGTCACATCCTTAATTGTTATTCCAAGAAAAAACAATACACAACAAAAAATTTGCGGAATATATTTTTCTGATTATTCCAATTGAAGATGATAGCATATTTATTTAAATAAAAAAAAACACGTTTGTTAATTTCAATGTTTTAATATAAAATGTTTTTGCCTTTTTTATCCATTAAAAAATAAAATAAAAACAGCTTCTAGTTTTTTTTTTGTAAACGCACTGTCACTCACACTCTTGCAAGCAATCTCCCTGAAATGTACGGGCTCTACCCGCTGATTTGGTAACAGCTGTGCCGTTACAGAAATCTCAAATTTTTCCGTGTCACGGGGTCACATCTTCGGAGCCTTGACTCGAACAGAATGGCTGCCATCTATCCTGCGGCTGTATTGTTCAGCACGCCTAAGTGATTGAAAGGTGACTGTTCCGGTCTGTTGTCGTAATAGAAACATGGCGAGCGTGGGTAGAGCATCTTCAAAGTCTTTTATTATTTTTTTAAATTTTAAATTTAGCGCTAAAACTATTTGTAGGTACATGGTGGATCCGATGAACACAATTAGCTTTTTATTCTTCTCTCTGACCCTCTATCGCGGTTCATCCAGGATAGGGCCTCCTTGTATGTAAGCGCCTGGATCTTATGTCCTGAGTTGATCCAATGAAAACCAGATTTAAAAAAATATAATAATAGAAGTGCTGTTGTAAGATGTAACAGCATTAATTTTGTGATAGTTTTGTGACTCGTTCAAAGTTCCTCGAGTAGCTATAACATAACGGCGAGTAACAGTTAATGGCGGCCCGCAAGATGGACGCGGGATTGTCTCTAAGATGTTTCAAACAAACGGCCGCGTGTGACACTCGTCAAACCCCACTTCGGTATCTTGATTATCCATACGCGTTAATCGAAGTGGTAGCATTTATTTGTCGAAGGTACACCCGGCCAGCCAGCGTGTTGCGGCATAAACATAGTTAAATTCACCTTAACCGGCAAGTTAAAATATAAATGTATTCTAATGTAACATATTCTTCGGCGAAGCACCAAGAATTTTGGATAAGACCGCTTTGATTCCCTCGCGCCCCGCGCAACTTGCTCCGGTCTCTTAATGATGTAATCATTGCGTTTACAAGCAGCGACAGTTGACATGCTGTTTAAGATTACAGCCGACCGCTTCTCTTGTGATGGTTTTTTGAAATCCAAATGCAAATGTCACGTTTTAACAATTGAATATGATTAACGACTCTTTCGGCTGTCGCGGTATCGGTAACTCTGGCAGAGCAATCAGAGGAACTACTATGGTGCTGGTCACAAATAACTTGCCATGTGTCGTCCGTTTACTACTGTATCGGACACTTCGGAGCTGTATACTCGTAATTGAGTTCCTGATTGTAGGTCGTTCATCCCGGTTCACTTGGGTACATTTCTCAACGTGAATATTCCACATTACGTGTTATGGTTATTGCAATCATTTGCCTTACATTTCTTCCTTATTTCGTCGTTTGGTATTCTATCATATTATATCGTTTTCCGCACATTCTTCTCAGTGATTCTACAGCATTATGACGATCTGGGATATTTCTAGTCTTCGGTGTGTAATAAGGAAGTTGACTCAGTTGCGAGTACATAAAAGCGATATCATTTGAAAATAATTTCATGAAACATGATACGAGTATATATGACGTGTAATATTCTATTAATGTAATGTTTATGTGTCAAGTGACATTCCACCTCGATGAATACTATTCTCGATGACCACTCATGGAAGTGGGTATAATTTACCCACTTTAAATCGTTCAATGAATGATTATTGATTTTTGAAGAAGTTGAATGACTCGACGAATAATTAGTCGTATGACACGCGGTACCCCGCATTGTGGGCCATTTGTGATTATAATAGTAAAAGGTTATATCTAATACTGTCTCAGTTTGCGGTCCACGATCTTAACTGAACTTGACGAGCTTATTTTGAGATTTTATGAAGCACCGTTTTGTGGTTCTTACCTAATCAAATCGTAATTATAATGAGATTTTTCATTAATTCACTATAAAGTTTCTCTTGATGTCAGTGCGCTATTGTGTTCTTGCACAAACTCTTATGTATGGAAGTGAAACATGAAACTGGCAAATGAAAGATGAAAGAAGAATGTATTCAGTAGAAATAAGATCACTGAGACGAATGTGTCGGAAAGTCTGTGCATGATAGAGTGTTGAATGAAAATATAAGAAAGTAATGCGGTGCGAATGAAAGTGTTATGAACACAATAATGAAAGAACATTAAGATGGTTTAGACACATGGAAAGAATGAATGAAAAAGATTGGTAAAATAATGTAAACGACGTAACCTGAACTAGATATAGAGGAAGACCGAGAAAACCATTGTACGATCAAAGAAATCCAATATTAAATGTCATCCACGTTGGTTAGATAGTTTTTTATAACATTCTCCGTTGTTTTAATTATTCTGGGGCTTAGTAAAAATTTACTTCAACCTGTATATAAATTAATCCCTGATGATGGATATACGAGTAGTTATATTTACATCTAAGGATGGAGAAGGTTACCTCCGAAACATGTAGTGTATAATGTTATTATTTTGTAAAAATATTATTGTGGATTATCAATTACTAAAAGGCGGTCACATTCGAAGTCGGAATAATCGACGTGCGTGCATGGTACGATGTATGAATGTAGAGGATGCCCGAGAGGTATGCCAGGACAGAGAATTGTGGCGATCCATCCTCTCTGCCTACCCCCCTGGCGAAATGGTGTGATGGTTAGTTAGTTAGCTAGTTAGTTTTATGCAATTTTTAAAATTCTCCCCTCAATCTACCTGGTAGGTGCCTAGTAAGGCGGAAAATAGCAAATTTTTATCTAAATCGAAACAGTTTTACAAAGAGATTCCTCGCTACAGCCCACCCACTTGTAAGATAACATTATTCCATTTAAAGAATCTGTATCTTCTGAATTTGTCTATGAAAATATATTTTAGTACACCACTGAAATATTTCTGTGCATTATATATATAATAGTGTTTTTTTTTCTTCTTTCTATTGTACTAATTGGAATTGGGGATCTGTTAACGGGAAGATTATACTAATGTCTCCTCCAGCAAGATTTCAATATTTTAACTGGTTTCGTCAGAACCATACGATAAAATAAACATCGGAGGTCAGCTGTATACAAATGATTTTCTAAAAATAATATAAATACACTATTTTTATATCACTTTATTTTGTTACAACCATCCGGTTTCGCTCCCGCCAGAGCTCCGTCAGGGTTACAAAAGACACCAAAACATATTTTTTGGTGTCCTCGGCCTTCTTTCTTTCACTGCTGGATAAACGCCTCTTCCATTTTTCTCCACTGTCCCTGTTTTGTCCTTTCCGCATCCAGGTCGTCCTAGCTATTTGGGAAATGCCATCTCTCCATCATTCCTTTTCTTTGTCGAAGGCTCTCGTGACATTCCCTTTCTCTGTCCAAAACCTCTATTGGAGTATTCTAGGTGTCCATCTGGTTCTGCCCTGTCTGGCTACATGTCCAGTCCATTGCCACTTCATTTTATCTGTACGATCCATGATGTCGACAACTTTGGTTCGGTATTTAATTTCTTCATTTCGTATTTGCCTATCCACGAATCGTTGTGTTCATTTAAATTTTGGACACTTTTTACTGCAAGTGTTGTTGTCTCTAGACTGTCCTCGTATTGGCAATGTACATTGTCAGTATTGGTTTCTGTTTTTTATTAATGAATATTGTATTCCATGACACTTATGCTCACACTGTACCAAAAGACATTTCAAGAAGGTGATTAAGCAAACGTCAACTCGATCCCTCGGGGAAAAAAAATACTCCTATCTATGTTTTACAATAGACTTACTAGAATATTCTAAAATACGCTATTTCATCATATACATTGCATTTTTAAATACATATTAGAAACAATAGTTTTATTTGTATGACATAAAAATATACAAGTACGTTTGTTTAATTTTACATCGATAAAACGTATTTTTTAAATCAGGATTTGCGTAAGTATTAAACTCTTATCTGTCATCTTCAAGGTCAAACACGGTGACCTTTTGCATTGTTTATTATTTCGTCAATGTCGCGCAATGTAATGACATTGCACGATTTCCTCAATATATTATGAAATCTTTTATTTATTGTTCTTTGAACAAAGATGTAATCCCAATATGACATATTTAATATTGATGAAAACGTTTGTTTTCAAGATGTTTATGTTTTATTGGAATCAGATATTTCAACTTACTTAGGCATTATCAAATGTCTTCTTGTATGAAAATGGTCATACAAATCATTATCATCATCGCCTTTAACATTTGATAGTCAGAAAGAGAATGAAACAGACTGGAGGCATTCTGAGGCATTCTAAGGCATTTTCGGATATTATCAAATGTCTGAAAATGCCCTATAAAGGTGAAACATGTATATCCCATAAATTTAAAAAAAAGTTCTAGGAAACGGACGTTTTCATTTGTATTTATTCAGTTCGTATATGTTTAATGGCGTTTGCATTTCCAACAATTTTTCCTACAGACGCAAGAGGAATAGCTATTAGTTTTGAACTTCCGTAAGCCAGAAGATCCAACTCCATGTCCAATATGGATTTATTGTTTATCGAACAGTGATGTAAATCTCCGCATTAAATAATTAATTTGAATGAAGACGTCTGTTTTCTAGAAGTTTTATTTTATTTTAGATTGAATGACACGTTTCGCCCTTCTAAGGCATTATCAATTGTCGTGAAACATGTAATTCCATTTAAATATAATAAAACTGCTTGAAGATAGACGTTTTCATTAATATAAATTATCCTGTATGGATATTTGGAATTTTGTCCATATTACTTTTGTATTTTTATGGCGGCATTTCGATCTTCTTCATCTCATTTCGATTCTCGAAATAGGAAAGCACGGCACGTAGGCGTGATGTGCATCCATTCAAATATATTATTAATTTACTTATCTACATAACTGAAACGTTGGTTAACTTTTCCCTACCAATATCTTGTCCGCCCAAACATTTAATTGGACCAATTTTGCGCCGATTATTGAATTCCGAATACTTTCTTAAATAGCCTTTTGTCTGAGACGAATTATTAATTAAGAATACACCGTGTTATGAAAATGTTGATCCTGTTGCAAGAAACGAAAACAAAAATATACAAATGCTGTTTAATGTTATTAGGTTCATATTCTTCATTACTTTGTATTGTAGATTCGTAAAGGAACAATATTTTTGGGAACATTCAATAAATAGAATGAAACATAATATTTCTATGTTCTTTCAGATGGTTTGGATATTTATAAAGTACTCGTAGTATATTTATGCAACACATTGTATCCTGGTGCCATTCCATGTAGCGCTTTGAAGACTGTCCAGCAGAGTTTATACTGGATTTTTTTTGGACTCTTAAGCCAGTGAAGTTCTAATTTAATGTTAGTTAACATATTTTATTAAATGGTTAAATAAAATAAAATCTATTTAAATATCAAGAATCACTTTTATATATTGTTTCATGAACAATGATGTAAAACTCAACATTAAATAATTAATACGAATGAAAACGTCAGTTTTACAGATGTTTTATTATATTTTATGGGAACGACATGTTTCGCCCTTCTACGGAATTATCTATGTCACAGTCAAGGACATTTAATAATGCCTTAGAAGGGCGAAACATATCATTCCCATAAAAAAATAATAAAACATCCAGAAAACTGACGTTTCCATTCGTATTAATTATCAAGAATCATGTATTTTAACGTTTCTTGCGCACAATGCGTTGATAGAGTGTTGTGTTTCAATTATATATTTGTTTTATTATAACTTTTCACCAATTTATATAATATCGATTGGAAGTGTATTTATCATTGTTAAAATTATTTCTGTCATATAAATATTGGAATCTTTTGGAATCGTGGCGGGTAAGCTTAGGTTAGATTATAAATCGGGCTACATAACACATAAACTAGGCTGTCAAATCATTCTTAGGTATTCATACGTATTTGGCGAAAATTAAGAATGAGCGTCTCCCGTCAACCGCGTCTCCCGCGGGGCGAAAAGAGAAGGATGGAGTGCCGCATCAGTAAAAGTGTGACAGTCCATTCTTTCTGCCTACCCTTTCGGGGAGATGGCGTGATGGTTAGTTAGTTAAGAATGAGCGTAGATTTAACGTTTTTATATAAAAAAATCACTTTTTCATTATAAATTGATACACCATGTATAACTCAGATTTTATCTCATATTTAGCCATCCCACATTTTAATCTCAGCGCATGTGAGATGATTTGTGGTACTCTAATGGGTAAACGAAGCACATTTAGAATTATCTTTAACATTGCGCATGCGCGTAACATTTGTAATTCCAGTTTCGAATTTGGTAAAATTTCGAATGTAATTGTATTCTGATTAAATGCTATACTTAAATTTATTCGATTTTTATGGTGGTATAGGCTCTATTACATCTTTTAATACAATTTTGTGCAAGCGTCAAGTCTCTGTATCAGTTATTACTAACTTGTGTATATTGGTTTTGTAAAAATTCTTAAGAGTAGGATAAACGATGAAGAAATAAATGGCTTCGTAGAATATGCAGATAGACAGTCTATGACAAAATACGGAAATCGATATAAGATTAAGAGTAATGAAATTACGAGTTGGTTAATGATATTAATGAAATTATTGAGACCTATAAAATGAATGCACGAAAGGAAGAAATGTAAGCCAGATAATTTCATCATAATTAAAATTAAAAAAAGATCCCTGAGATAGTTTGGACATGGTAGCTATCCTTGGCTCTATCCCACGGCATTTCTTTTGGGAATGCTCGGAACCAATTCTCTACAGCTTCGAAGAGATGGGCATCTAATTACTCATTTCTTTAGATTAATTAGGGGATACTTCGAGAACTCGGCCGTACTGGAGGGTGTTCGGCTTTTTGTCCCCGATAGATATCTCCGACAGCGACAGCACAGATTGTTTTACCTACCGGCCGCCAGAACCAATCTGCCTCTGGTGACACCGGTGGGAAGAGCAATTAGTCTGCTGAACGCGGTCTCCTCGGAGATCGACGTCTTTCATGTTAGTGAAAGTACGTTTAGAAGGCAAATACTCTTAATTCTGGAGAGTATCCTGTCTTCCTAATGTTGAACCATCTCTTATGCGTTTCTGGTAGTATACTATATATAATATATTATTTTACCTGTTCTCAATAGATGCCTTAAAAATAAATTTTGTAATGTCTGTTGATGAAATAAACTGATTTGATTTGATTTATTGATTTATTGATGTTGAACGAATGGACGAGAGGTGAAAGATTTAAATGTTGTATACAAGCAATGTGAGTAGAAAGAGAAGTCGTTAAAGAATAAGGAAAGCATGGCATGACCGAATTGATCAAATTGTAAAAATTGACGAGCGTCCATGTTACGGTGTATTAATGTATAGGAAGCTAGAGAGATATGTCAGGACTGAGTAGTATGGCGATCCATCCTCTGCCTACCCCTCCGAAGAAACGGCGTGTTGGTCAATTAGTTAATTGTTAAGATGAATGTACGGAGAAGAAATATCGATAATAACGAGAGTAATATAGATGTCGGGGAAGGCGAAGGAATAATGACAGAAATAGAATGACGAATGGAATAAAACCAAATATTTATGCAACATTTTGAATGTATACAAATACTTGTAGACAAATACTGGATTTCACCCATTGCGGATAAATTATTTTTTATAAGGATTAATTGTATCTCAATAGAGACGAAGATGTAAATTGTGAGGCGAAGATGTAAATCTTAGTGGATGGCGCTAGTGTAGATTGAACTAAAAAAATGTGAAGTGCTGCGCAGCATTCTAGCATATGTACATCTTCCAAAAAAAATTGTCAGACGTGGTGGTCGTAAGAAGGGCGGAATGGGGAATGTTGTTAAGCATAAAGCGATCGCTTAACCCAACCAATGACAGGTCATAAGTCCCGTAAACGCCTCGACCACCATATTCTGTTCCCAGAAAACAATTTACATCTTCGTCTCTATTGAGATACAATTAATCCTTATAACAAATATTTGTAATTTTTTATTTATTGTTGTTTCTCTTTTGTTTATTTTTTATCCCTACGTACAGATCTCTACGTACTTGTCTCCTTTCTTTTAAAGTTTTAAATGTAGAGAGTCAGTTAACTTATAATCGACCCGAGTCGTGTTTAATTAAAGTTCTAACAACGTATTTAATATATGTTACAGATGCTGTAAACTTGTTAGCTTCGAACGAACATTTGGTTGGTTATTATTTTTTGCCGTTGTTCTGAACGATTGCTCCAGCCAATTTAAACAATGGGTCCGTTATTAAAGTTTCTGTGCACAATGCATATCTTCGGATTAATTAGCAAATATAGTAAGTCACATTTTAAAATTTAAATCAATCAACAGCCAACCTTATTTAGCCCTACATTTTTGCAATTTAAAATAGTCTATTTTGGAAACAGTGCTGATCAATCTTATTCATATTAATATTTTATAACTGTCTTTTGTTTCGCAACCCATCACACCGCGTCTCCCGCGGAGCGAATAGAGAAGGATGGAGTGCCGCATCAGTAAAAGTGTGACAGTCCATTCTTTCTGCCTACCCTTTCGGGGAGACGGCGTGATGGTTAGTTAGTTAGTTAGTTTAACTGTTAAAATTTAAAACACTAATAATAATAATAATATGATAACTTTTAAAGCGCCGTTTTTGTGATGTAATCACCTCAAGGGCGCATTAAGATGTGTTTTAAATCTAAAAATCTAAATGTGAACGCTTAAAAAGCGATCGGTTAAACATTATAGTAGAACAAAGTATAAATGTTTAAATTGGGTATGAAATATGAAAAAGATGGGTTTTTAATTTAGATCTGAAATCTGTTATAATATCCCAATTACTTTTTATTCACTGAGGGTGTTGCGACAGCTGTTTTGCCAACCGATGTTGGCATCATCAGGTGTTACAATAAACTGTTTATTGTAACACCTGATGATGCCAACATCGGTTGGCGAAACAGCTGTCGCGACACTTTTAGTGAATAAAAAGAAATTGTGATATTATCACAGTGTTTTAAATTTTAACAGTAATAATGTTGAAGTATCACATAGTGTTTCGGCCAAACCAATGGACTATATTAATATTTAATACGAGTGGGAATGACATATTTCGCCATGCTAAGGCATTATCAAATGTCATGTATTAAAATTTATAGAAAATGAACGTTTTGATTCTTATTAATTATATGAAGGTCATCTAATTAACGTGAGGAGTCAGAGAAATCGACGCGCGTGCAAGACACGCGAGTGAATTATGTCAGGAAAGAAAAGTGTGGCAGTTCATTCTTGTCATGGTTAGTTGTTTTTTTAATTATATGGACTGTAAATCTGGAACAAGTGGATGAATTTGTACATTTTATAAGTATGATAATAAAGAATGGGCGAGTGGAGAGGAATATAGAAAAAAGGGTTGGGGCAGGCAACAAAGTGAATGGTACCCTTAAAGTAGAAATGGCAAACAAATGCTTAAAAAATTAACACTTTTATTTTTACTTTGTATTAACCACTTTATTTTGAGTAATTTGGGCCAACCGGTTTCACTCTGTAGCGAGCTTTTTCAGGGCTATACACAAACTTGTGTAACCCTGAAGTTGACATTGTGTGTATAGCCCTGAAGAAACTCGCTACAGAGTGAAACCGGTTGGCCCAATTTACTCAAAATTATGTGGTTAATACAAAGGGAAAAAGTGTTTAATTTTTTTAATATGCCAAACCACCAAGTAATGCCTTCTTATCAAAGTTTAAAAATGCTAAGATGGTGTTCTTGTACTGACCCTTGTTGTATGAAAGTGAAGCAAGAACACCATGGGACTGGCAAAAGAAGGATGAAAGTAGAATAAATACATTAGAAATGAAATATCTTGACGAATGTGTGGTGAATCTGTATATGATAGCGTGTCAAATGCAAATATAATATAAAAAGTGAATGCAGTGCGAATGAAAGTGTTAAGATCAAAATAATGAAAGGATTATTTAGATGGTTTGGACTCATGAAAAGAATAAATGAAGAATGAACGTAAACAGAACTAGAAATTATCGAAGACCAAAACGTGGCACGATAAAATTAATCAAAATTTAAATGTCAGCCACGTGAGAAGTCGGAGAATTCGACGTGTGTGTATAACACGATGGAATAATGATGACGAGAGAAGTATGTCAGGATAGAACAATGAGGCGATCCATTATTTCTGCATACCCTTCAGAGAGACGGCATGGTGGTTAGTTTGTTAGTTACAGGTTGTTTATAAGTAGTTTAATTAGTTAATGTGAATTTTTGCATATTTGTTTAAGAAACAATAAATAAATAAAATAGTCATATCGATTAAAAACTGGCTTATTATACAATATTTAATAATAGTTTAACCAGAGATTGCGTATGGTACAATTTTAATATAGGATTATTCTCATATGAATATATGGTATACGAGTACACTCGTATATATCGTATCAAAAGAATTCTTTTTTCAAAAACCTGCCATTTAATAATATTATGTCTAGGTACTTTTTTGACCCTATTTTAAGATTCATTAATAAAATTTAAATGTATTTCTTATCTTCTCTAAGAACGATGTTGTACTTTTGTTGTTTATCATATCGGAAAGGGGCTTGCTTCCTTTGAATTACCGTCGGATCGAAGTTTGCTGGTAATATGTGAGTAAATAGTGACTTAGGCGGTTGTGAGCAGGCACCCCGCGCACTCGACGGCTCGTTACCAGCTAAATGGATTAGGCGCAATGTAGCTTTAGATCGGACCGTTATGTTTATCGTGTTAACATCGGTTTGACGCCTCCTTAAACGACCGCTCGGTGCTGTGTGGAGTTTTGTCGAATTAACCGGGACAAGATGATTAATGCTTCAATACATATTTGACAGGCACAAATAATATGTTTACCTCGTCCAATTTGCTCCGTCCGGACGCCGAATATCTGATGGCGAGCTAAACGGTTCGGCCCATAGAGGAGTTCCCGGAACCCAAAATGCGCTCAATGTTTGACAGTCGCGCGGAACACCATAGGTGTCCATTGTCCATCTGATTCTGTTATCTTTGTCGTTAAAGCCTACGAGTTTTTGTGAATATTAATTGTAATACATAATTAATACGAATGAAAACGTCTGATTTTAAAATCGATCCTCTTTCAGAGGAACACTCCGGGCCACACAAATAAAGCCCCCGCAAAAAACAACCCGCTAAATAACCTTTCCAGCAATGTTCCCATCAGACGTAATAGAAGTAGCCACATGAGTTGAGCTCTGTAAGCCAGAAGATCCAAGTTCAAGTCTTGAAGTGTTGTTATATTTTATAGGAATGACATATTTCGCCTTAGTAAGTCTTTATGAAATAATGATATGATATTATTTATTTATTTATTAAGGGTAACATACAGCGATATCAATAACATATATATATATAAAAGAAACATTTAGAATAATTAAAATAAGGCCAATTACATGCTACCACAGATGAAAAATAATAGTTAACAATCAACAAATGATAGTGAGAAACAAGATTGGAGTTAAACTAAGACAAAATAAGGTATACATAATATTTAAGAGTTAAAATACTTATAGTACTGAAATAAAAAATAAAATTAAGATAAAATAAAATAAAAAGTAATATACAAGTATTATAATATCACGTTACATCGTGGTCACATCCGCGCCGAAATGTTGCTCCGATCACTTTTTTAAAATTTCGCTCGCTCAAATGAAAGACGTCAATGTCTCCAAAATGCTTGTTGTAGATATCACAGATTCGATACAGTGCCGCGCTCA
The DNA here is from genome assembly GCA_022606425.2 of Lepidostoma basale. NCBI lineage: Eukaryota > Metazoa > Arthropoda > Insecta > Trichoptera > Lepidostomatidae > Lepidostoma > Lepidostoma basale. The sequence goes on along the minus strand of JAHDVF020001433.1, from coordinate 521,160 downwards.
GAGCGTAGTTTGTGCGATAAACAGGAAGGTGGAAAACTTGGCTCGCGGTGTGTCTCGTGCGAGACATGGGGGTATTGAGTGACAATTTGCTGAGAAGTTCAGAATTGAATTATGAACTTCTCAGATTATAAAAGCATTACCTATTATATTATATATTATATTATTCTATTATAAAAACATTACCAAATCCATGACAATGTCTCAACAACAACAACAACAAACCATCACGCCGTTTCCCGCAGGGGTAGGCAGAGAGAATGGACCGCCACACTACTCTATCCTGGCAAACCTCTCTAGCTTCCTCCACATTCATACAACGAGTCATAACAATGTCTCAGTAAGACGAAACATGTTATTCCCCTATTAAAATATTATATTATAAAATGTCTCAGAAAACAGACGGTTCCATTCGTATTAATGATTTAATATGAAGTTTTACATCATAATTCAATAAACGTATTCTTCTTCTTAGTTTAGATCGTATGACATCTGTTTATGGTGGTGAGCTGTCCTGTAGTGATAATGTCTAGCCATCTCTCCATCTCTTCGGCGGCCTTCCTGGTAATCTCTTGCTGCTAGAGTTTTCATCTGTAACAATTTTTAATTTATTAAGAAACAATAAATTAAAAAAAAATCGTAATCTTGAGGCACTGCAGACGCTTTTAACATATCAATTGCACTGCTTTACGTATCTTTTAACATTATTTCATTTATTGTTATTTGATAATGAAGGTATAATATCTTTTCGAGAAAAATAAGCTCTGAAATGCAAAAAAATCGATTTACAAATATAATACAAAGTATCGAAGAAAAATTTTGTTACCCACAAGTTTTTATTTTTTATTTTATTTTGGTAAACGCAACGGCACATAGTATGAAATAATTTTTAGCCTAATGAAAATCACCACCCTCCACTGCTACCAACTTATGAAGGACAAAAGTGCACGACACGTTATACGAGTATATGATGTGTATCTGGTTGAGTTAAGCTCGACATTCGGATATCTCTTTCCTCCCTATCACGGAGCGATCTAAGGCTGTGCACATGCTAAATGCGGATCCAATATGCATATGTAATATGTATTTCTAATACATATAACCTTGCATAGAAGAGATGGCCCGACGACGAAAACTCAATACTGAGTAAAATGTGAGTGAGAAAGACGAGCGATGGGAAGGAGTGAAAACATATGGAAGAAGCCTACATTCAGTAGTGGAGATATCAAAGCTGAGGAAGAATAAATGAAAGTGGATCTTTCATCAGATGCTAATATTTTTTCAATTGAATGCGTATTTAATATTTCTTATTTTCAATGAAATAATATTTCTTATATTTCTTATTTCTGTTTGACTACGAATAATCGCAATTATTACGGTTATTAATTATCAATGATAGTGTATTGATACAAGAGATGAAAGGGTTGGAAGCAGGTGCAAAAATGAACGGTGTGTCAGTAAGCTGATTGTTGTATGCGGACGACGCTGTGCTACTTGCAGACAACGAGCATGAACTACAAACCCTGGTGTCTAGTATGTATAAAGTATGCAGGCGATACGATGTGATGATGAATGTGAATAATTCCAAGGTAATGATTTTCGAAAAAGAAGGAAACATGACGGCCTGCAACATAAGTGTAAACGGTGAAAATCTGGAACAAGTGGATGAATTTGTTTATTTAGGAAGTATGTTTACAAAGGATTGGAGAATAGAGAAGGGTATTGAAAGAAGGGTTGGGGCAGGCAACAGAGTAAATGGTGCACTTAAAGTTGTCATCGCAAACAATAGCTTATGCAAAAAAGCTAAGATAGCAGTGCATAATGGTGTTCTAGTGCCGACACTTGTGTATGGGAGTGAAGCAACAAAGAAGGATGAAAGTAGAATAAATGCATTAATGAGATCTCTAAGACGAATGTGTGATAAATCTGTATATGATAGAGTGTCAAATGCAAGTAAAAGAAGTGAATGCGGTGCGAATGAAAGTGTAATGAACGGGTCGTTAAGATGGTTTGGACACATGGAAAGAAAGAGTGAATACAGAATGGTGAAGAAGGTATATGTAAACGACATGAACGGAGCTAGAAATAGAGGAAGACCGAGGAAAACGTGTCACGATCAAATCAACCAAATATTAAATAGCGGTCATGTGAGGAGTCGGAGAAATCGACGTGCGTGCATGGCAAGATGTATGAATGTAGAGGAATCAAGAGAAGTATGTCAGGACAGAACAGTGTGGCGTTCCATTCATTCTGCCTACCCCTCCGGGGAGACGCCGTGATGGTAAGTAAGTTAGTTAGTGATAGTGTATTTTTTTCTACTTCGATTGCCATGTCAGATCTCACGATGTCGGCTATCATTCTGACGTAGGATCCTCTGCCTGAACAACTCTTCCACCCTCCGGATTCAGGTCCACCCTTTGATGTATTTTAGTCAGGACATCTACCGGCCTTCCAAACCGGGACTATCCTCAATCTTTTCTTTCCAGATGAGGTGCAGTTAATCGTATTTTTCGTTTCGGAGAATGTGTCTCAAATATGAAATGTTTCTAATCTTTGTATGGATAACAATTATTCACGTGACATCAAGATTGAGACAGGTTGCCAGATAAAATATTTTGTACTGAAGCTGTCGTAAATACTTATCCAGAACATAAAAGTGGACAATCTCCAAGTAGACGGAGTTTTCTAAGAATCCCCTAATAAGTCCCATCCCTTCTTATCTGCTAACTGTTGATCCCCAGCATCCCCAAGAGGAATGCAATGAGATAAAGCCACACATTACTATGTATCGCCAAATCGTATTGATATGAAAATGTTGGGCATGTTCCAGCCTTCCTGACCTTCGGTGTGCATCTGCCGCCTCTATCTTGTTCCTCACTTGACGGGTGACAACTTCCACTATCAGTTCTTTTCAATTATTGTGTGCAACTTTATTTGTTTTAGTCATTGGTGTAACTAAAATGTGACGTTTAAATACTAAAGACACTATTATTTTACTGACTAACTATCTAACCTAACCATGATGGTTAGTTTTTTTTGTAAATTATTTGTTTAAACCGTAATCCTGTTTTGAAAATTATGATCTTTTTCTCTCATAATTGATCGCTCTGTATTTGCTCTCATAGTTGGTCGTAATCCTGGCTGGTAAAAACTCTATTAATCTTCGAAAGCCGGTACAACGAAATTTTCTTAAAATTTGGTTTTGCACGTTTTTCCAGATAAAATAGTTTGTACTGAAGCTGTCGAAAATACTTATCCAGAACATAAAAGTGGACAATCTCCAAGTAGACGGAGTTTTCTTAGAATTCCCTAATAAGTCCCTCCCTTCTTATCTGCAAACTGTTGATCCCCAGCATGCCCAAGAGGAATGCAATGAGATAAAGCCACACATTTAAACTTTAGGAAAATTGTGTTTTTAATTGAAATTTCAAATCATTGTATAGTTATTAGAATGGATGTCAATGGATGGCAATATATGGAATTAATTATGTAAAATAATAGTGAATTACTCTGAGGGCCACAAGTTCAGAGTTAAGCCACTCGACCGCCTTGGGATATTTCGATACAATAATTGGAAATGATAGTTATTTAACCCTCGTCAGGTGTCACCAAGAGAGACATGATTAGTCAGATTATCGTATAAATTTGTCAGACGGTCGCCAGCCAACTTGCCCACTCTACTGACCTGCACTGGGTGGCTAGATTATTATTTTTTTACTATCGTATACAAGCGTAATGTATGGACGGCATCGATATTGTTTTTAAAGTGGGGAATTTATTTTGAAAGGTAATTTCTAACAAACTCTTCAATCGAAAATATATCATTTTGTGCTATTCTTTAATGATTTTAAACGAAAATCGGAATCTTTAGAATGCTAATTTGACGATAGTATTTTTTATTAAATTAATCAATATGACACTTTTTTTGGTAAGACATTTAATCATCATCATCAGCCTTTAGTCGTCCAGTGCTGAACATAGGCCTCCCTTCCCGACTTCCACAACTGTCTTTCTCTCGCCTTTCTGTGAATTTTGTATGCGATTTAATTAGTAGAAGCGCATTGAATTTCTAGTATTGTCCGGAAAATTACTATTCATTTTACACTACGATTACTTATATTTGTGCGGTATTTGTTTATAATTAAGTATCTAACTAACCATAATGAGGGGTAGGCTGAAGAGATGGAAAACCACGTTGTTTTATCCTTCTCTCGTAACCTTAGCATTCATCGTGTATGTGTCATGCACGCACACTGATTTTCCGACTTCTCACGCAACCGACACTGTTTTTATAATCTAATTAATCAATACATAGATACCATGCCGAGCTTTCAACGAAACCAGTTAAAACTGTATGAGGCGCATTTATCGTATATGTAGATACATTGAAAAAAAGAATGTATTTCTATATTTCACTTGTCCGAATACCTGTTCTACTTCGAGGTGTAATTTGATTGTCTTATAGTAATAGATGATCCTGTATTCACTTCACACTCCTGCTCTGAGAAATATTCTGTCGAGGTTTTGCGATAGGGTTGAGTACGCAAAAATGCCACGGGGTATTTGCCGTAATTAAATGCCTCAATTAGCCAAATGAATTTCTATAAGAATTATAATTAAGTAATTAAATCTTGAAACTGAATTTCGTCTTGAATACATGTATATATTTAATATTAAATTTGTCTTGATTAAACACAACGAAATTAAAATTTCGGTTAAATAAAACGAAATTAAAATTTCGGTTAAACAAAACGAAATTAAAATTCCTAGAGTCTAGACTCACGACGAGAACTCGTCTTTTGGTCCATATGACGAGGGGCTTACGAGAGAAATATTTATTTTAAAGGAATATCTAAAATATATTATAATGACAATGTATAAACATGATTTTTCCCGCCGTTATATTAAATCAAAACAGTATATTTTTCAAATATATTTAAAATTTACGGCATCTATGCTTGCGGACTGTATATCACAAAACCGCTTTCGAGTCTGATCCGAACCAATGTATTACAAAAAACTCTGAGCATATTGGGATTTTAAAAAACCTTTCTGGTTCGAACGCTGGAGCCCAAAACATTGTCAGAGCAATGCCACAAATTATACTTGTCATTAAACGAACATTGACTCTCCGTTTTTTTTTTCTTATTAAATTATTATATTTTTACTTTATCGAAGTTAAATTTTCTGTATGATTGCTTAATGAATAATTCGCTTATTGGTTTTTAGTCAGGTAATATAAAAATATATTAGTGTTATACAATTATACATTTATTGTGAGTCAACTATTGGTTTAGGAAAACATCAGTTCCAATCGCCTGTTGGAGCATTAAAAAACAATTAACTTTTTACTTACTTTTACTTCCCACTGATCGTGGATTACTAACAAAGCATATGTAACTTAAGTACATCTTTAAAAAAAGTGTTTTCCGTGTTTGTATTTCTGATAATAATTAAAAACATTTTCTCGTGAACCCTAGAAAACGTGGAGGGATGTCTGACCGTACTTTACCCCGCGGTGCAAAGTGTTGTGTCGTTTAGCTGAAACTTACTCCGCACAGCATCTAAATTGGTAGAAATGTTGTAGACCGTGTATCACTTAATCAGGTTCCTATAATACCATGTCGTCCGTACATCAACACTGCGGGATATGTTATTTTAGCACGGAATCGATTTAACTAACACCAGTATTTGTTAGCGGGTAAATGTGCATCTATTTTGATAATAGATTCGATTTTCCGATCTCATATTTCTACCCTATCTCGTGCTATGTGCAAGTTGCATTCACTTTTCGGTGTGTCAGAACGAATATTTCAAATTCAACTGCCAAAAAAACCGATGAAAATGATGGGTTTATTATTTATTTGTTTCAACTTTACTACCAGATATCTCTCTAGATTATGATATATAATAATATAAGAGGGTTTTAGTAATATGATATATACAAACCTCAGCGATAACGTCATCTGGATTCTGATCATTTTAAATACACTATGACAGGGATAGAAATTTTCCCTTCAAATAAGTTGAAAATTCTAAGCTTCTGTCTTACGAATACGCACATATAAAAACTTGTTAAATCTGAATTCTTCCAATTAAGGTAACTGAAACATGAAAGAAGATATTTTGCTAATCATGTGCTTTCAGTGCTTCGGTAGGAGTCCGTTGGCATGAAACAATCTCCCTGTTAGTGTTACGTAACATATGAGGATAGTGACGTTCGATTTAAGAATCAAGATTGTACTGTTGGTTCAGTATTTTCCTAGTGTGCTCTTGTGGTATTTAATTATAAAAAATGACGAAAGTTAATAAATAAATATATGGTATAATCTTAATTTCTGTAAAGTTCTTGTAAATCTCTATGTACTCGTATTTCAAGTACCTCGACCTCCCGAAGTCTGTTTCAACGTGCGGAGATAAGATTCTGATTTCTTTCCTATTTTAAAATAATACATTGACTTTTTTAATTGATTGCCACGTCCAGTAACACATTGAGTCATATCAGCTAGTAACAAATCACCCCAGTTCTTTTACACCAGCTCGGTCAGCTCGGGATTAAGCACAAGTCATGTTAACAAGTTTCTAAGAACTGTTATTGTGGGTATTTATTTTTCAGTAGGTGCTCATTGCAATTATGGATTCGTACATTATCCTAGTTTAGATCTATGCTCATTGTTAGTTTACTAATAAAATCACAAATACAATAATTATTTTCTTTAACATTAAGTCTTATGATTCGCCGAAAACTTATTAAATCTCTAAACTACTCGTATATGCACTTATCTCATACCTAAAGGTTTTAGGTACTATATGTACTCGTACTTGTGAGTAATTCGTGGGAACTATTCCCATCGCTTATCCTAACATTGTAAAAATATTTAATATCGAGTGTATGATTTCAAAGATATTTTTCAATTGTATTTAGAGTTTATAATAACATTGTGATTTTTAATTATTATAATTAAAATACTTTTTTCCATTCTAAAGTTGATTTTTCTCGACACAATTAAAAGGCTTTTTTAGACATTGATCTTAATCATCGCGAGAGTGATGTAAACCAATACAGTAAAGTCTCTTATGTTTTTTAGAAACAAGTAAAATGAAATACGAAATGTGTCTGTATTGAAAATATGACTAGGCTTGATTGCACGTTTCCTAGATCAGTAGCCTTACATTATCGTAAAAAAAATGTTTTTGTCAATATTAAAAATGTATTATTTTATGTGAATAACTAACTAGCTAACTTACCGTCACGCCGTTTCTCCGGAGGGGTAGGCTGAGAGGATGGAACGTCACACTTTTATATCCATATATTACTCTCGCGCGTCTTTACACATTACCTAAAATAAACTATTTTGAATACTTGAATTTCAATATATTGATTTTGCATGGAGTTTTACAGCTGTTCAGTCAATGTATGCAACGATACTTTATGTCTTATTTTTCTGTTTCTGATCTCTTCCAGTTCGCAATGGCTACTCCTGTGTCCCCGTCGCCCTGTCCGAGGGTCTGGATATTCGCCTCAACATTTCCGCGACTCAGATTCGCTATTCTACAACCGGGGTGGAGGTCGTCACTCTCAACACTCGCAATCCTTCATCTCCTACCCTCGCTTTCAAAGGTAAACTATTATTATGTAGATTTTTTTGGTTCGCAACCTTTAGTTTGTCCGAGTCTTGTGGTCTCCTCTTTGACCGACTTTTCATAGATCGTTACTTTCTCGTATCTCGTTCTATTCTATGAATACATTGATCGATCCCAAATGTCGTATGTCGAGAAAACCACAAGATGCGGACATAAGAGCACCAAATATTAAAAAAAGTTATCTATTTGTGTTTATTTTCTTTTAACATTTTATTTTCTTTTAACTTTATTTTCTAACTTTTGTATAATAACGTATACATAAAAGAAGGGCAATTAACTCACAAGTAACTCAAAGATGATACCAATCTATTATCAGATGTTTTAGAATATATCTACGATGAGTTCTCGTACTAAAATTCATAATAGTAAACACGATTGTTTAGTGGTTTTACTTGGATTTAAATTATATAAATTATTGAGAATGAGAATGCCCTCGTAAGGCGAAACAAATTTGTCACAATTTATATAAATTAAATCCAAGTCAAACCACTAAACAATCGTATTTACTATTACAAATTAATAATGAAGTTTTACAAACCTAATATTTCAACCATCGATAAGTTCTCGTATCCTTAATTCCCATCGACAATCACTTCACTTTATAGGAGTAGAAAGGGATTTTTTTTTGTAATAAAATGTTGGATCGTTTGTAAACGCTTTTTTACAATTTCGGTAACACATCACCTAAGTATCACTCACTCACTTATTATTATTCTTCTTAGTTTAGGTCGTATGATCTGTTTGTGATGATGAGCTCTCCTGGGATGATGAGCTCTCCTGGGATGATAACGCCCACCCATTCCTCCAACTCTTCGACGGCCTTCCTAGTAGTTTCTTGTTGCTGGGGTTTTTATCTTTAACAGTTTTTGCTATTCTTGTATTCTTTACTCACTTTTATTTGATGTCCATTCAATTTTTCAGAGTCTCAGTTTCCTTGATGATGTATTGTATGAGTAGTTCAGCAAGATCCAGCTCCCTCGACTCATTACAATATCGTAGCTTTATCTCAAATCAGGTATTACCTCGCTGTTGGTTTTGAAGACGACAACATCACGGAGCATTTCTTTCAGCTGACGTGGTGCTCTGCACACTACCGCTGGGCGTGCTGAAGATATCCGTGACTCCAGGGTCCCTGCAGCAGAACTGCGTTCGCTTCCAACCGCCGCTGCCCGACTGGAAAGTGAGAGCCATCCAACGCCTGGGTTATGGGAACCTCAACAAAGTTGTGTTATGCTTTGAGAAGATTTTTTGGGACCCGAATGCTAACCTATTTGGCCACGTGGGCACCACCACAGCCAGCAGGGGTAAGTAATTCTATTTCATTGTTTTTTCCCCAACAGAGACAATCCTACCTTTATTTCATTTTTATTATATTAGAAAACGCGCCCTTTTTACAAATAACCAATTTTTTCTAAGCTTTTCAAACTTGTAGAAGACGGAAGTAATTGATATGAGGTATTCTGTGTCTAGGAATCGTGAACCTATGAATCCTTGCACTACTTTTGTATCCGTGCAGGGGGTGTTCTTGGATCCATATTTAAAATAAATATATCTGTTACAGGTGAGTTGTTCTTGTTTTGGAATTTATACTCCGCGCCGGTCCTTTTGGCTCTGGTGGCTGGCGAAGCGGCCGCCATCATGGAGAATGTCACTGACGACGTCATTGTCGGGAGGTGTATCGCTGTTCTTAAGGGCATATTTGGGCAGAGTGCCGTTCCGCAACCGAAGGAGTGTGTCGTCACCAGGTGAGAATTCAAATAGATGGATTCCTCTCAATAAGTAAATCAAAACAACCGTTCGATCACTGCCACGTCATTACTGATTTATTTTTTCACATTGTTTTCTTTTGTCTGAACTGTGGTATTTTTTAGTAGTTTGAAAAATTATTGAAAACGGAATAACGCCTTTATAAAAACATTTTTTTTAAGAAGAATTATCACTGTATTAACAGACAATGATGGAATGTTTAATTTGGCATTCAAAAGTTCCAATAATTCGACTGCGTGCGAGTCCATCTTATTCAGGAAATCCTGTTAAGCGTGATATATTCTAAATTCAAATCTAAATGTCGAAATTGTCAATCCTACAGGTACCTGATATTGGGAATATGCCACCTTTTGAAGGGCAAAGGGATATTATTCGTCTTCATCCTCTTATAGCAGATCTTGCGATCTGTTCATACAGAATATAAAATTTCTTCCTGTGATGAAGACGTCCAGCTTTCTCTCCATCTCTTTGGTGGTCGACGGCCCTCTGCAGTCTCATACATCCTGATCTTAGGAATTCTCTCTGGATCCACCCTCTCGATGTGGTCCCTCCAGTATCGTCTACAACATAAATTTCAAGGAAATTTAATTCTCAAAATAAATAAAAACTTAACTTAATCAAATGATTTTACTGAAATCTCTTGATGGAAGTTCATTTTAAATAATAATTAAATAAAACGATGTTTTTTAACTACTTCCACTTTTGTCTTTATTTAGACAGCGACCGGTTTCGCCAGGCTCGCTGGCATCGACAGACTGGTAACACTATTGTAAACTTAATCCTTTATATACATACAGATCAGGGGTGGTGAACATGATTCTATACAAAATTAATTTTCAAATATTTATGTAAAATTTTTCTGAATTTAACTATTGGTATTACAGGTATTCTTGGAGGTTCGTGTTTAATACAATGGGTTTTAATTTTTATTATCTCTTACATATTCATATATATTTTTTGAAAAAATGGTAATTTTGTTTAAGTTTTTACTGAATTTAAATATTATATGTTATAGTTCTTGGTCCGTAAGGTTGGCCGCGCCTTATTCGGTTTTCCCAATCCATATAGCTGCTAGGGTCTAGAATCAATCAAAAACACATTTTGGGCAGTAATCGATTCCAGGAATATTTTTTATTTCTTTATATGGGGTATAGCAACGGGGAGTGCACAAACAGTATTTGGTCATTAAGAACTACTTGGTCAGGGGTATTGTGTTTTAGCCTATTTATTTCTAGAATTTCTAATTTGTTTAGTTTTTGACTTTTTGGGCATTTATGCAAGATTTTAGCGTTTTCGGTTGGGTTAAATGTATGATTATTTTCAATAAGGTGGTTAGCAAAATTGGAGTTCGTTTTATTATTTCTCCAACTTTGTATATGTTCCCCGATTCTAGTTTTGAAGGCCCTTCCTGTTTGGCCTACGTAACTAGCAGGACACGTACTGCAGTTAAGTATGTATGTGCCTGAATTTTGCATATTATCTTTTTTATCTTTATTGTTTACGATTAGATTTCCTAAAGTTTTATTATTATAACACGCTGTAATGCAGTTTTCTTCTTTTAAAACGCGTTTCAATTTATTATTTATATCACCTATGTATGATAATTTAGCCCATTTTGTTTTTTTGCCTGCATCTATTTCTTTAATAGTGAGGCTATTACTGATTTCATTTATGACTAGTTTTTTATTTTTTCTGCGTATAAGGTTATCGACAAGTTTCTCATCATAACCGTTGTTTATTGCAATGGATTTAATAGTTAATAATTCTTTTTGGTAATTGATTGTATTTAATACAATCAATTACCAAAAAGAATTATTAACTATTAAATCCATTGCAATAAACAACGGTTATGATGAGAAACTTGTCGATAACCTTATACGCAGAAAAAATAAAAAACTAGTCATAAATGAAATCAGTAATAGCCTCACTATTAAAGAAATAGATGCAGGCAAAAAAACAAAATGGGCTAAATTATCATACATAGGTGATATAAATAATAAATTGAAACGCGTTTTAAAAGAAGAAAACTGCATTACAGCGTGTTATAATAATAAAACTTTAGGAAATCTAATCGTAAACAATAAAGATAAAAAAGATAATATGCAAAATTCAGGCACATACATACTTAACTGCAGTACGTGTCCTGCTAGTTACGTAGGCCAAACAGGAAGGGCCTTCAAAACTAGAATCGGGGAACATATACAAAGTTGGAGAAATAATAAAACGAACTCCAATTTTGCTAACCACCTTATTGAAAATAATCATACATTTAACCCAACTGAAAACGCTAAAATCTTGCATAAATGCCCAAAAAGTCAAAAACTAAACAAATTAGAAATTCTAGAAATAAATAGGCTAAAACACAATACCCCTGACCAAGTAGTTCTTAATGACCAAATACTGTTTGTGCACTCCCCGTTGCTATACCCCATATAAAGAAATAAAAAATATTCCTGGAATCGATTACTGCCCAAAATGTGCTTTTGATTGATTCTAGACCCTAGCAGCTATATGGATTGGGAAAACCGAATAAGGCGCGGCCAACCTTACGGACCAAGAACTATAACATATAATATTTAAATTCAGTAAAAACTTAAACAAAATTACCATTTTTTCAAAAATTATATATGAATATGTAAGAGATAATAAAAATTAAAACCCATTGTATTAAACACGAACCTCCAAGAATACCTGTAATACCAATAGTTAAATTCAGAAAAATTTTACATAAATATTTGAAAATTAATTTTGTATAGAATCATGTTCACCACCCCTGATCTGTATGTATATAAAGGATTAAGTTTACAATAGTGTTACCAGTCTGTCGATGCCAGCGAGCCTGGCGAAACCGGTCGCTGTCTAAATAAAGACAAAAGTGGAAGTAGTTAAAAAACATCGTTTTATTTAATTATTATTTAAAACTTAACTTGTCTATTTACTTTTTTTTTGGGAATGTACATGTGGTATAATGATTTGATATTATATAAAATAACACGTTTATCTTTTTTTTTCGCCATATTATAACTTCACCCTCCCTCGCCCCATTTCAATAACTGACATATATTTTCTCCTGTGTTAGGTGGAGAGCTGATCCTTACGCTAGGGGCTCGTATTCATTTGTGGCTGTTGGTTCCTCGGGAACGGACTACGATTTGCTGGCTGCCCCCGTAGAATTGACCCCCGGAAATCCTACATTGTTTTTCGCCGGTGTGTATTTATGTTATCATTATAATTAGTTCATTTTTTGTTGTCATTCATTGGAGCTTTCAAATGGTCCAATACTTTTTTTATAGAGGACTTTCCAGAAGTTAACTTGTTTACGTCTACCATCATTTATTCATTTATTTCGTAACAAAAATAAGTATTTATTGTTTCTTGAACAATGATGTATAACTCAATATTAAATAATTAATACGATTGAAAACATCTGTTTTCTAAAAGTATTATTATAATTTATGGAAATGACATTTGTCGCTTTTTTAAGGCACTATCAAATGTTTAAACTGCCTTAGAAAGACGAAACATGTCAATCCCATAAACCGAACTTCTAGAAAAAATACATTTTCATTCGTATTAATTATTCAATAATAAGCATCTTTTTACTTTGCTTCCATAATTACAAAATACAATTCGAATTCATCCTATTCTTCGAACAGAATTAGAAGTAGTCTCATTTAATGTATCGTATTCAATTTTACTTAAATATTATTTTTTGTTTAAACATTGAATGATGGCCACGTGAGGAGTCGTAGAAATCGAAGTGCGTGCATGACACGATGTATGAATGTTGAGAAAGAGAGAGAAGTATGTCAGGAAAGAAATGTGAGGTAGAACACTCTTTCTGCCTAGACTTTCCGGGAGACAGCGTAATTTAGTGTAAAAAATGTATATATGGATTTATTCTGTACTGAATTGTATTAACGCCTGTTTACATTGCCATTTGTTGATGCTTTAGGTGAGCACACGATGCGGAACTACCCTGCCACCGTGCACGGGGCCTTCCTCAGCGGCTTGAGGGAAGCGGGAAGGATCGCCGACCAACTGCTGGGTTGCCCGTACGCGCCCCCCAACCAAGGCCGTCCCTAGCGCCGGTCTACGCCCGCCCCAGCGGGCCCCGGGGGCTTACAATCCCCGTGACCGTGCCGAAACTGTTCTAGCTTCGATTAGCTTTTGAATGTGGAAATGTTTTACCTATAAGTGATCATGAAATAATCAAAATACAATGAAACGACAATATCTCTAAATGTTTTTAGTGATTAATATAATTGACGATTTTTTTATGAATTAAAACACAGTTTTTCCCACTTTTGAGTATATTTTTTCGACACGTTTCCAAGGCTTTACATCTTCACCATTGGGAGAACAATAATAAACTTTTTGATTATATCGTTCTCGCGATAATGTAAGTGTAAAAGCCTCCAAAACATGTCGAAAAAAATAAACCCAAAGTGGATAAAACAGTGTCTTAGATCATTAAAAATTCGTCATTACGGAATCCCACAGTGTTAACGCCTTAAGTTTATCGAAAACTTGTATAAATATTTTTTTGATGACATTCTATAATAGCTAACAATTTTTTGTATTACGAACGTTGAATATATTTTTTAGATCAATTTGTCAAGTTTTAGAAAGAAAATTCATTTAGGATTTTTTATATATAAAATTATTAAAATTCTTCAATAGAATAGTCTTTTAGAATTGAGCTAAAAATGTATTTACAATATTAATTGAATGTGTGAATCTGTATCTATCTGTAAGGTTTTGTGTGTTTTGCTTTTAATCTAGAATTTGTTCGTGAAGTACTCGTAATAAAATTGATATTTAGACCCAGATTTATGTCTGTTGGATTCTTATAGAGAGCTATACTCAACCGCGATCTTTTCGTATTACCTTCATCCAGTGCTCTGAATATTTAGCCATCCATGACTAACTAGGAAAGCATTTTCCTTAGTAAGCTTATACACTATAAAGTTATGACGAATTGAAAAGGAAACAAATGCCCCCTCCCCTTCCTCCTCTCTTAGTTTAAATTTTCTCGATATGCTCGTATACTCGTATGTGTCTCAAAATCAATTGGAATATTCAAACAAGACGAGAGAAAATTTTGATAGTGTAATGATAGTTGTAAGAAAGGACTAACTGCGATTACTCTACAATCATGCATGATCGTATTGTCTGAGAACACACGTGTCACCCAAGACGATCCCTGTTAGTTACGGGCAGGTAGCTGACCGAAAGATTTATCTTAGTGCGTGTATTGTAATTCATCATCCGTAACATATTTTTTGAATAAAGGAATTATCTACATTTTAGTGTTTTTTTCTGTTCATTTTTGTAGATACATTTTCAGTGCCTCCGTTTTTTTCCTTTAATGAATAGTGAAAGCAAAATAAATCAAAGATAATTTTTATTCAAAATAAATATAAAATTACCCGTTTTTTGGAGTTGAAGTACTAAAATGCTGTCAACCTTAATGATAATAAAATTATATTAAAATAAAATTAAAATAAAATATATTAAAATATTAACGTTGTTTAAAAAAATATTGTTAAAAATTCACTGTACATAAAAGAGAAAAATATATTTTTCATGGTACTACATAATCTAAAGCAATAATCATAAATAATAAATCATAAATAATAATCATAAATAATAAATATAAACCTACGTACATGATTGAATAGCAATTAAAGGTGTGACTAGTATTCATAATGATACTATTACAATGTTAGAAATCAAAAGAAAATGTTTTTAGGTACATTTCTTATCCACTTAAATCATGACATTTTTGTTCAAGTACTGACTGACGCACACTCATGTATATATATTAGGTCCTTACACACGTGTTCTGATTTACAAAAAATGGTTTGATTCACGTGGTGCTCCTGTCAATTTGGAGTTATTTCTTGTATAAGTGAATTGTTTTGGTCAATTTGATTGTTGCTGCACTTTGTGATAGTTATTTGTGACAAAAAATACGTTTTCACTCTTCTAATGTTAAAATAATACAAGTTTTTTCGTTTATAAAAATAATTTTGACAGGTGTAAAAATAAAATTTTCATTTGTTCCAATGACAATTTGAATAAATTCTTCAATCAAATTTTCAAGTTTTTGCTGGTGTTGGATTGTTTTAAGTGCCTAATTAAAATGAAAACAGTGGAATAAAAAATTAAATAAACACAAATGTCCGGATCGTCCAGCTGACGACAAGTGCACCATCTACGAGTAAAAGAATATTATGTGTTAAATAATTGTTATGTGTTATTTTATTTTATATCATTGTATTTTGTATAATTTGTTTTAGATTTATTATGTAGACGTTGAATGATTGAAGTGTGCGCGGAAGATGCCCATTGGTGGCGATGAGGTTCGCAACCCATTCTCCAATCTCCCAATCTCGCGTTGGCGAAAAGAGAAGAATGGAGTGCAGCATCGATTAAAGTGTTGCAGTCCATTCTTTCTGTCTACCCTTTCGGGGAAACGGCGTGATGGTTAGTTAGT
This sequence comes from Lepidostoma basale, assembly GCA_022606425.2. Taxonomy (NCBI): domain Eukaryota; kingdom Metazoa; phylum Arthropoda; class Insecta; order Trichoptera; family Lepidostomatidae; genus Lepidostoma; species Lepidostoma basale. The sequence goes on along the minus strand of JAHDVF020001433.1, from coordinate 505,250 downwards.
TAGTTAGTTGCCTTACATATGAAATTGGCGTTTTGTATGGGAGGAACATAAAGTTGATTTTTTTTAAATATAATATATTTATTTAATCAAAGTATGTACCATTGCTATCTATGCACTTTTGGCATCTCATAGGTAGTTCATCGATCCCTTTACTAAAAAAACCATTCGGACGGGAATCAATAAAATCTTTGAAGTCGGTTTGGACTGCCCCACCGGAGTTGAATTTTTTCCCTTGCAAGAAGTTATCCAAATTTCGAAAAAAATAGTAATCTGTTGGGGCAAGGTCCGGAGAGTACGGTGGATGTCTTAGACATTCCAATTGAAGCTCTTCTAATTTGGTAGCCGTCTGTTGTGCAGTGTGTGGTCTAGCGTTATCATGAAGCAGCAGTGGCCTAGAGCGATTAACCAGCCTCGGTTGTTTAGCAGCTAGCTTTTCCATCGTGGTTTGCAGTTGCTGACAATAGACATCTGCCGTAATCGTCTGGCCAGATTTAAGAAAGCTGTAGTGAACGACACCAGCACTAGTCCACCAAACGCTCACAAGTAACTTTTTTGGAGTCAATTTTCGCTTGGGGCGTGGTTTGGCTGGTTCGGCAGGGTTCAGCCATTGCGATGAGCGATTCCGATTATCATACAGGATCCACTTTTCATCACAGGTAATGATTCGATTCAAAATCCCTTCATTATTGTGCCGGTTGAGTAATGCAACGCAGCAGTCAACGCGCGTTTGTTGATTTGCTTCACTCAATTCGTGAGGTACCCACCTTTCAAGCTTTTTCACCTTCCCAATTTGCTTCAAGTGGATTAAAACAGTTTTATCACTAACACCACAGCCTGCAGCTAACTCGGACGTGGTTTGCGATGGATCCGCTTCCACAATAGCCTTCAATTCTTCATTATCAACTTTGGTCTCCGGCCGTCCACGGGGCTTGTTCTGCAGGTCGAAATTTCCAGGACGAAAACGTTGGAACCAAAAACGCACTGTGTTTTCTTTTGCGGCACAGTCGCCATACACATCATTAATCCTTCGAGCCGTTTCTGCAGCACTGGTGCCACGGTGGAACTCGTACTCGTAAATAACGCGATATTTCAAGTTTTCCATTTTGTAAACTGAGTGACGCAAAGAAAAAAAAAACAATTGAGGAAAAAACAAATGAATTATAATTTTCAAAACACAAATACTTGAGTATATAACTGTATAAATTTGAATTTGGAATTCCTAACCAAAGAGAAGATATTTGAGATCAAAGTTGCCAGTACGGCAAAACGCCAATTTCATTTGTAAGGACCTAATATTTGCTTCTAACCAGACATAAGCACTTCCCAATGACAAATATTAATTTATTAGAGAAGTTAGAAATTAAAAGGTAAGACTCTAAGGTAAGAAAGGCTGTATTTATTGTTTTTTCAACAATAGTGTAAAACTCTATATAAAATTAATACGAATGAAAACAAGTTTTTTAGAAGTTTCATTATATTTTGTATGAATGACATGTTTCCCCAGTCTAAGGCATTATCACATGTGATTATCCCTTTCGTATTAATCATTAGGCTGTACCTTATCAGAAGGGTTTTGAGCTGGGGGAAGAACTCAGTGAAAAAAAATTGTTTTCAAGTATAATAGTATTTTCATTTTTTAATAAACTTTAGATACAATAGTTACTATTTGTTCCTTATTCTAGAAGTTTCAGAGCATCTTTTGAGTCAATTTAAATATTTTAGAAAATGTAATGATTATTGGTATTATTTTGTTGAATCGCTCTTTACTTCATAACAGCGCGAGCCTAACCGATGTAAAGGGTATAGATATCATATTGATTCTCGTGACATGTGATAGGTTGCTAATCCATAGCCATTTTATTGTCACGTGAATTCTACACCAGACCAAATACAGTGTGACAATCATTCTGCCGTCGCCGGGAATGGATCCCGGGACAGTCAAAGCACTTACCACTCGGCAACAAAGGTCATCGTATTTATCAGTATCATTCACTTATAACATTATCGTAACTGATAAGATAACCAGTAAACTCTCAATTGTCGTTGATTCGGTCGTGTCCTCGGCTGCGTGGTGGTGTTTTATATATATTCTTTTTCAAAAAAGTTTATACCTTATAATTAGAAATAATGTGATTGGTTAAACCTTTTTCACAACCCCTTCGTACGACTTTGGTATGTATCATTGTTTATGTGATGACTCTTTCACGTATATGGCTCTGTGTCAGTTTAAAAGCATGAAGTAAATAATCCGAAAACTTGTGCAAACAAAGATATTAATGCAATAATCTTAATCGTGAATTTATTGTTTCATTAACGATAGTATTTAACTCTGTTTTAAATATTTAATATTGATAAAGATGACCGTTCATCAATATTAGATATTCTATTTAAAAAAAAGAATAAATGAATGTAGAATAAATGCAGTAGAAATGAGATCTCTTAACCGTCATGAGATCGTCATGAACAAAATAATGAAAGGATTATTAAGATGGTTTGGACATATGGAAAGAATGAATGAAGAAAGAATGGTAAAAAACTTATATGTTAATGATGTAAATGGAACCAGAAATTGAGGAAGACGCGTGCGCGTGCATGACACGATGTATGAATGTTGAGGAAGCGAGAGAAATATGTCAGGAAAGAAAAGTGTGGCAGTCCATTCTTTCTGCCTACCCCTTCGGGGAGACGGGGTGATGGTTAGGTAGTTAGTTAGTTTTAGTTAATTTTTTTAAACGTAAAAAAATATTTTAAATTTAAAAATAAAATTAAGCACTTTTTCACTTAGAATAAACCACTTTCTTTGAGTAAGTAGTGCCAACCGGTTTCACTCTGTAGCGAGCTTCCTCGGGGCGATACACAAACTAAACTTAAATTTACAGGAGTTACAAAACAGAGTGGTGAGAGGTGGGGGTTCCATCTTAGAAAGAGTAGAGTATATATAATTAAACTATTATACTTCAATGTGTTGTGCCGAAAATGGAGGGGGGGGGGGGGTAAACCTGGGAATATTTAACAAGGTGATTATGTTTTCACTATTTACAATGAACTTCTATCATGAAATTTCAAATAAAAACATCAATATGTTGCTCGTAATCGCTTTATGTTGACAACATCTCCATTCCGCCCTTCTTACGACCACCACGTCTGACAAATTTTTGAAAGATGTATATATGCTACTATGTTGAGAAACACTTCACATTTTTAGTTCAATCTACACTAGCGGCTATTTATTAAGATTAGGTGTAAGCATTAAGCAGAAAATCTTTTTTAATGCAATGTGAAAGGCTATGCAATTATCATACATTGCTAGACAACGCCTGGAGATGGCTCTCCAATTTTTATGCTTTTAACTTGGACCACTTTTTATACAACATTTTGAATGTCTACAAGTATTTGTATACATTCAAAATATTAATATTTTTAGTTCTTATTGTCCTTATTTAACATGGGTACAAGCGAAACTAGTTGGCATCACTTATAATTACCACAACGTGGTTAAATACAAATTGTTCTATTTTTTATATCATAAAAAAAATTCATGAAGGAAGAATCATAAAAAGAGTATGTTAACAATGTAAAGGGAACAATATGGTGTTCTTGTTCCAACCCTTATTAAGGAAGTCAAGCATGGAACTGGCAAAATAAGGATAAAAGAAATGTGTGGTTAATCTGTATATTATAATATTAAGCATTTATATTATACAGTATCAAATGCAAATATGAGAAATGAATATGGAAGACCGACCCGACACCGACCCTTATGTATGGAAGCGAAGCATGGAACTGGCAAAAGAAGGATGAAAGTAGAATAAATGCAGTAGAAATGAGATCTCTTAGACGAATGTGTGATACTCTGTGTATGATAGAGTGTCGAATGAAAATATAAGAAGTGAATGCGATGCGAATGATGGTGTCATGAACAAAATAATGAAAGGATCATTAAGATAGTTTGGACATATGGAAAGAATGAATGAAGAAAGAATGGTAAAAAAATTATATGTTAATGATGTAAATGGAACCAGAAATAGAGGAAGACCGAGGAAAACGTGGCACGATCAAATAAATCAAATATTGAATGTCGGCCATGTGAGGAGTCAGAGAAATCGACGCGCGTGCATGACACGATGTATGAATGTTGAGGAAGCGAGAGAAATATGTCAGGAAAGAAAAGTGTGGCAGTCCATTCTTTCTGCTTACCCCTTCGGGGAGACGGCGTGATGGTTAGTTATTTAGTTAGTTAGAAATGAATGCAGTGCGAATGAAAGTGAAACAAAATAATGAAAAAAACCATTAAGATGGTTTGGACACACGGAAAAAATGGATGGAATGATGTGTGCCAGGAATACGTCCAACTCATTCTTGCCGTGTGCCCAGATTGCAAAGCGAGTTAGTGAACACGAAAGTGCTTGCAGATTTGGCTATCCCGGCAAATCCGCTCTCGCCGAGTACTTAGTGGACACTGATCACCGTTTTAATTTAGAACCCTCGATACTAGGCTATCGGGGCCGTCTTATCAGCGAGGCAATCGCAACTAACCGACACCCAGATAACATGAATATAGATAACGGCCTTCGTTTTAAACCCGCGTGGTATTCTGTGCTACAAGCAATACTCGTACAACCTAATATTGATCCGTCCAGAATGATGAATTAGGAAACTCTCCGATTTGTGAATGTTGAAGAACGAGAGAAGCGTGGCATTTTTTCTGCCTAAACTTACGGATAGACGGCGTCTTCTTATTCTTCTTCTTCTTTTAATAGATCTGACGATCTGTGACACAGAAATCATGTCTCGTCGGATGATGAGATCCAGCTGTCCCTCCATCTCTTAGGCGGTCTTCCAGGTGGGCGGTGTCCGGAGGGGATTTCATAAGCGGCTGTATATGCAAGTCTGTCACCATCCATTCGGGCTACATGGTCCCTCCAGTATCTTCTTCTGGATCTACTCCACTGAACGATATCCTCTATTTCGCAAGTTTTTCTTATGTATATATATCTACGTTGCGGACACGATCTTGGAGAGTTTTTCCAGTAATTGATCGTAGGACCTTCATCTCCAATGTTCTTAGTAGTTCCTTGGTTCGCACAGTGTCGGCCCGCGTCTCTACAGCGTAAGCATGTTTTATAGATTCTGATCTTGCTGTCGATACGCATTTGCTTGTTCTTCCAGACCAGATTCTTCAGGCATCCTGACACATCAGAGGCTTTACTGACTTGTTCTCGTACTTCGGTATAAAGGTCATTTTGGCTGCGTGATGTTTATTATTATTATTATTATTTTGTTGAATTGCTCTTTACATCATTACAGCGCGAGCCAAATCGATGTAAAGGGTATAGATATTATAATGATCGCCATGAAAATTATTGTCACGAGAATTCCTCCAGCCGTTGCTTCCCTTTATGAAGGAAGCACCGCGTGTGTCAGAGTAAACGGGGCTTTCACTTCATGGTTTGATATCACAAAAGTTGTCAAACAGGGTGGTTGTTTAATCTATACATGGACAAGTGTAGAAAGAATTAGATGGCATAAACGCTGGTGCGAAAATGAATGATATGTCCATCAGCTGTTTGTTATATGCAGACGATGCTGTTTTAATCTCTGACAGCATGGACGATCTACAAGTCCTAGTCTCAAGAATGTACGAAGTATGCAATAAGTATGACCTTGTGATAGACGTGTAAGAAGTCTAAAGTTATGGTATTTGAAAAGGAAGAATGTATGTTACCGAATTGGTTTACCTGGGAAGCAAGTTAACGAGAGATGGAAGAATGGAGAAAGATATCGGAAGAAGGGTTGGAGCTGGAAACAAAATAAATGGTGCACTCAAAGTCATTACCCCAAATAGAAATATGGAGCTCTAGTCCCGAAACCTTATGTATGGAAGTGAAGCTTGGAGTTGGCAGAAGAAGGATGAAAGTACGATAAATGCCGTAGAAATGAGGTAACTAAGAAGAATGTGCGGAAAACTAAGTATGATAGAATATCTAATGATGAAGTAAGAAAGGAATGTAAGGCGCATGAATGCGTGATGATTGGACATTTGGAACGAATGGGTGAGGGAAGAATGGTTAAAAAGATATAGGTATATATATATATATACAAATAGTGTGAATGGGAAAAGAAGTCGAGGAAGGCCAAGGGAGACATGGCATGACCAAATTAATTAATTACTGAAAGGCGGCCATGTTCGAAGTAGGAACAATCGACGAGCGTGAGGCGCGAGAATTATGTCAGGATAGAACAATGTGGCGATTCATCCTCTCTGCCTACCCCTTCGGGGAAACAGCGTGATGGTTAGTGAGTTAGTTTGTTTATAATTCTATTATACACCAGACCAAAGACAGTGTGACAATCACACTGCCATCGCCGGGAATCGAACCCGGGATCTTCGGTGTGGCAGTCATAGAACTTGCCACGAAGGTCGTCTAGTTTGTTAGCTTAAATAATATTATACAACAGCACTCTTATTTATACTTTTTATTACTCCGCCCTCTGTATATTTTCACCTAAAATTGATTATAATATGTTCGATAGAGATGTGAGCATTAAACAACGCTCAAAATATTGTGCGTTTCAAAATATGTTAATGTAGACTTGACAATAATATAGCGATTACACTAAATATTAATACATCTATTTTTTTGTTGTAAGTAACATCTTTATGAATTTTTGTTAGCGCTGCTATAGCGCGCTGCGATATCTGTCAAAAGTTACCCGGTATTCGAGTAGAGCTATGTCGGTAAAGAAGTTTGATGTTAGTATGCTGAAATCTCGACAGATGTCAGTAGCATACTAAAATAAAATAAAATCGTATAGGTATGATAATATACCTATTTTTAATATATATAAATTTTTATTTTAATTATTAAAAAACAAATTGAATGCTTTTAATACTCGTACATACCCAAAATTGGTAATTTTTTACTGGTTAAGCGTGTTCGCGAATACAACTAAAGAGAGGTGTTCCGTATTTGATAACAGAACAAACCTAAACATTATAGAAACTAATAAATGGGGAAAAAAACATTACACCGTTTTTCGGAGATGTAGGCAGAGAGATTAGACTACCGCACACTTCTTTCCTGACATTTTTTTCGAGTTTCTTTTGTATTCATATATCACGCTCGTCGCCGCCTTTTCATAAACAAACAAACAAACCATCACGCCGTTTCCCCGCAGGGGTAGGCAGAGAGAATGGACCGCCACAATACTCTATCCTGGCAAACCTCTCTAGCTTCCTCCACATTCATACAACGAGTCATACACACACGTCGATTTCTCCGACTTCTAACATGACTAACCTTTAAAATTTGATTAATTTGGTCATGCCATGTTTTCCTCGGTCTGCCTCGACTCCCTACCCCATTTACATCATTAACGTATACTTTCTTAACCATTATTTCTCCATCCATACTTTCCATATGTCCTAACCAACGCAGAGATCCTTTCATAAATTTGTTTATAATACCTTCTTCCGCTCTACATTCCTTTATTATATCAGCATTTGAGATTCTGTCGTTTATCGTTCTACCACACATACGTCTTAGGGACCTCATCTCTACTGCATTTATTCTGCTTTCATCCTTCTTCTGCCAGTTTCATGCTTCGCTTTCATACATTAGTGATGGGACCAGAACTCCATTGTGAACGGCCGTTTTCGCTTTCATCGATAAATTCTTGAATAATGTATTTTGAAGCCTTTTAATAATGAGTAAGTAAAGTCATGAAATGTTTTCATACACCTTTCCCGACTCTTTTTTTCCATTTACAATACTTGCTTACAATCTTTTTACAATTATTAACTCATTCATTAAGCAGCTCTTACGCTATCAATATTATTGGCAATATCAGTGTTGTCAATAATATTGATACAGTCGTTTACTCCTTGAGGGTATCACTGTATCACTAATATCGCCAAAACCCTACACGCTCAAGATTATTGTCAATAAATGAGCTCAGTAGGTATGTTTGTTTCCACCAGTGAAATTATGTCTTTCCAAGTTAATTTTCGTGACGTTGGGTGTTTTTTTTTTCGAGGCATCTATCATTTTTAGTAGGGATGTGCCTAGGTGATATTCAAACAATACGCTAGCAAATAGAAATATCGATTAAATCACTTACCCTTGAAAATCGAAAACCACTAATTCCTTAAACCAGCTTGTTTGTGAGCGAGATTGTTACTCTCACACTAGGATAGTTCAGGACGGAGGGAAACTATCTCACTTTTACCCTTCTATTACTAGAACTGACGATGTTGTTTTATTTTATTGTTATAATTTTCTTATTAGAAAGGTTGTGTCACAACCGAATCATGTCTGCGAAAAGAAAAACAAAGTGTTGTGAAAATGCAAAGTGTAATTATATTAAGTCAAATGTATATTTTGTTTTTTTCCAGGTTTACCGACCCCCGAAAATTTAAGAAATGGCATTGGCCAAAAATCCAACCGACGAAACTTTCGCTCTCAGTTCAATTCAACCAAAGTATCCGTATTATAATGACATAAGGGATAGATTAGAATCATTTGAATCATGGCCGATTTCTCTTCATCAAAAGCCCGCAGTTATGGCGGAAGCAGGATTTTTTTACTTTGGAAAAGGCGACCAGGTGGTGTGCTTCCACTGCGGCAGAGGCATTATGAGTTGGAAGGATAATGACGACCCCTGGGAAGAGCACGCAATTTGGAGCACAAAATGTGAATACGTTATTTCAAAGAAAAGTGAAAGTTTCATCGAGCAAGCGGTCGATTGCAATAATACTTGCCAAAAGGAAGGATCATTCTCCCGCATGACCTGCAAACATGCCGCGCCACTTGGTCGAAAAAGGAAAACATCGCTTGTTCTAAATTCAGAAGTGGATCCGAACTCTAATTCTGAGATATGTTTAAAATGCAAACAAAATAAATCAGACGTAGCATTTCTCCCTTGCTATCACACGAACACTTGCAGTGCTTGCGTTCAGGAGGATCCCACCTGCCCGGCGTGCAACAAGAAATCTGATTACATGAAACTTTATTTTCAATGAATCGTTTTGCTTCTATCTAAATTTAAATTGTACTGTCATTGTGTAATAATTCGTTTCTCTAAAATGAATTATCGTATCGACTTTTTAGTTCACTTCAAAAATCGCATTTACCTAATCGAAAGAATTATACTGACTATAAAAATATTCAAAACGATCACCCAAAATATAGCATCTGGTTGGTATGCAGGGGAAAGCATCCAAGGTCATTGCCTAAGGCCACACTAAGTCCCAAGGCCCAAGACCTAGCTAGCTCATCATACCACCGTACTGTAACATTGAATTCCCGCAAATCTGTTGGCCAAATCCGGCGAATGAGATATTACGTCACAGGGTACAGGGGTATAGTAGAGGGCCATCTTGTGGGGAGCGACGGAATTACGCAAAAACGTCATTATGCTTGGACGCCACCTTTTAGCGAGTAGCAGAGCTAGAGCATGTTACTATATTTATTTTTATTTTCGGTACACAAACAAAGCATCTGTCTTCTTCATTCACATATGTAGTTAACGTAACATATGCTGTCCTAAGCATTCTTCCTTCATCCATGCCTTCCATATGTTCAAACCATCGCAGCAATACTTTAAAAATCTGAATTTTAGAAATGCGGGAGGGAATCTTATCGAGTGTTGTTTGAGAAAGAAAATACTTAACAAGAAGAAGCAGCAAATCTTGCCATTTCCGCGTGGCTCATTCAATAGCGAAACATTTATCATTTACTGACGGCGAATTAATTGAGGATTACATGATTGCAGCAGCAGAAGAAATATGAGGTGTACTGTCAACAGTTGGATAGATTGAATGCAACAACGCATCAAATCTTAGTAAGTGTTGTTAAATACAGTAAATGCTAAACAATAACCAGCAACTCGTGCTAGTTTCCGGGTGGATTCAATAGCGAAACATTTACCATTCACTGACGGCGAATTAATTAAGAATCATATGATTGCAGCAGCATAAGCAATGTGAGGTGTACTGTCAACAGATAAAAGTAAATGCAGCAATGCATCAACATATCCCAGCTTTACTGAGTAGACGCACCACTACTCTTCAGTGCCACGATCCGCGACCTGCAACGAAATTGACCCGTGAAAAATGTATAGACGTTGGCTTGGTCTTCTTGATGCTTATACCCACACCGCCCGAATCTCGCACCATCTAATTGCACCTATCTATTTTGTTCTATGGAACATTGGAGATATTAGAATTTCAGTTCTATAGAAGGAGTGAAATCCGTCCGTTCGCACTATGTTCAGTAAAAATCCGCCAGATTTAACATGAATTCCACATGGAACATATGCACAATAAAAAATTAAATACCTATGTTTAGATTAAACAATATCCAATTTTATTAACCGTCAAAACAAACGTCTCCCGACCATAGAAAGTAAACAAATGATGCCAACATATTTTAGTTTAGAAATAAACAGAGTCCTGAAATTAAATAAGTACCTCCACAGCACACTGATAGTAAACGTATGTTTATAAACATAAGCCAACTTTGAAGTGCATTATGGAAAAATATTAATATCTTGTAGAAATAATTAACGTTCTTTAAAAGAGTATATTGGAGGGGAAAATTGAGGGACGCCGAGGGTCCGGAAGGAGACAAATGTCCTGGCTGCGAAATGTGAGAGAGTGGACCGGCATCCGAAGTGTGGAGGAGCTGTTCCGAGCGGCGCAGGACAGGGACAGGTTAGCCGAGGGGATCGCCAACGTTTGGGGGACCCGACAGGGCACTTGAAGAAGAAGAAAAGAGTATAATATTTATGCATCTCCTTTTATAATAATATTTTATATTTGTATTAACTTATAAACTTATTTTGTTCCAAAATTTTTTATTTTGCATTATAAATATTAAATTTATTTGTATGATTGTTCATATTGCTTAGTGCTCCTTCAATGTTTTAAGGTAAATATTTAATAAATAAATAAATATATCATAAAAAAGTAATCAAAAAATTACGCCAAGAAAAACAGTTGTAACCAATATATAAATTTGGACCTGCAATTATAAAATAATAACCTGACAAAGGGACCTGAAAAAGAAGATATACATTTATTCAATATTTGTCTTTCTTCTATTATTTTATCATCGTTCCTACTGACATAGATATTTTATGTCTTTCATATACTGTATTATTTTTATGTAAATTTTTTTTGTATAATATAATAAGACATTTAAATGTAAATCATATTAATTGTTTCCTGACAATGATCTCCATTTGAAATAATTAATACGAATGAAAACGTCTGTTTCCTAGTAGTTTTATTATATTTTATGGCAAATATTATTTACTGTTTACAGTTTGTTTTTAGAGTCTGTTATTTCAGGCGGGTCCTCTTGAGACGCTGAACTCCAACTTTCTCTTCACCGTTTCGGGGGTCTTCCTGGTCGGCGTTGTCCGTTTGGCGTTCCATGGAGAGCTATGTATGGTATTCTATTTGAGCTCATTATTTCTTCATGTTGATGCCAGAATCGCCGTCTTTGACGTCCCAATCTGACCACATCTTCGACCTCGCAGATTTCTCGGATTGCTGTATTCCTAACTCGATCACGTAGGGTTTTGCCAGCTATAGCGCGAAGAGTTTTCATCTTGGTTGTCCTGAGCATGCTCTTTGTCTTGACAGTGTCTGCCCTCGATTCAATGCCATATGTGAGGATTGGTCGCACACAGGTCTTATAAATGCGTACCTTGCTGTCAGTTCTCATGTCCTTGTTTCTCCATATGACATCTTTCAGGCAGCCTGCAACCGCTGCAGCATTATCTTCCTGTGACCTTACTTCTCTGAGGAGGTCACTAGAGCTGGTTACTTCGCTTTCGAGATATCTAAATTGGTCTAACTGTTCAATTTCGCATCTTAGTTGATTTCTTGAGAATGTCATACTCGTACACTTTGTTTTTGGAATGGATATGATCATGTTGTATTTAGAGCAGGATTCATCAAATTTTGAGAGCATTGCTTGTAAGTCGTTTTCATTTGTTGTAAGTCGTTTTCATTTCTATAATATTGATTCTCTTAATATGTGGTAGGAAGCTAATCGATCGCCATTTTATTGTCACGTGAATTCTTCACCAGACCATAGATAGTGTAACAATCACACTGCCATCGCAGGCAATTGAACCCGGGATCACTATTATTTACATAGGTACCACTCGGCCACGAAAGTCGTCAATGACATGTTTCGCCTTGCTGAGGCATTATCAAATTTGTTTGTATATAATATATCAAGGCGAACATGTCATTCCCATAAAATACAATAAAACTTCTAGAAAACTGACGCTTTATTTCGTTTTTGAAAATAAATATTGTATGATGTTTATGTTTAAATTTTATTAAAAAAAAATTCTTGCCTTTCATATCATCGAAACATCAAAACTGACTGATTATTTTTTTGTTTTGTTTTAAAATTCGCTTCTACTGTACTAACTAATATGAATGAACAGTAATAATATCACCAAGATCTGTAAATTGGTTGCCAAGTCCACTGAGTTCATAGAATAGAAGAAAAATGGACGGGACGTGGGAGTATTATACATAGATATGTAACTTATCATTTTCATCTGGTCATGGGAGTACAATGAAACTATTATGTTTAAATAGTAATAAAAATGTTTGTATATAATAGAATAATTATATAATCATAATAATATACGTAGGCTAGTAAATCAAATAACAGGGATTATGTAAATATATAATAAATATTCCTTGCGATTCTGTTGTTAAAACATTAACTATTATATATTGAATGGTAATCCTAGTATCCAATTTTAAATACATTCAATAATTTTTTTACCATATTCGGTAGAGAGAATGGCCAATTTTTTATAGTTTAATTCCGCTTATTCTTTTCCGACTCCTCATATTCTGTTATCTATATCGACGTATCCTATGTTTAAAGCTAGTGGTGGGGGTTGAAATGTAATATTTATTATATAATCCCATAATGAGTATTGTACTCATGAGAACATAGTATTGTATAATTATTGCACCTATGTCTATAAATAAATAAATAAAATGTCAAGCGATTTTAAAAGTCTTTTGCTTGCATTTATATGTCATGTTATAACCAATCAATACATATAATTAATGTTTTTAATTGAAATTCTACCAAGTTCATTTCAAATAATGAAAACAAAAAAAAATTAAACGAAATTTCTTTATTATTATGTATTCAGTGTGCTTCCACTTGTGTTTATGTTCGACCGGTTTCGGCAGCTTGCTGCCATCCTCTGGTACCTACATCAACATTTATTTGGTTTATCAAATTTTTTTTTTTTGTTTTCAATATTCAATCAATACATGAATAAAATATATTTTGAATTAATTTATATATTTTCTGTAAGGTTCCATCTGTTTTCTATTTTATGGTTCGTAAAAATAAAAAATAAATCGCATCTGATAATAAAATGCTGGTAGGTTTCTTTAAAAGAGAGATTAGAAATAAGTTCACCGTATTTCCCACAGATGGCAGTGAAATACGAAATTTTAAATTAAAAAAAATATTATACAAATATAATACATAGTTAATCACATACCTTTTGGTTTGTAGGAAAATATAGGAAATAAGAAAATGTTTATTTTATTTAGAAACTAAGACAACAAGCAACAGCAATGAAATGTAAAACAAAATGTATTCATTTAATGGACCAAAAAGCACTTCTAATATTGTAATATTAATAAGAGAACAAAATTACATCAATAAAAGTAATGTTAAAATAAAACCATTGATTGCCAGTTCTAACGAGTTTTTTTAAATCTGAAGCTGAATATCTAATAGCAAACCGTTAATTTATTCTGCACCCTAATGTATTTATTATTGAACGTATGCTATATGTATATCAGCAAAGCTTGTATTTGAACTAGTAAAAAAACAAATTTATTTTTACTCGTTTTTTTTTTCAAATCATTTACTGAAAATAAAGCTTAAAGCTTTTTATTTTTTTGTGTTAATTCATTCTCATAATCATCGTTTCCTATTACTAAGAGGGCGCGGGCGCTTGTGACAAGCGTCCTCCAGTCGAGTGCGCTTTGAACAAGGCAAGAGTCATCTAGCGGTGAAGCATTAAAACACAAAAGCCATAAGAAAACATTAACACATTGCAAAGCACTTTTATGCGGCAACAGCAGTGTACGTATAGCGGGCGAAAACGCTGATTTTAATTTTGTTTTAAATTGCAGTGTCTTTGAAAACAATGCAATTATTTAAATAAAACATTTATCTAGTACTCACACTTACCTCACATATAAAAGTGTTGACTGAAATTCATCTGTAATTTTGTAATACAACTCAATAAACTGAAATGAAAGTCAGCGTTGGATTATTGTAGGGTGATGCTTAAAGTGTAAACGAGGTTTGTATTTAATTTAATTACGAATTATTATTATTTATTCATTCATTCATTTCTCGGTGCTACATCCCGGTGTGGGACTTGGCCTCCTCCACAACGGCCCTCCACTGACTTCTTCCCAATCTTGTTCCACGCAATCCGCCCATCTTTTCCTCGGTCTGCCTCTTTGTCTCTATATACTCGTATGTAGATATAATTTGTGATATTCTATCCTCTGGCATTCTTTCCACATGCCCAGCCCACCGTAGGCGTTGAGACTTACAGAATCTCACTACTGTTTCCTGGTTAACTAGTTCTTCAAGTTCAAGGTTTCTTTTAATTCTGTAAGTCCCATCCTCCAGCGTGGGTCCAAATTTTTTTCTTTTTCTAAATAATTTCTAAATAATTATAAAAATAAAAACTGCTACTGCAGCTCCAGTCTCGCAAGTGTGATGATTTATAATGTATTCAAACTATGCGACATTTGACGTTGGATATTCGTAACGATATACGAAAATTAAAAGATAAGGAATGCTTATTTAATGATGTTTATTTATTTATATATAGTTGGAACCTTTGTAAAGAGATTGGTATGTAACATTCAAGTAAAAACTATCGGATAGCAATAGTTTTTGCGTTTTCAGTAAGACTTGGAGCGGAAGGCAGAACCATCCCCGCTATTAAGCAGCAGTCAACCAGACGGATACAACTTCTTCTTTATGAGGTTAATATAAAATGGCGGTACAAAAAAATTCATCATGCTCCAAATAATCTTATTATTATTATTATTATTATTTAATATGCATGTATTCGTCCAAAGGGAAGGAATGATATAGTTGATCGTGTTCGATAAGCTCGAAAAACATGTTAATCTATATAAATAAAAGGCAGTTTTGGTTGTGTGTGTGGACTATTTCTGAGGTTATTCCTGAGCTGATCATTTTCCAAATTATACACTTTACTAAATGGAGTATCCCGGTCGTCATAGGCATATTTTCGTTATTAATCGAGCTCTAATTAACTTTGTAAATTTATAAATTTTCGTAGTGCGAGCGAGTATAGACCTTCATGTTCGTATCACCTGAGTATCGATCTTTAGAGTCTATATTCGCTTGGCGTGATAAGATGCAAATTAGTGGCTTTTTTGACTCTTTGCGTGGTCAGATATGAAATTAGTCGCTCTTTTGAACTGAAAAATATACGCTGGCAACAATGTGTTTTTCTTTCTGACAGTCCAATATATTGCGTTTTACTTTGGGATGTATAATACTTAATGCGTTTTACTTATTACGTACTAAAATAATTGGTTGTTTAATTGGTACAGTCTATTTTATTGGTGTTATTTTAATGTACATTAATGCAGACAGGTAATTATGCTTCTTAATTTTGGCGAGTATAATTTTTACGCGTCATTTTGAGGTTATGAACGAAATTTTATTTTTACGTGTGGCTGACACTTATTCGTTTCTCTTACGTTCGACGGTGATTACTTAATGATAATCTTCCAATATTAATATGATAAATCAATTGAGCTGTGAGTTATATATTATTATAATTTCCATTTTCACATGATATTAAATATTACTCGCTTGAACGTTTGTGAACATATTTTAATTTGTTTTCTAGAATTCTAGCCGTTCGATTGGTCACGTGGTCTCTGACTGTCAAAACGTAATTTGTGCGTCGTAATTTGTGAGTCATATTTCTAATTCATATATATCTTCAAGTTATTCTATTTTGCCGTTGAAATGAATACATATTATATTTCCGCATTACATATTTCAAAGTTATAGTTTTAAATTATATCGAATAGAGAAGAAATTATATATCGTTCGTGTCATATCATACATATACTTTTAGGTTATGAAGTTTATGGTATTTAAAATATTCAATGATAATTAAATTGCTTTCAGGTTATTTCAAAGGATGATATCGAAAATATAAAATATTGGACGTCGAGGCTCTCTAAAAGAATGTGAAGAAACTTGCTTCCGTAAGTATAATATAATATTTATATTTCTAATTCATAAATATATTTTCAGTTTATTCTATTTTGCCGTTTTCTTTATACGCATATTTTCGTCAGGGAAATTGTTACATTACCACAGCAACGGTAAGAAAGATCTAATGATATACAATATGAATGAATGACACAATTCTTATGACTTTTTCCGTTTATTTCTAGGAAAATAAAGTAACAGATCAGAGATGGGACGAACATTACCAATGCAGCGTGCAAAATAACTTCGTTAAAATGGAATTAGATCAGTCAAACAACGGATGATCAGTGAATTAGATGTACCCTGGAGTGGCGAATGAGAACCGGCTCATTTTCACATTACACATAAGCTATTTTTAGTAGTTTTCATTCATATATGAAAATTACATTATTAATTTCAGGTAAGGTTTTTAAATTTACAGTTTATAGACAATAATTAAGCACACTCCCAAACGTGCCACCAATATATCTGAAATTTGTGTTGCTCGGGCTTTCACAGTAGCAGGTCGTCCGCCTGAAATATGCTTCCTGCACGCCTCAGATGCATTGACAATCCGACAGACTTTAAATCTCACCTGAAAACCCACCTTTTCAAAATATCGCATAAAATGTTAACAACGGTTGTCTGTATATCAATAAACAATATTATATCACATTTGCACAAAACATTCATATGTTTAGAGAAACAAAACTCTTGATTTTGTTGTCCATGAAATTCACATCAGAGCCAATAAAGTAAGTTTCTACGATCGTGATTTCGCTGTTGTCACATGCACCTTTCATGACTAAAAACATTGTCAAAGCGCCCTTGAGGTGAGCTATTCACGAAAACGGCGATTATCAGTTCCGTAAGTTCAATGTTTATATTTTGGTATGTACAGGTTTGAATTTTGAATTAATTGGTTTAATTTGTTACATAAGAATATAGACAATTTATATGAAGGAGTCTGGTTGTAATGAATGCTTTTGTAAAATTTTTGTTATTTCTTTAGCACAATCATAACTGCATTGATTAGCATAGTTTTTGGTAGTTATTTTTGCCGTTCAGGTAATGTTTCTAAAATCTCCTGCATATAATATTAACACATTTCCAAATGGTCTGATGTTTCCACGCAACTCTTGCAATGCTTGATCAAGAGCCTCGAGTATTTTTTTTTTAAATATACTGCTTAGTGAACACTTGGAATTCATTAATTGTATGGAAATTGAAAATTTGCCATATGCGCCTCTTCGATGTCCGCCTTATGCCAATTCCAATATTTTTTTATTTTATTTCTAGGAAACAATATTAATTAATCAGAGATCGGAATGGAATCGGTCATATAGCAGGGACAACGGATGATAACATGCACCCTGGAGTAGCGGGCGAGATACACAACTGGCAGAATTTTGAATGGTATTGCGCTATTTTATTAATGTTATTTAATTATTATGATTTTAATTAGTTATTTAAAATACAATTAATATGACATTTGATGAATTCAAACATAAAGGTGTTCTTTATACGCGTACTTTGGTCAGGGAAATATTAAAATTACCACAGCAACGATAAGAAAGTTCTAATGATATACAATATCTATTTATTCGTTTTACTTACGTGTCATTTTAGGTTATGACGTTTCGTTGTGTAATAATTAGTTAATTGGTATAATCTATTTTCATAATGTTATTTTAATGTAAAATTGTTCTGGCTGGGCGAAAATCTATATCTTTGGGAGTAGATATTAAGTTTTGATAAAATAATTGCCTGGTTGTGAGAGACCACTGGTCTAATGGGGATATTTTTGTATTGGGATTGAAATTATTTTGTTAATGAGCCATATTGGTGCATCTGCATGTTGCAATTCTTCTTTATTTTTCATTCCACTGAGTAATTCCAGCAGCACACATACCCAAATACACTATGAGTTACTTCAGCTGTTTTAGTTTTTCTCTGAAAACAAATGCTGTGATAGGTAAACATATCCTTATATGCAGCATTAGCTGCCTCAGTTGGAAGATTCCAGTAATATTAACCATTTTTGACCATTAAATTCTACATTATGCTGAGATTTAAAATATTCAAAGATAATTAAATTGCTTTCAGGTTATTTCATTTGCTTGAGGATGGGGAAGACAACGCAGAAGATAATGGATTGCGCATGTGCAGAGGATGGGGAAAACAATGCAGAAGATACTGGAATTCGCATGTCCATTCAGGTGATCCAAAATCGAGCTGTTAGAAATATTTTCCGTCTACCGTGGTACACTCATGTAAGGGCCCTATATTCTCAGACGAAAATAATTCCATTTCAAATCCATCCAAAATTAGAGATCACTAAAACTATACTACAAATAATAAAGTCATCAACGCACTCTAATACTCGACCAATATTCAATACGGACGTACACCAACATGATACGCGCTCACAGAATAAGAAGCATTGCGTTCAACTAGATTCGGTGTAAAATCCTTACAATTTATAGCCTCTACAGAATTTAATAAACTCCCTAATGATTTAATAATGATGTCGAACCAAAAACTTCAATCTGATCAACTTAAAAGTAATTTTTACATTACATTTTTACATTTTACATTACACATAAGCTACTTTTAGTAGTTTTCATTCATATATGAAAATTCCATTATTAATTTCAGGTAAGGTTTTTAAATTTACAGTTTATAGACAATAATTAAGCACATTCCCAAACGTGCCACCTATACGAGTATATCTGAATTTTATGTTGCTCGGGCTTTCACAGTAGCAGGTTCGTCCGCCTGAAATATGCTTCCTGCACGCCTCAGATGCATTGACAATCCGACAGACTTTAAATCTCACCTAAAAACCCACCTTTTCAAATTATCGCATAAAATGTTAACAACGGTTGTCTGTATATCAATAAACAATATTATATCACATTTGCACAAAACATTCATATGTTTAGAGAAACAAAATTCTTGATTTTGTTGTCCATGAAATTCACATCAGAGCCAATAAAGTAAGTTTCTACGATCGTGATTTCGCTGTTGTCACATGCACCTTTCATGACTAAAAACAATGTCAAAGCGCCCTTGAGGTGACCTATTCACGAAAACGGCGATTCTACAAATTAAACAAACAAACAAAACCATCACGCCGTTTCGCCACAGGGGTAGGCAGAGAGAATGGACCATAACACTACTCTATCCTGGCAAACCTCTCTAGCTTCCTCCACATTCATACAACGAGTCATACACGCATGTCGATTCCTCCGACTTCTAACATGACCAACCTTTAAAATCTGATTAGTTTAATTAATTTGACAAATTAATCAAATTAATCAGATTAAAAGGTTTTATTAGTTTTATCGTTTTTGTAAAGAATTTTGACAGGTGTAGAAATAAATTTTTCATTTGTTCCAATAACAATTTGAATAATTTCTTCAATATTATTTTTAAGTTCTTGCTGGTTAAGTGCCTTATTACAGATAATTTAAAAAATGGTGGATACGTGTAACATAAATTAAATAAACACAAAAGTCCGGATTGTCCAAGTCAACATGTGCAACATCGAAAAAAACATTATGTGTTATTACATTATGTGCTAAATTAAAAAACAGTGGATACGTGGAACATATTATAAATTAAATAGACAATATGTGCACCGTCTAAAAAGAACATTTTGTGTAAAATTATTTTTATTTTGTTATTTTATTTTATATCATTGTATTTTATATTATTTGTTTTAGATTTATTTTGTGGGTGTTGGACGATCGAAGTGTGCGCGGGAGATGCCTATTGGTGGCGATGAGGTTCGCAACCCATCACACCGCGCCTCCTGCGGGGCGAAAAGAGAAGGATGGAGTGCCGCATCAGTAAAAGTGTGACAGTCCATTCTCTCTGCTTACACTTTCGGGGAGACGGCGTGATGGTTGTTAGTTAGTTAGTTAATTTGACAAATTAGCCTAATTATTATTATTATTATTATGCATATAGCATGAACTGCCTTTTATATGAAGAATACCTTCAGCAAACAAGTGAAAAACAGTTGTGATTCATTCATTGTATGGAAATTAAATTTTGCCTTATGCGCCTCTTCGGTGTCCGCCTTATGGCAATTCAAATATATTTTTTTTTAATTCCAGGGCCCAAAATTGATGAATCAAGGATCGGACCAAAGTTGCCGATGCAGCGTGTAAAATAACTAATGTTTAAATGGAATGGGATCGGTCATAAAGCAAGGACAACGGGTGATAAGACTTTCTGGCCTGGAGTGGCGAAAGAGAAACAGCTACACAAATTCTGGCAGATCACAAGCAAGATGGTCTGATGACATTAAACGAGTGGCAGGAGGTCAATGGCGCAGAGCGGCGAGGGATACAGTTGTGGAAGTCGGGAAGGGAGGCTTTTGTAGTATTATCATCTATATTACTATTCCACGCCAGCGGACTCGCAGTGCCGAAATCACGATCGTAGAAACTTACTTTATTGGCTCTGATGTGAATTTCATGGACAACAAAATCAAGAGTTTTGTTTCTTTAATATAATGAATGTTTTCTGCAAATGTGATATAATATTGTTTATTTGATTATTAAATTTCATATAAAATATTCAAAAAATAGTTTTTCAATTACATTAGTAATATGTATTCAAGTTTATAATTCACAGCGAGTTTGCTTGGATTGAAACTTTGTTTTAAAGATATAGACACACATTTTTGCATCCATACACATGGCATTTAATCCAATAAATAAACGAATTGTTATTGAACTTTAATTGTGTTTGTTTAATATATATTGGGTTTATTTATGTACTCGAATTTAGCAATAGCGAAGCGTTGCCGGGTCAGCTAGTAGCATATAAAAAGGAGGACGGACGGTTGATAGCACTTCATTATTTATTAATTAAATATTAGTATACACTATGTTTGAGGAATCGCACTAATTTTACAAGATTTTACAATATTTGTATTCAAATAGCTATTCTCCTTAACATAAATGCATTATATGATGTACGAGTAGTTTCACTTATCATATGTATTGTTGAAGAATTGAGGTATAAGCTTACTATATAAAATGCATTAAATTGATTTACTAAGCATAAATGCATCAAGTAAGGCAGTTGATGCGTTTGTGACTAGTTATTATGGCCTAAAAGTATTAGAGGCTGCTAGCGATAAGTACTTTTAAAAAATTATGTGTACACTTTATTGTATTTTTATACCTGTTTGTATTTTTTAGAATTCTTAACCATTTTCGCTTTGTTTTGGCACAACTTTCATGTTGGTATCTTACCTAGTTCCTGAGATACAAGCAAAATAAAAATAAAAAGATTAAATCGAAAAGCGTCAAACCCTAGTTAATCCGTTTATCTTAAGTGCGGTAGAATATGCGCGTCATTATTTAAAGGTTATGTTGATTTGCGTACTTAGTACGTTTTTATTTTTCAATACGTTACAGCTTATTTTAGAAGTATATATAATAATTTTGTATACTCGTATGTTTTATCGATTTGGCATTTGACAGATGTTGTTAAGGGATATTGTGAGGAAACTACAGGAAGGAGGAATATCCAGTGCATTGATGTGCAAACTGTTTATTGGGATTGAAGAAATCTCCGAGGATATCGTTCGGTGGAGTAGATCTAGAAGAAACTACTGAAGGGACCATGTAGCCCAAATGAATAGTGAGAATTTAAAAGAGATATGCGTGCGACCTATCATGACGTACGCTGTAGAAACGCAGGCCGAAACTGTGCGAATTAAGGGTCTACTAAGAACATCTGAGATGAAGATCCTATGATCAATTACTGGAAGAACTCTCCGAGATCGTGTCTGCGACTCAGACATAAGAAAAAACTTACGAAATATAGGATATAGTTCGGTAGAGTAGATCCAGAAGGAGCTACTGTAGGGACCATGGGGGGACAGCTGGACCTCATCATCCCGCGAGACATGATTTCTGTGTCACCGATCGTCAGATCTATTAAAAGAAGCCGAAGAATAATTCAGACAGTGTCTTTTTTGCAAATTTTACCGTATTTTCATAGTATAAAGAAATTCTTCATATCTGCGTATGAATGAACTAGGATAGTGTTAGGTTTTTCTTTTAAATAAAATAACTAATATATTTTGACACATCTATTTAAAAATAATAATAACAATGAAACTTGACAAATTATTGAGTTTTTCACGACTGAATTAGGTAATTTTTTTAACAGCATATTTATTGTTATTTTTTGTTTTTCAGGCAAAACACTCATTATTCCAAGAAAAAGAATACGTATTCGCATGGGAGCATTATTTATATATTTTATTATATAAATCGACATTGAATTACCTACTGAAGATCAATGTCAGGAATTGGGCATCATCAGAAAACTTTAAATTGTTACAAACGCGACATCGAATATATGGCCATTTTAAAGATCGGCGGGAATTTTAAATAGAAAATTGGACATGTAAATATTAATTTCGAGAATGAGACGCACCTGAATTTTGAAGGCAATTTTTTGAAGAAAAAGTGCGTTCTATTAATAACAGTAGAGACTAATAAATTGAAACCGAAGTTAAATTCAATTCAAACAATTGTCCAGTAATATTTGAAAGAGTTAAATAAAATAAAAAGTAAAGTAACATTACAGTTTTATTCGAACCTACCTGTTTCTGTAATCATTTATTTTTAAAATAACATCCGTTGAGATGGAAAATAACGATGTGACTATAGCACTTATTGTATGTATCACAAATCCGGTATATTGCAGAGCTTTGAGCTTAGTTTGTGCGATAAGCAGGAAGGTGGAATACTTTGTTCGCGGTGTGTCTTGTGCGAAATATAATAATAAGGTAATAAGTGTCAACTTGCGAAGAAATTTGGATTGTTCTGAACATGCTTGTTCAAAAAATGAAATAAACAATGTGTTTATTTTTATTTTATTATTATTTAAATAATACCAGAACATCTGTACTAACCCCCATTCATACAAATGAATAATACAGTAGGTACGTAATTTTATCACACCTGGGAAATTATTACCATAGGGTTTTCACACATTTCATAATTCATCGTGCGTGTTGAATATTTGAGCAAGGGAAACATATCTCGATTGGGTAACATAATAAGATGTATTTGTTTCCCTTGTTTCGTTCTGCCAAAACTAATTAACGATCAGCCGCAAGAAGTCAACAGAAGGGTCGAATTAAATGACGCCTAATGGATTAGTCAGGTCCAATTCCTTCTTCCAGGAAGACCTCGTTAGGCCGTTATCCAATCCGGAAGTATGTGGGAAGTTTTCCGGTTCACAGATTATCCGTGAGTGAAGAAACATGTCGAATTATGGTGGTTTTGGGGAAAATTTTCAGCACCCGGAGAAGTAAGTAGTAAGCTTATTTGGGAACTTTGATGGAAGCTCTCACCGAAAGAAAACTTATTTATAATACCTCGGACGAAGAGTCGATCTAGTTACTCTAGGAAGACATTCCCTTGTATACAATATTTAGGTATAATACATATAAAAGCATTCATATTTATAATTCAGTAATCGTAAAATCTATAATACAGGAGTAGGTAATACAGAAGTAGAGATTTCCATATTATTTGTTCTCCAAAGTAATTCTCTAGATTTATGTTGACTTTTATTTATTTATTAAATACATGTTTTTTGTTGTTCAATAGTGAATATGATATAGTTTTTTTTATGTATGCTTATGAAGAAAAATGATTATGAAAAGACGGGGAATTTTTTTCCAACGGACGTAGATAAAAATAAATGCATATGGAATACGGTCAAGATATTTCTGATTACCAAAGATGAACCTTCTATCATAAAATATAAAACTTCATACAGTGAAGACTCACCATATCAGAGGGGTATTCGGAGTGATCACATAATACTTGAACCAGCTTACACCGAAGCACCCTTGAATCCGCTCAATAAAAAGCGTGATCTTATATCACTATGCCAAAGTGGTGCTATACCTAGCAAGCACCATAATTTTCATAACAATCTAAATTCTACCAATACTCACTGCGATCAATAAAGCATACGATGAAAATGACGAAGGTTCTTTGTAGGTTTCTATGTTGTTTTTATATTTAACATTTCCTTGTTTTTGTACTTTTTTATCATTTTCGTGCTTTTATACTTTTTTAAAATAAATTTATAACTAAAACATTTTTTTTGTTTATTTCCATATCTCTGATACAATGAGACAACTATTGAAGATAATAAAAAAACTCCATGCAACAGTGAGATATTTCCAGATTTTCTTTTTGTATGTCAAATTTAGATTGGAAAAATACATTATACATTTAATACAAATATTTTTTTTTGAAGTTAAATACATTTCCTGTCTTATCGCATATCAATCATATACATATAAGGTAACTTGGTTCTGCTAGAACTCATGCAAACCTTAAAGTACGATTATCTTAGAACAGTGTTCTTCTAGATATACCACTATTGCCAAATTAAATTATGATATTCGATAGGGCCTTCTCTCTTATCTTTTTCTTGCAATTGTCGTGGAAGGCGTGGCCAACTTGCGTCGTTTTTAGGCCCAGATGGTATTATAGTTAACCTGAATAATAAAGGTATAAATATAAGCAGTTTCTTTAGTTGTACTGAATACTAAAGGTATTTTGTATATAAAAATAGTTTTGAATTTATTAAAAATTTAAAAAAATATATTCTGAGACATTTTTTTTGCATGGAAGAAGATAGCGCGTTTGTGCATTGTGTTCAGATGGTTTAAAATACAATAATATTTGGTTCAATGTTTCTTATTGGACCTCGTGATGTTTGGACCTAGTGGATAGGAGGTGTGATGATAATAATAAGAAGACGGGAAAAACCATGGAGGACAGACAGAAAATCTACAAAACGAAAATAATAAAAAAATATTTGACGGAAAGCCACACGCCGCCTACTAACTAGACTGATTATTAAGGGAGTACGCTCTGTGTCATCGTTTTGTGTTTATTTCTCTTGTTCCAAATAATTCCTCATTATTTCTTAGTGAATAAATTTTTCTGGATTAGTTTCTTTGACAGCTTCGGCAAGGGTTGCTTTGTCGTTTCATTTAACGAGTAAATGCGTTGTTATTACTGATCCACCTGAATTCATGTTGGTGAGTAGAGTTATCAAGATTTACGAGTAGAATCGATTAGTTTTATACGAGTATATTAATAATAACAACAACCTTCGTGGCTGAATGGCAAGAGCTATGACTGCCACACTGAAGGTCCCGGGTTTGATTTTCGGCGATGACAGTGTGGTTCTCAAATTGTCTTTGGTCTTCTGTGAATTTCAATTAGTGTCAATAAAATGGCGATAGTATTGTCATGAGTTTTCTCACTGTTATGTGTTATTGGGACATAGAAGGGAAAAGTAAATTAAATTAAATGAAGTGTGGCCTGGGGTCCCTCTTGATTTTGTTGGAATGTTGTTTTCTCCAGTTAACGTAAGTTCCACATGGACGGGGGACGGGCCTAGTGATTGCATGAGCGAAGCTGACGAAAGGGCGCCGCTGCGTTT
This sequence comes from Lepidostoma basale, assembly GCA_022606425.2. NCBI lineage: Eukaryota > Metazoa > Arthropoda > Insecta > Trichoptera > Lepidostomatidae > Lepidostoma > Lepidostoma basale. Next base: position 479,406 of record JAHDVF020001433.1, on the reverse strand, counting down.
ACAGCTTCGGATGAGAGGTGGGTTTGCCTTTTATGTCTTTATTTAATTGTATGATTGTGTATTTGTATATCTATAGTATATAACAATCGCTGTATGTTACCCAAACATAAATAAATAAATGTCACGAGAACCAATAAAATTGTAATACCCTTTACTTGGATTGAATCACGCTGTAATGGTGTAAAGTATTAACCAAAAAAAAATGTAATAAAAATAATAATTATTGATTGTTAAGGTTTTTGTTTTGTAAAACTCCATTATAAATATTATAATAATAAACTCGAATGTTTAATGGTTTTACTTGATTTAATTCATATAATTACTTATATAAATAGCAGTTACAAATTTGTTTCGCCTTGCGAGGGCATTTTCAAACTCAAAATTGAAACACATCTCATTTTCAAACTCAAAGTTTGAAAATGCCCTCGCAAGGCGAAACAAATTTGTAACTGCTATTTATATAAGTAATTATATGAATTAAATCAAGTAAAACCATTAAACATTCGCGTTTATTATTATAATAATAAAAATAATAATATTGATATCGGGGATAAATCAATGATACACGAACTTGAAGTGAACCCTAAGCTTTGAATTGTGTTGGATATAAATTGGATTCTGCATTTGCATATTTTGTATGCACAGATGCAGATGTTCAGCGAATATTTCAAATTGGCTTATCCTGGTATTTGGATCATGTTATCTGGCCGATAGGTTTCAATTGAACCAATTCTGTGGCTTGTTGGGAGCCATTCGCGGAAACTAATTCTCTTTCTATTAACTCCGTGCAAATGGCCTCCCGTCTGTAATCTGAATTGAATCTGTGCCAAGTAATAAGGTAAATAGAGATTTATCTCTCCGCTTCTGGTGCACATTTTGCTGCTTGCAGGTGTCAAATTAACAAGCCTACATAATTCAATCGAACGGATCTCCTTTCCATATGTCGTTTTATCAGATTGACCCGTATGCGAGAATATAGAATTTCAAATGGTATTTAAGGCTTTTAATTAAAACAGGTGAGAAGGGAAATATTGAAATTATATTTAACGAAGTTTTTTGAAGATGGCACAAGCTACCGAAACCGGTCGTGACTAAAATAACAATATTGAAATAATACAGATGCAACTACATTTTTTGTTTTTTTCTGATTATTTTATACTTTTACTTTGCAAACAACTAAGAAATTAAAAAATGTCTCCTCGGAGTTCAACGTCTTTCATATTAGTGACAGTACGTTCAGAAGACATACTCTTGACTTAAGAGACTATCTCGTCTTTCTAATGTCGAACCATCTCTCATGCGTTTCTGGTATTATGTTGTATCTATATATTTAATATTTTACCTGTGTGCCTTAAACTTTTATGTTGTTTGTAATGTATTTTGAGTAAATAAACTGATTCGATTTGATTTGATTTGAAACGCATTTTTATTGGTCTTTTAATTACGTACGTTTTTGTGATTCATTTTTATTTCATGTTCTGTAACACTTGCATTGCATGCATATCCCACTGTTTAATATGCGCGTACTGTGCTGATAAAAAAAATCAGTGAAAAGGGCGATTCGTCTTTTCGATAGAAATTGTATGTTATATTTTACAGGCGTTTTGTCATATGTCTACGATGTTTTGTAGGTCATTATTATTCTAAGGTATGATTATAGCAAACCACTTTTAGCATTTGAATTCCCGTTCTCTACCCTAGTTAAAGCGATTGGATCTCTTATATGAGTTCATACATTACCAGATTGAACAAAAATGGGCTTAGGCGGTCCCCTTGTCGTTGGCCTGTATTTACTGGGATCATTTTACTAAATTCATTATCACATCTAATTTTGGTGTTTACTCGCATATTTGAATCTCGGATTGTATTAATTATTTCTGAAGGTATTCTGGATGTGTGAAAATACATAACTAACTAACTAACCATCACTCCGTGCCCCCGGAGTGGTGGGCATAAAGGATGGATCGCCACACATCATAAAATAACTCTCGCGCCTAATTCTAAAATTGTTTTCTCAAAGCTATTGGAAGGTTATTATTGACAGTTTAAAATTCTTATTTGATATTATTTTCATTCACAAGTGATCCAATTGTTGGATTACAAAAATAATTTAATTAGATTATTCCAAATTTAATGAAGGATGCTTACATTTTCATTAAATTTTCAGCATCATTAAAAACACAAAATTATTTCAAAACCGTTGAATCGGGACGATTCACATAATGCACAAGCGATGTTGTTCTCCGCACGACACGATTGCCGCAAACTGTCGACGTATTTACCGTACGTGACCAAAGCCGTGCCAGAGGTATCGCCGGGTAACACCCGTTCCTATCACTAATTCATTCAGAACTTGGATATTATTTTGGTTTATCGCATCAAAGCTGTACGTGTCGCTAGTAGTATTTGCAGTACAGAGAGTTACTCTCAATTCGTATAATATTAACTTTTTTTTGTAAATCTTGTTTAGGTTGGCTCTGATCACGGACACGGAGTCCACCAAAGTTATTTTTTGGATCCCCAGCTTACATAAGATTCTAACATTTTCACAAGACTTACAACTTGTTCATAATATATGCTTTAATAATATATTTGTACTAAGCCAAATTGTTCCAAAAAATAATTGAATATAAAAATTAAAAAAAAAATGCGCATGTCACTAAATTCTAATAATTTTATAAATATAAATAATTGTGAAAAAACCTGGGATATATTAAAAATAAAATTAATACACTTTTATTAGTTTTTACACCACATTATTTTGTTACAACCAACCGGTTTCGCTCCCGCCGGAACTTCGTCATGATTTCAAAAGCCACTGAGTAGAGAGGGTTTACAATAGACACTGAGACCCCCAACGAAGTTTCTTCGAAGTTCTCAGTGTCTTTTGTAACCCTGACGAAGCTCCGGCAGGAGCGAAACCGGTTGGTTGCAACAAAATAAAGTGGTGTAAAAACTAATAAAAGTAACATACTAAAACTAACTAACCATCACCCCGTCTCCCCGAAAGGGTAGGCGGAAAGAATGGACTGCCACACTTTTCTATCCTGACATATTTCTCTCGATTCCTTAACATCCATACATCGTGTCATGCACGCGCGTCGACTTCTCTGACTCCTCACGTGGCCGACGCACTCAATATTTGATTAATAAAAGTATAAAATCATAATATTTTTTAATGAATTTTTTTATAATACAAAACCTTCAATCATTAATCAAATGCAGTTTTAACCCCAACTGTTCGGCATGATTATATGCAGTAAAGAATAAATGGTCTCGAACTGCGGATGACTAGATTTGCAGCTCAGACAATTAGTCTCAGTTCATCATATTATAATTTAAACACAAAATTCCGGATCGTCCATGTCAACATGTGCAACATCGAAAAAAACATAATGTGTTATTACATTATCTGCTAAATTAAAAAACGTTAATAAATACGTGGAAAATAAATTAAATAGACAATATGTGCACCATCTAAAAAAAACATTTTGTGTTAAATTATTTTTATTTTGTTTTTTATTTTATATCATTGTATTTTATATTATTTGTTTCAGATTTATTTTGTGGGTGTTGGACACGATCGAAGTGTGCGCGGGAGATGCCTATTGGTGGCGATGAGGTTCGCAACCCATCACACCGCGTCTCCCGCGGGGCGAAAAGAGAAGGATGGAGTGCCGCATCAGTAAAAGTGTGACAGTCCATTCTTTCTGCCTACCCTTTCGGGGAAACGGCGTGATGGTTAGTTAGTTAGTTAGTCATCATAATAGTACGCACAATTTAGTAGCAAGAAACAAGAGTCAAAAGGTTTATAAGATACATTCAAATATGAGTTGCAAATTTGATCTGATGGAGTTCTAAACTATTTGGACTGCATTAAATGCCCTGCACAAATTTTGTTAGCTAGCCGCGCTGTAGGGGATAAATATCAAATATAATTTAAAACTTCGTAGCTACAGGCAGATTTTAATTTTGAAACAGGGGGTGGATATACCTTTTATTGGTTATCTTATTTTTTTTTAAATTTAGAACGAATTCTTTCCGATTAGCCGCTAGACCTGTAAATGGTTACTATAGTAATATAGTAGGTATAGCATAATATTATGACGCATCATAAAGCGAAACGGGGTGGTATTATACACATACTGTATTCATCCAAGACGCAAACCACACCGCGGAGCACGTTCCCGCGAACACCACAAAATGTTTATCTCCGGTACTGCGAAGACTAGAAAAACTTATCCATAAACACCAGTTAACCACAAACATATTTTAAATTTAAGGAATAGTAAAAGCAATTTATAATAAATTAGACTTTTTGTTTAAAAAATAGTCAAAATGAGATATTTCAAAGGCCTTCAAAATAATCACAGCGCCACCAGCAAGATTGAAATCCTTCTAAACGATTGCGATATGTAGGCAAAGAAAACGAATACGTTTTATTGATTTTAATAAAATGAGTACATCCAAAGAATAAAGAAGAAAGACGACCTTCGTGGCAGAGTGGTTAGAGCTCTGACTTCCATACCGGCGATGGCAGTGTGATTGTCACATTGTCTTTGGTCTGGTGTAGAATTCACGTGACAATAAAATGGCGATAGATTGGCTACCTATCACATGTCATGTGAATCATCAATACAATAGCTAAAAATAATGTGTATACAGTAATTGGGTTTAACCACTTAATGCTTTTGAACGAGCAGTGTTCGCGCGCGGCGCATGTATCGTATCGCGCCAACCCGAGCACTGCTCGCGCGTTTCCACTTCTGCGCGTAAACTAACAATCTGAGTTCGTCTATTTTTTGAACTGGACAACTTTTAAATTATGTAAATTCTCTAAATAAATAACAAAATCACCTGATATTTTTGATTCTATTTTTGTGAATAAAAAACCCGAGCATTAAGTGGTTAAGCGACCTGTTGTATCCAAGAAAAAAAAATGTTTTGAAAAGACATATCGTATTATACAACAACAACAATCAAACACCGTTTTCCCGGAAGGTTAGGAAAATAAAATGGACCGCCACACTACCCTATCCTGATATCCATTTCTTGCTTCCTCCACATTTATACAGCGAGTCATGCACGCACGTCGACTCTATCGACTTTTAACATGGCCGACATTAAAATTTGATTAATTTGGTCATGCTATGTTTACCTCGGTCTTTCTCTGCTCGCTGCATTATAAATCATATTTATATTGTAGTTTATAAATATGACTTTCTGAATAATATTTCTTAAATAATATATTCTATATTTTATTGAATTGCATAAATTAAGCGTGCTTCTAAGGCACAAACATAAAAAATACTACGTTTTGTGATTTATGTTTTCTACAGGACCATACGTAAATAGCGTTATTTTTTGTTGTCATTATTACGCCTCGTTTGGTTCTTACCTCGGGTTGTTGGAACGTGAATTACCCTATGATTTATGCAGTTTGAGCTTACCGCATCTGTTAATGTTAATAGAACTGAATACCAAATATTCACAACGTTACTACCATACTCCTTAGTCCTTAGTCTTTGGAGTGCTATGCATTTTCAATGACTTTAATTTTTAAGATAATCTAATGATTTTACTGAAATCTCTTGATAGAAGTTAATTGAAGATAATAATTAAATAAATATATGTTTTTTTGAAAATTACTGCTACTTTTGTCTTTATTTCGACAGCGACCGATTTCACCAGACTGGCTGGCATCGACAGACAGGTGAACTCATCTAGTTCGTCGATGCCAGTATTTAATGTCAGTAATAATGTTATATTAGATGTTCTTTATTTATTAATGCTTTAATTTTATCAAATGTTAGATTAGGCATAATGAAACATTTGATTTTCATAACGCCAATGCCTCAGAAAGGCGAAACATGTCATTCCCATAAAATATTTTAGAAATCAGTCGTTTTCATTTTTATTTAATTTAATATGGAGTTTTATAAAATTGTCCAAAAAATAATAAATTATTTTAATTATATTAATTACATAAATAATAATTTTACATTATCAACCAGTATCATAATTATTTTAATGATAGCCCCAGAATATTTTTCCAAATAAAATCCAATTTATGTATTGAAAACAGGGTTGGCACTAGTATCATCATAAAACTACGTTTCTCTAACAGTTTTATGACATAATAATGTATCAGATCCTCTACAAGTACTTGTTGAAAATCATGGTAGAAGTTCATGGTAAATAATGAAAATAAAAAGAGAGATAAGAAATGAAAAATTTATGACAAAAATAAGAGAATAGTAGACATAAATTAATTAATAACATATATGCAGCAACAACTAACCATCACGCCGTTTCCTCGAAGGGGTAAGCAGAGAGAATGGATCGTCTATTCTATCCTGACACACCTCTCCAGCTTCCTCCACATTCATACATCTAGTCATACACGCACGTCGATTCTTCCGACTTCTGACATGACCGACCTTCAATATTTGATCATGCCAAGTTTTCCACTGTCGCACTCCATTCACACCGTTAACGTATACTTTTTTAGAAATACGTGATCCTTCCATAATTTTGTTCATAAAACGTTCTTCCGCTCTGCATTCCTTCCTTATATCAGCATATGAAATGCTGTCGTACATAGTTTTGCCACACATACGTCTAAGGGATCCTTCATCATCGGGAGAACAGCGTTTTATTTTCTATATTTAATTTCACATATTTATCTACTCAATGAACTATCAACAAATTACATTTGCCTGCATTACAAAAAAATAATTGACACTGAAATTAAAAATACGTACAGCAATGACCTTTTTTTTCTATTGACATCCCAAGCTACCAACTATGAGAAAATACAAATTGTTATCAATTGATATTATCTTTAATATCTCAATGTAGTAATATGATATATAATACTACCGAATAAATGATTTTGGATGAAATATAATCCCTTTGGCTCCCCCCCAGTTCTGCTTCCCTCGGGACTTTTTAAGGAAGTTTCATTACTACCAAAGAATATAAGCCAATTTGCAAAATGTTTGATTTGGATTTAACGGATCGGTTCGTTTAATTAATTTACATTATTTATAATTGGAGGAAAGCTTCTATCCGAGTGAGACACTTTTCTACTGACTTCGTGTTCAAGACAAGTAAATTCAGACCGGGACTTGGCAATCAGCTGCCGAAACTGAGAGAAGAGAGAACTATATAATACAAATGTTGCCTTTTATGTTTTTACAATCGAACAATAGATGGCGTTAGTGAGTTATGGCATTACTGTATTTGTGAACATTGACGTTTGTTATTGCGAAGCCAGTGGCAACATAGTAATTGACCGATTAGGTTGTTGATAGTGAACGTTTAAAATAAGCAAGTTGGTGCGAAAATGGAGATCACTCGTGAAGGTTTTCGTTGGATGATTTTTTGTGATTTTAAAAAAGCCCTTACTCGACAACAATGCATAGAATCGCTTCGTGCAACTTTTGGTAATGAAGCACCATCAGAGAAGACTGTTTGCAATTAGTTTGCAGAATTTTGTCGTGGTCGTGCGTCCGTCAGTGATGAATGACGAGAAGTTCGGCCAAAATCGGTTGTCATTCCGAGAAACATCGATGCTGTGCCCATTATGATTAAAGAATATCGGCATGTAACTTACAGACAGATAGAGGCCACTCTTGGCATATTACAGACTGCAATACAATCAATTTTGCATGAACATTTAGGTGTGAGAAAGATTTTTGCCAGATGGATTCCGCATAATTTGATCGAAACGAAAAAAAGGCTCGTGTTGATTGATGTCACGAAATGTTAAAAAAATTCGACCAAGGAAGGTTCAAAATCCGTAAACAACATTGTTACAGGACACGAAACTTGGATATATTCATATGAACCTGAAATCAAACAACAGATACTGTTAGTGTGTTTGACGATGAACCCAATCCCACTAAAGTTGTTCGTTCATGGAGCACTTCCAAGAAAATGATCGCTTGTTTCTACAGTTGTACTGGACACTTTGTAACCCTTCCTTTAGAGGATCAAAGAACTTTCAATGCCGAATGGTATACAACAATTTGGTTGGCAACGGTCTTCGATGAACTAAGGAAAAACACCAAAAAACGTCGCATCATTCTTCATCACGACAATACCAGACCCCATAAAGCACGTCGAACAACTGAATATTTGAAGGAGAAAAACATCAAATTAATTTCTCATTTCCCGTATTCACCTGATTTATCGCCTAATGACTTTTTCTTGTTCCATACTGTCAAGCAAAAAATGCGTGGACAGCGATTTTCATCACCTCAAGAAGCTTTTGAAGACTTTCAAAACCATGTTTCTACAATATCAGCTTCAGAGTGGAGAAAATATTACCAGAATTGGTTTGAACGTAGCAAAAATGTATAGACCTAAAAAGCAAATATTTCGAAAAGCAATAAAACACTTTGTTTCACATTTGTTTGTTTCTGTTTCACTTTTTGTAAAAACTTAAAAGGCAACCCTCGTAGAAGAACAAGTGAAATAAAACTAAATATTAGGTCCTTAAATATGAAATTGGCGTTTTGTATGGGAGGAACATAAAGTTGATTTTTTTTTAATATAATATATTTATTTAATCAAAGTATGTACCATTGCTATCTATGCACTTTTGCCATCTCATAGGTAGTTCATCGATCCCTTTACTAAAAAAAACATTCGGACGGGAATCAATAAAATCTTTGAAGTCGGTTTGGACTGCCCCATCGGAGTTGAATTTTTTCCCTTGCAAGAAGTTATCCAAATTTCGAAAAAAATAGTAATCTGTTGGGGCAAGGTCCGGAGAGTAGGTACGGTGAATGTCTTAGACATTCCAATTGAAGCTCTTCTAATTTGGTAGCCGTCTGTTGTGCAGTGTGTGGTCTAGCGTTATCATGAAGCAGCAGTGACCTAGACTTACTAATGATTAGACTATTTCGAGTGGTAGGTAAAGAGGAGGGCGTACCGCACTGTTCTGTGTAGGCAATCCTCTTGAAAATTTGGCTTTTAACATGGCATAGAAAACAGTTATTTTACAAAAGTTATAGATGTTTATTTGATTATGTTCAATATTGGAAGCTCCAATTAAATATTTTGTAACATATCCATATGATACCACAAGAACGAAGGCTCAGGAGCGGGTGGCAGAGATGCGGACGCAGAGGACAGGCAAGACTCTTCGAGATAGGGTGAGGAACACGGCCATCCACAAAATCTGCAAAGTGTTAATAAAATTCTTAATAATAAACGATTTGTTTTTTTTATTTCAGGCAATGCATTATAAAGAAATCGTGTACCCTATCAGAAAGGATTTTCAAAAACAGGGCTCTACATACTCCCTTATATCTCCGCCATTATTTTTTTTATAAAATAATGATTATTTTATTATATGTAATGGTTGTGTTAAAAAAGTTTATTTTTATACCTATTTTTCCGGGTGCCGCATTAATATAAAACAAGTAGGGATATTCTCAAATACGGTTAGTTGGTACCTATGGATATTTGATCAAATGCAAAATATTCTGCGAAGACAACAGATCCGAAAGTTAATTAAAAAGGGAAATTGCGTAAACGAGCACAGGCTCTTTACCCTTTCGCGGTCTGTGCCTTGGTTTCTGTTATAGAGGCGACGTATTATTACGTTATATGTTGGGTCACATGTTTAAACGCCCACGGAGTTCCTTAGTAAGGGGTGGAGGTCCTGGGGAGGACAAAAGTCCAGCAGTTAAACTGATAAGAAGAAATGGGACACGGATTGGACTTTATATGAGGAATTTTGTAAATATCATGTATATAAGTGAGTACGTTAAGTAAGTTTAAATTCAAACGGTATTAAGTTATTATAGTTTTTATGAAGGGTCAATACGATAATTTAATCTTCATGGATCATTCCCAAATTGACCCTACTCTTGGATTATTTGAGAAATTAAACTTTTATAAAAAAAAACAGAATTAAAAGTTTAATAAAAAAACAATAATTTTTAATATTATTGAGCAAGTACAAGAAAAAGATGGGTCAAATAAATAATTTTCGTCATTTTATGATATTATGTAATGCAAATTATGTTTCTAATTCTGAGTTGATTTTGGAATTTAAACGCTTTTTGTTCTAAACATTTCTGTATTTGTTGTTACAAAGTGTTTCATTTCTATCATTTTGATAATATTACGTTGTTTTAATAAAAGAGAAATATTTGTCTAATTGTTATCAGTTACTTTTTTCAAATAATATGTGTTTAAATTATCGTGTACAGAGCTCGGATATATTTCGTCGTCAACTGCCCGAAAATGTCTGCAAAAGTAAATTTGTGGTATGTACGAGTACAATTGCGGATTGTTGAATAGGAGTCGGCATTTCTTAAGCAAATCCAGGATTATTGAGCAATATTTTAGAGTCTCTGCCCTAATTCCATTTATAAACACTCGCACAAGTGAAATCTGACAATAAAACCGTCATAAAAATGCAAATGTTTCGGCCAGGTTTTGAATTTTCTCATAAATGTTGACCGGATCGAAAATTGTTGTGCTCCAAATTTCCATTTAATTTTGAACGCCAGCCGTAGCGGATGCGAGGCCCAATATGCTCTCTAACATGTGGGGACAATATTAAATCCACTTTCAAACCGGAATGAACCTACATTTACTCCGTATTATGTATAACGCCCAAGATATTCAAATAGCATACACATTTTCAGACAAGATTTTAATATACGGTTTTCATGAAGAAAAATCAACGCAAAATTTTCAATAATGTTTATATAGGTAGAACGCTTAATAGGAGACACAATTTTGGTTTTAATCAGCTATATCAACTGCAATACTAAACTAAACCATTCTTCTTCTTCTTCTTGTGCCGTGTCAGGTTTTACCTCAACATTGGCGATCACTGCAGCAAAAGCATTTCAGTCCTGCACTTTTTTTTAAAGGAATATAGAAGTTCCCGCCACATACCCGAGGGTTTTATAGGGCGTAGCGGCGCCCTTTTGTCAGCCTCGCTCGTACACTCCCTGGGCCTGCTCCCGGTCCATCCGGGACTTACATTTAAAGACGGCAACATCAAGGGGGTGCCAGACTACATTTAATCTACCCCATTTTACTTCTATGCTCCGCTGTACTTTATTGAATAAATAAGCATAATATATAATACATGAACATTTTAGAAATATTATATAAAAAGATAAAAATAATGATACACCACAGGAATATACAGCGGGAAGAACAGGAGAGGCAGATGAGACAAATGCGGGATGGGAAAAAAAATGTGTAGTACAGTTTTTGTTTCTTGCACTACTTGGAACAGGTTCTCAACTCTGCTCATGCCTGTCCAAACCTTTATATTCCGCAGCCAGTATAACTGCATTCTATCAACTCACCGCCATCCCTCTATCTTGCCTATGATTATCAGCCGAAATAGGTGGTATTTTTCTCCTTTTAGCACATGACCTTTCTAACCTTCACATTCGACAACAACTCTCTATTAGCTCCGGTTCTCTGTAGTACGTCTGCATTGCTAACCTTATCGGTATACGAAGCATTCTGCGGTATATCCGCATATTAAACGCCTCCAACCGGTTCATTACATTATCTTTCAGAGTCCAAGTTACATAGCCATATAGTAGAACTGACCATGAACCTTTCATAGATGTTTTATTTTGTGCTTAAACTTCTCGCAGAATTTAACATCCTAAAATGTTTCGCGCAGTCTTATTTTTTGTTGAATAAGGATTAAGTTTGTTCTGTAGGATTAAGGATGTTTCCCACAGGACCTCATTAAAACAAGGGTCCGAAACAAAATTAATTCCTCTCTATTAATTTAATGATCGTTACTCAAACGCTACCCAATTATTGGGGAATTATCTTTTTGGTTCAACGGTTCGGATTTAGGTAAGCGGGCCTCTGTGTAATCATCAATTCCGTCTTATTACTCGGAGAAACTATATTGAAAAAGCTCATTAAATATATGAACGTTAGTTAATTTATATAGAGTATATACGAAATTTCTCCAGGGAGTTTCAAAATCAAATTATTGTGATATTATTTTGCATGTATTTGGTTACGTGAAAAAAATACTAAGTTACTAAAAAAATACTAAATACGTGAAAAAACAAATTGCTAATTTAAACGCCACTCTTGTTTCTTTTAACTTTTTCTAACATCTAGAGAGTGCTTATATTTTCTTATTATTTATTTTGATAGAAATTTTCGGTTGTCTATCACAGTTGTTTTAGAAAAAAGAGATTTTGCACATTTCAAAAAAAGTATCAGACAGAGAGACACTCCGTCTTCGAAACTGTTTTTCAGTGTCTTGGAAGACGTTTTTACGACACTAGACTGGACGACTCATGGATTGAATGTATATGGAGAATGTTTGTCTCACTTGAGGTTTGCTTCTTCTTCTTCTTATTCTGATTGTAGATCTTGCGATCTGTTTATGCAGGATATCAACTTTCTTTCTGTGATGAAGACGACCAGCCTTCTCTCCATCTCTTTGGTGATCGTCCTGGTGGTCGACGGCCCTCTAGAGCCTCGTGCATCACGATCTTGCTCTCTGGTGTCTCGAAAAACAGAGGTTATTTTAAATGACATTTAGAAGATGATTATCGATTTTGTTTAGATATAATTGATTTGATTAAAAACAATAATTTCCTTCAATTGTATGTGTGGAATAAAATACATTTATTATTGTGTAATTTTTTAAATGAGTTTATTAAATTTTTTCCAAAATTTAGTTTTTTCTCGATATGTTTCAATGTTTATATTATACCTATCGGTAAAACCATAAAAACTTCTTCTATATTTGCCATAATCATATAAACTTCGTTGTATGATATAAACCTAATTATAATAAGGATTTTCTGAAGTATTTAATAAGTTACTAAACTTGATTTTGTTCTTAAAAAATATGTTGTTATTTGATACTTCATGTTAGAAGTTCATTGTAAACAATATATTTAGATAAATTCCACTTAGGTTTATTGCTTCGACCGTTTTCGGCAGCTTGCTGTCATCTTCTAGCTATTTTACCAGAAGATTGACGAAATGAATGACTGAAGCCATAAATCTAAAAGTGGAATCGAACTAAATATATTGTAAATAATTATATAAATAAAACAACTTTGTATTTAACCACGGTAGGACTACTGTGGTTAAATACATAGGACCTACCGTGGTTAAATACAAAGTTGTTTTATTTATATAATTATTTTAAATGTCTATCCTTAAAGTGAGTGCTTTATATGAAGAATTAAATATATTGTATATTTAAAAAATATAAACGAATTTTTTATTATTTTTTTATTGTTCTTTTAAATGAAATTACACCCGTAGAATTATTAGATTCCACGCGTTATAGAATGCTGTAAATGTAAATGAATAAAGTGAAAATATTTCTCTACATTTCAAGACACTCATAATAATTATATGCATAGAGTGGATCATTTTGTGGAATTCATGTAAATGAAGTTGTGTTTTTCAAAAGTGTTTCTTCTTGCAGGGGGTAGGGGCGCCGAATAATACAACACACCGGTACACGAGGGAAATCTACCTTTAGAGTTCATTTTTCCTCACACCCACTGCTTTTCACCGTTCCATAACGAACCCAATTTTTATTTAATTAATATTATTCGGCTTTGCTAACATCTTTGAGGGTAAACTTTGAATATGCAGAACCGCCGCTTTCGGCGAGGGCTGATTATGGTATAATACGTGCAACCGAGGTGACTGATGACGCAGTAATATAAACATAGAGATTCAGTCGTGCTGGATTAAAGGCGGGCCACACCGTGGATAAACATCGGTTGTATAGGGCTTCTATCTCATTCTACGCCGGGTAAAATAATGCGAGGAAGAGAGATAAACGTACCATGTTTGTTGTGCATGTTTGTTTGTTGCACATGGTACGTTTATCTCTCTTTCTCGCATTATTTTACCCGGCGTAGAATGAGATAGATAGTCTGGCTCGTTGGTGGAAACCGATGTTTATCCACAGTGTGGCCCGCCTTTTAATCTCATTAAGGGAGGTTTTTGCTATTATATTCCATTGCAGTTAAAATGATTATCTTTGCGAACGGTTATGCTTAGAGCTAATTGTGTTGGATAGCTAAAGTTTATGTGTTATGTATTTATTGTCTGCAAATATAATACTTTAACTGTTAATTAATGATAAATAAATAAATAATAGAATATGAGTATATTTCAAAAACGTTTTAATATTGTCATTTTTTCACGAGAGCATCGTTATTAATCAGTGTCTGGTTTAGTTTACCAGCCGCCGTAAAGCGGGTATGGTAATATTGGTAATTTGCAGCAGATGGGCGGACAATAATTGAACTGGGTGGCTCACGTGCGGGGACACGTGGGGTTGCCCCCTGGCCGTAAAATTAGTAAACTTACGACACGAGACTTGATTCACGTGCTCTCCTAGCATTAGGTCGATCAGCAAGGATGCTAAACCACAAAAATATAAAATAGTGTGTATACCAAAATACACGAGTAGATGCCGTTATGAGAATATTACACGTGATTTTAAACTCTGAAATAAATTGAATTATATATTAATCTTATCGCCAAGACATACTTATAGAAAAAAAAAACTTGTATGAGGGGAGTCTAAAAGATTAAAAAAAAATTATGATACAATGAATCGATTATTCAATTAATGACTCATTACATGATAATAAACTAAAATGTTAACGAATCAAATACAAATGTTTATTTTGTTACAAGTGCGGTTCTTCAAATTTCAGTATCTATTAAGCACATGAATGTGTATGGCGCAATCGAGCATAGCAAATCACTAAGTAACATATATTTTATTAATACATAAATCCAAAAGAAAATCCGAAAGGGATATTATTTTTAAATGTTCAAGTTAAAAAAAAGTTTAAAATTCTAGTTGTGAATATATTAAATTAACTCATAAAACAGTTAAATTAAAAAACTTTGTTTGTGATATGTATCCCGATTTATATATTTTTTATTTTTTGCGACAGCTGTTTTGTCAACCTATGTTAACATCATAAGGTGTTACAATAATCTAGATTGATGATGTCAACGTTTGATTTGATTTGATTTGAAAACATAGATTGTGATGTATAAACAAAGTTTTTTAATTTAACATGTCATAATGTTGAAGTACTCGTATCTTTCAGCCGTGTTTCATCCAACGTATCATGTTTCAGTCAACACAATGGAATATTAAATTAACTCAAATAAATACTCTAAAATGTCTTAAGACCCCTGCTTACATTCACCACAGTGATTGCCAATGCAGAGAAGACCTGAAATGTCACACGAACAAGATGAATTTGTCATCAATAAAAAATATAGTCATTATCCAAATAAGCAGCTAATAAGATATAATCATTTTTGGGAGCAACGCATAGTTTTATAATGGTTATACACTGAAAAGTGTTTGCTTTCATAATTATTATGGGTCCTAAAATGTGATAAAATAGAGATAAATCATACTTCTTCTTCTTCACTCCTTACAATTTCTCAATTAATTATCGACAGCGCCAGGTAAAGCTAACCTGGTTCTCTTCTTCCCGCGTCTAGTTGTAGGTTTTTTTTGTACGATGTGGTCTTCGTCTCTTCTGAATTCATAACCGTACCATCATTGACGACCTTCTCCCGCCTTTTCTATATATGGACCACTTTGAAGCTTTCTATTGTAGAATACACTCATTTTTTATTACTGAGCCTGGTCATTCCAGCAGCCCACCTTAACATACTTATCTCTACCATATGCAAACTCAGAGTTAACCACTTGGCGTCTTACAGCTCAGTTTTCCGAGCTGTAGATCATAGCTGGTATCTAAGCAGTTTTGTTAGTCTTTCCTTTAGTTTGTATTGTTACTTTGTTGTCACAAAGCACTCCGGAAAAAGCACGCCATTTGGGACATCCTACTTTCGTCTTATGCTCAGCGTCGTTTTCAAGTTTGTCGTCTATAGTAAGAGTAGAGATGAGGTAGGTGAAGTGGTCTAATTGTTTTATTGGAATGTCTTCAAGAAGTATACTTTCAGTCTGTGTAGTGGTTCCAGCTAAATGGCTGTTCACGTATTCTAATTTGAAGACCGCTCCAACTCAGAGTTTTACACCATTGATCAAGTGTCTCCTGTAATTCTTGGTGAGATTCGTTAATCAGTACTACGTCGTCTCTATGGATTATATTCCACGGGGTTGATTTTTGTATTTATATCACACCTTTCACCAAGTTTCCACTTTCCTGCTTATTGCACTAAATACGCTAAAAGCGCGGCAATGTACCAAACTTGGGCAGCTTACGTACAATAAGTATTTTAGTAATATCGATGTTTTCCATCTGAACGAGTATAATTAAAACAGACGGTCGAAGCAATATTTCGGCGTAAATGAATCAATAATGTTGCTTTGCTTTTTATTCTATAAACTCTTTAAAATATTACAAAACTTTTGTAAGAATTAAGTTTTACTATAGTCTGTCTTGTTAATTCTATTTATCATTTATATTTATGGTAGAATGTAATTGGTATTTTTAAATTGTTTCTATGGGTTTTAATGTATGTATTACAATCGGTGTTTGTTATCCTATATAAATAAATAAAAATAAACCTTCAACATAATTAAAATTAAAAAAAAAAAAACGAATACGATTCCCATATGAATTTACGGAATTCATAATGTTCCAAATTAGAAAGTGTAGTTCTGTTAGAGTTAATTAAGAATCATCCCCGAAGACGTGGAGATTAAGGCTTACTGAATTATATTTAACATTTTGTTAATACTTAATACCAAATAAGCGTCCGTATGAACATGTTATGTAAATTGTACATTAAACCCTTCATTGTGCTTCGTGTGGAGATCTCCGTCGGGCAAACATTAAGGTCGAATGTGTGTGGGAAGCGGCTCTCATACATTACAAATTCAAGTCATATATACATGTAACATCAAAAGGTTAGTACTTGTAAAATAAAACCTAGACCTTCATATAACAAGTTTTAATCAAATTTGTTTGAACTTGGAATTAAAAAATATTGCGTTATTATTTAAGCCCAAAAATAAGTTTTTGTAAATATTGTAATTGAACGGAATTTCATAAAATTTATACAATACCGATTTTTTCATATTTGCGTATAATATACGACCACTTTTAACAAGAGAATGACGATATTTTACCATTGTATACATTTCTTCTTTCTTTTTTTTAAAATTAAAAATGTAACAAAAAGTTATTTGATATATTTATTGATGCAGAAAAAAGGACAATGCATAATGGTGTTCATATAGCGACCCTAATGTATGGATATTTTGTTTTATTGTACTTTTTAACCGATAGCAAATATCGGAATATATATTTAAAGCACGTCTCAATGCGCCCTTACACACAAAAAACGGCGCTTTAAAGTTAACATATTATTTTTAAGTAATATAGAAAAATCGAGAAAAATGTTGAACGATCAAATCAATAAAATAATAATTGTCGTCAACGTGAGGAGTCGGAGAAATCGACGTACGAACATAACACGATGCATTAATGTTGTGGAAGACGGCATGATGGTTAATTAATGAATACTAACTAATTAATGAATACATAAAGACGGAATTATTTTAATTCCTAGTATCTGTTTACGATGTAAACGGAACTAGAAATAGATAAAGACTGAGGAAAACGTGGCACGATCAGATAAATCAAATATTGAATATCGACAACGTGAGGAGTCGTGACACGACACGAGTGGGTGCATGACACGATGTATGAATGTTGAGGAAGCGAGATAAATACGTCAGGAAAAAACAGTGTGGCGGTTGATATTTTCTGCCTATGCCTTCGGGGAGATGGTGTAATGGTTAGTTAGTTTAGTTTTAATTAAATGAAACCTAGATAAAAAAATAAAGAATATCAAGGAAGCAACGCTAAACATTCTCAAGTAGGTACTCGTATAACGAATGTATAAAAAAAACGCTTTAAGGAAGACATCCGTGGCACCAACTTATTGTAACTTGTACCGGAAACTAGACCTTAGTAGTTGGTCCCGTTTCCTCATTCCCGGATAATTCGCAGTTCCCGGTCTCCCGGGGAGCTAGTGTGTCGGACCATAAAATGAGTTATTAAACCTCCCTACCAGCTCTGGGAATACCCCTTTGAGTTGTTCCATTGAAAAAAAAAAATCTTCGCTCGAGGTTCAAACAGAGCTTACGACGAAATGTAATTGACTATGCTGTGGGTCACTTAGCTTTCGTATTTATATTAATGTCTATCATAACCAACATTCACTGCAGTATATACATACATAATTGAATTGTGTGACGCATGGATTTTTTAAAAAGTTTTATGTTTTATTTTATTTATAAGAGGAAAAATAAAACTGTTGATATTATTATAACTGAATAATATAACTTAAGAAAAATTCTATTGTTTTGGTCGAAACCCTATGTATGATACTTCAACATTAATAACTGTTAAATTTTTAAAGGTTTAATTTTTAAGTATGGTTGTGTATTGTTCAAATTATGAATGTCAATGTTATTTTATTTATATGATGCGATTGGAAGAAATCTTTTTTCAAATCTCTAGTTTTCTATAATTTTATAAACATTTTAAACATATTATAATTTTAAATTATTGATGTTGTTGATTGAAATTTCTTGGTAGTTCATTGTAAATAATGAAAATAAAAGAATTTTTTTAAAGAATTTTTCTATGTTTATTTTTAGTGTAAAATCTACTTATTAATTTTCGTCTTCGACCGGTTTCGACAGCTCGCTGCCATCTTCTGGTAGTACAAGAAGATGGCAGCGAGCTGCCGAAACTGGTCGAAGACGAAAAATAATAAGTAGATTTTACACTAAAATTAAACATAGAAAAGTTTTTAATAATTTTTATTTTATTTTCATTATTTATTATAATTTTGTTGACAATTTCATTATGTTTTATTTTCGACTACTCGAGTAGAAGTAAAAAAAGATAGGTTGACGACATAATTCCTGTCATGAGAGGAAGATGGATAAGAGTCGCCAATGACACAGGAAAATGGAGACTATTTGAAGAGGCCTACATCCAGCAGTGGAGAAATGGATAAAGAGAGTAAGAAGTAGTAATAGACTACTGTTAGTAATATATCCATTTCACGTTTATATGTTGAGAAATTTCAATACGTGAAATAAATATTGTAAAAGCAATATGCATTAACGTAAGCACTACTGTTTATAGAAGTTTTCTGAGACTTAGGATGAAATATATATTTTCAAGCGTGATTGAAACATTTTGATCTATAGACAGCATTTTCTACCATTGGTTAGAAGAATCGAAAATATGGTCCATCATACCACAATCGAGTTGAATAAATTATTTTTCCATTAATAAGAAAAACAATAAAATTATACATTTTATTAAACATAAATCCATACCCAACTTAATGTGTAAAATACACTATTTTCGTTAGCTTTCTGTCTTTCAAATATAATATAAATTTTAACAAGGCTATTGGTAAATTGATAAACTAATAAAACATACAATAATTGATTCAATAGTAAATATAATTAAATATCAATTTTATTATATGACAATAGTTGACCTGACTTTAAAGGCAATTCGTAGTCAAGTGCAAAGGTTGAATATTGTATTTTGAAAGAAAAGTAACTGCGAGTATATCTCGGACATAATATTTTTCATTCAAAACAGGCGGCGTCCTTTGTCTCGTGTCGAGTCCCTTGCAGAAGATTCGATTCGAGCATTTACTTTCAAATCACGTCCCTGTGAATGGCAGAGCCTCCTGGGCGATGGTCCTCAAACCTTCATCAACTACCAAACAATATCAAAATGGCTGCCGTGATCTCGGGTAATATAGCCATCGGAGTTTTCCCAAATGGATAACTTTGTTCTCCCTTTTTCATGTCAACGGAATTGATTTGTCTAGATTTTTTTGCGATTTGATTATTTTGTATGTAATGTTATTATTTGCTATAAAAATAACATTATTCAACATATTAATGTTACATAAAATATGGTAGTTCAAATGTTAGGTTTAACACCATTTATGTAAATAACGAAAAATAGTCAATTGGCAATATAATCAAAATAAAATAACACTCTTCTCTTACATATTTTTGAATTCAATCCAGTTATAAATAGCTCAAAAATAAGCTTTTATGTGATTAATATTGACTGAAAAATTTACAACTTCAAAGTTTCGTATATAAACATTTTTGTGAATTAAGAAATTAAATATTTAATAGGCATTTTTCTTTGTGTTCTTGATAGGTATTTTTGACAATTCTAGTACGATATATCCTTACTTGTAGAACACACACATGGCTTGGTTGGCCAAAGAAAAAATCTCCTCAAATAATGATGTGGATAAATCAGACTTGAGAATGCGTTCGATTAAATTGTTTAATCATCGAAAGAGTAAACAATCTTGATTTAATAGGGTATTCTGCGTTATAAGCGTCACGTCGATACTGGGCTTAAGTATTTTTTATTTGTTACATATGTTTGGGTTAACATATTTATATTTCATTCACATTCTTCTTCTTTCGGTGTAATATCAGGTCCCCCCGACGTTGACTAACATTTGAGAGTGTGCGTCTCTATCCCTGACAGCTCGAAACTCCTCCGTTAACATCCTTATATTAGTCCAGCGCCTTATCTTGTGGATCCAGGAGATTCGCCACATGTCAATACCTCGTCCTGATCCTCAATGATCAGGTGCAGCAATACAAATGCATTATATTTTTCTCTAATCACATGACCCAAACATGCCACCCTGCGGGCTCTTATATTGGCCAATATTTTTTTATCAGCTCAGGCTCTCTGGAGAACATTTATGTAGCTGACCATATCGGTCCAAGGAATGTACATCATTTTGCGGTGCTGCCATATTTCAAACACTTCTAGCCGGTTTATGATACTTACGCTTAAAGTCCATGATTTAATACTATATAAAATTCATGTTATTTATAAATTATACATAATTTGTAAATTTTCCGCTACGTTAATTGTCACTGAAAATGACACAAAACTTTGCAAATGTTGGGCATAACACAATTTGGTCTACATGGAAGCGTGCACTTAAAAGTGATACAATCTGAATAGCGTAAAACGGGGAAACAATGCCGTAGCATCCCTTTGAATCCGCGGCTTATCATGTGCCGCGCGCCCCGGCGACTGATTGCATCCGAGCGGAGAGTTGGCGCGCCCCGTCGCACTTTTAACACTAACTCCGAAATGCGACTGTCGCTGTGTGCCTGTGTAATTGTTTCCCTTTCAAAGTGCATAAAATTCAGTGCGGAACTCGTAAACACGATATTAAAACTATCGTGGTACGACTGAAGCTTATACGTATCTAATGCTAATTATAAATTTCAACTCACACAATACCCACCAACCTTCATCTGTTAACTTATTGAAAGTTAATGCATTAACACTGTGGAATTACACAGTAATCTACTTTGGGAATTAAAAAAAACATTGTTTCGATAAAAATGACCCAAAACTTCTACACACAGCTAACAATAACAATAAATTAAACAAACTTGAAAATTTAGAAATCCTAAAGTCGATGAAATTGGGTGAAAATATAATAAATAATCAGATTCCTCCTTTTAATCCTTTCTCCTTAAATACTTCGTCTACATTTAATCTCCCAAGCTCCCATTCCCAACCAAATGCATATTAATCATTTATTAATTTCTATATAAATTATATCATTTCAAATGTATGTTTTTTCTAAATTATGTTATCATCATGTATTATTATTATTTAATGTTATTTATTATTTTACTGTTAAAAAAATATTGTAAGTACCTACTTATAACAAATAGCCCAACTTAATTTTAAATTTTTGTATCGAATTTTAAATGCGTTTTTTATTAGTTTTTCTTTGTTTAGTTTTTGTTATATTTTTACACCTGAAGATGGAGGTATCCTCTGAAACATGTCGTGTATTTTAATATTTTTTTATTGGGTGGTATTGATTAAGTGCTTTAAACAATGTTTTTCAATTCCCAAAGTAGATTTATCTGTTAACATATTGTCTTTATATGTCAGGCCGGGTTCCCTCGAGGTCGACTATTACTTGAAAGTATTTGTCTATGATTTAACGAACCCTAAAAATGTTCCTTCTTCATTGATAAATACTTGTTTTCCAATCAGGGCAATATGTAAAAGTAATTTTTCAAAGGAACTTTAATAGTAGATATTCCTAAATAATTATTATCCTTATATCTTTTTTATCGAGTGTTGGATAAGAAGAATTGTTAAAGAACATCGTTTTATTTAATTATTCATTAAAAAATAAAATGTTTAAGTATAGAATCTGAATGATTTAGCCCTGAAATTTGTAAATCGGTAAGATATTATTGATTACGAAGGCTTAGTCTAAATAATATATAAAATAATAAATTAGAAAAATTGTCTACCTGAAAGACATAAAGACATTTGAGATGTGATTAACTTATTGAACTCTAAGGCATTCGTTGTAAGTACCGATGTTTTTAAGTTTTTTTTTTTTTTAATTTGTGTTTTTTTTATATTAGTAATTGTATATAAACTGTTGTTTTATAAATTGTAAAATATTTCTGTAATTTTTTATAACTTTATTGAAAATTGAATGCGATTATTGGCCAAAAATTAATTATCTGGTCATGTTAAATTTTCATTGTTTTATAATTACACACGGGATAATATAATAATAAACAATAATAATATGCTTACTTTTAAAGTGCCGCTTTTGTGATGCAATCACCTCAAGGGCGCATTAAGACGTGTTTTAATATAAATGTATATAACTCATTTCGGTAAAAAAATCATTTTTGACCCTCGTATACAGATACAATAATAGATAAATAATACTAGGTTTTTGATTTTAAAAATTTAAATAGGATATTTGCACACTTTTAAAACATTTTAAGTTTGGGAGAGATGAATAACGGATTTGTATGTATTTTCAGGTCTATATAGAATAATACTTACGAGGCTTAATTTGAAAGTTACAAAAAAAACATATGTACAATAAAAAGTTCACACGCAGAGCAGGAAAAATTCAAATAAACTTAAAACAATCAAAAAAATTACTGGTGATAGTCGTTTAAATAAAAATTCTTAAAAGTATTTTATCACTTATAATTTTGTAGATGCGTTTGAACAGTGAAGCAATTTTAAAAAGTAACTTCTAACTTCTTAACCAATGAAAGGTGAGGTTTCTGAGTTGGCTATTTGTTTACTTCCGAGTTCAAGACATTTCTTCATAGCTAAGAGGGTGAAAAGCAAATAAAGTGGAATTTCCTGCAATACAGCCTGAGACCTTTAGACTGAGAAGCTTATTTGCCTGTAGCGTGCTAGTTTGTGATGCATTTTCTCGCTTTATAAATTCAAAGTAAGTATGTGAGAGGCACTGTAGAACATTTCATTGTATATTGAAACATTTGTACATGTTTACAAAATGTATGTTTTTTACCCATTAATTTTATTTTCCGTGACAGGAAATTTTCGTGTTTTGCACGGAGCCTCAAAATGTCACTTGCTTGTCTCAATCTTATCTCACTTCATGTGTATCCATTCACCTTAATTTAATTTCGCAAAGCTGGGATATTTCCCTGGCGGCTAAAGATTTACTTGAATTTCCCTTTCCGCTTTCAAAGAATCACTCTGGTGCATTTTATTCTTGCCTTAGAGTATGTACAAGTAAATTTCAATAACGCACAACGAAATAAATAAAAACATTTTGTAAACTTTCGTGTCCCACGCATACTCAAAATGTGGCGAGTAAGTAAGATAAGTTAACTAAATATTATAATTATAATATTATATTATATTAAATATATAACGCACCTTTTAAAAGTAGAGAATAAAATGTTGATCGACTACGTCAGGTGCAGCCCTCATACTAAATACCTGTATGTTTTATTTTTAACTAGTTCATAAAATGGAACATTTTCTACATCTAAGGATGATTATTTATGAAAATTGGCGTTTTATAAATCATCAATTTTATTATTATTGTTTTGTAAAAAAGGAAAACCTAATGAAATCAATAATTAATTTCATGAAAACATATTATATTTCATATTGTAGGTCACTGATTATAGATTTAATAAGTTACCCCTTTTTTTAGCACTTAATTTCACTTATCTTTGCCAGGATAAACGAGATGGATTAGTTGAATTATCGCCCTGTAGATAATATCCATTGAATAGAATTAACAATAAAAAGAGATGAATGCTTAAAAAAACATTGTAAAACTAATGCTAATAAAATCTCCAAATTAAATAATTAACGAGTAAAAACGACTATTTTCTAGAAGTTTTGTTATATTTTATGCGATTGACATGTTTCGCCTGTCTAAGGTATTATCAAATGTCAGACATTCAATAAAGCTTAAGACGGGCAATACATGTCATTCACATAACACATAATTAAACTTCTAGAAAACTGATGTTTTCATTCGTATTAATTATTTATTTTGACATAAACGCCGCAAGGGCTTTTACAAAAATGACTTGTTTAATAACAAAGGTAATTAAAAAAATTGGGCAAATAGACATACAACTAACATACGAGTATAATGGCAAAACACAAAAACGAGAATAAGGATAACATAAGAGAAATTAGAAATTACGTACATGAGATAGAAAAGAACATAACATAATATAAATTAGAATTAACGTGCATAGGATTGAAAATAATCTATTATGGAATCTATTATTTATCTTATAACATTAACTAGTCATTCGTCTAAAACGGTGCATTTGAATTTTCTAGAAAATATTATTTTACGACTGAGGAGAAATACTTCATTCAGTTAATTATTTTCGAGAATAGAGTAAGCTACGGTACGTAGTAGATATATTTCTTGCGCAAAGAAACACTCGCCTAAGAAACAAGATTGAACAGAGCTCCACCAGCTTGTGAGTGGCTGATAGGAAGTTAGTTGGTTTCAGAGTCACCTACCGATACAACACTGCGGGTGAAACAAGAAACAGTTTATCGACAGGTAAATAATATACACGTAATCATAGTCTCTTGTCGGTTTAGTAGTTGCGGGTTACTGAAGCCGCGGTCGGAACTTTGCAAGAGTGCGGAGAAGTTGCCGACCTAGCTCCCACCCGCATCCCTTAACGCAGTGGTTCCCAAAGAGGAGGATATCCCTCCCCTCCGAGGTAGTGGTACGTTATCTAAACCACTTCTGGTAAATCCTTCTATCGTTGAAGCCTATCAACTTTGATATTATCAATTTGAAACATCATTATTATACTTTTATTTCTTTTATATTCGCTATCACTTTGTGTTGTGGATTCACATTTGAACAACTTTTTGAAACCTATACTATTATATTATTTTACATACTTAAACTTTCTGATAAGAAGGGTTGATCGACTGCGTTGGGTGCAGCCCTCATATTAAATATGTTTATTTTTAACTAGTTGAGTTGAATTGAGATGAGTAATTCATTAAAATGGCGCTCTATAAATTATTCATAATATATGGGTACATTTTTAATAAATATAATATTTGTGTGTGGGGGGGAGGGGGGGTAGGGGGAGTGAGGGATTTTTTTCGAAGGGGGACGATGACGTAAAACAAGATTGAGAATCTCTGCAACGACACATGCCCCGAAGTTTCATATTCAAGCTCGCCCCCGGCGACAAGACAGAGGAGCCTTCTGTACGGGCCTGGCCCGTGTTGCTGCACAGGGCGGATCATTCGGAACTTGACTCGAGTGCATTTAAAGTGAAGGTACTAGCCTCCCTCCAGGGTATATATTATATTATATCGTGCTGGCGTGGAAGCCCTCTACAATTTGACTCAAATCTTGTACAATACATACCATATATTCATACTTGTGAAAAATACATGTTTTTGTCAATTGTGGTTTTGTGGTATATTTTTGTTCTTGATAAAAATCGGGATGAGAAATCATGACCGAAAAATCAAAATTTTGCACCTAAAAAGTATAGCAAAAAGTAACGAACTCATTGGGTAACATGAATGATCTTAATTCTTGGTGGGTCTAAGCTTCCTTCAATAAATGTCTCCATCCTCTCCTGTCTGTGGCTTCCAACTCCCAGTCTTGCTACCTCAGGGTCTGATAATCTGCCAACTCACCATCCAACCCTTTTATCTCGGCCTACAGAAAACGAAGAGATCGGATAAGTAACATATTTTATATGATAGTAAATATTTACTAAAAGTGGTTGCTGATAAATAGTATGGTCAGCAATGTGCAACGGAGGTCTTGTACAAATGTTTTTATTTATATTTAAGATAAACAAACATAAGGAAGGAATTAAGAGTCAAGAAACGAGCCAGGACCAACGAACATCTACCTGGAAGGCATCCCATTAAAAAAGGTGGGCCACTTTAGATATCTCAGCTCTATTCTTACCAATGATTGCACGATTGAAAATGACGATAGAATACATGTAGGATGGTTTAAATGACGTGGCCTTTCAGGAGTACTTTGCGACAACAAAGTACCCGTGGAAATAAAATGAAAGGTGTACCGAACCGCCGTTAGACCTGCTATGCTCTACGGATCAGAATGATGGGCTGCAAGACGATAAATAAAACACAGGCTACACGTTGCAGAAACGAAGATGCTGAGGTGGGTCGCCGGAGTTACGATGCTCGATAAAGCTAGAAATGAGCACATCGGAGGTAGCCTAAAAGTCGCTCCCATAGCGGAAAAAACTAGGGAACGTCGTCTGCGGTGGTACGGCCATGTGAGCAGGAGGGACAATGAATACATCATTTATAAGACATTGCAACTAGAAAACGGAACAACGTGGATGTCCACAGTTAGGAACGACCTGAAGGCACAGCCAGATGACCCTGAGTCGTGAGACTTGGTGCAGCTGTGTTAGGAGAGCCGACCGAAATAACGGGAAATGGCTAGGCGAAACTTGAAGAAGAGAAAGTATTTTAAACAAAATTATGAAAGGATCACTACGTTGATTCAGACATGTGGAACGCATGGGTGAACAAATAATGATTTAGAAAGTACATATACAGTATATAGAAAGTGAATGGAGAACGGAGTCGTGAGGAACCGAGGAAAACTCGACATTACCAAATTAATAAAATTTTAAAGGGCTGTATGAACGTGGAGGAAGGTAGAGACGTGTGTCGGGATCGAGAAGTGTGACGGTCCATTCTCTCTGCCTACTCCTTCGAAAAAACGGTGTGATGGTTTGTTGTTGTAACAAATAGTAAAACAGATATTAATGAAAAGGAAAATGAAAATATTCATTACCGTACAATTAACGATAAAGATTTTTTCGTACAATACATGGAAGCTAAATTAAATATTATTATTATTTTTTCGGTGGTCTATTAAATCCTCCTGACATTATTTAAAATGAATTTAGGGTATACTTTCTCTATTCTTAGTTGTCACCTTATGTTGACTATCTATTATTAATGTTTTTATTTCCTAAAACCAATAAAGTCCGTCTTTTACTACATATTTCGTGAATAGAATGTGTTACATTCATCACAAAGCGAAAACTCAAAATTCCGATAAAAGTATTTTCCTTTGAAAAAGAATAGAAAAAACGAAATTGCATAGCTTGCAAACAAGAGTGATCCATCTTCCGCATCCGCCCAGTTATCGAATACAGCATCACTCCCGGCGTGTAGTTTTCTTTTTCACCGACAGAAGCTGTCAAATAAATTAATGCTAATAAAGAAAGCGACGCCGCAAGGAGATAAGCACTAAGGACGCCCCATCCGTCCAACCCTAACCGCAAAAAATAATCCAGATATTGCCTGCGCAGAAGTTAGTGGTACATATAAAGCGATCTAATTTATAGTGTCCCATGGGCAACGTTTAGGGTTTTCCACTTCGATCTAACCGCCGTGCCGCCGAGGAGGGGACTCTTTAGGAGTCTGGGAAATATTGCATTTTATATTGTTTTTTTAAAAATAGATTCGTCATAATTACTGGTTCTGGTGGTGGAATAAAGGAATAATGAATAACGAAAAGAACATTTTTAATTTTAATTTACTAAAAACATGTTTTTTTTTCTTGCAATTCTTATAAGATGTATTGTAAAAGAATATTTAAAATTTTAATTAACTAAAAACATGTTTTTTTTCCTTGCAAATCTTATAAAATGTATTGATGAAAACGCGATTGTATTTTTGGTTTCACATTGAAAATGTAAGAAAATAAAATAAGATGATTAATGCAAAACTGGAAATACAATCGCGTTTTCATTATACATTTTACAATAGAGTTTTACCAAATTAAAACCGTAACCATCACTACAATTCTTACAATACAATCCTTGAATATTTTCGTTGATTTTCTAACGTTTTCAAGCTTCTGGTTATAAATTGTGAGAGGAACAAGTTTCCTCATAATGGAGGTTCGACAATATCATGTTTATATCTACTATTTATACAGCAGCTCTTAACAAGAATGTTGTGTTGTAATTGATCCACTCTCGAAGGTGGACTCTAGCCAGGATTTGATTCTTATCCGAACACATCGTCTCCCTTTAATTGAATAAATAAGTATACGTGAACTTTTATATTTTAAGGACGGGATTGCATAACTACACTTATTTAAAAAAAATCTATTTGTTATTACTTTCGTATGAAGCACTTCAATTGTGGTTTGGCATTTTCAAAAATAATTTAAAAAAAAATTCCTACTTATTTTTGGTGATTAGACTAATTTATTTTATTTTGTAACCATTCTGAAGCTCCGGTGGGAGCAAAACTGGTTGGTTTGATAAAACAAAAATTATGTGGTGAAAAAACAATTAGTAAAGTGTTTATAAATGCTATTAGAAATGTTATCAGAAACTATCCATACACGTTTATACTGCAGTAGAAATTGAGATATTATCAAAAAAACATAATATCGTTGGAATTAAAGAAAATCATATTTATTGTCGTTATTTAAATAGGTTCGATCAGTCATATTTAAATAACCAAAAAAGGTAGAAAATTTTCAAATTCAAATTAAGATATTTAAATTCCTTGTGCGTTTTTGGATAACTTAATTTGAAGTAACTCTTCTTTCCTCTATTACGAGTACTATCCAGATTAGCATGACAAAGAGATTCCGACCCCTTTATATTAGCGCGAGTACACTCTGACCGCCCTTTTCTGGTGTTGATACCGCGCTACGCCATTGAACTGAACCCCATCGGAAGAAAAATTGTTGTAGTGTCTTTTATGTTTTATATATGATAAAAAAAAACTTTACGAGATAAACATGCCCCTCGGAGGGAGGCTTCTTATTACCACTGCAGTTTTTTTTTACTTTGATGATAGGGAGAGCAACAATTCAAGTATATTATATACAAAATCATACACTCGTATAAGAAATGTAAACATTCTTTTTTAGCCATTAGACCAAACCATTTTTTTGTAGTGCCTATACTATTTCTTACTCAAAATAAATCATAATTTTGAACACTGGAACAAGTATAATATGAATACTTCAAATATTTATTTGTATATTTTTACAACAAACAACCTCCAGTTATAATAAAACGTTTTTAAGAGTTAAAAAATATTTTCACATCACGAAGAATTCATATTAAATATTAAATATTTTAATATTCAGGATGTTCTCTCCTTATCTGGGCATTATCAAATGTATTAACATCAAAGGTAAATAATACAATGCATATAATGCAGAATATTTTATTACGTATTTATAAACAAACAATTATGTGTGTTAAGGCAAGGTCATATACTTTAATATTTTTTGGAATAAATCGACTATTTAATGTATGTAACTTTCATTACTTTCTTTCAAAGTTCTATATTATAAGTATCAATTGGCCTAAAGCATCCCCCAAGAAGAGAAAAGTTGACTATATATTTAGGTAATGTGTTATTTATACTATGCATTTGCAATACTACATAATATATACTATACATTTTCACCTGCTAAGTTCAAAGTAGTAAAAAATATTAATAAATATAATTGAAACATTTATGAAAATAATATGTATCACGAAATTCATCTATGAACCATTTGCACACAATGTAATGACAATATGGAAGTATTTGCCTAAAAGAAGGATCCGTTTTGTCTATAACATCGGGGTACACGCTCCTGTAAGACATTCGGCAGGGATATGTGAGCGAGGGGTAAAGTTTTTTCTAAGGAAAAAATCGGAATAAGTGTTTTATAACGCAACTCGCGTACAAGAGGGGTTGTTTCTGGAATTAGGGAGATACGAGGCAAGAGAGCACTTCAACTTAATGTCTGCTTTGAGAAAAAAGGGTTGACTTTCTTTGTGGCCCTTTGTGCCATACGAATATTTTAAACGGGAGGAGTCAAGTGAATACTCAATGTACATAATTGCTGAGTTTGGCGTTGTTTCCTAAAGTTTATTTTATTTCCTGGGATCGTATCGAAGGTAAGAAACGAGTGCAACTATTTATTGAAAAATAAAATTAAACACGATAGCATTGTAAGTTTATTCGACACGTAAAATCTAGACAATTCTTTATATATTTTAATAACTTACGATATTTTCAGTAGCAATAAGCATTTTTTTCCAATTGTTTAGAAATTCCATATTGTGTAAAACAACAAAATTTACAATATACGAAATGTATTTTATGTACAAATTTACACCTATATTTGCCATCAGCTTATATTTAAATAAAAAAAAAATCATTATTAAACATACATCTATATATATTTATTTATCTATAAAGAAAACAAATAATTGAAAGCTGACACAATCTGCTATTGATGAGATATAAGTTGATCCATCAAGAATCCTTCTCATTGTGTTGCACGGCCAACCACAAGTTGGATTGACAGTTGGGAGTCAACTTCGCAGGAGGCCAATCTCTCTTAAGAAACAGGCACAAGGCCTACAGTAGGAAGAAGAAGAAGAAGAGTTTAAGAAAACAATGATTTATTACAATTAGTCTTACAAAAGCGTTTCTGAAAAGATTTAACATCTTTTGCTCCTAGCCGCTCCATTTGTCCGGCTAACCGTCACCGGTAGTTTCACCATGACACGATGTATGAATGTAACGTAAAGGTTATCATCCCCTGCCCATATCCGTATCCTAGTTTATTGCAAAACAATGCTTAACAAAATTTTAATCTTCTTTTCCGGTCTCAATCTTATGATTGGTCTG
Source organism: Lepidostoma basale (assembly GCA_022606425.2). Taxonomy (NCBI): domain Eukaryota; kingdom Metazoa; phylum Arthropoda; class Insecta; order Trichoptera; family Lepidostomatidae; genus Lepidostoma; species Lepidostoma basale. The sequence continues at coordinate 448,327 of JAHDVF020001433.1, read as the reverse complement.
CAGCAAGGCAACGCATCTCCTCTTCCACTCCGCTCGGTCCTCGGCAACTCTCTTCAACTCCGCATAAGAGGTGCAGCCCATATCTCGGCAAATCTGGTCTAGGTACTGTTGGCGAGGTCGTCCTCTGCCAATCGATCCCTCGACCATTCCCTCCAACACATCTTGCAGGAAACATTCGTGTCGCAACACATGACCAATCCATATTGCGCGCCTCTCCGCTATGGTGTTCAACACGTGCCTACTCTCTTCAACTCTGCTGAGAACCGCTTCATTTGTAATGTGGTCCCTCCATGATACATGGGCAACTCGTCGGTAGGTCCACATCTCAAAAATGTACACTGGAAACTTTTAATGTACATTGGAAATAACAAGAGTACGAAAATTTGATTTTAATTTCATAAGTACTTGTGACATTCTTAACACACATAATAGATCTCCAAACAATACGATATGGATCGAGAACATAATGTATCCTAATGATTTCATATCCCATTTAATAAACGAGTACCAATTAGAGTGTCTCTGAAATGTCACTCACATTGAAATCAGCCGCGGTTTGAATAATAATTTGTTCGGGCACGGGAGGCTCACTTGCGGGACAAAAATGAATGATGACAATACATACCGCCGTAACCATTTGTCATGTCACGTGACATCTCATTCATGCCACTTTACAAAAAGATACATTATCTTGGCAAAACACGTCAACGGATCGCTGACAAACGGCCGCCAGCAGGGATGTACCAAGATACAAATAAGTAATTTAGTTTGTTTAGAAGTCAAAAAATTCTACGCGCTGTTTGAACATTAAGGAGACTGGATCTTAATAGAATAATTCGACGGTCCATCTTTTCTGTCTTCCTCATTGGAGAAACTATAAGATTTGATAATAGTTTCTGTGATAATATGGTCATCCTCTTGGAATGTGGAACACGAGTTATCCTTCCATCTTTTAGGCGGTCATCCCGGTAGGCGATGTCCCACGGGTGTATTGTGGGCCACCACGTGGGGAATTCTTCACCCATCCTATCTACATGATCTCTCTAGTACCGCAGTTTTTTCTCTACTAAAAATGCAATTAAATAAATTTAAAAAAGTGTTTTTAATAGACATAATTCTCTCTTTTGTTTTGAATGTATACAAATCCTTGTAGACAAATACTGGATTTTATCCATTACGGGTTAATCATTAAGATTCAGTAAAAGTTCCACTGCTCAAAGTTAAAAGCATATAAAATTGGAGAGTTTTCTCCAGGCGTTGTCTAGTAATGTATGATAATTGGGTTGATAGCCTTTCACATTAAATTAATAAATCTTTTCTGCTTAGTGCTTAAATATAATCTTAATAGATGGCGCAAGTGTAGATTGAACTAAAATATGTGAAATGTTTCTCAACATAGTAGCATATACATATACATCTTTCAAAAATAATTGTCAGATGTGGTGGTCGTAAGAAGGGCGGAATGGCTAATGTTGTATTACATAAAGTGATCAGCTTAACCAATGACAGGTCATAAGTCCTGTAAACGCCTCGACAACCATATTCTGTTTCCACATAATTTACATCTTCGTCTCTATTGAGATACAATTAATTATTAATAATTCTCCTTGTTTATTATATTGCTATGATAGTGTCATGAACTGTAATGATAGTTAAAGAGAGTAATGATAGCTGTAAGGATCATGGGCCAAGAAGCTATTGATGACGCCAGAAAATGAAGCTCAGAAAATTATACAATTAAGATGATAAGTTGACATCCAGTAGAAAGGGAAATAAGAATATTGATGGTAGAGGTATTACATTTGTAAAAATTTATTATTAATTTATGCTAGTAAACACGATTGTTTAGTGGTTTGACTTGGATTTAATTTTGTGGTTTTACTTGGATAAAAAATTTGTTTCGCGAAGGCATTTTCTAACTGACTTTGAGAATGCCTTCGCAAGGCGAAACAAATTTGTCACTATTTATATAATTCATATTGATTAAATCCAAGTAAAACTACTAAACAATCGTGTTAACTTTTATAAATGGGAAATAAGCAGCTATTTTAGCAATAAAATGCTGAAATTTGAAGTGACGTTGTGCTGTTGGTGCTATATTTGTAGTAATTAAACATTTACTTTCATTGGTTGTGTTCGGCAGCCCTGTTTGCATTGGTTAACTTCTACCAAAACACTATTTCTGTCAAACGTAACATGAAAAGGATACACTGCTGACGTCACACGCGACCTCGGAATGTTCTTTTGTGGAAATTTGTCGTTGCGAACAACAGTGCTCCTGGAAATCTCATAAACGTACGGATCGGGTTTCAGCGAACGTCTGCCCGCGACTCTATTGGCCCTTCAAACTAGACTTGAATTATTTTTTTATTTCCTCTGTTATCAGTTTCTATTTAAATGAAATATTTTGGAGAGCATAATAAATCCTAACATAATAAAATAATTGTGATTCGCAATGTAAAATTACTTTCTATCATATATGCAGGGTGCGGGGTATAATTTCTAGAAAATGTATTTCCAAATACATAAAGTAATGATTCGATTACTAAAATTGTTTAATTCAAAGTTTAAATATGAAAACAATGCTATTATAAGTAATGCAATTTATTTTATGAGCAATATCGATACAATTCGCGATAACTGTGTCGCTAACATATGTTGGTATCATCAATAACTGTCAGTTGTTATAACAAACCCGACGATGCCAAGATGGGTTGGCAAAACAGCCGTTACGTCAATCTCATAAAATTGGTTGTAATATCAGTGTTTCTAAATTTAAACATTTAAAAATCAGGAGGTGTTTCGGCGAAAAAAATTGATTATCTAAAACAGTATTTTAACTCGAATGAAATTATACACATTTAAAAACAGTTTTTTAACTCGAATGGAGTTATACACATTTAAAAATAGTTTTTTTTAACTCGAATGAAATTATACACATTTAAAAAGATATTTTTTTGAACTTGAATGGAATTATACACATTTTAAACAATTATTCAGTTACGTCTCCTGAACCTCTTCCAAATTTTTCGATGCTTTGAGATACTGAAACTGTGAACTGAAAATTATTCTACACCTCTTGGTTTTATCACTACCCAAATCCATGGTTTATTCCATGAACCGGCTTACTCGTATATACACACGTGATTGTATTATAAATAACCTAATATAACGCAGCTATTCATAGTGTACATACATTTTGTTGGTGCTATCACAAATACAACACAAATAACGAATTCCTGCATCATACAAAGAATTTTGTTATTTTTTTTACTCCCAGCCATACAAAATACCAGAAATAACATTAGTTCCGGCGCGGAGGGAGACACTTCCGTTTCCTCCTTGCGGTTTACCCCATTTTCTTTCCGGCGACGTTATTGGCTTTGTGACGTCTGCATTTCCGTAATTATACGGAGATAGTGAGCGCTATTTCCCCCGGGATGGATGCCGCGAGGGGAATAATTCGTCTGTAATATCACAATTTGTTGACAATTGGATGTTAGCTTTCATTATTGCGATGATTCAAAATCTAAGAGCTTTTGAAGCTTTTGTATTTCCGCGGTGAGCGTGCGCGATAATGCATGTGCACAAAAGCATGGCTTTCACCACAAAATGTGGCAATTGTATTTTTACTGAGTATTCATAAATAACGTAATGGCTTCAAATAAAGTATTATTGACTCACCATTTCATTTTGTAATGTTTTCTTAACTATAACAACAAACTTATCACGATTCTTCGAGTGTGCCATGTTTGCATTGCTAGGGCATTATCAAATGTAGAATTTGATATTCAGTAGGCTTAAGGTTTGTAAAATTCCATATTGATTAAATAGAACAATGTTTTTGTAAGGTAAACATATCATTCCCAAAAATATAATAGCATAAATTTAGATAATACATTGTTTAAAATCATTTAATAGTATAAATTTCTAAATAACAATTGACATAATCAATATTAATTAAATAATTAAACCGTCGAATGCAATGATATTTATGATATTTTTAAATGTTGCCCAAACTATCAGATATTTTAAAATTCACGTTATCTGGAGTTTAGTATTTTTAATTTCGTCTTCACAATATATCACTTTATTCATCGTAAGCAAATGCTAAAAAAAATACTTCCTCAAATGCAAAATGTGATTGTGGTTGGAAAGAGAAAGAGTTCATTTCAATTTACTTATTTTTTTGTTAATAATGATGTAAAACTCTATATTAAATGCTTATGAATATGTATGTTTTCTGGAAATATTGTTATATTTTATGGGAATATCATGTTTCGCCTTGCTAAGGCATTATTAAATGTAGTGGAAATAAAATGCTGCTATTTATATAGAGGTAATTGAGCAGAATAAGGTTTTAAAGTATTTGTTGTGGCTTAATACACTGTTAACAAGAAAGAAAAAATATTCGTTCATAAACAGTTACAGGTTTGATTCTCGCCATATTTAAAAATGATGCAAGGCGAAACACGACATTCTTATAAAACATGAAAATCTCTAGAAATCAGACGTTTTCGTTGATCTTCTTCTCGGCATTACCTCCCGGTGTGAGGATTTGGCTTCCTTCACAATACTCTTCCACTTGCTTCTATCCCTGGCCATTCTTCTCCATTCTTCTGGCCTTTTCAGTTTCTTCAAGTTTTCTTCTACGCAATCTGCGCATCTTTTTCTTGATCTCTTTTCACATGGCACCCATATTGACGTAACCTTCAGTATTCTGTCATTTTGGTATTCTTTATGTATAGCCAAGGTAATACCATTTTGTTAAAATAGAATGGTTAATTTCAAGTTATTAGAATTAATTATGGTTTCTGAAAAAATGTTCTTAGGTATTTCACTTAATTCTGCAGAGGGAAGCAATAATTTAATTTGTAGCAATTTACCGACACAACGCATTCTGCAATTCGTTACACATATCCCTCCCTACCCTCTGTGGTCAGGGCGGCTAGGGGAGTGCCGGGCACAGGGCCGGCCGGGGAATTCGGAGACATGGTGACTTTGAGGAGGGTGCGGCCATGTGGGACCGCTAACTGCGTGTTAAGTCGCCGAAGTTTTAATTGGTTGTACATTAGAGCCCGTAGATTAAACGGGTTCAAAGTATTTGCAGAATATTATGACATATCTCTTATGGTGCATCCCTTACCAGTTCAGGATAACGAGAATTCTGTCAAAGATTTGATATCACGTAAAATAACTTTATACTAGTACTATTGAAAATAAGTTAGTATTCCAGATGGCCGAGGTTCACTGGTGTAATTTTAAATAAAGAACACTGACATTGTATGAAACAAATGAAATCAATTACCTTCTCCGATACGTTGGACTTTCTGCATGATTGGTTGATTACATGCAACCAAAAGATTGTTAAATTATTACAATTTTCATCTATATTCACCATTACTCTGTGTTGCGGGAACATAATTGAACAATATTTATTGGTTTGTAAAACAGCACTTTATTTAAAACAAAAAAAAATTATTAACATAAACATGTTTCAGAACACAGAAGTCTTTCTTCAGCGTAGTTAAATATTGTGGGTGAATGTGGTCAGTTTAGACACGTAAATAAAAGCTTTTTGCGGGTTTTATAAATGTTGTTTTAGAAATAAAATATATTGTTAAATTAATAATTAAGATATTTAGTTTATTTTCAATGGTATTATAAGTTCGTTTTTTGTAGTGGTTGTTGATTAAAAATAAAATAAATATAAAACTTGATAATTCCTTAGAAAGGCAAAACAATTCATTCCTATGATTGTAATTAATTAATTAATGAAAAACTGATGTTTTAATTCGTTTTAATTAGGTATACAAATATAATGATTTAAATATAAATCCAACTGGAGACAAAACGCATTATAAGAAGTTCTTATCGGATAATAAAAATACTAAATAATGAGGCTTCGGAGAGGTCTTCATCTTCCCGTAATAAGACTTTAAAAAATGTTATTTTCTACGTAGTTTATCTGTAAAACGTATTTTTTGCGTATTTTTTTACATTGAATACTGAAAAGAGCGAATACTCAAGTAATTAAAATTTGCTTGTTTCCACCAAAAAATGAAATTTCTTATCGGAATAACAACTCAAAGGCTTATTTTTTTAAAGTAATTTTATTTAAAAATTCATAAAAGTGGAAATATCTTAAACGATTAAATAATCCCTTACCAAAACCACGCTACGAAAAAAATCATTTTGACATAAATCTTTACAAGTTTTTTGTTCGTTTTTACAGGACATTACATTTTAGCTACGGTTAAACAAAGGAAAGTCCTTATTAGGATACCAATTCATCCCCCGCACTTTGATCCCGCCTGGCCGACCGCAACCGATATTTCCTCATAGCTTGAGGTTAGGCACCGAAAATTCTTTTACGCACTTATTCATCGGCTCATGTTTATGGAGCACTCGCTTATAAAATCTGGAAATCAATTTATTATCCGACTAAAAACCAATATTCCTACGGCCACCATAAAATCATTGTTCACTCAAGTATACTTTGTTGCTGTTCGCGGCTATAGAAGAAGGATTTCCGGTAGGAGCATTTCAACATGTTTGTAAGAAAGCCTTAGAAGCCGACTTATCTCTTTTATTATTTTACACCATGCAAATATTTAAACCGTTTTTCTACTTTTTTGTTGTTGTCCTGTCACATCTCTGTGGTGCATAGGGCCTCAAGGATTCTCCTTTACCTGAATGTATCGCACGCCTGATATCTAACACCATTCCAAGTGGGCCATTCCAGGGTTCTTCTCCAGGTGACTCTAGGTCTGCCTCGGTTCTTCTTTCCACACACACGAGAAAGGTAATGATTTAAAATATTTACTTATTTAAAACTCCCAAAAATATGATTTTTAAGATTATTATTTGTACACCTAAACAATTAACACCATGAAATTACATAATTAAGCTTTTCTACATATTAATTCACTTTTCAAAAAGACTTTTAATTTTGTTAACACCCAACATTATAATTCTTCCTTGTTTTAGTGAAACAAACGGGGTAACAACCCCGATTAATAAAAAAACACTATAAAGAAGTGTTAAAATTTTAAGAGTTTTTATTTATTTTTAAAACATATCACAAGAACAATTAAGTGCTATATACGAAAGCAAAATACAATATTTCTGTTGCGCCTTTGTGTATAAATAATTTTATGTTTTAAAATGTAATATTACTAATAAAAGTGTAAAAAGTATAAAAAAAACCTTGTAAGTTAACGCAAAATTGACGTATCAGTCATTTTGGGTTCGATTAATATCCATATATCATTATTTATTTGCCATATACCGCCTGATTTTTCGTTTCTTTAATAGCACATATAGATACTTTTTTTATTGAAGAAAAACGTGAAAAAGTATTTTGTGACATAATTTTCATACACGAGGCTTCATGTTTTAAATTAAAAGCTCACTCCAGTGTAATTTAATCTCATCGCTGCGACTGACAAAACTTGTTTTCACTCCAAATTTCCGGACGAAAATGAAAATAAATTCATTGAAAGCTTTGGTCAACTGTAATGAGTTTAGGATTTTTCAATTGACTTGTAAGAATACGTTTCTGGAACGGATATTTCTTTCTTCCCCTCCAGTAACTTTCTCAGACGGAAAGGAGGGGGAGGAAAACCGGCGTTTCATCAGCGGGATAAATGTCGTTAATTCGAAATTCGGTGCTTTCCTCGCTAGGGTTATTAAGGGATGATTCATCAAATTTATTATTCGACAGATAATAGAAATCTAAGGGTCTATGAAAACGCATTCAGCACGGTTGTCATGAAAGGTGCCTGCACTTGAATAGACTACAAGTTGAAGGAAAATATTGTGCATAGACTTGTAACATCAAAATGATTACTGAATAATTTCATATTTTATTTAAAGACCCGAAGTTTTATCATGTAGTTTGTAAATGAATACTTTATTTGAGACTTTTCTGAACTTAAATATAATAGTTTTATTAAAACTAAAAAAAAGTTTTTATTGACATATTTTTTAAGAAGAAAGAAAATAAAGTTATTTTATGTAAAAATTCCCATTTTAAAAGTTTTCAAAAACTTAACGAGGAAACTTTTATATGCTCGTTCTTGTAACTTTTAAAAATGTGCATCTAAAATGAAATTTAATCATCCGAAAAGAGAAGGTTTATGACAAAAAGGTACAAATGTCTCGACTTCGTATTTTATTAGCTGACTAAACAAAACATTTAATGTTTTGTGAAAGTTACTCTAATACATGGCAAGTAGCAAACCAGGACAAGTCATTTCTCCAGTAGTTGGAGTCTCTGCATGAATGTGCATTCATTAGGTGACGTATGCTTTGTGCATGCACAATCAAATGGGACACAATAGAAATAATTTCGCGGGAAACAAATACAATGCGATACATACAATTCCATACGAGACAAATATACGTCTTGTCTCTTTGCAAAGGGTGCCATGAAACAGCAGTTAAATTCGAACATATAACATACTCGGTAGCGATAAGCCAGTGGTAGTACATCATGCTTTGTTCCAAATATACATTATTTTAGTTTTTAAAAAGCTAACCAAACGAACATAATGTTTTTCTACACTCAATTACCCAGACTACATGTCTCTTGGATGTATATCGGGCGTGTTGTATATATTTATACTTTTTTTAATTCATCTTTTAATCATATCCTGGTTGATTCATAATAACACAGTATTTATTGTTTTCAGAACAATTATTTAAAACTTAATTTGAAATATGATTAACTAAACAGTTTTTTTATGTATTTGGTATACAACCACTTTATTTTTGAGAATGAGGGCCTACCGGTTTACCCTTACCGCTCAATGCGAGCTTCCTCAGGGCTTTATACATACAGTATTATAAAGCCCTGAAGAAACTCGCATAGAGTGAAACCGGTAGGTCCTTATTTTCAAAAATAATATGGTCGTTTACCAAATACATTAAAAAACTATTTAATTAATTGTGAAATTTGTCCGACCACCAAGTAATAGCTTCTTATCAAAGATCCATTTTAAATACATATATAATATTGATGAAAAAAAAAAAAAAAAAACTTATTAGATTTTATGCTGGTTATTTGTTTTGAGGGCACCTTTGCGAGGTGAAATATGTCACTATAGTAAAAAAACTGTAAATAAAAGCAAACAAACTCTTTCTTTAATTATTTAATGAATAATAATATTGAATGGACCATGTTAATAATAATCCATTATACAATAACAAACACGGAAATTAAAAAAAACCTGATGTTATCCTAGTAATCATAATTATATACGCCACAAACATCAATAATAAGCTTTCACGCCGTTTCCTGGAAAGAAAGGCAGAGATAGTGGACAGCCATACTTCTCTATTCTGACACACCTCTCTAGCTTTCTCCAGAAACATACATTCACATAGATTTTTCCAGCGTTTAACATGCCTGATCTATGTGTATATTGAACCCGATTTTAATTAATTGTGATACGTATTATCGCAGTGTTTCAAAATAAAAAGGGTTAATAAAATGTCAACTTAAAACTAAGACAGAGGATGTTAAGGTGTTATGTGTGGTCTGTTCTGTTATATGGGTGTGAGACAGGGACATTAAAAGTAAATACAATGAACCGGTAAGAGGCATTTTAAATGTGGCTTCATCGAAGAATGTTCAGGATCCCATAGACAGACAGAGTGACGAACACACAAGTCCTGAATCTTGCAGGAGTAAATAGAGAGCTGCTGACATTGATCAAAGTCCGCAAGATTTCATATCTGGGTCACGTTCTATGAGGAGAAAAATATCGCCTGCTGCATCTAATTTTGAAGGGAAACATAGAGGGAGAAGGCAGATCTCTTGGCTGCGCAATATGAGGAAATGGACGGGAATCGGAACTGTGGAGGAGCTATTCCGGACAATGCAAGATAGGGAAGAGTGTACCAGAGTGATCGCCAACGTCGGGGAGACCTGACAGGGCACTTTAAGAAGAAGAAGAATAAAAGTGAAGCATCATAGTGTTTCGGCCAAAACAATGAACTATCTATGTTAAACCAATTTAAATAATATACGCATAAAAGGATTTACGATTTATAATAAAAGCAGTGGAATAAAATGATTAAAACACTTTTGTATTCTGTGGTGATTGATGTCCCAAATTTTCACTCCCCGACTATGAATAAATAGTAACTGCTGTTCGTTTATTTTATTATCCATGTAGAGGTAGAATGTGGTGACTTCGCGTTCAACCTGCCCCCGTACATACTCGTATGATATTACGGCAGAAGAGCCGACAGGGGCGACTTGTAAGTGCAACGTCCCCGTAAAGTGTGCGCCACGTTTATTGCCAAAGAAATTGCACAGCGCACTTAGACATGCACGGAGGCGGACGGCGCGGCGGCGGCGGCGGCGGAGACATGCGAGAGAGATCATTTTTATCACTTTGAAAATGTTTACTTTATTAAACTTTTCAATTTTGATGCACTGTTATAATACTCATTTATTTATTTAATAAAGGTAATACACAGGAATTATACTACACATATAAAACACAATTGATGGTGTTATGAACAAAATAATGAAAGGATCATTAAGATGGTTTGGACATATGGAAAGAAAGAATGGTAAAAAAATTATATGTTAACGATGTAAATGGAACTAGAACAAGAGGAAGACCGAGGCACGTGGCACAATCAAATAAATCAAATATTAAATGTCGGCTATGTGAGGAGTCAGATAAATCGATGCGCGTGCATGACACGATGTATGAATGTTGAGGAAGCGACGGAAATATATAAGGAAAGAAAAGTGTGACAGTCCATTCTTTCTGCCTACCCCTTCGGAGAGACGGCGTGATGGTTAGTTAGTTAGTTAAAACACAAATAAAACAAAGAAAAATGACAATTGTATGGCACGACAAATATAAATAAAGAATTTAATTAACAGTACGGACAAATGAAATGAAATCAAAATAAAATTAATATCAGCAAAATATTTTAAAGAGATAAGTGTGTCATGTAAAAACAGTAATGTGATTTCATCTACGCCCTAAATGTAGTTTCGATATATTTTTTAGATAATATGTAGTATATAAATAATTTAGTTATGAATATCACAATTGAATATAATTAGTCGTGACAGCTGTTTCGCTCATCGATGTTTTCCCGTATTTTTTATAATTGTTTACAATATTGTGTGTAGTTTCATCCCCTCATAATAATTTTGTATATAAACCAAGTCTTTCTGATGTATATTTTAGTTGATTGTAAGACCTGATGATGCAAACATCGGTTAGCGAATCAGCTGTCACGACTATTAGCAATATATTACATAGAATTAGCAATAATAATCAAAAACTATGTTTGATAGTATGTATAGACAAATATTTAATAGAATTATTTGTTTTGTGATTGCCTTATTTTCATGAATCCATTTTACTAAACAAAAAACAAGAAAGGTGGAATGGGAAATGTCGTAATTACATAAAGCGTGCCCTTAACCCAACCAATGACAGGTTATAAGTCCTGTAAACACCTTGATCAACCATATTCAGTTTCCAATTTGCATCTTCGTCTCTATTGAGATACAATTAAATCATGAAAAAACATTCTTTTGAACATACTAAAAACGAAAAAAATAAGTTTTATTCGATTTCATTGAGTATCGGAACAATGTTACTAATCGTATGAAGTTGCAATATTATTGTGAAATTAATTTAACGGGATTATCGTTAGTAGCACTCCGCGCGGTTTATCCGCTGGCGTTCTGCAGATTTTGTCAAAGTATTCACTCGGCGAAGATTAATTGCGCCAACTTTGGAATGGTAGCGCCGGGTATCAGATCAAAGGATCTTAAGAAATGCGGTGGATATTAATAGCCCATCAACTCCGCGAAATCCGTTTAAAAATTATATGACGCTCTGAAATGTTTACCAATTGAAAAGAATGAGCAGAAGGGAAAAACATCTCTACACTTTCCAGATCCGTTAAATGTTTTTCACAGACTTTTGAATGATGCTCTGTCACTTAAGTAGCTGGATTTTGTATTTTTATATAATTTTAAGTAACTAACTAACTAACTGTCACGCCGTCTCCGGAGGGGTAGGCAGAAAGAACGAAAAGACACATTATTCTGTCCTGACATACTACTCTCGCTTCCTCTACATTCATACATCTTGTATGCATGCACGTCGATTTTTCACGTGACCAACATTTAATATTTGATTGATTTGGTCGTGCCACGTTTTCCTCGTCCTTCCTCTATTTCTAGCTCCGTTCACGCCGTTTAAATATACCTTCTTCACCGTTCTGTCTTCACTCATTCTTTCTTTATGTCCAAACCATCTCAATGATCCCTTCATTATTTTGTTCATAACACCATCATTTGCACCGCATTCACTTCTTACATTTTCATTCGACACTCTATCATACACAGAGTATCCACATATTCGTCTTAGAGATCTCATTTCTACTGCATTTATTCTACATTCATCCTTCTTTCGTCAGTTTCATGCTTCACTTCCATACATAAAGGTCGGCACAAGAACACCATTATAACCATTAATTTTATATGCGCTCCATTAATTTTATATGCACTCAAACACAATTTACAGTAGAAACAGACATAAATAGTTAAGAAAAAATAGTAGCATTTTTATATACATTTTACTTAATGCTCAAAGTTACTATTTTCTAAGTTATATACTATTTTCTAGTGGCAATGCATATAGACATCTTCTGATGCAATTATAGCAAATGATAACCCTTACAATAGGAGCAACAAAGAGATAACTCTTATATTTATATTTATATAGTCCTATGCATATTTAATTGAATGTTATTTTTCCCCACCCTTTACACCGATTAAGTTCGCGCTATAATGATGCAAAGAGCTATTCAACAAAATAATAATAATAGTAAAAATAATTCCTAATAAACTCAAAACAACTAAGTAAGCGCAGTTGATAAATAAACTTTTACGATGTGTACCGACACACAATAAATTGTACCAGCCAACGTAAATATAGGAATAAAATCTTCTGCGATAATTTAATAATCGGCTATAACTTTATATTGCATTGACTTACTTTAATGGCGGCAATAAAAATGGAAACTACCATTTGGAATTTGTACCAACCCCAATCGCTGGTGAAAAATCCGTCCATTCATAATAGAGACGAACATTTTACGAAACTACTGGGTTACTCCAAAGAGCGTTATTTCTTTTTTTATTAATATTTGAATCAGAAAACTGAACCAAAAGATTTGCTCATATTATTACTCGTTTGTAATATATTGATTTAGCACTGACGATTTTGTTTATCTTTTATTACATAACATACATAGAAGATAATAGTCCGATCACAATGCTAGTATGCACAACAACATAGAGGGTTATTTGATTTAATAAAAAAACTTTTTTTGAATAATTCTATTTTTCTAATGTATCTTCTTCTTCTTTTAATAGATCTGACGATCTGTGACACAGATATCATGTCTCGTGGGATGATGAGGTCCAGCTGTTCCTCCATCTCTTAAGCGGTCTTCCAGGTGGGCGGCGTCCGGATGGGATTTCATAAGCGGCTGTATATGCGAGTCTGTCACCATCCATTCGGGCTACATGGTTCCTTCAGTATCTTCTTCTGAATCTACTCCACTGAACGATATCCTCTATTTTGCAAGTTTTTCTTATGTTTGCGTTGCGGACACGATCTCGGAGAGTTTTTCCATGTCCGATGTTCTTAGTAGACCTATGGTTCGCGCAGTATCGGGCCGCGTCTCTACAGCGTACGTCATGATAGGTAGCAAACATGTCTTATAAATGTTTTTCCAAAATATAATCAAAAATATTTTCTTATAATTATGTATTCTGATCTATCAAAGGAGTGTGGTTACGATGGGTTGTCATCGGGCAAGGAAGCTAACATTACTCATAAAATGATATGAACCTGTCTTTTCTCAATGCTCTTCAGAGAGCAAGGGAGAAACTCGCCGAAAATTTGAACATCGATGTTCATATACCGTTTTGAGCTCTCTAATTTAACCAAATTAGTCCATGTGAAGTAACACTGGCGTATATTGGTATTTGATAATGTGAATGATTGCATGTGCGATTAATGAAGTGTTAAGATTGTTTAGATGAAAATATATGTGGAATAGTTAAAAAAATACTTATATTCTGTTCAGCTATATCTATGAACATATTGTTATGCCCGATAATATATTAGGTTAATAGTAAGGTTAAATAGCAAAGCTGAACCATTTAAAAATACAAACGTTGAAAAAATGTTCGTACCTATAATATATTTTCCGTAAACTGAAGAACAGATGTGATAGGGTTGTCAGATGAGCCATTAGTCTATTGTGGTGATTCCATTGACCAATGAATTCACAAAACTGTATTTTTTAAAGATTATGTACTTTTTTATGTAAATAAGCCATAAAAAAGTCACCCTGTGTTCATGGCTATGCGTTTAGTAATAAGTTGTGTGGTTGAATTCTGTATGTGAATTGCGATATTTGTGAGTGTCGTTTTATGACGGGGGTGGGTTTTACCCCACGAAAGTTGAGTGGTCCCGCCAAAGGAGGAATTCAAAAAAATAAATGACGCCGAACGATATCGATTGTGGGAAATATCGCTTTCGGGAGACTGTGAGTGGAAAATGTAATACCATCAGATGGATAAGAGGGAATGTGCCTTGTACGGAAATAAATAAACTGGAAATTGGTTATAGTTGGATTGTAAAAGCGTTCACGTGAAAACACAAGTTGCTTGCACGCATTATTGATTATATTGGAGAATTGGGATTTCTCAACGACCTTTATTTTGTAATATATTGCCAGTACGTCTACAGAATGTTTAAAAAATCATCTCAAATCGATAAATTTTGACTAGCATGGAACAAGCTTAAGATTAAGCTTTAATTAATTATAAGGTTTTTAAGCAGATTCTATTCAAATGGTTCCCAAAAAAAATCTTACTAACCATCACACCATCCCCTCGAAGGGGCACGCAGGAAGAATGGACAGCCACACTGTTCTTTCTCCGACTGATTTGATCGTGCCATGTTTTCCTCGGTCTTCCTCCATTTCTAGTTCCGTTTTGATAATTTATATATGCTTTTTTACCACACATTATTTCCATGAGTCCAAACCATCTTAATGATTTATTCATTATTTTGTTGTTAATACTTCGTGTTCATTTGCAGTGCAATTACTTCTTATATTTGCATTTGACAATCTATTATATGGAGATGTATCGTACATTTGTCTAAGACAGTGGTTCCAAAAGTGGTCCGTTTGGACCCTCAAGGATCCTTGGGTTCATTCAGGGGGTCCGTGGAAAATAAAAATTGATTTGGGGGTCCCTGAACAACGTCAGAGGGTCCGCGTAAGGTTTACGGCAACCTGATTTTTTTTGGCTCATTTGTGAAAATCGGATCACGAATGAGCAAAAAAAAATGTTGGCAACGAATTTCAGATTATAATTTCTATTGGCCGAAGTTTGCTCTGTGTCAGCTTCAAAAACTTAATAGTTATAGGTGAATTTGTAAAAAAAAACAATATTACGAAGAAGGGGGTCTGTACAAAATAAAAGAAATCAGCAGGGGGTCCACGCGACAAACAAGTTTGGGAATCACTGGTCTTAGAGATCTCAGAGATCAGTTCCAAGCTTTACTTTCATGCATAAATAAGGTTCGGTATAAGAACACCTTTGGTTCCTTAATTATTACATAAATTTTATAACAAATGTCGGCGCATTGTGTATATATGTGTTTACTCACGGAAACAATTATATTTTCTATATTTATCATCATGTACATGTTTCACATTAGTTTAAAACATTTAAACACGCCGTTTCATTCCAACCTTCCGTATTCAGATTTTTAATCAAACCACAGCAGCCTAAGTGGAGATTTTGCGGATAAAATCCTGAATATTTTATCCCCCGACCGCGGGCGCTGCTGTGCTGTTGCCGATACATCTGTTATTCAAATTAATAATGTACGTGTTTGGTGTGGTATCCAATCAGTCAAATGCCCTCTTCGTTACATGAATGTTTCATTGTCTTCTTTAAATCTGGCGGAAGAGGTGGGAATACATTTAATCTGGTGTGACAAACGTTCCCATTTTGAAAACGCTCATTGAAATGTTTATTATTTCTTGATTTTAATACTAACAAGTGGTTTTTGTTATTTAATATTAAAGAAAACCTATTTTTTATAACATTTCATTTAGTTTTGTGTTGCTATTGAACGATTAGCAGTTTTTACCGTAATTATTAATAAAACAAGTCAATTATTTTCATTATTTCCAGGTTATACTTTCCAGTATTTTGGGGTTTATTCTTTAATTTTTGTTAACAATGTGATAAGCCACATTAATTACCTTAAGTATTTTATTCTGCACTATAATATCGGATAGTAAAAAGCTACGTGTTTGATTTTCGTTACATTTGATAATGCTAAAACCAGACGAAACATGAAATTTCTTTAATATATAATGTCTTATTTTTAAAAGTAATTAATAATAAATATATTTATATTTACATACAAGTTTTGGTGTCGAAAATGCACGAAAAATGCAAGGAAAATGATTTAACGATGAATATTGGAAAATTAAAGGTGATGGTTCTTCAAAGGGATGAGGAAATGGCAGTTCGTAACAAGTGTGAATGAGGAAAGTCTAGAGCAGGTTACTGAATTTGTTTATTTAGGTAGCATGTTCATAGCGGATGACCGAATGGACAGTGAAGTTGAAGGGTGGGTGGAAGAAACGTTAAAAGTTGTAAAATTTGAAAATAAAAATCGCTGTTAGCGATATAGTTCTGGTTACAACCCTTAGATTAGAAGGATGGGAGTAGAATAAATGCGATAGAGATAAGATCCCTAAGACGTACGTGTATTGAAACTATGTAAAACAGAACTTCAAGTGGTGATATTAGGAAGAAATGTAAAAAATAAAAATGTACGATGAACAAAATTATGAAAGGATCACTGCGTTGGTTCATACATGAGGAACGCATAGATGAATAAAGAATGGTTGAGAATGAATACGTTACAAATTTAAAGAATGTTCAGTGTTGAGGAAGACTGAGAAAAACGTGGTATGATCAAATAAATCAAATTTTATAGGTAGTGTTAGAAGTCGGAAGAATCAACGTGCTTTTATGACTCGTTGTATGATTGTGCACGAGGTGTGTCAGGCTAGAGCAGTGTTGTAGTCCATTCTCCCTGCTATTCAATTATGTGAATTGGCGTGATTGTTTGTTTGTTAATTTCTTATAACTATACCATAACTGTGATAATGTCCCTGAATACATATGTATAATTATGTAAATTTATCGTAATTAAAAAAATCTGTCTTTACAATAGAAAATAAAAAAATTAAGATTCACGTGAATGTATTTCATACGAATGAGAGTACACCATGTAATGTGACTCATCGTCGTAAGATGATAACATCCGAATTGGGATTTCTATCTGTTGTAAATATTACTCACAGGGGAGGGATGTTCTGGGTACGTGATATATGGATTCACTGCGGATATTGTATTTAAATATGAATGATGATCGTGCATAATTTAAGAAGATCAAATAACAGATAAATGATTTGGTACATGCACAACTGGTACATCTTGATTTATTAGAAAATAAATAACCCCGCTCTTATATGGTATATTGTGGACGTAGGTCTTAGTAGTTATAATAGGTTTCGTGTTATATTTATTATTTCTTGAATAATGACATACATAAAACTCTATGATAAATAATTAATACGAATGTAAACGTCTGTTTTCTAGAAGTTTTATTATAGTTTATGGAAATGACATGTTTCGCCTTTCTTAAACACTATAAAATGTTATTTCCATAAACAATAATAAAACTTCTAGAAAATAGTTGTTTTCATTCATATAAATTATTTCATGTTTTATCCGAAATCTTGTGGCGGAAGATTGAATACCCTGTTGAAATAAGAATAAAAAACAATGCAATAGCTCATTTTCCTTTTGTAATACCAATTCGTTATACATATTATAGATTAACGCTTTTGAAACCAATTGAAATTGCTTCAATAAAAGGAGAAATCTGTATACTCGTACATTGATAGCGCGAGGTCGACTTCCGCGTTTGTTCAATTATTGTTGAACTAAGATTCGATATGCCCCTGGAACAAATTCTATTTTATTATCGCGGGGTGGAGACCTGAGTATCCCCTACGTATACAGGGAATAATGCTGATTTGTATTGACGGCGGATTATTTAAAGCGTCTCTAAGGGATGGCGGAGGGTGGCTTGCAGAAGAGGGTCGAATTATCAGAGGCTGTGCCGATGAATTCTATAAAAAGTCCTTACAAGTAATTGCCTGGTATTTTTGTTTATTTTGTTTATAAATGTATACTCTTTTATAATACACTTAATCAACATTATACTCTTAAAAATATTAGGTGGTTTTAATTATAAAAATATTATGATATGATCGTTTAGATGGTTTGTTCGCTTATTTTGAAGTATGCTTGATATAAACACATATTGAATATTTCAAGATTTTACGACGAAGAATTTTTTTTAAAATATATTTCTTACTATATCAGGTGGTAGACTAGAGGACAAAATGCTTGGCTCGTGATTTGAAGAAGAATTCCAGCCTGGACGCTATCCGATTCCTTCTTTATAATAATTTGCTATTTCTGCTCATATTTGAGATTGTATAATATATTATAATAGCATTGAATTAAATCCATAGTCATAAATAATATCTTTAGTATAATAAATATCCACATATACTCGTATACGAGTACCGTACGCCAAGAAAAAATTTAACAGGTAGACCAATTCAGATATCTCGGAAACAAAGTAACCAGCTCTAATGACCTTCCCAGAGAAGTAAGGTCACAGGTAAATAAGGCTGCAGCGGTTACAGGCTGCCTGAAAGATGTCATATGGAGAAACAAGGACACGAGGACTGACAGCAAGGTACGCATTTATAAGACCTGTGTGCGACCAATCCTCATATATGGCATTGAATCGAGGGCAGACACTGACAAGGCAAAGAGCATGCTCAGGACAACCGAGATGAAAACACTTCACGCTATAGCTGGCAAAACCCCACGTGATCGAGTTAGGAATACAGCAATCCGAGAAATCTGTGAGGTCGAAGATGTGGTCAGATGTGGTCATACATAGCTCTCCATGGAACGCCAAACGGACAACGCCGACCAGGAAGACCCTCGAAACGGTGGAGAGAAAGCTGGAGTTCAGCGTCTCAAGAGGACCCGCCTGAAATAACAGACTCCTGAGTCTATTAGAAGTGAAGAAGAAGAAGAAGAAGATATGTACAAGTATTTTGTCAACATTCAATTATAAACAATAAACTAATTGATATTTTTTAGTCTTGTATTGGAATTTCTATAGTATCAGCTGATTTACTATCGAGCATAGCTTATCAAATAAAAAAGTATAATACCAATTCCTTATCCAGATTAAAGATATCTATGCTATTGAGAGATAATCTGTATTGTTATAATCGTTCATTATAAAAATAAATTTGACAAAACAATAAAAATGGGTTATTTAGATTAAGATTCTAATATGTTGATAAGGAAGACGTCAATAATAATTACACACATAAAAAACATATGTAGGTGTTCAATGCCGTAATAACTAGAGATAAATTCATGTTTGCAAAATCTCAGAGAGCATTCCGTGTAATAAGTTCGCCGGGTATAAAATACAATGAGATGCCAAAGAAGAAAGTAATGTTTCATGTTCCCGCGTCTCAGGAAGAGGGCGGTAGCTCCAGATCTAATTTAACAAACTCGCAACTCCTCGGCCCGCTCCATCATCCGGCGCTGGCTCTACATCACCGCTAGACCCTGCTTGAATTTTTTATTAAACTCATTATACGAAAGGAAGGATGAAGGAATATTTTCGGAAGGCTTTTTGCCATTACACATGTGAAAACTTGTAAAACATATTATGTTTTTTTCCTTAGCGATTTAAAAAATAAATTTATTTTTAAGCCCATCCCGTGAATATGAACGTGTATGAAGAGCTTCATTGTTGCCAGAAAATCTTTTTTTTATATAAAATCGTGAACTAAATGGAGAAAAAGAAACACGTTTTATAATCTGAGTGATGAATTGCGCTGAATTTGCGTAGGATTGAACCATTTTATAGAGACAAAAAATATTCTTCTTGTAGTACAATGTGTAGGCTCCAATTCAATCAAAATATTTGAAACGTGAATACATATGACAAATTTATAATAATAATAATTATTATTATTATTTTGTTTAATCGCTCTTTACATCATGACAGCACGAGCCAAATCGATGTTAAGGGTATAATAGCTATCATAGTGATTCTCGTAACATGTGATAGGTAGCTCATCTATCTCCATTTTGTTATTACGTGAATTCTACACTTGACCCAAAACACTGTGACAATCACACTGCCCTCGCTGGGAATCGAATCCTGGATTTGGATCTTCTGGCTTACAGAGGTTCAGATCTAATGGCTATTCCTATTTCGTCTGTTGGAAATCTGATTTGGTGGTTAGTTAAGAGAAAAAAAACAGTGTAGAAGTGCTTTTAAAAATATTAATATTTTTTATGGGGGATCGATTAAGATTAATCCAGAATACATTAAATATTGATATATTATATTTTAAACATCATTAAGCATTGAATGTATATTCTATTTATAAAAAAACAAGAGCGTACATTTAATAAAGCAAACAAAATAATCTTAGGGGTTGAACTGAATATTAAGTAACACAATATAAGCCACCCCTTTTTTATCAAATCTGTAACACTGTTGCCTGAATGGGGGTGGTACAACTGTGGTAAAGAATTCAATCCCGGTTGAATTTTAATGGGAAAAATTGTATGCTTGCCTACACTGATATAGAATTATTACATATATCATATTTAGTTTCAAAGAGGGGCTAAAAACATGAAGAACGAATATTTTATTCTCATTACTGTTTACGAAATTTGAAAGATTTTGTAATACAAGTAAAATAAAATATTATTTTACGCTATTTCAAACATATATTTTTTATAACATTGTTAAAAAATGATAAAACGTATTCAAGGGTACCTAATCCCGAAATTCATTTCAAGAATTTTGTGTTAATATTGTGACCAATATAAGCTTTTTGTCAATAGAAGTCATTTGCCTAAATAAAGTTTGTGATCATCCTTTCACAAATGTGCTTCCATCATTGTTCAGTTTCCTCAAATCACAAACCATTTTGTTGATTTTTTGAGATCTTTTTAACAACTCCTCGTAACAATATTCTTTAAATTTCATTATTTTTATCATAAGCACCTAATTGTACAATTTTTCAATATTATTCTCATTATTTTATGTTATGTCTTTAGACCCGTTGCGCCAAGTTCGTTCTTGAAAAGTGCCAGCTATCTTTAAATATATTTGGAGGTCTGCGTCCTTGAGGTAAACTGCCCCTTGCTGTTCTTATAGTCCTCAAATATCAATATTTATTTATTTAGTCAGGTTAAACAAACGTAATAACTGTTTAAAGCACGCGCTGCTGTAATCGCTTTATTTCATAGCAAAACGCAATAAGTGTAAAAAGGAGGAAAAAAAATTAAATCAATTAAAAACTGTGCGCCCTCAAAATTCTTTTAGTACTAGAAGAAAATGTAGATCGAAGCTATGCTAAATTGTAGTTGAAGATGGGCCACAACTTATGAGGACCGATAGAGGCGGCTCGTAAAATACAGCCTGACCCAACTCGAATATCAGGGCTACATGTAGAAAGAAAAACTTGCCTGCCAGGTTTCAGCAAAATGGTTCAGAGAATTTTTTTGATTCTCAGAAGCGTGAAATAGCTCTTCAATAATTTCAAGGCTGGTGCATTTATTCACATTTGGCAGCAGCAACATTCGTATTTTGCTACAATGTGCTACATAAAAACTACACGCCATTAATGACGATGTAATTCTATTACCATCAACTTCGTTTTGAAGAGAGCTTCGTAAATGAAAATAGTCACGGGTATTCAAATTAGAAAAAATATATTCTTATCTTTCTTTTTCCTTCCTTATTGTACTTCTTACGAGCTGTTTTTGTAGGATATTAAATTTTTTCCTGTGATGAAGATGACCAGTTTTCTCTCGATCTCTTTGGTGGTCGACAGCCCTCTGGGGTCTTGTGGATCACTAACTTCCTCTCTGGATCCATCCTCTCGATGTGGAACCTTCAGAATCGTCTTCTCTGCCTACTCCATCTCACTATTACATCAATTTCTGCAGGATCTGCGAATCTCTCCATTGGGTATCTTATCTCTAATGGTTTTACCGACGATAGGTCGCAATGTTTTAATTTCTGTTACACTTAAGAAAAATGTTGGGTCTGTATGTTAAACATTATCATTGAAGTTTTCTAACTAACTAACCATCACGCCATCTCCCCGAAGGGGTAGGGAGAAATAATGGACTGCCACACTTTTCTTTCCTGACATATTTCTCTCGATTCCTCAATATTCATACATCGTGTCATGCACGCGCGTCGATTTCTCTGACTCCTCACATGGCCGACATTCAATATTTGATTTATCTGAAGTTTTATATTTTGATAATAAATAGTGTGTGCTTATAATTCAATACACAATTACATAATTTTGTCATCCACATATGTAAACATGCGATTGATTTACACATCAAAAAATGAATATGTTTTAGGTAAGTGTAATGTCTGATAAGTTTATTCTAGCAATTTCTGATAATATCCATTTCAAGTTCAAGTAAGGTGGTTGCTATTTGTATCATAAAAAATTGAGAAGGAAAAATATTTTCTTATATTTCGCATAAACATAATCTAAATTTGGTTTTTTGCTATGTATTAAGCTCATGTGTTATTCTCGGAGAAGCTTTAGACATATAATGTTGGTTATGAATTAAATCGCTGAAATCTAAAATGGCCCCGAATACGGATATTAGGATTTACGGGAGTATGAATCCATCCTATATTTTATTCCCACCAATGCTACTCAAGTAATACTAAGAAATATCTTTGAAGTGATGTGAAAAGTTATCAAAGAAGAAAAGTATTGCGGATAACCAAGTGACGTAATATTACAAATTAAATAGCTTTTTATTACAGAAACATAACTCATTGTGTACTCTACATCGATATGTTTTTCATCTTCTTCTTGTCAATGCCAAGTTAGTATTGTGGTGGTCCTAAATATTGTCTCATAATTACTATTTATCTTGTGATTGTGGCCGAAGGTTTGCCAGACATTATGTCGTTTCCAGGAGCGCCGGGTGTTATGATTATAGTAACGCTATATGTGGAGGCTCCTTCCATGCCCCCAACGATATGTTTCGTATGTTGTCTTCTTTAATTTCTTCTTTTAGACCCTTGGGCAGTTCCTATAGTCAGGCTGACCTCTCTTGGGACATTGACTCCTAGCTATCCCTCCATCGTTTTGGTGGCCCTCCAGTTTGGCGCTAGCCTACAGGAATCTGACGCATCAATTCCTTTTGGATTCTTTGATGCACGTGCGCATTCCGGTGTCTTCTACGTTGCTCCATTTATATAAAAAACAAACAAACAAACAAACCGTCACGCCGTTTCCCCGCAAGGGTAGGCAGAGAGAAAAGACCGCCACACTACTCTATCCTGGCAAACCTCTCTAGCTTCCTCCACATTCATACAACGAGTCATACACCCACGTCGATTACTCCGACTTCTAACATGCCCACCCTTAAAAGCTTGATTAATTTGGTCATGCCATGTTTTCCTTGGTCTGTCTCGACTTCGTACCCCATTGACATGATTAACGTATACGTTTTTAACCATTCTTTCTCCATCCATGCGTTCCATATGTCCGAACCAACGCAGCGATCCTTTCATAATTTTGTTCATAATACCTTCTTCCGCTCTACATTCCTTTCTTATATCAGCATTTGAGATTCTGTCGTAAATCGTTCTAGCACACATACGTCTAAGGGACCTCATCCATTTATATTAAAATCAAATAAATATATAATAGATCAAGTCAAATTAACAATCACCGCATTATAAACACGATAACTTCAATGGATAATGATTGTCATTGCCCGAAATGGCGTGGTCTATCCTAAAATAAGAAAATCGTTATTGTGTTATTCCAATATCATGGAAGCAATGACTTTTTTCGTGGAAACGTTATTTTCCACATGTAATAATATTCTAAAAGCTATTTTAGCGGTACAAAACGCTGCCATTGTCTCTCGCGCACCCAGACTGTTTGAGGAATTGCGTAGAGCCTTTCTCTGCACAGCGAAGAAAACAACGGAACATGCAAATTTCCCCCGGGAGTGAACTCGGCTCGGGCATAAGGAGCGTGTTTTTATTCCATCAGACTGCCGCTCCTGCGCCGCCTTTGTGACCGGGTGAAAATATCTAATTGACGACCTGCCTACTGTCTTGTCTACCCTAGCCAATAATATGCTAACTTGATGTGAAAACATTCCGGATCAATATAAAAGGATGTGCACGGGTTAAAATGTTTTACGATTATTGTTTTATTTTTTGTATTACAATGGATAAATCAGAAAAAAACAGTTCTTTGACTTCTTTCAGTAATTTGAGTGAAGTTATATTCAAGCGCTACTTCACTGGGATCATATTAAGTGTTTTAACATTGCGTTGCAGATTATAATATTATATTTTTTTCCTTTGAATTACAAAATTCATCATTCCCTTTCAATGATATCTGTCATTATATTCAAATATTATTATAAAAATATGTTTTTTTCAAAATTTTGTTATTACGCTTTCACTTATTTTAACACCACTTTATTTTTGTCAAAACCAACCGGTTTCGCTCCCGCCAGGGAGCTTCTTTAGGGTAACAAGTATTTAAAAAAAAAAAATTTTTAATAATGCCACACCACAATTTAAGCGCTTCACAGAAAAGTATAAAAATCTATGAGTCAGCTTATGAAAAATGAATTATATCGTATGTATTTTGGGATTTGGGGAAAATCCATGTAGGTCGCCATTCTAGACCGACATTTCGGAGATCGTTGCAGTCTCCATCTTCAGACTGGTTATGATGGTGGTTATTATATTGTATGTTTGCATTTTATTACAAGTAAATGATTTTGACTTAGAAGTTATGTAATCTGCATTAAATGTAATACTATCTCCATTTAATATCCCTAGGCCCATCCCCTGTCCATGCGTGTCTTACGTTAAAAATATATAATAATAATATATGTATATTTGCAACCAAGGGGGACCCAGACCTCATTTTAGCCTGGCTTAAACGTGGTCAACGTCCCCTTTGGTTGCAAATATATTTTATTTTTAATTTTTTAAACATGGGACGGGCCCAAGGGGTGCTCCAGTGAAGCTGACGAAAGGCGCCGCTGCGCCGATAACAGCTTCGGATAAACGGAGAGAGCCCTCTATGGCTTGGCCATATATAAAAAAAAATACATAGAAAAGAGCGTAATAAAGACATACAATTTTATATTTATTAGCGTTTTGAATGCACTCGCAGAATGGAAGCAAGTAACGCATTGAATACCTTGTTACAAAGATCATTCACATTCACATTCCAATAAATCAAAAACAATTCCAAAGAGAAACACATCGATTGAAAAAGTTCGCCAGAACCGATGGAGTGTTTTATTTTTATAGTTGAAGGTAGGCGCACACTCCAGCGGCGCGGCGCGGCAGTGGCAAGGCGTACAATCGTATGCAGATCCCGCGAATGTTTCCGAACTCCAGAAATAATATTATTAGAGTTGGAAGTTTTCACTTTGCGTAAAGTTTTGCTCCGCGGAGCGTGTTCCCGTGAAGATAATTTCAACGCCAGTTTAGGAATTAAAATATTGAGGATTAGTTCTTAGTTTGAACAGTGTGGGAATGGGTATGATCACGTAATGAATAATTATGCTGAGAATTAACGTAGTTGTTTCACTTATAATCAAGTTTAACATATTAATGAAACACGAAATCTTAATCTAATTAAGATTTCAAGTAATCCAAAAAAATACTGTTTGCAGAATCATTTCATGGTTATGACGTATGTTCAATGTTTTATTTGGTTCACTCTAATAAGGGATAAACGTTTGATTTATGCAATTAATTTAGATTGCTGCTATTTGTCAATATGTTTTTGTAAATTTTTTCTTGAAGAAAGAAACTTGGTAATGTTTATCCATGAACCCAAAACCCCCAAACCAAAATCTATTTTGAAGTTTCCGTAATGGCTAAATGGAAAGCCCATAAGGATTAATGACAAGTTCTATTTAAAAGTAAAAAGTTATCTCGTATATTCAATTATTTCAATTTAATCCACCATTAATTCATTCAACAACTGTATTACGTAATCTTAAAAGGATAATCGAAAGTGTCTGAAAAATAAACTGAACGGAGCGGGATTATTTTAACCTTTCATTAAGGATGGAAGAAGTGTTGAGTCCTTGGCGAGAAACTACGTTTTGACTAAAATGCATTATAACATAGGTTTAATTACGATTTAACTCTCATGAGACGCGTATTGATTATATTATACATTCGTGGAGAAAACTTTAAATTTAAAGATATTGTTAATATTAATGACCGTGTTATTTGTTCTTAGTTTAACAGAAAAATAAGCAATCGATGTAGTTCTGTTTGAAGTTAATTGCCGAAAAATGTTAGGTTTGTCACTATTGTGAAAAGTTTTGTTAATTAATTCATGTATAATGTTTATTTCAAATTATTTAAAGACGCGGAAAGTTCAAATGAAAACATAATTGGTATTACTTTCTTTACTGTGCGTGGGTGCTGCAATTGATACTATCGATCACACCTATCTTGTAAAGCGACAACATATTACCTACGGTTACACAATTAACTGGCTAATCTCGTATCTATCGGAATGCTCACAGGCGAATCTGTTTTCAAGGGATGTATCTCCTTTCTCTATCATTAAATTTTGGCGTACTCCAAGGATCTGTACTAAAATCTTATTAATTAATAATATTCACAAATGAAGTAACCAAAATAAGAGGATGCTTCAGTTTGCTGTCATACAACTATACTATGATGACGACCTGTAAATATATTATTTTGATTATCCCACTTTACAAATCGTCACAGATCTTTCACTGTCAACTGAAGTGACGATGTACCAAAATGGATGGTATCAAAAATGTTAATTTAGGAATCCCTTTGGACTGCTCCTATAAAGCGTCTGAACTAATTGATCTCTCACCAATTTTCACATACGACTCAGTTATTACATCCAAATATTCAATAAAACTTATTGGTATCCATCTAAAGACTAATATTTCTTTGAAATCAAAAATAAATTAAGCAATCAGCAATAGTTTATTTCTGTAAAAGTAAAGGTTAAAAACACTGATCAATTCGAGTCACGTCTACATTTATTACTGCAATGGAGTTTATGCTATTGTTCAAAATCTGCAAAAAAATAACCTCTTGTTTGCATTAAATGCGGCATTTAGGTTGATAAATGGTATGTCGAAGAATTATCATATAACGCAACACCTTAAGAAATTCAGTTGGTTTAAATGTCCAGAAGTAAAACAATCTATGCTCTGTCGGACAGTCTAAAAGGCGTTGCATGGAATGGCGCCAGTTTTTATATCGGAGGCAGTCTATCGTCGGACGAGAAACAGAAAATTTCGCCAAAATATACATAAACTTTCGTATAAAGTACTTAATTTGTGCTGTGACATTATTTAGTAAAATAATAATACGCTTGTAATATTTGTATTATTATAATATATTATTTGTTAACATCAACCGGTTTCGCTCCCGCCGGAGCTTCGGTTTAGTTTTTAACAGTTTATTCTCTTACCCTGATAAACACTCCGATGGAAGCGAAACCGGTTGGTGTTTACAAATAAAGTGGTTTATATACAAATATTACAAGTATATTTTTATTTTATTTGAATATACATAATAGTATACGACTTTTAGGAATTTGGAAAACACGATTAATACTTTTATATTTTATTTAAAAAGTTAAATAAAAACCACAGCTAAATGTGCATTACTCACGTACTACGAGTTGGTCGCTTTGGAGACGTGTTACTAAGACATTCAGATAGTACACTCTTGTATTTATGATGGGAGAGAAATTTCATATTGCTTACTGAGCTGCAGACAAAATTCCTCAAAACTTACATTACACTTTGCATGTAACGGTGTTTGCTTGGCTGTAAATATCACGTACACGTATACGTTGTCGGGATCTCTTATTCCCGATCCATTTACGGTCACGTCACGTAAAATATGGGATTGTGTTTATTGACATAAGGAGATGCCACGAGATCTTCGGCCCTGTCATGATACTAAAAATAAGTCGAGAGGACAATATTAAAAATAAGAAATGAAATGAGATATCTCTAGGAGAGATTCCGAAATACACAGATGGCGGTTGACCTATTTTGAGTGCCAATAAAGGAATGGCTTTGAAAGATATCGTTTGTGAAGACTTTAAAAAAATATATAAAATATCTATTGGTAAAATATAATACACAGAAGAATACTTCTATTATACCTTTTCGCAAAAATTTGCCTCAAGAGCGTTGTACAGAAGAGGCAAAATTACAATTCTTCTTGCATCTACCAATCGCATAGACGATTGGAATTCTAGACCCTCGTTAAAAATTTAAAAAGATTTTTTTTACAAATAAACGAAATAAACCAATATGTAACACTAAAACGGTTTTTGACTAAAATTAGCATGGATTTTACGGGTGAATTTATTGACTATGTTATGTAGGTGGCTAGATCACTTATTCGTTTTAGGATCCTCACATTTTCACACAATGCAATTTACACGATAGTAATGTTTTTTCATGTCATATTAGGGTAGCTATTTTACATGTTTAAGTATTTCAAGATTATCGGTATGTTTGTGTACGTCTTCATTTACTAGTACCGCCAGGATTCTTATTTGCGTGTTTTTTTTTAGTTTTTTAAAAATTCTACTGTGAGTTACTTTATTTTCGAAAAAAAAAAATACATTTTGGCATCCCGAAGCTGTTTTCGGGGACACCGGGACACGCTTCCTGAAAACGGGACGTCTGGTCATATTAATGATATCCAATTGTAAATTGAAATTGATAAATTATTATACAATTTTTTTTTTTTAAAGCTTTGAATCATAAACTTCTATTACCTTCTAAAATAAAATATTTGTATGTATTATGTAATAAAATCTATTAAATACGCGTATCTACCTAGAAATACAATCATTGGGAAAGCTTATTACAAAATAAAAATAATAAAATATTACAAAATGAAAAGAAGAAACAGACAAATAAAACATGGTATAGTACTATTTTCTCTGTGCTATAATCGATTTGGTGAGTATACGTGTTTCTGCTCCATTTATCAGTACTGGAAGTACGTATGGGGTATGTTGCTATCAAAGAACTTCTTCAGATTGCCATAATGTTACCCACCCAAGATTGATTCTTATCTGAATCTCAGCAGTTTGGTTATCTCTGGAGATCAAAAATATGGCCGAGATACTTATATTCATTGACAATGTTAATGTGTGCAGCATCGCGAATCACATTCGATGTTATCTGAAATTTTTTGATTTTTCTCAAATAGTTTTTTAAAACGCACGAGTACATAAACAACTCAAATCAGGATGTATAATAAAGCTGTGGAACTCGTTCATTAATGTTATTTTGCAACCGCATAAGCGGAACAAACCCCGGAGGTAGGTGCACGTTTACCTTTTACACCGGTATTTACATAAAACCGAATCACTGTTCCAAAACATTGCACACATCAAAATGTGTATATTTGTATAGGTATTATAAACAACCAGAAATAACACTACAGTTTCAGGTTTTGCATACAGAAAATTCGCATAAAACATAAATATTTTCGTAATATCCGCGTCGGAATTTGGCAGTCCACGTTCCGAAATCCTCCTCCGTGAATCATTGTGCAGTGACGTGCGAAATGTGTTGTTTGGCTTGTCCCCCAGCGGTCATCCGCCGGCCCGGGCGGGGGCGGCCCGCCAGCGGCGTGCGGTGGCCTACTCTTTATGTAATAATATTATGAATTTCGAGCTGTCAGATAAATCGGCGCTCCCAGGTTTCGCGATAACATTTTCCACTCTACTATGCATAACGGGACTGCCATACGGAAAAATATAATTTTGTATCGGTTTTTACATCATACATAACATTTTGGTTTCCAAATCCGTAATATTTTAAGTGAAACAAACAGCTGCTCAGTACAGAGAGGTGGTACAGTTAACAAATGAAGTGAATAAATTTACAAGAGAATATGTATATTTTTTTAGAATAAACAATTTAGAAAGTTTCCTAGGGTCGTCAGAATGATAAACAACGATAATCGTTGTTCGCAAAACCAAAGGACGGAAAAAAAAATGAGGAAAAGAAGGAGGAAAAAAAAATGCAAAGGACGAATGTCGTTTCCAAAAAAACATGATTCATAAATGTTCAGATAAAATGCTTTTGTGGGATAAATAGCGCATCTCGCTTGCACGTTCGTATGAACTAGCAAGAAATAAACAGAGTTATTGGTCGACGGTCCGCACGCTCACTTTTTCATACAACAATAATGAGGTATGTAATTTATTAATTATTATTATTATTTTTTCAAAATGAGTCACCGATTTTGACTAATACCGTAGCATCCAAAGGGTTACGTTAAGCATGCGCTTTAAACGGTTTAATTTTTTTGACTCTTTAGGTTTATATTCGAAAATTACAACGCAAAGTTGTCAATTAAGCCTAAGCTGTTTCTTCTTTAGAAAACTTATAGTATTCATCCCTATGATTAGTTTTACTCACTATTCTAAAGGAAATACGAAATTTAGGGTTATGTTTTATTTATTTTAATTTTTGACCCCCGAAGTCGAATGAAGGGTATGGTGCAGGTTTATGTATAGCAAAACAATTACAAAACATAAATGTAGAATATTTCTTAACTTATCAAGTGAGCAAAATTCATTACTTTTCTCGTAGAGTTATTTTATTAGTTTTAATATGTTACTGATACACAAAAATATTTTTTAATCAATGATATGTGATGCATCCTATGCAGAAGATGAGGACAGATGGGACGCGGTACCTAGAGCCCCACCAGTTGACGGCTGTTGAGGATAGACGGAGCTGGAGGCGCATGCTATGAGATGCCACGAGAGAGAGAGAGAGAGAGAGAGAGAGAGAGAGAGAGAGAGAGAGAGAGAGAGAGAGAGAGAGGGGTGGGGTGGGGGAATTCTGCCAAAATTGGCGAATAGAAAGGGAACGAAGGTGTTTTTATTGATTGTTTATGATATTATTTGAGTTAAATTCATACATAATGGTCTTAACGTAATCAATCATTTGAACACGCACGGATACCACACATGTGCGCGGTGGTTCGGAGGACTTCACGCGGCTGACGGACCGCGTCCGCCCGGCGCGGCGGCTGCAGCCTCACCATTACGCAAATCATGTCAAAACCTTCCATCGGACGTCCATAAATAATGAATGCAAGTAGCGGCCCGTGCTCTGGATCATTTGGACATATGTAACGCGTCTGATGGATGTATTCTATAACTATCATATGCATCACAGTGACAAAACGTATTTCATATTGAATACTTTTTAAATTTAATGTATAACTGAATCAAATTTAACTATTCAACAAACTAACTATCCATCACACCGTTTCTTCGGAGGGGTAGGCAGAGAGGTTGGACTATATTCCACAGGGATATTTCATTGGTATTCCACATTATATCTGTCGGAGAACCGACAGCCGACGGGGAAGACGGGTTCTGGAGTGGAGACCGCTTACAGGATTCCGTAGATTTGGGCGTCCTCCTGCCCGCTGGACCGACGATCTGAAGAGGATTGCTGGACATGGATGGATGGGAGCGGCAATGGATAGGGGACGGTGGCGGGCCTTGGAAGAGGCCTACATTCAGCAGTGGATAATAGACGGCTGATGATGATGAAGATTCCACATTCACACAGCGAGTCATATACGCACCTCAATACTTCCGCCTTCTAACATAGTCGACGTTAAAAATGTGTTGTGGTAGTAATTATTGCTTTTATTCAAGATTAATATTACGCATAATAAAAGGCTCATTCTAGGATGGCTGGACTGGAGATCTACTGCCTTATGTATTTGTTGGCTATAAAAATATACATCTTCATTGATGGGACAAAACCATAAAAATAATTTTACGATTCTGATTTTGTTTACTATTTATTAAAATAATATATAATATATTAAATAGTTCTTAAATAATAACAAAATAAAAAACACTTAAGCCGGATACGGGAGCGTGTACGAGTATATCAAAATTAACGATTGTTAACAAAGGAAATTATTATCTTGAGTGACAACAGATCGCAGGCGATACGTGAAAAAAATCCAATTTGCGTCCAACAATTACGTATGCCGAAGCTTTTGGGGAGCGAATAATTAAAGCCACCCCGTCTAGGGTGCAGCTGGCGACAGGAAAGGAAAATTGTTCACCCTGAATCGTTGGAAAAATATAAAAGTTGTTTAAAATAATTTAATTTATAGTGTTATCTTCAAAAACAATTAAAATTAATAATGAATACATCGTATATGTATATTAGTATTGTTTCATTTGTCTCAATTGTGATATATTTCTTTTCTCTTTGTCATCGTGATACTTTTATGTGGTGTCTAGAATAATTTAATTTATTTTTGTATTACTATATATTAAATAATGAATACGAATGAAAACGTCTGTTTTCTAGAAGTTTTATATTTTATGAATGTGTTATACATGAATACATGTTTCATCAAATGTGACATTTGACATGACATTTGTTAAAAGGCGAAATATGTCATTCTCATAAAATTTTTTTTTTTAGACATTTTCTTAATAAGGAGAGTAAGAGAAATGCAAATAAATAAATATATGTATTTTTGATATGTAACTTAAGAGAAATAATTTTGTATCATTTATATTTAAAAAAATAATAATAAAACTTCTAGAAAACAGACGTATTCATTCGTTAATTTAATTTTTTTTTTAATTATATCTCAATAGAGACGAAGAAACAAACTGGAAACTGACTATGGATGATCAAGGTGTTTACAGGACTTATGACCTGTCATTGGTTGGGTTAAGCGCACGCTTTATGTAATTACAACATTCCCCATTCCACCATTGTTATTATGATCATGTATGATACATTTTTGGAAGTTGTATATATACTCCAAATCCATACTTATTTTCACGTGGCAGTTCCAGTTAGCCATCTATGTAGATTTGATTGTACTAATTAATTTTTTAGATTAATCTATACAATCCATCCACTAACGCCATCTATGAAGAATGATTGTTTAGCATTTAGCAAACTACTTTATTAACACAATGCGAAGAGGCTACCGCCTCCTATCGCTCTGTTAGAAGTCGCCTGGAGTATCCACTCCTATTTTATACGCCAAATAATTGACCAGAATATTTACAAATATTTGTGAAATGTATACTTATATCTGTATACGAATCCTGGATTTTCACCTGTGGGTGGTTAATTTAATTTTTTTTAATTATATCTCAATAGAGACGAAGAAACAAACTGGAAACTGACTATGGATGATCAAGGTGTTTACAGAACTTATGACCTGTCATTGGTTGGGTTAAGCGCACGCTTTATGTAATTACAACATTCCCCATTCCACCATTGTTATGATCATGTATGATACATTTTTTGGAAGTTGTATATATACTCCAAATCCATACTTATTTTCACGTGGCAGTTCCAGTTAGCCATCTATGTAGATTTGATTGTACTAATTAATTTTTAATATTAATCTATACAATCCATCCTCTAACGCCATCTATGAAGAATGATTGTTTAGCATTTAGCAAACTACTTTATTAACACAATGCGAAGAGGCTACCGCCTCCTATCGCCCTGTTAGAAGTCGCCTGGAGTATCCACTCCTATTTTATACGCCAAATAATTGACCAGAATATTTACAAATATTTGTGAAATGTATACTTACATCTGTATACGAATCCTGGATTTTCACCTGTGGGTGGTTAATTTAATTTTTTTAATTGTATCTCAATAGAGACGAAGAAACAAACTGGAAACTGAATATGGATGATCAAGGTGTTTACAGGACTTATGACCTGTCATTGGTTGGGTTAAGCGCACGCTTTATGTAATTACAACATTCCCCATTCACCATTGTTATGATCATGTATGATACATTTTTTTGGAAGTTGTATATATACTCCAAATCCATACTTATTTTCACGTGGCAGTTCCAGTTAGCCATCTATGTAGATTTGATTGTACTAATAAATTTTTTAGATTAATCTATACAATCCATCCACTAACGCCATCTATGAAGAATGATTGTTTAGCATTTAGCAAACTACTTTATTAACACAATGCGAAGAGGCTACCGCCTCCTATCGCTCTGTTAGAAGTGTATATATACAGTGTATATATACAACTTCCAAAAAAATGTATCATACATGATCATAACAATGGTGGAATGGGGAATGTTGTAATTACATAAAGCGTGCGCTTAACCCAACCAATGACAGGTCATAAGTCCTGTAAACACCTTGATCATCCATAGTCAGTTTCCAGTTTGTTTCTTCGTCTCTATTGAGATATAATTAAAAATTTAAATTAACCACCCACAGGTGAAAATCCAGGATTCGTATACAGATATAAGTATACATTTCACAAATATTTGTAAATATTCTGGTCAATTATTTGGCGTATAAAATAGGAGTGGATACTCCAGGCGACTTCTAACAGAGCGATAGGAGGCGGTAGCCTCTTCGCATTGTGTTAATAAAGTAGTTTGCTAAAATGCTAAAACAATCATTCTTCATAGATGGCGTTAGTGGATGGATTGTATAGATTAATCTAAAAAATTAATTAGTACAATCAAATCTACATAGATAGCTAACTGGAACTGCCACGTGAAAATAAGTATGGATTTGGAGTATATATACAACTTCCAAAAAATGTATCATACATGATCATAACAATGGTGGAATGGGGAATGTTGTAATTACATAAAGCGTGCGCTTAACCCAACCAATGACAGGTCATAAGTCCTGTAAACACCTTGATCATCCATAGTCAGTTTCCAGTTTGTTTCTTCGTCTCTATTGAGATATAATTAAAAAAAAAAATTAAATTAACCACCCACAGGTGAAAATCCAGGATTCGTATACAGATATAAGTATACATTTCACAAATATTTGTATTCATTCGTGTTCATTAAATTTGGTTTACGTCAAGCGCCTGCCTATTTATGTCACAATAATTATGTATTCCATTGCTATTTGTCGGGCAATTTGTTTCTTACAGGTCATTTGATAAGGGACCAAAGGTTGGCATTAGATATTATATGAGCTAAAATATCTAAACGTTTGTATACTCGCATAGTAAGTGAGGTAAGATTCGATAAGGTTTGGTACAATATTTACTATAATTCTTTATGAACTATAATCTATCTAATTATTATTTTAATATAAAACACGCGAATTCGCCATATAAAATGGAAAGAAAATCTAAATATCCGCAATGTAAAAATTTAAAGACCGTAACAATTAATTACTCAATTCTTGACGACATGTTCACAAGGAGAATAGAGAAAACGTTAGTCGATAACTGACGCTTCATTTCTCTCAAATAGAGCCACCTCTATTGTGCGAGGTGACACCATTAGACGCTATCTCTATAATTCAACACCTCCCTTTACAGCTGATGGTAAAGACAAAGCCCAAGGGGACCTTTGAATCCGCGATTCGATAATCTCGTTTGCCTCCATTGTCCGCTTCCCGCCAAATCGGGTCCGCCATCTTGATTTGATAGCCTTTCATTTGTTCTCAGATTTATCTAGAATGGAAACTAAAACCGGGACGTACATTTTTCGCATTTTCCCTATCACACGTTCGAGTGATTGATGAATGCTAACGGAATGTATTGTAATCGATAGTTAATTTGCAGATCGCTATCCATCAATTAATGACCGGTCTAACGGAGCGGAGGCTGGCGGGCAGCAGGACTCGGGACGTTATCAAATTTCGCTGCAAAAAGTGATTCAATAGGAGAAGCTTAATTGTAAAGTTACTATTGGCCGCTCAAACCTTCAAGCGACGAGATCCTGGGGGCTTCAGTTAAAAAAATAACAAGACAATTATGCTGTCATCATGGTTGCTTTGAACTTCGAATATAGAAAATATTTTTGATTGTTCAATTGCCTAATATTTAAAATGGTTAAATCAAAATATATCATATAATTAACAATATGTGTAAAACTCTAAAATCTTATCACACTTCATAAAATTAAGGCATTAATACTATGGAATTCCATATTAGAAAAACAGGTTCCTTCAATAATTTATACGAATGAAAACGTCAGTTTTCTAGAAGTTTTATTATATTTTATGGGAATGACATGTTTCGCCCTTCTAAGGCATTATCAAATGTTAGAAGGGCGAAACTTGTTATTCCCATAAAATATAATAAAACATCTTGAAAACTGACGTTTTCATTCGTATTAATTATTTAATATGGAGTTTTACATCATTGTTCAAGAAACAATAAATTGGTTCCTTCAAGTTTTTTTTTCTCTACATGTTCGAAGCCAGAACAATCAAGACCCTGTACGCGTCTAGACCGACTGGAGTAAGACCTCTAGGAAGGCCTAGACAGCGCCTAATGGACAATGTTCTGGCTGACCTGGCTAGGTTGGGCGAATCGGGCTGCTGGGAGCAAAAGGCGCAGGATCGAGGAGCTTGTCGAAAATCATCAAGAAGGCTAAAACTCTTCAAGAGTTGTATGGCCATAAGAAGTAAGTAAGTTCGAAACTTTTATACTTTTATCAACTGGAGAACGTTTTATAATGTTTTTGAAATAGTTTGTTACGTATGGGCATGTTTTTTACATTCTTCTTCTTTTTCTTCTTATAGTGCTGTGTGAGGTCCCTCCGTTGGCGATTACTGAGGCAAATGCTTTTTCAACAAAGTGATTTCATAGGAAGTGTTACTGGAGCGGTTTCCCTCTACCTTCTTTATGTATTTTCTGTGGCGGTTTCATTCCCTAAGCTGGTGGGTATCAGTTTTGTGTGTGGCTTCGAAGACGCATCATACGCTCTCTCTCTGTTCACTAAGACCCTGATGGTAATGTCAGTGATCACATTTACCGGGACTCGCGGTAACACGAGGACCTCTCTAGGACGCCAGTATACTGGAAGTTTTCCATTCTGTAAATACAAAATAAAACCATATGTAGATATATCAATTTGATAATGCTTTAATCAGGTAAAAAATATCAAAATCACAAAAATATACTTACCATATGCTCATTAACAGCACGTATATCAAATATCTGAACTAATTTGAATGAAAATGTTTTCTTATTAAATGAATTTCATGATTTGACATCACCAGTCATTATCACTTGACATGTTTCACGATGTTAATAATAAAATTTATTATATCTCGATGTGCTTTAGTAAGATTTATCTTTGTACCTATAAATTCATCCGATATTCCACATAAAAGGTATGTGAAAATAAGTCATATAAAATTAATATATACATAACAAGGTTCTTTAGATATTTGGTGTGAAGATTTAATTATGTGAATTCATTTGTAATACAAGTTTTATGTGGTTATTTACAAGTAGAACAATTATAGAACACCAGAGATACATGTTTTGAGCATAGAACGGTTACTTATTACATAAATTTGACTTGACTTAAGGCTCTAATATACGATCGCTCTCCAAATACTTTCCTAAACAAATAAGAAACAAAATAAGTCTGCAGCCAGAGACATCTGTGCGGGAAGCTTGCGGTCGGAACGGCCCTATAGACTCTGCGATAGAGCTCCTTTGTTTTAATGATAATATTAAGATAAGAGAGTATATGAAACACGCAGAAAGAATGAGGTTTGATTTTCCTGTCTGTTTTTTTAACTTCGATGGGACGGATCCCCTTTGTAGGCGCGCGTGTCGGAATATTCGACCCTCTATAGAGGACTCTTTTTGTCCTCAATAAATACGAGGTAGAAATGAGATTTCCTCACGGAAGAATAGAATCAGATCCGTTTCATTCGTTTTAGCCGGAAATTGACAGGATAAGCATTTTCTTTGGAGATAAAGACTTTTGTGTGATGGTGTTTGTTTTAATCCGGTCCACGAGTATCTTATTAGTTTTCTTTCTGTCTTCACTGCGGAATTATTCCAGGAGGAAATGAAGTGTAAGCATTAAAACTATGTGGCTTTAGAAAGAAAATATAAACACGTTTCCAATTATTGTCACCGTGTTATTTTCAAACAAAAAATATAAGTTTATTTATCGTAAAAATAGCTAGGTTCTAATATATTACAGTAGCACACTTAAAAACCTATGTTGTATTTCATCATACAAATTTGCAATAAAATATATACGAGTAATGTATTTTAAATTTTAGGTACCACCACTCTTACTTATTTGGTTAAGAACGAAATCAATTACACCTTCAGGGATAAAATAAAAATACTTCTAGTTATGTAAGAAGAGTTAACCATATCTTCTATAAATTCGTTTTACAAGTTGTTTTTACGCGGAAATGGACAATAACTTTTTAGCAACGCAGTTTGAGCACATTTGTAAAGCGCACTTTACTTCGTGATAAGCGTTTCTTGGCATTGGATATTGTCATGGGTCAGAGGATCGTGTAGGTGGTACAGAGATAGCAATTTGTAAGAACCAGAAGTATTCCCATTACATCAGTGGCGAATTTCTAATTCTCGCATCACACTTTCAGTGGGTAGAACTTAGCGGGCAATAAATAATAAATATATCTAAAGCATGCACGCCTCGTCACCGCATATAAATCTCTCAAAATTAATTAACTCAGTAATTCTTCTTACTTAGCGACACGCGTATATTTAATTACCGATTCAATCAATAAATTAATACAAAGCACGCCCCGTAAGATTCGCAAACTCCATCTACCGCGGTTACCGGAACCGCAGCGTAGTTATGCTCCCAGTATACGAGTATGGTGTGGAACGCTCTGAAACTGCCTTGAGGGAAACGTTACTGTCCCAGAAATGTGCGTACAAGGCACAAATTTCATCGAATTTGGTGTCCTTTACGAGCCTATTTTTTAATTCGTATTTTTTTGTGTTTTACGCTAAAATCAATATAATTCGCAAATAATAATCGCAATAATAATAATAATAATCGCAAACAAAAACCTATCCAGAAAGCTAGAATGGCAGTGCACAACGGTGTTCTTCTACTGACCCTTATGTATGGAAGCAAAGCATGGAACTGGCAAAAGAACGATGAAAGTAGAATAAATTCAGTAGAAATGCGATCTCTTAGACGAATGCGTAGATACTCTGTGTATGATAGAGTGTTGAATGAAAATATAAGAAATGAATGCGGTGCAAATAATGGTGTTATGAACAAAATAATGAAAGGATCATTAAGATGGTTTGAATATATGGAAAGAATGAATGAAGAAATAATGGTAAAAAAATATTTATTAACCATGTTAAACCAGGAATAGAAGAAGACCGAGGAAAACGTGGAACGATCAAATAAATCAAATATTGAATGTCGGCCATGTGAGGAGTCAGATATATCGACGCGCGTGCATGACACGATGTATGAATGTTGAGGAGCGAGAGAAATATGTCAGGAAAAAAGAGTGTGGCAGTCCATTCTTTCTGCCTATCCCTTCGTAGAGACGGCATGATGATTGGATTGTTAGTTAGTTAGTTAGTCAATATAATTATTATTTATTATAATTAGTATTTATGACCATTAATATTTTTAGTGTGCCGTTTTGTAATCTCAGTTACTCCAGGGGTGCATTGGGAAAAAAATCATCAAACAGTGCAGTCTTTAGTAGTTTGTCAAATTTAACATCACTATCCTCGTACTTAAACTAATTTGGAGGCTATTCCACGCCAATGGGCGCTACGCTGAAAACACGATGGTAGAAACTTACTTTATTGGCTCTGACTAATCAATTAGATTGAAATCATATTTCATAATAATCTTTAAAATCCAAAAGTTCTCTTAAATAGTACAAATCGCTCACCGCTCAAGATTTCTTTTGCGATTTAGTAATTGTATGAAAAGTGCGAAGTCCATCATCAAAAGATACGAGTATCATATATATTCACATTAAATAAACAATACTTTACTGTAATTTCTTTAAAAAATATCTTGTATGACTTGAATCTTTTCTGAATCTTTTTATTAAAAAAATTATAAGTATAAGGTTCTATACGCCTTCAAAATTTTGTTAGCAATTTCGAATCTACACAAAATTTAAATGTTATCTCGACTTTAAAGAGACTTATTTACATTTAATTCTTTTTTGTTTACAATTTTTTTATTAAAATAAATAATTTGGTCAGAGCAAACTTCAATATTTTTGACCAAAAAATGTACGTCGTACGTAAGTACAGAATCGTACTCATCTAGGTAAGGTTTTGTAACCCCGCTCTCAGATGAACGATATTCTTATGAAATACTAATTTCAGGATGTCTGCAAGAAGTTTAAGCGCCGTTTAAACATCATCAAACAAATCTTTCTTCTCTCCCCGCCTTAAGACTACCCCCCTCCGAGGCCAAGACTAGGAATCTCATATGGCCTGGGCCCCACCGCCAGCGAGAGTGTAGAGCGCCCTCTTCCACGCTTAATTGCAAATGAGTTTTGGTTAGTCTTCGTGTTTCTGAATATTAATGACGCCGGGGTGGCTGGTGCACCCAAACCCTTAGAATAATCGTTTCATAAAACAGATAACATCGCTAAAGGGAGAACTACCCTTAGCTTGCGGCAGTGGAAAGGGATTATAATTATTTAAATATTTGAATGGCATCCATTCTCAGTGTGCGACAGAGTGATATTTAAACATAACCCATATTAATGTTTGTACAGCATCACCGACTTTTGTAAGATTTGTATAAGATCTCAATTAATTTTGAAATAATTACATAACTTGTATGGTGATGTAGGTGGAATTCGTTGGACTTTTCATTATGAAAGCTTTATATTTTTTCGACACTTTCTAAAGGATACAATTTTCAAGTATATTTTGCTAATAAGCTTATTTACCACCATGGATTATTAAAATTAAATTTTCTAACATACTTTTAATTAACATTCATACATCGTGTCATGCACGTACGTCGATTTCTTCGACATTTGCTTATTATTAAATATACGTTTATTTTATTAAGCCTTCTATAAAATGAAATCAGTTTGCTTTTCAAAGCCTATGATATAATTATTTGCTAAAATTGGTAATACATAAAATGTACATATTTAGTTTTCATAAAAATTACACGTATTTTTTATTTGAAACTTCAATCGTTTTATTTAATAGATATACTCGTATATGCATATCGAATCAAGAAAACGGAATCATACAAATAATGTTCCCTTCCACCACGAAAATACCTGAGTGCGAGGCTAGCAAAGTAATGTAAAAGGAAACTTCCGGAAGCGATCTTACCGAGAGCTCATTTGAAGAACTAGTTCTGACCGACGCCGACGCTTTCGACTTCCGGCAGACGCGCCCCGCCGCCCGTCGTTATGCATGCTGTTTGTTTAACGAACGTTACCACGTCGGCGGTTTATTGCATCCAATACCTACTTGCCACGCAGGATGGAATTCAGGAAAGTATAAAAAATGTTATGATGGGATTTGAGTGAATAAGCAATATTTATTAGTTGACATTTAGAATTCACGAAAAGTTATCAAAGATTTCTATTATCATAAAATAAAACGATGCTTTTTTTAATAACTACTTCTACTTTTGGAACTTTTTGTTCCATATGTAGAACCAATTATTAAAAAATCATATTATTTCATTATTATTCAAAATGAACTTCCATTAAGTTATTTCAGTATTATCTTGAAATTATCTTTAAAATATTTATTTTCATCTTGATTTGATTGTGAATATCTTCCAACTTGGTATTATATACGAAAGTAATAATTGAGTACATTTGCGTCACATTTAGATGTGATTAATGAATATTATAATAAATAAAAATCTTCTATACTATTTTATATATTCAGTATTAATCCACTTGTTTTTAAGTTTCATCTAGTTGTCGCAACTCTCTGACTACCAGAATATTGACAGTAAAGAAAGACACAATATGATTGATACAAGATAATCCATTGTTTTGGCAGTATACACTTTACTTCAATATTATTAACTGGTTAATTTGAAGCATTGATAAAATATTCCTATCTATTTATTTAATTTGTATGCGATTTTCACGACAGCTGTTTTGCATCATGATAAAGGCAATATTTGTTGGTGGTTTTGAAGCACAGCGCAGAGACGACGTTGCAGAGAGGAGGAGGAGGAAGAGAAAGGAAAGACCACTGGGAGACGGCGACGGCTCCATTACAAGCACCTTCCTCTGCTCCAGATGCCCCAGAATATGTGGGTCCAGGATCGGGCTCTTCAGTCACATGCAGACCCACAACCGGTGAAGGACAGTCATCCTCGGACACGAGGGATAGCCGATGGTTGGTAGAACAGCTATCTCGGTAATATGATAGACATTAATTAAATTGATTGTGACATTATAACAGTTTTCCAAATTAAACATTAAAAAATATGTTGTAAAAATGCATTGTTTTGAATAAAAATAAAGAAAATTACTATTCCAATTTTCATTTTCAGAATTTGAAAATAAAAAGTTAAATAAAGTATGATTCACAGAGTTCTATCCTGTTTCGGGATTTCAGATACACGCGATATGTGCACTTTGCACTTTAGATATTTACATACCGGCACATTACGAAGATATTCCAGTCCTTGGCACAGAATGCGTATGACATCATTACCAGCCACCGCCATCGCAGGCTGGAGCTCGGAACATACAAATATAATATCTTACGTAACCTCAGAGGTTCTCGATGTGTTTCCACTATTTAACCAAATATGGGTTTAAATAACAATAACACTTTTTGTGTTGGCACACATTTGAATGAAAACTTTTTCATAGTTGGTAAAATAAGAAGTTAAACTAAGGAAATGGAGGTGGTAAAAAGTTAGGATCTTTGCTATTTTAGCACTCATTTGTAAAAAATAATCTAAGAAATTTTCCGTTTTTTCATTTTACCAGCTATTTATACTCCTATTATTCAAAAGAATAGACTCAATGAGTACAAATATTTTATATTTAAGTATTTTAATCAGTTCTAAAATATTTTTTTTTAACATATAGGGCAAAACGTTTTATTCTCAGAAATACTTATAGTTCTTTAAAAAAATTTTCTTTGTATCTCTTGTCTATAATACAATTAATTATTTTCATGTTACTAAAAGGATAATGTAATATAGAGGAAAACATTTTGTATTAATTAAAAAGCTATTAAAAAGCCACCACATTAAATTTTACTTCAATTCCCATGTTGTGTTGTTCCCGTTAACGCCCACCTTTAATCTCAATTAATTAAAATTTACCCCCACCCTTAGATATATTATTATTAAAATTTGCATAAGTAAAATAAAGTGTTGTGAAAATACGAAGTGCAATTCCATTTAATCAAATACATTTATACATTCGTTGAACTGTATGAAAAATTATATATAAAAACGTGGAAGTATCGATACGTTATTAATTTCGTAAATAATCTGTATGAAAATTTTTAAACACCGTGTATAATTAATCGTCACTATTCAAAGATCATCAAAACCGCGCTCCGGGAACTCTGTCTTATACTTAAATGGACTTCGATATGATGCTCACGGCCGCAGGCTCCGGGTACTTCCTTTCGTGGAAACTAAACGCT
Source organism: Lepidostoma basale (assembly GCA_022606425.2). NCBI lineage: Eukaryota > Metazoa > Arthropoda > Insecta > Trichoptera > Lepidostomatidae > Lepidostoma > Lepidostoma basale. Next base: position 404,550 of record JAHDVF020001433.1, on the reverse strand, counting down.
CGTGCATATTTCACGCGCTGTGGGAAGAAGCTTCAAAGGTCCCGCGCCCCTGTTGCATTATTACTTCCCTACCTAACCCTAGGACCCGCCCGATCCCAAGACACTCAAAACTCTTACTGGATACTAGACAGTTTGTAGAAACGGTAAAGCACAATTGCCAAAATCGGGCGCAGATATTTAAACCTTTCCAGTAATTGCACTTGAGTCGCTTGCTAAATATTTATACACTCAATTAGTAAATCACTACTGAAATCTACTACTTTTGACTCTTATAACATTTCGTGGAAATGCATTTGAATAAACACTATATGGTATGTATGTGGTAAAGAATGTATCCGTGAAAAAAAATGCTTGTACATGTTTTATTATAACTAAACCGTTTTGATGATGAATGTGTAAAACCTTCAAAATATATGGAGAAAAATAAACCCATGTAGAAAAAAGGTGAAAAAAGGGGGAAAGAAAGGTAAAAAAAAGTGAAAGAAAGGTGTTTAAAAAGGTAAAAGGTGAAAGAAAAAGGGCAAAATGACGAGCTGTACTATATTTACAAAGCTCTTAGTCTCTCCACACAGGTCAGACTAGATAGACTGAGATGGGCTGGTCACGTGCAGAAGATGCCATCATTGCGAACCCCAAAAAGATTGCTGGAGTGGCACCCACGTGGTAGAAGACCAATTGGATGACCAAGGCTGCGATGGTAGGATGAAATTGGAAGAGATGGGGCGAAATTGTTACGAGTGTCAGATTAGAGGGTCGAAGCGGAGGACAGGAGGAGTTAAAGGCGAAGAATACTGGAGGCTAAGGCTCGATATGGGCTGTAGGGCCATCGAAGAAGAAGAAGGGAAAAAGGTAATCTATTGATTTTATTGAAATGTCTTGATGTAAGTTTTCTTCTCTAGAATTTTGAAAAAAACTTTTTTTTTCGCGTACACATTAAAGGTTAGACATTTAAAAATAATATTCTCTAGGAAATTTTAAAATAATAATAATTTACGTAGTCATTGCTATTTTAGTGACATAGTAAATAAGGCTGTCACGCCAAAGCAATGCCTTCATGGAAGCTATAACTAGTCGTAAAATTAGGACGAGTTTCCGAATATATATATCTAGAAGTAGAAAAAGATACACTCTATGAATCAGGAATCGATGAGTATGACTTTCTGCTGCGGCTGCCTGAAGTTCGCTCAAATCTATAAACGCGTTTTTCTCAAAACATCGACAGCTTTTTCTGTCAATACCAGCGAGCCAAACGAAACCGGTCGCTGTTGAAATAAAGAAAAAAGTGGAATAAGATCTTAAAAAAATCTTTTTGAAAGAAAAAATGTGTTTTGCTAACGGTAAAAATTCGTCATTATGGAATTTCATAGTGTTAACGAGTTAAGTTTATAAAAAAAATATAATCGTATTGAAATCATGTTTATATCTTCTGACAGGAAATCAAGTCTTCTCATAGTTTGAAATTTTAATTCGTACATCAGAGTATAATAATTTGAAGACTGACGCGTGGGCCTTATGAATGCCTGCTACTAAGTTATTTAATGTAAGCACGGCTCAAAGGAATCCCCCGTATGGCCCGACCCACTTCCCGGTTCCGGCGGCCCTAGCGGTCGCCCGTTTGATATAACTTTCCTTTTGCAAATCAGACCATCCGCAGCGATGGTTGCTTATTTCTCACTAGTTTATTAGTCCTGTGGCGCGAGCCGGATGTTTGGAATAATATTACCTAATGAACAATTTATATCATTACTGAAATCACGTGGTAATGAATACATAAACTAATGCTTACTTTACTGAAACACAATATTCAGGTTTATTGTGTACACTTAATAAATGTTTCAATTTTGAAACCCTATAATAATAATATCTTTGATAATTTATAAAGCGCTATATATAATTTATAAAGCGCCTGTCATTCAGATTCTCGTTGATGCAGAGTTCGGATGTATAAGCTGGTGCCGTTCCATTCAACGAATTAAAAACCGTTGAACAAAGCTTGACTTGTATCATTTCTGTACATTTCAGCCAATGGAGTCTTTAAGATGCTGTGTTATAAATGACAACTCTTCGCCACATCCCTTATCAGTCTTGTTGCCACATTGAATGCAGACTGGAGTTTATTAGTTTGGAGTTTATGGATGTTGGAGTAGACTCCATTGCAGCAATATAGTCGTAGCATGACGAAGGAATTGATTAATGATGTAATTTTAATGGATTTTAATTGCCTTAGAAGGACGAAGGAATTGCTGACTGTTTGATTGATTTGTGATTTCAATGAAAAATAAGTCTCTAGATGGTTCACTAGATCTAAATGGCAGAAACACTGTTAATACACGTCGATTGCAGTGCACGTTGGTGATTATTAGTAAGTTAAGCATGGAAATATATTAGACGAATGTGTATAAAATATCTACATAATCAAGTGTCAAATGCAAATATAAGATGTAAATGTAGTGCAAATGAAAGTGTTATGAACAAAAAATGAAAGGCTCATTAAGATTATTAATACGAATAAAAACGTCTGTTTTTTAGGAGTTTTATTATATTTTATGGGAATAACATGTTTCGTTTGTCTAAGCCATTATTAAATTTGATAATGCCTTAGAAAGGTGAAACATGTAATTCACTAAAATATCTAGAAATCTGACGTTTTCGTTCGTATTAATTATTATGAGGAGTTTAACATCATTGTTTAAGAAACAGTAAATAACTCTTTAAGATGGTTTGGACATTTGGAAACAATGAATGAAAAGATAATGTTAAATAAAGTATATGTTAACGACGTAAACGGAACTAGGAAAAGAGATAGACCAAGGAATGTGACTATGGAATTTTCGGTTTCTTTGGTGAATAGTTGCTATAAGAGGCATTTTATCAAAACCAACGCATCAAAATACATAATATGTTTATTTGATTCATATCAACAGTCACATTTGGCATTATTAAATACATTCCTTCCACAAATTCCTCCCTTGAAGCGGGTTGATCCCCAACATCTTCTGCCACGGGTCCTCTTTTTCATTGGCGGAGTGCGGTGTTTATTTGCAAAAAACATAATAAAATGACCAATTTCCAATTTTCATTACATAATAAAAGTTTACACAAAAACAATATTTGTAACCAATACTAATATTTAATTAATATGAATGATAAAGTCTGTTTTCTAGAAGTTAGATTACATACGAGTATTATAGGATTGGAATGTTTTGCCTTGCTAAGGCGTTATTAACCGTCGCGTTGCCATGTGGTCAATTGAGTTTCCACTGCCAATTTAAAGTTGATTTTCTTAAAACCTATGGACCCTAATATTATAAAAAAAATTGTAATCCTCCATTGAAGTGTTCTCAATATTTCGTAATAAAAAAAAAGCAAAAAATTACTTCCTTCATCCCAAAAAAAAAAAAAATTTAAGACTGCCCTCGCCTTCATTCGTGTTAAGGTAGAATTTGTTTTGCTAATATTTACAACTTTATCAAAAGTGACAAATACTTACTCGCTGTTTTGAACGTATTATAAATTATATGTTTGGCCTTTTCTCATACGTAATAATACCGATTGTGGACGGAAACGCAGCACGCAACTTAATAATATCAGAACTATGAAAATATTAACACTTTACCAAAAGGGACAAATATTAATACGTACTCGTTGTCTTGAACGTAATATACATTTTGCCTAGGTGCCTTTATCATACGTAAAATAATAGCGCCGCGGCGCGGCGGGGCGAGACAAGTTCATACTTGCTGCCAGTTGTTCATATGCTGTCTCGTCATTCTATATCAGAAATCGCATGGTTCCAGAAAAAATTAATAATGATATGTTTTTCAAATAATCCATGTACTCGTATGTTATAGATATCGATCTATTCCTAATGAAATTCCCTACAAGATGACATAAATTAAATTTTGATTCATCGAGTCATATGCTTGATATTTATAGATAAAGTTAGCGGTAAACTGAATTGACCACATGGGAGCGAGCGTTTTGTTTTGAATACGGTACGTTAAGGGTTAAATGTGACATTGACATTTGATAATGCCTTAGCATTGAGAAAAATGTTATTTCCATAAAATATAAGATATTACTTCTAGAAAATAGACGTTTTAATTTATATCAATGATTTAATATGGAGTTTAAAATCATTGTTCAAGAAACAATAAATAATACTTATGTTATTATACTTACTTATTATCTTAAGCTCTCTCTACTGGTATGATGCAACAGAGAAGTTTTGTTATATGCTTTTTATGGGAATGAAGTTTTTCGCCGTGCTAAGACATTTTCAAATACCCCAACAAGGCGACACTTGTCATTCCCATTAAATATTCTATAATAATATATGGTAAAACCTCAAGAAATTATACGTTGCTATTTGTATCTCATTATTTGTGTATTGTTCAAGAAACAAAAAATAAACCAAAATTCTTTATAGTTTAACCATCTTAGAAGATTGAAATTTTTGAAAATTATAAAACAAATTTTTTAATAATTAAAAAAAAATCATAAAATTTCATAGTGCATTTAAAACGCACGCGTCGCCATTGTTAAGATCTCTCTCGAGGAATGCAGTCTTGGCCCCCGGCCTATGTCTGTGGAGCTGGAGGCTGGAGACTGGAGAACTATAAGAGGGTCGAACCTCCCTCGGCCGCAGACGTTGAATGTAATTTGATCAGCCGCTCCCAGTCGACGGAAAGTCGCAATGGAAATGAGAAATAAGACACTATCGCGTCTCATCCATTTCTCGCCCCTCTAAGATAAAAGTTGGAAAAATACAAATTACAATAATATTTCCTTTCTATATTAGGTAGTGAGAAAGACACAATATGCGAGGCAATCATTTCACAAGTATTATTGTTATTTGAGTTATTATTTAATTGAAAATAACTAAAACTAACTAACTAACCATCACGCCGTCCCCCGAAGGGGTAGGCAGAAAGAATGGACTGCCACACCTTTCTTTCCTGACATATTTCTCTCGATTCCTCAACATTCATACATCGTGTCATGCACGCGCGTCGATTTCTCTGACTCCTCACATGGCCAACATTCAATATTTGATTTATTTGATCGTGCCACGTTTTCCTTGGTCTTCCTGTATTTCTGGTACCATTTACATCATTAACATATAATTTTTTTACCATTCTTTCTTCATTCATTCTTTCCATATGTCCAAACCATCTTAATGATCCTTTCATTATTTTGTTCATGACACCATCATTCGCACCGCATTCACTTCTTATATTTTCATTCGACACTCTATCATACACAGAATATCCACACATTCGTCTAAGAGATCTCATTTCTACTGCATTTATTCTACTTTCATCCTTCCTTTGCCAGTTCCATGCTTCGCTTCCATATATTAGGGTCGGTAGAAGAACACCATTGTGCACTGCCATAACTATACAAAGCAATTTTTGAAAACAAAGTCATCTTACACTCATGGATTTAAATGTTTATTTATTATTTATTATTTATTTATTGTGGTTATACTGTATTCCCATGAGTTCTGGGACAAAATGACAATTTACATGCATAATAATTACATATAAATATACAAAAATCGTAAACCATTCAGGAAATATCAAAATACAAACTCAGAAACTAAAACATCGTACAAAATTGCGAAACATTTAGAAAATATCAAAACACAGACAGTGAAACTAAAACATTTTACAAATTTACATAATTACAACAGCCTCCAGGAAATATCAAAACACAGACGTAGATACTAAAACATATTTCAAAGTTAAAAAAAACATTTAGGAAATATCCAAATACAGACATAGAAATGAAGTCGATTACAATGATCACAAATTTACAAAATAATATAGGAAATATCAAAACACAAACTTAGGTACTAAAACATCTTACAAAGTTTAAAAAATGACAAAATCATTCAGGAAATATCAAAACACCGACTAGAAACTTGCATATCGTACAAAGTTTACACATCACCTTTTATCATCAATATACGAGTATAGTACAAAAATATAACTTTTGCAAGACAGAAAATACGTTTTTTGCTACTATGGAGCAGCATTTAAGCAGGGAGTCCTAAGCGATCATATAATATCTTGTTTAGCTACCCTCAGTGTCCATCCCATCCGTTGGGATTGGATAGACACCGTGGATTACCAAACCCAATACATAAAGATCCAGATTAGAAACGGATTACCAACCTATTCACTGAGAATATATTGTATGCTGAATTATCGACTTACCAACAGATTTTCATTGAATCTAAACAAATAACCGGAGTAATGGTTTAGGTGTCACTGGCCCAGGTACATGTAACAATTGAACATTACGAGCGTATGAGAAATAATGATTTTTAGGTCATAAATGAGAGAATCATTCAAGAAACAGCTGGAGAAAATATTCTTTAGTTTTTTTTCAGATCATTTGATAGCAGGTTGTATTGAGAGAACGCTACATATATGTATTGCAGTGGTCCTATACCGAATCAAGTGGAGTATACTATTAGTAGTTGTTTGAACCCAAGTATTAAATACAACATATTTAGCTATGGTATGACAAATGATAGGTAGCTTATCTATCGACATTTTATTGTCCCGTGAATTTTACACCAGACCAAAGTCAGTGTGACAGTTACACAACCATCGCCGGAAATCGAACCCGGGACCTTCCCACTTGCCACTCTGCTTCGAAGGTGTTTTCACCGTTTACACTAATGTTGCAGACTGTCATGCTTGAATAAATATATTTTAAATAATAAATAATTCTCTCACTCACCACAATTTTATAATTTTTGTGACTACAGCTAACATCCTACTAATTATGAATGCTGTGACTTCAAACCGATCACAAAAATAATATAAATAATATTGAGTTAAAAAAATTCTATCACACTTTTCAAGATGGGTTTCCTCCATGAGATTTCATTAAAAATGTTACGAACCCGTTTTGGTTGAGACCAATAACATATGAAATAAAAACCTGGAATTGTTATGTTTGTTTGTCATATTTTTGCACTAATATTTTTGTACTATTTACCATTTGAAATATAACACTGCTTCGAAGGTGGTTTTACTATTTATTATTACGATTTTTAAAAAGCTACATTAAATGCATTTTTGTGCCACCCTGTTTTATCCAGAGAATTACCCGCGTGGGGCAGTGCGCTTGGTATGAGTATTTTGAAAGAACAATCTCAAAGGAAATCCAGATTTTTAATCAGTTAAAATAGAGGCTTGCTTTGAAGTTCCGGCCGTTTTTATTGCGGCCGCGGGGTAATTATTGTAATTTTTCATTAGTTGATTGCGGCTCGACAGGACCTCGTCCCTCAGACGGGCGGTAAACGTAATTACACAAATGGAAAAGGTCAATTAAGTTTCACTTCTGACCGTAAAACATTTATTAGCATTCTTTTGCGGAAAATCGACCGATTTGATCTGCCTTTGTATGCAAGGGATTAAATAATGAGATTTATTTTATTCTGTATTTTGTCATCGTTCGGTATTTTGTATTGTATATTGGGAGAAAAGGGATGAAAGTGGGATGGAAGCCGTAGAAATGAGATCACTGAGAACCATGTACTGAAAAACAGTGTATTATAGAATACTTGAGATATGGATCTGAACTGACATGGTCAGCAACACAAACGTTCTCCGTAGAGCCAGAGTTGACAAAGAGTTGCTGACTAACATCAAAGTCCGTAAGGTGTCCTACTTGGGCCATTTCTGAAAGGCGAAAAATAGGCACTGTTACATCTGATCTTAAAGGATGAGATTGAGGGTCGACGAGGTGTTGGGAGAAGGTAGGCTTCCTGGCTGAGGAACATCCTAGAGTGAACAGGGCCGTGGCCCGTGGAGGAGCTGTTCCGAGCTGCCCAGGACAGGGAGGCCTACTCAAGGGTGATAGTCAACTTTGGGGAGACCTGACAGGACACAGAAAGAATAATATAGAGTACTTAACGAAGAAATAAGAAAGGAATTTAAAGCGGGTGAATGCGTTGTAAATAAAATTAAGAAAGGGTCGGTAAAGATTGGAACGAATGGATGAGTTAAGAATGGTGAGAGTAGTGTGAATAGAAAAAAATAAAAAAAAGACCAAAGAAGACGTGGCATGACCAAATTAATCAATTACTGAAAGAGAGTTATGCGAGGGTAGAACAGTGTGGCAGTTCATCTTTTCTGTTTACACCTCCGGGAAATGGCGTTATGGTTAGTTAGTTGAATTTTGAACGTAGGGTATTGTTGTATTTTAACGAAAACCGTAACTGTCAAACGTTCTTTAGATGTCTTTAGATATAATTATATGAATAAATAGTTCCAACATAAACAAGAACCTGTAACAATTGAACATTATATTATAAGTGAGCTTCATAGTACCAAAACTTTTTAAAGTACGTATAATCTAAAGTACATGTACTGTATCATCATCATCGGCTGTCCCTCGTGTCCGAGGAAGACTGTCCTTCACGGTTGTGGGTCCGCATGTGACTGAAGAGCCCGATCCTGGACCCACATATTTTGGGGCATCTGGGGCAGGGGAAGGCGCCTGTAGTGGAGCCGTCACCGTCTCCCAGTGGTCTCTCCACTCTCCTCCTCCTCTTAGCGGCGTCGTCTCTGCGCTGTGCTTCAGAGTCTTGTGTGCCTTTATGTACTGCTGTTCTCCACGTACTGTATACATTACAAATGGTTCATAATTTAACCCCATTGTTTTAATTTTATATAATATTTTAATTCATAGTGCAATATAATGTGTTTTTTCTTTTGATTTAGTAAAAACTCTGTTTTTGTATAGAGCACTTAATTTGTGGTGTTGTATTCATAAAAAATAATTAAAAAAAAATTCTGATTGTTTTTTCACCACATTGTTTGTGTTTTATCAAACCAACTTCGCCAGCATTTAAAAAAAAACTAAGAAAAACTAATTCTTAATTTATTTAGTAACGCTGACGAAGGCGGTAACAAAACTGTGTTTCCAAATTGTTTTTTTTAATGTAAACGTAAGATTTTATGAGTTGAAATAAAGTACCATCTTTAAAAAATATTTTTTATGTAATCAGTAAAATCAAGCATTGTATTGCCGAATCAGTTGGAACTAGACACAATGGAATAAAACTACTTATTGACTGTAAAAATTAATTACTAGAAGTCGATCGGAAATAATTATTTATTGTACAAATTAATTGAAAGAAGCGCCATAAAACTATTTCTTGATTGTAAAAATTGACTAGAAGAACTGGATTTGTACTAGTTCCTGATTGTGACAATTAAATAGAAGAAGTGCAATAAACTATAATAATTTCTGGATTGTAAAAATTGACTAGAAGAACTGGAATTGTACTAGTTCTTGATTGTAACAATTAACTAGAAGAAGTGCAATAAACTAATTTCTTTATTGTAAAAATAAACCGTAAAACCACCCATGTAATACACGCATGACACATAATGGAAATTTAACTCGAGAAAACATTACCACCAGATAGTATTTGTATGATTTATGAAATAAAGATAGAACATTTTGTACGAGTTTCGGAAAACTTTAAACAGAAAAGTAGGGCGATTTGAATTAGGTTAGCTTAAAACGAATGAAATAGCATTAATATGGCGCATATACTCTGTACGGAATATCCAGACCATTTTTAATATCTATCTGTCCTATAGCCTAGCGGAGGCTACGTACAGAGGAGGCCGGTGCTGGGACGGTGCCAAATCTGGTAATTATTTTGAATAAAAAATGCTATTGCGACCATTTACGTCACTGTGCAGCCCTTTGTCTGTGAATTACAGTCCGAATATTATTACCCGCTGGAAGGCGAAATTTCCAACCGGCTATTAACTCCACCAATTTTCAGCAATAATAAATTGTTCGAATTTGTACTGTCACGTAATGATATCTCTCGACAAAGAGGGACCAGATATACGGAGACGACAGCTTTAAAATGAATAGATTTTTTTCATTGGTACTACAATTTTGCATTGCAATTTTGCGATCTTTTACAATTTTTGTATTATAATTTGTTATACTTTGGAAATTAAATAACGTTGTTTAATCCACTATTTTTTAAATAAAAAATATTAAAAAACACGACATGTTTCGGAGGATACCTCCATCTTCAGTGTAAAAATATAACAAAAACTAAACAAAGAAAAACTAATTTTTGTTATATTTTTACACCTGAAGATGGAGGTATTCTCCGAAACATGTCGTGTTTTTAAATATTTTTTTATTGATAAATAGTAGATTAAACAACGTATTTTAATTCCCAAAGTAGATTACTATGGAATTCCACAATGTTAATGCCTTAACTTTCAATAAGTTTATAATAATTATATTACATTAACGTTGGTCATTAATATTTTTCAGAAGAAATTTATTGAAAAAATATTTTAGATAAACTTAAGGCGTGGATTTCTTATTATTCTTTTTATTTTAATAGATCTAATGATCTGTGATACAAAAATCATGTCTCGTCGGATGATGAGATCCAACTGTCCCTCCATCTCTTAGGTGGTCTTCCAAGTGGGCGGTGTCCGGAGAGGATTTCATAAGCGACTGTATATGCGAGTCTGTCACCATCCGTTCGGGCTACATGGTCACTCCAGTATCATTTTCTGGATCTACTCTACTGAACGATATCTTATGTCTGCGTTGCTTGTAAGTTTTTCTTATATCTGCGTTGCAGACACGATCTCGGAGAGTTTTTCCAGTATATTTTCTTAGGACCTTCATCCCCGATGTTCTTAGTAGACCCTTGATTTGCACAGTGTCGGCCCGCGTCTTTACAGCACACGACATGATAGGTCGCACGAATGTCGTATACATTCTGATCTTGCTGTCAATACGCATGTGGTTGTTCTTCTAGACTAGACTTTTCACCCTGACACGGCAGAAAAAACTTGATCGACTTTTGTGCATGCAATGAACTAAGAATTGCCAACACCTATTATAGTCACAAGATGAAACATAAATAGACTTTATTGAACTCAAGGGGCGATAAATCAATGATTGATTTTATGATCATCAACAGAGCAATACACCCTACACAAATATTGGATGTCCGACTTTAAGTTCAGAAAACATTGGGTCGGACCATCAATTGGTGTTATGCAAAATGATTATGAAGTGACCTCAGAAATTATGAAAGCCCACTAGAAACGGTGTTTAGAGTTTTTGGTTAAAAAACAGTGTTTTATTGCTTTACTGTGGATTAACAATAAAAATTTGTTTTTTCTTCGTCTTTTGGGTTTATTTTTCACGACATTTTTCGAATATTTTGAATCGTTATCATCAGAAAAAACGTAAATGTAAACTGATATAATTTATATTTTTAAATATAAATGTGTAAAATCTTTGAAACTCGCAGAGAAAAATAAAATGAATAGTGGAAAACTGACGTTTAATTTAAAAAAGATTTCACTCAAATTTCTTATAATTACGACAGGTCATTGATGTTCCTTAAAGTGCATTAGGTTCTGATCCTTATAAAAACTTTGGTAATAGCAATAACAATTAATGTCATGATTTAGACTTTCCATAACCCAGAGTACAAGATGTATGCGCATGTTTCATTTGCAATCATAATTTCATTACATACTTGTATTATACAGGGCGGCGGTGAAGTAAATACTTAGTTTTAAATCAGTCTGTAGAGTTCCTAGCTTTGTTTGTCTTGTATTCCCATACTTTATTTTTTCGTGTTTTTTTTTTAAACTTGATTTTATGAAATATAAAATATAATTTGGAAACCAAAGAAAGATTATGTTTTTTGATACTACCCTCTTCTTCTTTCTTGTGGACTATTTAAGATTCAAGTAATCATTTTATTCCAGCATTTTTATTTTATTTATCATAGTCCAATTTATATGCAGCCAATCTAAAACCTGAAATTCCTTATATTTTATCTAATCAAATATCATATGGAGAATATTAGGAAATATATAGGAATTAGGGCTATCAAGTGTTGATCAATAAGATAAATAGGCGTAACTAACTAATGTCTGATTGGTTAATCTGTTGTGAAAAAAAAATAATACACATACTTTTTTTTAAATAATGTTATCAATGGATAACTCCTATCCATTGTAAACAATAAAAAATAATTACGCTATATTAATGTCTTTACTTTATCATAATAAAATTTATAAATATTACAATATTTCTACTCATAATCTTTATTTTATTAATCCATATATATGAACATGCTGATTTCCGAGAATCGCGTTCTTGCACACCGACTTTCAAACACTTGTCACCATCAAAACGAAACCAAATAGGGTATACGTACACTTTCGCTTGAACTACGAAAACTTTCATTTCATATAAAGAGATGAAATATTTATTCATGAAAGCATTAATATTATATAAAGTATTGGATTATTGATTTCTTAAATAATTAAAATACGGCGCCCCCCTTGATTGCCTTAACGCACCAATTTGCCACCACTTTGGATCTACTACCGTTCTCATGGAAGGCCCCAGAGCCCACTGGGATGGACCCTGCTTCAAGGACTGAGGTATTGTCAAAACTTTGTACCGTCACATATTTGAACTCCAAACAAACCACCCTCATCTTATTTGTCACTTCACGTGCCCCTAAGTACACCTTAATTATTAATAACATCTAAGAATTTCGTTTCCTTTACCCTCCTCCATTTTCTTTTCTAATAAGAGGATTTTATTTATTAAAACAAGTCATGATACGAAATTGGTCTACGCACTGCACTTTCTTTCGTTCCATAAAATACATTTACTGCTTTCCTCCTGGCCGTCGTCTTAAATAATAAATATAAAGTTCACCGAAGGATTTTCTTGAAAGTAGAATAGTACTGGGTTGACGTCACTGGGGTACTCTGCGGATGAATCAGGGTCCATATATCATCCCAAACCCTTCGGGATACTGCAATAAACGGGAAGTGGACTTATATCTGATCCAGCGAGACACAACGATATAAGGTTAGATAATTCAAATTTTTATAATTCCTTTTCTCAATCCGTGCATGATTTTATTTTCGCATATTTCTTACTTCAATGTTTATTGAAATCAGGTCAAATTTTAAATTAATGTCAGAACAAGTCAAACAAAATAAATTTCAAACAAAAACGATGTACTTTTAACAATAATGAAAATAGAATGAACAAATGTTCAATATATAATATTTGTATTTTTTCATTTATATGTAATATAAATGTAACGCACTCAAAGCACGTTTCACTTGTTTCCTAATTTATACGAATGAGAATGTTTCTTTCCTTCAATTTAAATTATTGATTATTTTAAGTCATTATCAATCGATTTATGACATTATTAAAAATATTCCCTAGTAAAACGAGACGTCGAATCGAAATAATATATACGAATGAAAACGTATGTTTTATAGAAGTTTTATTACATTATCTGGGAGTAATATGTTTCGTCTTATGAAGGCATTACCAAATGTGCCTTGGTTTTCTTTTTTATTAATTGTTTAGTACGGGTTTTACATAATTGCTCAAGAGACAATGAAAAAAATCTAATTGGAATAATTATAAAAATAATAAATTGGACGATTTAAAAAAGCACCGTCCACCCCAAGGTCCCACTATAAGGCCGTAAAGTGAATACGTTTATTTAAAAAAACTTCATGTGGCATTTGAAAATTTTGTCAGAAAACAGAGAATAACATTTAAACATCTTTTAAAATGTACCTACTTAAGCAATTTCCAATTCAGGGTGTGCGTAAGTACTATTTCCTATTCGCCTCGTAAAGGGGATCCCTCGGAGGGAAGGAGGAAGAGAACGGATAATGACTCCGGGCACACGGGGCCCCTATAAAAAGCGGCGCCCCGCCCCAAGGGACCACTTGACCCCCGCCGCCCCGAGGAGACGCGGCCGTACTGGATGATAAGGCCAGACGATGCCGATGATGGCTCAACATGACTCTCTGTTAAGGCAAAAAATATTGGATTTAGAAAAAAATATATGTTTACGGAAGGTATGAAGCAACAATAAAGCTTCTTTCATGAAACATAATAAAATCTTTCATCTTAAAACATATAAAAGATTTCATCTTTTTCTTTTCAGATGTCGTACGATGGGGAAGACTGAGAAGATGCTAGTGGAGAGATCACGTGGAAAGAGCATGTTCTGAAAGAGTGATAAATATAGCCGCAAATAAAATACCAACAGGAAATCGACCTGCAGGAAGATCACCTAAAAGATGGCGAGACAGTTGGACATCTGCATCCCAGGAACAGGCTCCGAGAAATAACAGGACACTAAATAAAGCAGAAGAAGAAGAATTTTTTCTTTTTATAAATAAATAAAGAATTCGTGTGACAATAAAAATTGCGATTTGTAAGGTACCTATCGGGTAACTGAGTTCAAACTGGGTTGGTTTTTTTGTCCATGATAGATATCTTCGACAGCGACAGCATAGATTGTTTTACCTACCGGCCGCCAGATCCAAACTGCTTCTGGTGACACCGGCGGGAAGAGCAATTAGTCTGCTGAATGCGGTCTCTTCGGAGACGACGTCTTTCATATTATTATAGTAAAAGTACGTCCAGTCCGTCGTACGTCGAACCATCTCCCATGCGTTCCTAGTAATATATTCTATATATTATATTTTACCTGTACTCAATAGATGCCTAAAACATTTATATTGTTTGTTATGTCTGTTGAGATAATAAACTGATAAGATTTGTTTTTCTTGATTTGAAAATAACCCGTTGTGTATAAAAATGTGGAGAGCGACGGGAAACTAGCACATTAAAAAACCCAAGTGGCTTCCCAATAACCAGCAAAGATGTTAATAGACTTTGCTGGAAATCATTTTCTAGGATTGAAACATAAAAAAATTCTGACTCTCATGTCGGTATTATAAAATATAAAAAAAAGATTTGTAATTCACACAATACTAAAGGTTACTACATTACTTTGAAAATGTTAATCATCATGAATTCTTCGTAAAAACTCACTCGATCGTCATTGATTTTGCTTATCACAAATTCGCATTTTTTTCAATCACGCGCTTCTTATCACCACGCCATAATGTTTACAGTAATCTTATGATCCATGAGATTACAAAAATTGACGAGCATTAATGGCATTGCAACTTTCGAGGCAACAGATTTTAATTTCTAGTAGAAATAAATCGCATTCAAGATTACCCAAGGTCTAAAAATCACATTTCAAACTCTTTTATAATATTATAATATGTTTTTCATAATTAAATTATATTAAAAGATAAATAATTAATTTTCAAACCCTAATAATTTTACATAGTACACAAATAATCGCCAGCTCTATTTTTAAGAAAATTTTATATATTAACCAATTTATTTCTTTGTGAATTTTGAAAAAAATTTCGACCGTTTTCAGCAGCTCGCTGCCATCTTTTGGTGGTCAGCGAGCTGATGAAACCGGTCGAAGACACAGAGATCAGTGGATTTTAACTAAATATACATTTAAAAGGTTTTTTACAATTTTTTATTTTCATTATTTACAATGAACTTCTACCATGAAATTTCAAATCACAACATTAATGTTTTATTACTTTGGCGCTGAAAACTTCCTGCCTATCAAACATTCCAGAACATCTTCACTCGACTGTCAACTTTGATGAGAACTTATAAAAGTGAATTCCTAGATCTGATTGTGCTGAAGAATGCCGCCTCAACCTTTGGGTGCCCATTGCCGCTGCTATTAATTTAAGACTTAGGCTACCTTCTTTAGATTGAATTAGCAGCTAATTGTATAGCATCTCGGGCGAAGAAATCGCGCAGTCTTTTGTATCGCGAGATTCGGGAATTCAATCTTGACATTCTATTTGCCGATAAAATAATTGAAGCATGGCTTTCTTTGTGCTCTTTGTCGGGAGATGATCCCTCGCCGGCCTCCGCCCCCAGAGGGAGACTTTAAAAATCCACGATTCTCAACTGCGGAAGAGTAAAATCAACTTAAATTCACAATGATTCATCGCAAGCAAAACTACTGTAAGTTTTCAGTTATAGCTTAAATTGTAGTTTTTAACGAGCTCGCATTGCCGCGTTGTTGAATCGTTCACTTTGAATGTGGGCTTTTATGTTCGCAAAAACCAAATTCTTCAATCGCAAAAGGCTCTTGTTGCACAGGGAAAATGTATAGCGGTTGGCCTCTTGTCTCCTAGTGAAATGCTCTTTGAACCCACAGATTTATTGGATTTGAATAGCGCGTCCACACAGTACAAAACATTTTCAATCAACTTTATGGCGGGCTTTTAAAATTGTTGCCGTCTTTATGGAGGACCTGTATCCCCAGAGGTATCCTGTCGATTTTTTTACTAGAGGAACTCAATGCGATTAGAACTGCTCCAAAAACCGTTGTTTTAAACGGATAATTCTTAGTGAATTATATGAAACATGATCACAAATTTGTATATCAAATTAAAAGGGACATATTGATGTGTACATTTAAAAAAAAATTATTCACACAAATATATCGTATCATGTGAAGTTTGCAGTCGATGCTGTGAAGTGATTGAATATCATCAGAAATAAAAATAATTTTACAAAGACATATAAAATAATAATTTATTGTAGTATAATTCTTTCAATTTTCAACATTGAATAAACTCTCGAATATTTCCAGATTATGCCAATATTTTGACTTCCAGCGACATCTATTGGTGTACACAAAATTAAATCATCGGCATGTTACACGTTTACAAACTAAAAAAATGGTGTTTCGTTATTCTTAGTCTTCTCGGAGCTACACCCCGGTGTGGGACTTGGCCTCCTTCACAATAGAGCTCTACTGACTCCTGTCCCTGGCCATCTCTCTCCATTCTCCAGATATTTCCATTTTTTTCCAGTCGTCTTTTTCTCTGATGTTTCGTAAATGTCATAAATATCTTATTACTCGAGAGGTTAATAAAGAGGTTCTTAGAAATACTATGTAATTTAAAAAATAAGTAGTGAGTAGGATCAGAACAATAGCCCCATAGATTTGAGAGTCAAGTGCTTTGATTCTATATATTCCAAGAGGCATACGAGTATTATAAATTAAAAAAAAAATAACGGAATGTCTAAAACCATCGAAATCGGTTATAAAATTGAAATTGCCACCTACATACTAATTTTCTCCATCTTCTTCATTATAAGCTAAAGTTTTATTAAGCAATATAAAAGTTAGCCAAAAGTTGACCACAATATTTCATTCGGGGAAAATTCCAATCTCATCCAAAGAGTATTGATTCGCTTATCTTATTCTTAATTTAAATATTCTCTCAGAGAAAAATTTATATTCCGACTGGATCGTGACAAAACATAAATTTGTCTGTCTGCCTCAGTAAAACCGACCACTGAGTATACAAAAAAATCTGATTTGAATTTCCCATCCCACGGATGATATTCTCAGAAGATAATATTGTTAATTCAAAATATTCGTATTTTTCTTGGAGAGGAAAATAATGAATAAGTAGAGGATTGTCTTTTTTGTTTGAATAATTTTACATTTAATAAAAACAACATATAAAAACCGAAGTAAAAATACCGAAAATATTTTGGTAACCATTAATAATTTCTAAATATAAACTATGCCACCTGATTCTTCTAGCGAAAATAAATTATTATAATTTAAACATTTCAATTAATCTGAATAGAATACCGAACGACGGAATAAGGGTGAAATGTAAGGCAGATGATTGCATCCTAAGTCAAATAAAAATGAACCCCTTAAATAGTTCAGGTATATAGAACGAGTGGAAAAGAATAGTTAAAAAATTGTATACAAGCTTCGTGAATAAAAAAAAGCTGCGGACGAACGAGAAAAATTAATTAATAAAATTCGGAAAAAATCGACGAGCGTGCGTGTTATAATGTATGAATGTGAGGGAAGCTCGCTGTCTGTTTACTCCTTCAGAAAACGACGTGATGGTTAGTTAGTTAACTCGTAAATGTAGTAAGATGGCTGATTACGATTATATGAGAAGGGTAAGAGGCCGAATGGGAATTTTTTTACAATTTGGTTAAATCCTGTATTAGGAGGATGATTCAGATTACAAATCTGTCTATTTATTAACGAAACATATTCGCCCTTTTAAAAACAAGTTCGGAAAAATATATATGCTAATAATTGTTGAGTTTACAGTACGATTCGTAATAACCGTAACCGAAACACTTGATAATTCCGACCGCCTCTCCGTAACAATTACTTTCACGAAGCACCAAGAACAAACAAGTGAAAAGAAGTGCCAGAGCAGATACCCAAGAAAATCCCTTCTGACCACTAAAGTGATACCCAGTATGTATTCTGCCCCATAGCCCGGCGCGCGGCTTAACAAAGTAGCCATTAAAACTGAGGCGTTGTAAAATGGACTAGACAAAATAACTCGAAAAACAAATGATCCCAGCGTCAAAGGGTACAGTGGACTAGGGACTAAGTTTTGGGTTAACCCCTACAATCCCGTTGTTGGACAGTAAACAAATATTGTTCGATGTTTACCTGAAAACCGATGTTTGGGTTGTTCAAAAAGTTGATTTTAAAAATTATATGACATTTTAGACTTAATCTGGATTATAATGTTTTCATTTTTACCTCCAGGTTGCAGGTTTTTAGAGATTACATTTTAGATTTTCACGGTTGGTAGCAATATGTTTTTTGGGACCTTAGGAACATCTCTATTTTCCGGGTGGTTATGACGTCGGCCCAGAAAAGGGAGTTTGACGGATTATCCCCAAGATCCCAAAAATGTATTTTAGATATTATTTGTCATGGTTAAAATTTTATTTAATTGTCCTTAAACTTAAATTTGTTTTTTTTTGCAAAAACCATTAAATTGTTTTTGTAAATTTAATATTTTAAATAAAATCTTGTGATGGAAGTTTACCTAAAATGAAATAATAATATTTTTTCTTTCGTTTGATCTACAAGTTTATGCTGGCGCTGACATCCGCAGACTTTATCACCTGAGAATCGGTAAAATTAATAATTCATTTGTGGTAAAAAAAAAACATGTAATTTTATAAATTCTGTTTTTATGTTTTCTAGAAACATTATTACCTACTTATTAATTTTACCAAACGTCTATCGGGTTTGTTACGGATCTCATCTTAATCAAGATATGTATGCATCAGAAAAATTGGCACTTGGAATTTTGCAAAACATATTAAATTTGTTGAAACACACGACATTACATTAGCTAGTCCATTGTTTTGGCCAAAACATTATAATACTTCTATTTGAAAAACTGTTATTATATAATACATATCACAATATTTTTTTATCAGGTGTTTTGCTAACCTATGTTGGCTTATACCCAATGATTCAACAGAAAATATTTATTTTATATAGGGAACAAAACTCATTAGTGTAATAAATCCTAGTTATGTGAACAAATTACGGACAATATTACAAGCAAATACAATAACAATAGGGGAAAAAACACCGATTAGAAATAAACAATTACACATAACAGGAATTTTAAAAGGTTTACACTTATTAGTGTCATTAGTCAAAGATAAATATTAACTATACAAAGAAAATGATGGTTGGATTGTCCCCAGTTGGAGGATCTGGATTATGCTGATGATCTCTGTTTGCTTTCGGTAAACCGGGTGGATGCGGAGCGGAAGCTTTGTAGACTTCACAAGGAAGCGGCAAAAGTAGGTCTCGAGATTAACATGTCCAGGACAGTAGACATACGAGTGTCCACAAATGACTCCACCCCAATCTTGCTCCACGGTGTCTCCCTTGTGACCACGACCAGCTTTTGCTACCTCGGTAGTATGATAGCAGGCTCAGGAGGTGCGGAGGAGGATGTAGCCAGCAGACTTAACAAGGCAAGGGGAGCTTTCGCTATGCTTCGCCCTGTATGGCGCTCCGGTATCATTTCGAGAAAGCTCAAGCTCCAAATATTCAACAGTAGCGTTAAAAGCGTACTGCTGTACGGATGTGAGACTTGGAAGTCTACCGCAGACGTTATTGGTAAACTCCAGGTGTTTATAAATAGGTGCCTTCGCTCAATATTCAAAATCTATTCCCCCAAACAGTGTCAAATGCCGTTCTCTGGACCATGGCAGGCAAAAAGCCAATTAGAGAACAAGTCGCTAGGCGCAAATGGCAGTGGATTGGTCACACTCTGAGACGGAACCCAGCCTGCATCGCTCAAGGCGCACTAGACTGGTCCCCTATTGGGGGAAAGAGAAAGCGAGGCAGACCTAGAGCCGCCTGGAGAAGAACACTGCAGGACGAGGTTAAGGCAGCAGGCCTCACTTGGGATGATGTTAAGCATCAAGCATGCGATAGAGTCGGGTGGAGAAGATTCCTTGAGGCCCTATGCACCACGGAGGTGTGACAGGACAAAAAGAAGAAGAAGATACAAATAAAATACTGATAATGTAATAAGCAAACATAATAAAAAAAAATGGAAATAAACAATAACCCTGTCGCGACAAACGCATAAAAATAAATTGTGATACGTATAATACTCGTAACAGCGTTTCAAATTTAAACAATTAATGACATTAAATCGCATCGCTAGATTCAATCCAAGGGATTGGTTTGTAACAAATTTGGGCTTTTGCTGTGTTTACGTTGCTTTCCGCATTTCTATACAGCAGGTTATTTCAACCCAATTATTATATACAACATTTTTAGCTATTGTTTCTCATGACTTGTGATATGAAGCTATTATATTGTCACGTGACTTCTACACTTCACCAATGACAATGTGGCAATCACACTGCCATCACCGATACTCGAACCTGGGACCTTCAGTGTGACAGTTATAGCTCTTTTCACTCTCCTACGAAGTTCGTCGAGATTATATAAGTTAATGAACATAAATTTGTATTGTAATACTTAACTTTTCGTAAATATTCAACACTTTATTGCCAACTTGGGCTTCGTACCTCTCTGTTTAGGATCTGTTGGCGGATTAATGAATATATAATTTACTTTAGAATAGTATTTGAATACAAGGAATTTGTGTTGTTATTCAAAAATTAATCTTTAATTCGAAGGTATATTCAAAATGCTTGTTTATCGCGGCTCGAGTGCTCTTTACAACTCGGTCGATGGAATTCCGTCGAACCTGAATGGGTGAAATAAGCCCGCCCGTCCGCCCGTCCACCCCGGGAGGTAATATTTCCCACTTTCCTTAGTTTCGAAGTAGGGATAAGAGGGATTAAGGCGGTAATTTGGCGAATAAGTCACACGTTAAGAAATTATCATAAATCCCAACTACCCGAGTTATGCCCCCGGGTTGTGTATTAAAGCTTGTTTGCTAAATTCCTGAGTATTTCAACTGAACTTTTGAACTTGAATTAAGCCGAGTAATTATTATAAACGACAAATAAATTGTATCATAACCGTTAATTCTACGTTAATTTTAACATGTTTCGCTCGGCAAACTCACGCGAGTCACTGTGAGGCTTGCTCCTCTTGAGAAACTATATTTTCAAATAATAAAAAAACTTCTTTCTATATTCACCATAACTTTCTGTTGAAGATGTTAAATGTTTCTTTTTTTGTTATATATACTTAGTATACAACACGTATATAAAATACTAAGTATAAAAAAATAAACAATAAAATAACTGTTTATTGTTTCTTGAACACCAAAATAAACTTAAATATTTGATGTTTATGAACACGTCTGCATTTATTTAATTTAATGGGAGTGTATGATTTACCGTGCTAGAATATGATCAAATCCCTGTTATGTATTTGCAAGGCGAAAAATGTTACTACAAAGTTTTATAGATGTAAAATATAAACATAATACGTGTGACAACTGCCGAAACCGGTCGAAGCTAAATATCATTATCATTATCATATAATCATTATAATATCATAAACGAATTTCTTTATTAAATTGATTTTTAATTTCACTACTTGACATTTTTATCAATATAAAATTTATTTTCTCCTTTTTATTTAATGTGGGTATGATAATAAGTAGGTAAACTAATTGTTAAACCAATGAATTTAATAATGGTATAGGGTTAAATCGTGGCTGAACTCTAATCTAAATAAGGAGGAAAGCATTTCAGGCAGTAAACTGGATGTGGTTCAATAAACAAAAATATCAAATGAACTTAAAAAGTCCATTGTTTTAAAATTTATAACACTGTTATAATATCACAATTTATTTTTATTCACTGAGAATGTCGCGTACGTAAGTGTTACGTAACGCCTGATGATCGACCTTCGTGGCTGAGTGGTAAGAACTCCGACTTCCATTCTTAAGGTCCCGGGTTCGATTCGCGGCGATGGCAGTGTGATTGTCACACTGTCATTGGTCTGGTGTAGAATTCACGTGACAATAAAATGGCGATAGATTGGCTACCTATCACATGTCACGAGAATCAATATAATAGCAAAAAATAAATTGTATACAGTAATTGGGTTCAAGCGACCTGTTGTGCCAAGAGAAAAACGACCCCCAAGAGAAAAAACAAATGATGCCAATATCGGTTGACGAAACAGCTGTAGCGACATTCTCAGTGAAAATAAATAAATTGTGATATTATAACAGTTTTATAAATTTTAACAGTCAAATGAATTTGTTTCAAATCAAAGATTGCGAATTAGTAAAATTAAGTATTTATGACAATGTTTTCCGACTCCTTTATTTATTTAATGTGTTATTTTAAAATAATATATTTTGTATTGTTAATTACCACGCATATTGAGAACTGATTTTACCATGATCCTTTAATTTTATTTCGAATTAAAGGTGCTCGGTAGGCACGTGTGAAATTTACAGAAATCAAATAAAAAGTTTTTTTGTTATTTCTAACATCATTCGATATACCCCTCTGAGTAGTCACTGTGGTCCATTCCCGGCCCGAACGATGTCCACTAAAGTCCACTTACTTCAGGAACATTTCAAGAGCTGTCCCGAACAAGTTTACCTTTGCCCTTTTAGTGGACAACTTTGTATACACGTTCCCTAAATAACACAATTTAGAAAAAGAGTTCCACGAATTATAAAACACTTCACGCTTTAAGGGGTTTTCCCTCTTTTTAAAATACATTATTTTTACTGCTCCATTGTAATGTTAAAACATTTAATGTGCTGTATACACAATATTGTTAAACACTTAATGTGTTATTTTTCATATTGTGCTTTACGAAAAAGGATCGGGAAAAACGGATGGCGATGTGATCGTAAATCCTTGTTAAACTTAAGAAAATATGTATTCAAATCTTTAATTGCGTAAGAAATTAATTATTTGAAATTTAATTGAATATATTTTATAACAAATAACCAATCAATTTGAATGCAAGACAAAATTTTATATAAATTAATTAATATGTTTCCGATATATTAAATAAGTTATTTAATAGTTAGGTGTTTCTACTATACTTCAATAATAATCACTACTAGTTCTTCTTCTATAATGTTTACAATCCTGCGGATTGGTCTACAGTGAGCTTCACTCGTTTCCTCCACTTAGTCCTATCTCCAGCCAAGTGCAAAGCGAAATATTTCACTTCTATGAAATATAATACAATTCATAGAAAACTTACAATAATTTCTTTTTTTTTGCATTATCTATGATTTGTTTGCATTAAACAATGCATACACTTTGTCTTATTGAATTTATCTTTTTATACCTACATTTATTCGCTCTCACACTGCCGGCGACATGGCACAACCTAGAAGGAGTTAAGCATACATTACCCACCATACAATTATAACCACCTGAAGATGGAGACTAACGACCTTCGAAAAGTTGGTCCAGAAAAACGAGTTACACGGATTTTCCAAGATACAAAAAAAACATATTGCTTCAAACCATGAAAATCTACGCAATTATTTCTTATACCTACTCTTTATTTAGAATCTTAGATAAAGAATATGAAGTCATTATATGACGCTAAAATCTATCTAGTAATGTGTCGGGTGCTTCAAGGCAAATCTAAATTTGGTAGGAATAATAATATAATGTTGAATGATTGCACAAACGACTGCATACAACGATTGAGTCTCGATTGATGAAGATACTTAGCGATGTTCTTGGGTCATTGGCAGTGTGAGGAATATCCTTCTGCGGGATGAAATATCCTTTATCGCTTAATAATTTATGTCCGCAATTACGTTTTAAGCCTATTTGTAAAAAGGTAAAACAACATTGGGGCCTAGTTAAGCTCGCTCATAAATATTCATATCGCCCCCGAACCGGGCCGGCCTTTCAGTTTTACATAATGTCATCCATTTTATATACATTACTCGCCATTTATCTGCGCCCGACTACTTCTCCACTTCTCAGACAGTATGGGAAAACCGCGAACATTTTGCAAGAGCTTTATCAAGACTAATTTCGGGTTTCGAGGGATTAAAAATGCTACAGCCTCTGTCGGAGGCGCATTCTTCTCTGCATTAATGTCCGGTATAAACTTACCCCCGTTAGCGCTCTTAAGATAAGCAATGAAAATTTGAAATTAAGTGGAAACGGATTTAAACTCGCTGAATTTAAGTAAGAACATGAACTTTTTCTTTTGGTATTAGCGTATTTTTAAGTAATTGGTTCAGAAGGTGGGGTCCATTTAAAATTTCAGACAACCTTTCATGAATGTTTAAAAACTAGATATGGTTTGAGGTTCCTATAGGAATTTTTCCATTTCTTCTTTTTTTCTCAGCCTCATCTGTATAATTGTTGTGTCAATTGATTCTGATTTTCAAAATGTCAAATTTAAGCATTGTATCCATATTAGCTTAGTAGTATTGTCAAGGAAGAATTTTCAAATGAGTTGAGCCCTTAGAACTTTGTTTTTAGTTCTCGGCATACATTTATGCTAAGAATGTTTTTCAGAAGCGAGCAAATATTAATATTGTGCGATATTTTTCAATTTCTCCTTCATGGTGTTTCTCTATTAAGTATTATATTTACACTAAGAAATTTTCTTATTTGATCAAAATAAGTATGTAAATATTTTGCATGTAAATATTTACTTCTAAGACAAATGAATAATCAATAAATAAAAAAGTTAATAACATACGGGTTTTATTTAAAAACAATGTTTTTTAAGGATTATTTTTATCTCAATAGAGACGAAGTTGCAAATTGGAAACAGAAAATATTAATTAGCTTAAATCCAATCTTCATGGATGGCGCTAGTGTGTAGATTGAAACTAACATGTGAAGTTTGGTGTTACATATTAACATACATACAACTTTAAAAAAATTGTCAGACATGGTGGTCGTAAGAAAGGTGGAATGGGGAATGTTGTATTACATAACGCGTGCGCTTAACCCAACCAATGACAGGTCATAAGTCCTGTAAACACCTCGATCACCATATTCTGTTTCCAATTTGCATCTTCGTCTCTATTGAGATACAAATAATCCTTGAATTGATAACCCGCAATGGGTAACATCCAGTATTCGTCTACAAGTATTTGTATACATTCAAAATGTTGTAAAAACAATGTTTTTATTAAACAAAACATTTCATTGGATGTATTAAAAAAACATAATTATGCCTTAGATTTTATTAGGTTATTCTCATACAAAATATTATTGTTGAATTGTTAATATTATTGTGAATTAAGTTATGATTAAATATGTATAAATATACTACTTTAAACAAGTTAAATTTAAAAACTATATCTTCATCTTTCGGTCTGAATTGCTTCACATTTTATATTGTTAATTACAATATTACGCTTTACAAACTTCGACTCTGGATTCACCACTTTTAGAAAGCCACAATGAAAAGAATGAAATGTAGTAGAATATTTGATAGGTTCTTGATAATATTATACTTAGGATTAGTTGCAAGTCTGAGTCGGTTAACGTAATTTGGTATCTTGGCACCAGAAAACTTCCGTGATACGAACTTCCTATCTTAATTGCTGTTTAATTACCGAGGAGACGAGTCCATCATTATGGCCGTTTCCGAGCGCCACATAAAAACGATTTATTTTCTTTTGTGTACGGATTTGCGGTTTTATTTGCCATTATTTTAATGTTCTGCATTTATCTCTTGACTGAAGACATTAAAAAATCGTTATTCTTGTATTTCTTTGCTAAAAGTTGATTAAGGTGATTGTTTATTTGTTCGAGGGATATTAGTAAACTGATCACGATTTTTTTACAAATGATAAACCAACATTTTTTACTGGACTTACTGTTAATATTTTAAGACATGGAAAAATGGCTACTGCTAATAAATAAATCAATAATAACTATTTAATAAACCAAAGCGTATTCATTAGATTCAGTTTATATACAGAAAACAAAAAAACAAAACTAAAATTTTAAATACAAATTTACTATAATTTTTTTTAAATAAAAAACCTAAACCTAAATATATCCAACGAGAACGATGAACACAATAATAAAATATTTATTGTTTCTTTAACAATGATGTAAAACGCTTTATTAAATAATTAATACGAACAAAAAGGAATTTTTTCTAGAGGTTTTATAGAATTTATGGTAACAATTTGTTTCGCCTTACTAAGGCATTATCAAATGTACATTTGACGATGTACAATGACGTTTCCTATCGTGTTAATAAAAATTATAATATATAATTGACCAATGTGTTAACATATTCAAATCTGATAAAATAAATAGTTGAGACCATATAGTAGGTAAACGAAATATATAAGGATATATATTTAATATTTTGAAAAAAAAAATTAAATGGGAGATATATTATACAATACTGTCACCATTTTAAGTATATGGCCATTACACCCTTTAAATAAAACAATTAACTAATCACTAGATTACATAAAAAAACAAAGAAACTTTGAAAATTGTGGAGAAATAATGAACGAGCTTTTGTGTTTGTATTGTAATGTTTCGCATTCTCAGCGCCAGGGGACTGTCGCACAAAGGATTCCTCTGACTCTGGCGCTTAGCTTTTTCACCGTCAGATGGCAGTTGTTCCGCTCCATTATGTCTTCCGTCTTCTCGAAAAGTATGTAAATGTTTTTGTCACTTCACTTTCCCTGCAATACCATTTGTAAATTTCAAATGCACATAGAGAACATTCACGTGTAATATAAATATGTTATTACAAATATTTTTTTATTTACACAGAGAATCTGAGCATATATTTTTATTATGTTGTTAGTAAATACATTTTAAAATCAATTTAGAAAATGCGATGAATAAAAAATTTCTATTTTTATTTTGATTTTGAAGGTATAAAAAGTACTGCTTCTACTATTGATACCAACTGCACTGGATATTGTTAATAATGTCGCCACTATCATTGGTAACATGTAACATATTGGATTATATGAAATCCACCATATAAAAACTTTTATACCGTACTTACCATATTTATTTTTGCTTAAACAATTATGTAATTTTCGATTTTGAATCGCAGCGATTTTAGTTTAGTTGTCATTTCTCATCCTATATTTGTCATGAAGAACGGTCGATCCATATTTGTTTAATGATTTGACAATGTCATGAACTTTAAAATATGTCATTATCAATATCTCATCTTATTTTTCTTGCGGATTCTTAATATGACGTTGTGTATGAGTTTGAGATAACCGCCTCGGCACGCCTCCGCTAGACTAGAAAATTGACTATTTAAAAGTATTCCCTTACACGAACACGTTTAGGAAAGGAAGTTATTTAACTGGAAACTATTCTTGAATAACTTGATTGCCCATGAAGCTTCCAGACGCTATCACAAATGAAATTCTTCTTCGCATTGAGGAATCAAATCGAATCGGCTGCATCTTCACGAAGTGCAATTTACTTTATAGGAAATTTTCTCCATCAGCCGATTTTCCATCCTTTGTGACTGGAGGAGTGATTTATAAAAGTTCAAACTTATTTCCAGGGAGGTGCGCTGTATCGACTATTTATTAACAGCAAGTAGGGAAAGAATTCCAACATCATTGGTTAAGTATTTCATTTTAATCTTAAATTCGCTAATAACACTTCAGTGTTTTTTGTTTTGTTTCTAACGTTGATTACATGTACGCTGATTGCATTAGATACGAATCGAATCTTCTTCAGAATGATTTGCGATGTGTTATATTATATCTTGTCTTTATTACATATATAATATGTACGTACATACACATTAAATTATATAATGGAAAGGAGTACAAAAACAATTAAAGTAATCATCGTTTATTCATATACAAAATTTACATATTATGCATTACATTACAAATTCCAAATATTAGTTTACGAACTTTATTGACCGCCCTTGTAAAGATACGGCGAAATTGAAATCGATCGGCGCTGGTGGTAGAAGCAATCAGCGGGTTTTTTAAAATGACGAAAAAGTGTCATTGTGTTATTGTAAGCATCAATTTTCTGTATCTTTGTGATAATAAAATTTTATTTATACGTTGTATCTAATATTCTTTACTATATTAAATAACTCCAAAACTTACGAAAACAATTAAAATTATCTCTTTATCGTTCACCCGATGATGCAGGTGTAAAACCATCGAAAGGTGTCAAGAAAAATAAACTAGAAAGTGAAAAAAAAACCTTGTTTTCATTCATAAAAAAAAATCCGCCAATAAAAATAATAAATATAACCAAGAACAAACTTAATTTATTAAAACATCATAAATTCTTATATAGACGTACATTGCTATGTTATGTATCTACTTTACATTCATTTATTTAGAATATTTATTTTCAACTTAATTTAATTTATTATATTTTGTAAATAAAGTATTAGAATCAAACGAGAAACAGAAATTGACTGTTTGAATGATTTACAAATTTATTAACATAACACCTGATGATGTCGACGCAGACGAAACAGCTGTGGCGAAAATTTCATTCAGATTTAAAAAAAAATTAAAATGTGCGTTATTGTGTTAATTTAAAAAAATATCTGATACCACTTCTCATGTAATTGGATTGAATTAACTTTGTAATGCATCACTTTGTGGAGAAATAAACATGTTATCAATTCACAGTTTTGAATATTCACCTATATAGTAAAAACAAACTAACCATCACGCCGTCTCTCCGAAAGGGTAGGCAGTAAGAATGGACTGTCACACTTTAACCGATGCGGCACTCCATCCTTCACTTTTCGCCCCGCGGGAGACGCGGTGTGATGGGTTGCGAACCTCATCGCCACCAATAGGCATCTCCCACGCACACCTCCATCATCCAACATCCACAAAATCAATCTAAAACAAAACATATAAAATACAATGATATAAAATAAAATAACAAAATAAAAATATTTTAACACATAATGATTAACATAACATAAATTAAAAAAACACAAAAGTCGGGATCGTCCATGCCAACAAGTGCACCTATATAGTATGTCACATAATATATATTTGTCTATTCTAAAAACATTTTTGTTCTAAATTGTTTGCGCTTTCTCATAGCAGTATACTGTGAAAAACAGCATATAAATTATAATGCTTCTTTGATTATGTTAAATTAATGTTGAGTGTAAACTATCACAGATATTTTATTGATTTATAAAAAGAAACATGTGCAGGTATTTTTATATCACTTTCAATATGTTAAATATAAATTCTTGCTTTTAACAACAAATAAAACATTTTTCTTTTCTAAATCTGTAAAAAGATAATCTAGGAAATTATATTTGTTCTTCATGAAAATTGCAAGAAGAAAAATATTTCTCCAAAATGTTTATTACAAAGCGAAATTCTCTCTTAGATAATTACAAAATCAAATCAAATGCTTCATGGACACAAGCGCAATATAAAAGAAGAATGTAATTAGGCCAATCAGAGAAATGTAACTCAATAAAGATATCTGAATTTGCGAAACGCAAAACGAAGCAAGCTTCGCTGTTATGTACTATTTAATAATTATTTTGTAAAACCTTTCATTCAACAGCTTGTATCCACGATTCGTTTGAAATCCAACTTTTGAAAGCATTTTTTTCATAAACTGATGACGTATATACTATACTAGCATTGGCTTTCCATAAACTTGCATTAAAATAAATTTATTATATAAAATACATTTTTTTCATAAACCTTCTGGTAGCATTTATTTGATATTGGATTATTTGTCAAAACATGTTTCTATTTTTAAAACAACCTGTATTGAAAACGTTGTTCAACAACAGCTTAAATAGTAAAAAAACAATATTCAAGTCTTTTGCTTTTTTATATGAGAATGTTTAAATATATAGGTTATACCAAGACAATGTAATATATAAGTATGAGGTATACCCACTTAATTATGTTTTTATTAAGTTATAATTCTAACATACAAACATGATCAAATAACTACTTATTTTATCTATAAATGTGAATGAAAACGTTAGTTTTCTAAATAAACAATACTAACTTGTAATTGGTTTACTTATACCAAAATAAATAGATGTCTAAATATTTCGATTGGTATTTAAGTAAATAATACTCCAAGTAATATTAAATATCGGGCGCATAAGGAGTCTGAGTAATCGACGTGCATGCATGACGCGATGTATAAATATAGTAGAATCTAGAGTAGTGTGGTGGTTCATTCAATCTGCCTACCCACCAGGGAGACGGCATGATGGTTAATTATTCAGTTAGTTAAAGGCATTTGAAAGAATGAACAATATTTCTAGTTGTTTAATAATAAATAGGAATCAATGATTTTTTTAAATTTGGAAAGTGGAACTTGGTTTCGACATAATCTTACCCATTTATTTGAAATAAAAAACCTTCACATTTTTTCTTCATAGTGGTATTTCCGCTTACCCTTAGTAGAAAAAAAAGTTTTTATTAATGTGTTAATATGTTATACAGACAAGGAATTTTAAAACATTGCCACGTCATTGTTTTATTAACAATGGGTAAAAAATAAATGGAATATAATTTGAATTTGTATCACAAACAATGCACACGTTATTAAATTTAGAAAAAATAAATAAGACACAAACATTTAAACAAATTTAGGAAGTGAACTGAGATTTTTGGAAAATTTTGAAAATATCGTCTTCAAAGTCCTGATCAGAGCGAGCTTCCACTACAGGGGATGTGAGGCCAGCGTGTCCCAACAGGGTTCCCAGAGCTTGCAGAAATATCGACAAGAGGGATACGGAGAATACTATGTTAATCGGGTCTAATCCTAAGTTGTAGTAATGGTACGTGGACACCCCGTGGCTTGATCCAGCTCCTGTGGCGTGATGGTGAAAGCTTTTAGGGCTTTCTTCTCCCACAACCCCGCCCTCGCCGCTCAAGCTTCGTTTTTGCGTTTCACTCACAAAATTGTCTCGTCTCATCGCTAAACTGTCTCGGATTTTATTTAAAGCATTATATAAATGTTTCAAAGGTGGTGTTATTATCTTTAAAATAAGATTGTTTATAACATTTTTAGGTACTTTGTTGCTATTTAATTCGACACCCGCATTACTCTCTGCAGTGATAATAACACAAGCGAGAAGTATTATCGACAAAACAGACATTGTAAGCACTAGAACTTTATATTGAATTTCTTCGAACATTTGATCTACACTGCAAGCAAGATAACGCATTCGCACAATTTATATAAGAATTTTGTAAGGGAAACTGACAGTAATATTGCTTTGCATAGGTTTAAGTTCTAAGGAGTACGGTTAACTGTACTTCAGGTTAAAAAAATTATAAGCGTAACTGTTTGCTAAGCACCGCGTAACGTGGGCGTCATTATCAATGACAATACAATGTAACTCACATGACGTGACGGATATTAAATAAAAATACGAGAGAATGTGTAGATCTCGATAGCACTGATAGCAATATAACTTCTAATGAACGAATTTATGTAAAACTTTGTAGAAATAATACTTTATATATTAAAACACTTTCTCCTTCTTTATATAAAAAATTGCTTTCGTCATTATTATTTAATCTCTACTCCGACTATGTCTTTAAACGAGCCCTCATCAACACCGAGAAAGGACTGAAAATTAATGGCGTTGTGATGAACAATATAAGATATGCCGACGACACTGTTTTATTGGCTGAAAGTGTCAGTGATCTTCAGGACTTCCTTAATCTTGTTGAGGAGTCCGGTGAAATATTTAAGCTAACAATAAATGTCAGCAAAACCAAATGGATGACATTCGGACGGCTTGACTACAGTGGGTCAGTATTGCATTTGAACGGCCGTAACGTTGAAAAGGTGTAAACATTTAAATACCTCGGCAGCATACTAACGAAATCTCTTGACCCAAATGTAGAGATAAAATGCAGAATTGAGGCAGCAAGAGCTACGTTTAATAAAATGAAATCACTGGATCATATACTTCGTGGAGAAAAGTACCACCTTCTCCAACTGATATTGGAGGGGAAAATTGAGAGAAGCCGAGGGCCCGGAAGGAGATAAATGTCCTGGCTTCGAAACGTGAGGGAGTGGACTGGCATCCAAAGTGTGGAGGAGCTGTTCCGAGCGGCGTACGACAGGGAAAGGTTCACCGAGGTGATCGCCAACGTTGGGGGGACTCGACAGGGCACTAGAAGAAGAATAAGTTATTAAAACACATCCAAAGTGTATTAAATTACGTATAAATTAGTAAAATTATCAAATGTAGTAACTTCGTATTGTTTGAAATGTCTGTTTTATGTATGTTTTATTATATTTTGTGAGAGTCACGTATTTTTCTTTGGTAGGTAATAGATGTTTCTCCAATTAAATGTAATAAAGCCTATAAAATAGACATTTATCAATACTTACATTTAAATATCAAGTTTGACATCATAAAATAATGACACTAGTATATTTCCCATCATTATTCAAGACAATAACTATTGAATGTAATATAAAATAACTCTCAGTAATTTAACCGTTATTTGGCTGTTAACCTAAAATAATTGGAGAAGCTTGTAAACTCTTCAAATAATATGCTCCCCTTGCCCCGGAAGAGCTGATTTACTTCGATCAGGATATATTGAACCGCCTATTTCCTTACCGCCGCTTGTAATTCCTCTCGCAAACATTTGGCCCGCAATTACTCGGCGCACATTCTCTTATTTAAGCAATAATTCCGAACCTCTCCTGAATAACAATATCCGAGAGCTGTTTACCGATGGGGAAGAGCTACTTCGGCTCGGCTCTGGCTCTGCTCTGGCTTAACACTGTTTCGGCTCTCAACAATGACAATTAATGAATGCCAACGCATTCACTTAAGACAACTTGGAACGAATGGATTGACGCAATAGTCGCCCTTAATGTGCCGTCGGGTGAACTTGTGTTTTTAATTAATTACATGTTTACTTTATAAACATTAAACACAATACCTGCGATAAAATTATTGGCATTAAAAATAGGTTTAAGATTGCGAGTGAATGGAATTGTGGTAGAATTTGAACAAATAAAACACTTTATTTTACTTTTCGCAGACATATTTTGGTTGTGGCACAACTTTTTTGGATGCACAGTTTATTTTTAAAATTTGTACAAATAAATAATTGTATTATTTAAAATTTCATAGTAGAAGTTGTGAACAATGATAATAAAACAATTTAGAATTTTTTTCATTAAATTTATATTTAGTTAAATTCCACCTTTGTCTGGTGATCAAAACATTGCTGCGAGTTGCCGAAACCGGTCGAAGCTATAACGATTAGTAGAATTCAACTTAATCTATATACTCGTATATAATATACAAAAACATGTTTGTCTCTGTGTCTATGATTTTCTCGAATTTATATATTAAAAAAAAATTGTGCACCTAAAAACATTTTTCATCGCAACTGTCTACGAAAGTGAAATAAAGTGTTGTTAAAATAAAAAGCGTAATTATATTAATTCAAATGAATCTACAACACAAAGTGAAGGCGAATGTAGGAATTGCATGTAAACCTTATGAAAATAGTTTTATTGATTCAAATAAATTATATAAAAAGTGAAATAAGGTGTCATTATCTCAGTCGTATCAATATGTCATTTAAGTTATAAATCGGCAGACACATATTATTGGGCAATAAGACTTTGAAGTATGCGCTACAAGTCTTGTTTTCTTCAACCGGGTAGTTAAATGTCATACATTTCTGTCTTAGTGCAATATAATAATTCATGGTAGCCACCTATACGTGATAAAACTTCTAGTGAATATGGAAAGGTTGACCTGTTTGGCTGTTTGTGATGGGCCTTCTCGGCGGGTCTCTTCACATCTCACGCCCTTAGTTATGCCTTGCGTGTCATAACCAGGGTGACGGTCAATTCTTTATCTTCCACGGGTGCGTTATGGTAACCTAAATGTTGTTTTTCCCGCGTACGTGATTGCATAGAATATTTTTATTTCTTATAAAAAAGTTTGTAACGTGTGGCCTAAACATTTATAAAATTTTAAGGGTTTTTCCACTTATACTATTCGATGTCAAATATTGACTTTTGTGTTTCGAATGATGTGTTTCATTCTGGTGTTAAGGGATTCGAAAATATAAAGGAATATTTTTTTTGCGAATTATTTAAAATGTCCTTTGTATTTTTACAACACTTTATTTAACTTTTCGCAGAGATGTTTTGGTTGTGAGACAACCTTATCGCTGCACCTTTTTTAAATGTTAAAATTTGTACAACGATTAAGGTTGTGTCACATGCAAAACATTTCTGTAAAAAAGGGAAATAAAGTGCTGGGAAAATACAAAATGCAATTAATCAAACACGCAAAATTAAATGTGTTTTATATTTAAAATTTTAATTAAGATCAGTATATACAAATATGTTATGATAATCATATGATTTTACTGAAATCCCTTGATGGAAGTTCATTTGGAATGATAATTAAAGATAACGATGTTTTTTTAAACTACGAGTAATTTCACTTTTGTATTTATTTCGACAGGGACCGGTTTCGCCAGGCTCGTTGGCAAACCTAAAATTTTAATTAAGATCAGTAAATATTCTGATAATCTATGATTTTAGTGAAAGTTCTAGATGGAAGCTCTAGAATTTTAAATAATAATTTAATAAAATGAAGTTCCTTTTACCTTCTTCCACTTTTGTCCTTGTTTCGAAAGCGACCGGTTTCGCCAGCCTCCCTGGCAGCCATCCCTGGCAGCCATCCCTGGCAGCCATCCCTGGCAGCCATCCCTGGCAGCCATCCCTGGCAGCCATCCCTGGCAGCCATCCCTGGCAGCCATCCCTGGCAGCCATCCCTGGCAGCCATCCCTGGCAGCCATCCCTGGCAGCCATCCCGGGCGAAACCAGTCGCTGTCAAAATAAAAACAAAATATGAAGTAGTTAAAAACCTCGATTCATTTAATATGTTTGAGTTAGTTTCAAGAAAAAGGAATCAAGTGTTTTGCAATTAATAAAACAAAATGAAATTTTAGTATCCTCTCGAAGGATTATTTCTAGTGTTCCATGAAAAATGTTCAAAAGTTATACTGTAATATTCCATGTATAAAAGAATTACATTTCTTAAAGAGCAATGTCGGCATGTTTGATTTATAATTGTATTTTATTAATATCACGAGAAACCCTACCACTAAAATGGTTCATAAATATGAAAAAGCCATACAAAGGCAGTAAGGGTAGGTAATTATTAAATTGGGTATTTTGGAGAAAATAAATTTCTTGTCGAATCAGCAAAATGTAAATTTAGTGTTCGGAAGTTCAAAAAACAAATATATCCGCCATATCCTATCGTTTAAATTCCAAAAATGTTAAAAATACCACTATCACGGATCCTGGAGCCCAGTGGAGAATTCATAAATTGCTGAGCTTTTTTTAAGAGTTGGCTAAATTAGAATCTGTGGTTTGTGGTTTGCCTCTCAAAAATAAAGATTTTCTTTTGGATACAATTAGTATGCTTATAAATTTTAAAATACGCGTGAAATATTAAGA
This sequence comes from Lepidostoma basale, assembly GCA_022606425.2. NCBI lineage: Eukaryota > Metazoa > Arthropoda > Insecta > Trichoptera > Lepidostomatidae > Lepidostoma > Lepidostoma basale. Next base: position 368,850 of record JAHDVF020001433.1, on the reverse strand, counting down.
AAATGTTATATTTTAGGATCGAAATACTAAAATTGTTATATTGTCTACAAATAAAGATAAATATGCATTTAACATTTATCATATCTTGAACAATAATGAAATACTCGAAATTAAATAATTGATAAGAGTGAAAACGTATGTTTTCTAGAAGTTTTGTTATATTTTATGGGAATGTCTTGTTTTGCTATGTTAAGGCATTTTCAAATGTTGATGATGCCTTAGCAAGGTGAACATCTTTGATATTGCCTTAAATATAGTAAAAATTCTAGACCAGACATTTTTATTCGTATTAAATAATTATGAAATTACACATTTTGTATTTTTACCATTCCTACCGCCAAAAATTTTCAACCAATCCACGAAAGTCTAATAAAATAAATATAAATTAAAGGAGTTAATATATTTTTTAAAAATTAAAGTAGATTAAAATTAGAATTTCGAATTTAAAAAACTTTGAGCATTTTTTTCTTTGTGCGTAGATCATTAGATTTTTTAATAAAATATCAATTGTATAATGTTGACCAACGTTTCAAATTATCTCAAATATAAGGGAAGACCTGGATGCGGGTGGGACAAAAACAGGGACGAGTGGAGAAAAATGAAAGAGGCTTTTATGTGGCAGTGGAAGGAAGAAGATTGAAGAATAAACAAAAGGAACTTCTAATCAGTAATATAGTTTATATCAAACAGCGGGCAACGAGAATAAAACTTTTTGTGCCTGGAAAATAACTTTTAAAGCTAACTGTAAAATAAAGGCGGTAAATAATAAATAATAAAGTTTTATAGGTCCATGTCCACTGGACTCATCGGCCGTTTCGGCGCCGCGGCGGACGGTAGTAAGTCGATCGTTAACCAAAAAAGCTCCCGGCGTCGTTAAACGAAAGTCACGTAACGGCTGGCGGCCCGCCGGCCCTGCGCTGGGCCTCGGGCAATAATAAATGCTGCGCCGGTCCTGGCGGACTGCTGGAATGGCCGTGGATTTTCGCTAAGTAGGTACTTTTTTTGTAACGGTACTCTCAATGTATCGGAGAACAGATAGTGTTAAGAATTTTACTCGTAGCGCGAAAATAATGTTATTTGCTTTATTGGAGATAAAAACGGTATACATCTGTCGTTTGTGTCTACATACACAAACATATACTTTATGTATTGGTTATAAAAATATATTGGTAAAATGCATGATGCGTAAAAATGTAATCACTTTTGTCCGGATATTATAGTTAGAGAAATTTTGAATGGCATACGGGGCTTATTATGAATTGAATATTAATAACAGAGTTGTTGGCAAATAAAATGGAACCTTTCATTACGAGTAATTCGCATAACGAACAAAACAGATTGTGAAAAAAATGCTCCCCTAACGAGCGACATTTCACATAACGAGTGACTTACCTGTGGAGTCAACGAAATTGGGTCTTTGGCCAATACCACGGGACTAAAGTTGACTAAAAATGATATTGATAATCTTGTGGAAGAGCACAGTGAAGAGCTAGCCACCGAAGAGATTATGGAGTGGCATCGTTTTTCACAGCAAGAAGTTATGGAAGAGAGTTTGTTAGTGGAAGAGGAGAAAGTAGCAAAGAAACATTTTTTTACGCAATGCGAGAAATGCTGAAAGCATGGGAAACTGTTGCATTGAGAGAACACTGAGAATCATCACCCAAATAATGAGGTGGCTTTGCGTTCCATAAATGGATTCAATGATAGTGTTGTGTCACATGTTTACCAAATTTTGAAACGTAGGCAAAAAATGATAGTAAACCAGTTTTTTCGATTTTTTTTTGCAAGTTGTAATCGCTTTCCAGGTTGTTACGCTCTTAAACAATTTATAAGTAAATAATTTTATATAAACGTAACAAAAATAAAAAAAACATATATTTATTTCGGCATGGAACGCATCATCGTTTTTACGTTAATTTAAATGTGAAAAATTGTTTCGCTTAACGAGTATTTCACATAACGAATGAGATTCTGGAACCAATTATTCTCGTTATGAAAGGTTCCACTGTCGGCGCATTCGCCTTGTGATACTGCAACACTACCAACGAAATGTGAGTTATTTTGCCTAGAATCAGGAGTTTTATTTGAATCAAATTATTTACAATTTTATAAAGTTTTGAATTTTCCGTAAAAACTAAATTGGTATTAGTTTGATCTTAATAAAAGTTATAAACATCTTTGATTAAGTATCATAATAGATCAAGCAATTAAAGAATTAACATTTTTTGGTACATACATTCTTCTTTGAGTCTCCATTAATCCTCGCATTTAACTCCCTTTGTCCTTCGTTACGACCCTCTTGTTATATTTTAAGAGTTGCTTTATGCAGAAGATTCATTTATATAATATTTAAGATATCAAAACGCACATAGTGTGTGTTACAACGGAACATACACAATGAACACGAAAGTCAATGATTTCACTCCAAAATGAGTATTACGAGTATATGAAAGAAAGCTATCTAAGACTTGTAATGCAATGGTACAACTTTATACAAAAAAGGCGTATAATACTTCATAGTTTTCAAGATATTGTATTGATTTTATTAAAATCTGATGATAAAAAAATATTTTAACATAAATAAAAAAAAATAAACGATGTTTTAGTAGAACAAGTTGTACTTTTTTCTTTATTTCGAATGTGACCGGTTTCTCCAGGCTTGCTGGCATCGTCAAATTTTTTATTAATATAAAATTTAATACTCAAAGGTTTTTTATCAGGCGCCATCCTTGGATAATATTATTATGAAAACCCAAGCAGCAAGAGATTACAAGGAAGGCTGCCCCAAAGAGATGGAGAGATGGCTGGACATCGTCATCCCAGGACAGCCCACCGTCACAAACAGGTCATACGACCTAAACTAAGAGGAAGAAAAAGAAGAAGAAGAATATTATATGCTGAGAGAGTAAAAAAAATAATTTAAAATTGGAAAAACTTTTTTGTAAAACTGACTATAACATCTTTAAAAAATAAACTAAGATCTATCGATAAGTGCTGTAATTAGATAGTTTAATGATAAACAATTTGTACATAACACCCGAGTGAAATGTGAATCTAATAAAATAAGGATTTTGATGAAATGAAGCCACTTCATACACATATGAGAATATAAAACTGAGATATTAGAATGGAATGTAAGGCAGGAGGAAGCGTTCCTTATTCAATGAATAAATGGGTCATAAAAATGGTTTGGGCTCATTTATTTGTTGCTTATGAGTTAGAACAAATGAGATAAGAAATAGAGGAGAAAATGTTTCAATCGGTGTAAGAGGAGGTAATTTTTCGTTAAATAGATCAAAATATTTTTTCATTTATAATGATAAAATGATTTGTGGCTTTCGATCCTCTATCGGCGTTACGGCTGTTGTTTTTTAACCCTATGGTGTTACTGGGTTTTAAAAATTATATTTGATTATCTAGTTATATTTAGCAATATATAGACTACCTACCTACCACATGTCATATGAATCAAGAATAGAAAAGTTGTATACCTAATTTGGTTTAAATAACCCTGTATTGTATACGAAAAATGTGGAAAACAACGGGAAACAAGCACATAAATGGCCCAAGTAGCATCCTAAGAATTATCAAAGATGTTAGACTTGCTGCAAACCAATCCCTAGGATTGAAAAACGAAGAAATGAAGAGAGAATTAAAAACTTTAATTTGCATATTAAATGATATGTTTTTAAGATGAATTGACAATTCTGAAATCGTTGCTGTCTCTATCTTTAGGGTAGTCAAAACAACCCTGAAGATGGAGACTGCAACGATCTCCAAAACGTCCGTCGAGAAAGAAGAGCTCACGGATGTTTCCAAGATACCAAAAAACATTTTGCTGCCAACCGTTAAAATCTACGCAATTATTTTAATGATATGTGTAGAGTAATATTTGTGTAATAAAATTTAATTGATTTGCACACATTAAAAGATCCCGAGTGCAGTGCGAATTTGTTTGCATTTGGCGCCAAAAATCAGCTTTCAACTGGGCGCCATTTTAGTGGAGTCGGAAGCGGAAACTTTAATGAATGGAATGACATAAATTCGGGTGGACAGCAAATCGGCCGACCGTCGCGCAGTGTTTTGTTCCCCGGTGTACCCCGCTCCCCGCCCGCATCCGTCCGCCCAGCGCCTACCGCCGCAGACAATGGGGCATTTTACTAAAATAATGATAAAAGTACATATTAAGTGAGCGAGTTGTTTTTTTAACTCTCAGTTTGGTGGATGAATCACTATTTTTTCAGTTTGTATTTTCAATCAATTGTAGAATTTGTGAGAATGCATTCTCTGTTTTAACACTTTGAGGCCAAGATTACATAACGCACATTGAGGGCTCGGTTGTATTCTGCAATTAAAGATATATTATTTTCACTAATTAATTAAGCTTACAATTTTTCCACAGAAATGATACAATCTTAGTCTTCCTTGCTAGACCTATGTGGTCTGTTCTCCAGAGGGCTGCTTCTACTGTGAGGTGGATTCCAAGAGGAAGAGTCCCGTGAAGCTGATTATGTAGTACAATATAGGGGAGTCTGGTGGTGTTCGTTTTTTGGACAAGACCCTACTAGCCCCTGCTTCGCTGCCTACTCCATCTTATAATATACTCAGCCTTTACATATCTTCCTTATTCTGGTGTTCCTTACGGGATCTCTTAGTATCCTCATCCTCAGTGTTTTTATTTCGAGAGTCCTCAAAAGTTGTTTGGTCCTGACCGTGTCTGTCCTTGCTTCATTGGTCTTACGCATACTTTATAGATCCTTGTCTTACTCTTAACGTCCGTGTCTTTGTTTTTCCATGTTGTGGATTGTTGAGCACCAGAGTTTGCAGCTGTCTTGTTGACTTGGATTTGTATTTTTTCCCGTAGATCAGCTCCTACAACAAGGTTTATGCCTATATATCTGAAGGTTCTGACCCGTTATATGGGTTGTTTCTTTACAGCCAGGTTACATGTTTTTGGTGTTTTTTTACACACATTTCGTCTTTTCAAATTTGTCATGTTATTTCTTTACAGGCGTGATGTAGTCTGTCTAGCATTTTTTGTAGATCATTGTTATTTTTAGCTATGATTATAGTATTATAACAGGCAACATTTATTTTATTCCTCTTCTTCTTCTCCTTTATGTAGATTTTGCTTTTTGTAGAGACAGAATATCAAATTTGGTCTCATGATGAAGACGTGTACCTTTCTCTCCATCTCTTTGGTGGTCGTCTGTGGCCGACGGCCCTCTGAGGACTCGTGGATCACGGCCTTGGGAATTCTCGCTGGGTCCATCATCTCAACGTGGTCCCTCCAGAATCGTCATCTCTGCCTATAAACTCGGTCTAACTTTGTCATTTTTTTTAGAGATTCTGTATTTTAGTATAAGTCTTATTAATGTATAAAAGTAAAATAAAGTAAAATGTTGAATTTTTTCCAAAATGACTTTTTGAAAAACTGTCATAATTTACGTATTGTAAAACTCACTCATTTGGATATGCGTAGTAATTTTTTATCACATCAGAGCCAACGTTGGGAATAAATTGTCATTTTGTTTCAGACAGAAACCCGCCCTGACAGAGCCAGCTGACGTCACAATTGAAATAACAAAATGTCACATACTGCGATAACGTTATAATTATACACAGCCTCCAGCGATAAATTTTACAAATATATTGTGAAGCGGATTTTGAAATGGTTCAAATATTCTTCAAACTATTAACCATTCATTGTATTAAATATTTTACAGATTATATAGTTAAAATTTTGCAATGAATAGAACTCCGCTAGGGATCTATGCTCCACATATATGTATTATATAATATATAATAATCTCTATATACGTATAACAGGAATACGTTAAGAAGGTCAGGACCTTCAAGTATCTAGGCGTAGACCTGGTGAGAGGAGCTGATCTACGGGAAGAAATACAAGCCCAAGTAAACAAGGCAACCGCAATCTCTGGCGCTCTAAAATCCACAATATGTAAAAACAAAGACATGGCCATTAAGAGTAAGATGAGAATCAATAAAGCATGCGTAAGACCAATAATAACATATCGTCGAAGTAAGGGCAAACACAGTAAGGACCAGACCAGTTTTGAGGACTTCCGAAATGAAGACACTGAGGACGATAGCAGGGAAGACAGATCGCGTGAGGAATACCAGAATTAGAGAGATATGTGAGTTTGAGGTTATTATAAGATGGAGTAGATAGCAAAAAAGGGTACGGTCATATTTAAAGAATGGAAACCACCAGACTCCCCTATATTGCATTGCATAATCAGCCTCATGGGACTCGTCTTCGTGGAAGACCTACTAGAAGATGGAAGGACAGCTGGGAATCTACCTCACAGAAGGAGCAACACTCTGGAGAACAGTCCACATAGGTCTACAACAGGGAAGAAAAAGAAGAAGAAAAACAACATTTAAAAAATAATAATTGAATTGAACTATGTTTTTCAATAACGACTACCCCTTTTTGTCATCATCAGTCTCGTATATCCAAAATTCACTTGAAGTGATCAATTAAATTATCTTTGGTGATTTATTTTAACTGTCTCAAATTGAATGTGATATTTTTTGACTTAAATGTAGATTTTAAGTACAATACTTATTTCGTAGAATACGAAATTTTAGAGTTTTCTTTGGGATATAACAATTAAGTTAGTATTTGGAAGCGATTTATTGTATATCCTAATGTTTTCGTATTTCGTAAGAACTCTATCAAGAAGTCATCATTGGCATTTGGATTAATTCCTTGTTCCGAGGAACTCCTCCCAGCTCCGAATATCTTCCTGAGAAATTGGGCGATCAATTATAAACGAGGAAGCAAAAGTGATTCGAGTTAGACCGAGGATCTGATTGAGAGAGACTTCGTTAATTGCTTTTAATCTGACGGTCGAAAAACAAGATAAAGTAAACACAATTCTAATTTACCGAACAAAGTGGGTGGGAGGGACTGCGTCTAATTTACGTCTTATGTAAATAGAGCCTTACAGCCAGCGAGGACCTCGCCCTCTATCGGAATCCCATTTCGGGGCGCGCAAGTTTTAATTGACTTTCGATTCGTCTTTTCCATTGTACAAGTCCAATAGAGTATAAACAAATAGTCGTATCGACTAACGACGTTCGGCAGGGCTAATCAAGGTTTTTATAATCGCTAAACTAATTGGCAATTATAGAAACGTCACCCTGGCGCACTCGCACTGGGAAATCTAATCTAGACCGCCGAGTAATAGAGAAGGTGGTAACATTTATACTGTTTCTTATTATTTGGAACAATTAATCGATTTTATTCATGGGGACTGAACTTTGTTATACGAGTATGAATTCATCTTTTCATAAAATTTCTGTATATAAATTAAAACGTCTGTTTTATAGAAGCCTTTCTATGGCCTTATCTCACGTTTATCTAAGGCATTATCAAATGTATTTAGACAAACAAAACATGTCATTCACATAAAATAAAATGAAACTAGTATATAACATGTGTTTTCATTCGTATTAATTATAAAATGTAATGTAGAGTTTTATACCATTGCTTAAGAAACAATAAATATAAATTTTTGTTTAGATAAAGAACTTTTATTTCGTAAAACATTTGATAATGCCTTAGAAGGGCGATGCCATAAAATATAATAAAACTTCTAGAAAACTGAAGTTTTCATTCTTATTAATTATTTAATATGGAGCTTTACACCATTGTTCAAGAAACAATACATATTTCGGTATTGCTTTTTGACATAAGGAATACATAAGATGATATTTTTAACTAAATTATTGAACGAATTGATGTTTTAATTTTACGTAAGGGGACAGGTATTAAACATAGTTTTTTTATTAAACTAGATGTGAAAACATTATATTGTTACGAATATTGTAACTTAAGGATTTTTTCTCAAAATAGTCACGCTTCTAGTAGAAAGATATTATTACGTAATAAATTAATTTTACATCATTTTAATTAATGACTGCCCGATACTCTAATATTGGAAACTTTTTATAAGTCGCCTTTCGTGGTACGGTACATAACTGGGGACTGGGAGTATGTTTCCCGGTACAAACTATTTCTCTCATCAATGTAGCGGCGCAAGTTAGAGCGGGAAGTATCTCTAACGACTTGATAATAACGGCCCAGTCATGAAAAACTTGCTCCATATGTTTCCAGCGAGCTCTGCAACCCCCTCCCCCGCCCTCTAGTGCACGCTCTATAAAATTTTACACCGATGCAATGTGGCGCTCAAACTTTTAAATTAAGAGATTTATTTCCATACTATAGTTCAAAGGAGAACCAAAATGATACTTGAAATCGAAATTATGAATGCATATATTATTGTATACAGTATAAAAATTAAATTACGTATATGGGATTTGATCCTTTTATTTTTAGTTTGACAATAAATAGGTAAATATAACTGAATCATGTATTCGAAAAATACCACCTCCTTCGGCTGATAATCATGGAAAAAATAAAGGGAAATCGGAGAGTTGGTAGAAGGTCGTTGTCCTGGCTGCAAAAAAATACCGAATGGACAGGAATTGGCAGAGTTGACAACCTGCTTCAAGTGGCGCAGGACAGAGATGACTTCGCTGCAGTGATCACCTACATTAGGGGGACTTGACACGGCAGCAGAAGAAGAAGCAGAATTCGATAATGAGATTTCGATCCGTTTATTATTTGCACAAAATAAATAAAACTTTTCTATAACAGTTACCTTAATTATCGTATTCTGGCTCTTTTAAATTGCGTTATTAACAACGATGCTAATTTTTCCTCTACATTTAATAGCCTAAGATTGGCGAAATCTATCATTCCCGTTAACTGTATTAAAACTTCAATAAAACACAAGTTTTCATTCGTATTGATAATTTAAACGTAATTGAGAATAAATAAATATTGCCATTATTTTTTAATAAATCGAAATAGAAAGGGGTTTTCAAAAATAATTGTTTACGAAATTCAATGATTCTCCAATCATATGTGCTTTAGAAAGATATTCTTAAATTTACGATATTTTCGATTATGGCAGATTTTTATGAGACGTCATTCGTCCAATTTTACTTTAAAATAATTAACTTAATTTAATCATTAGTATTACAATATAAAAATTCCGTAAATTTATTGTTAGTATTACAATTCACGATTTCCGTCTATTATATACTCGTATAATTATGTTGGTTCTATATTTTATTAAAAATGTAATGTTAATACTTTTATCACATTCAACAACAAAAAAAAAAAAAAACTTTAAAAAAAATTAGTCACTGTTTGTATTTTAACTATAGCCACCATACTAATAGATTCAGATTTAATTTAATTTTATATAATTCTATGTTCTTTACGGATTGTTAAATGTCCACGTGGTTGTAGAATCTATAAATGGACAAGTACCATATATGAAATAACCAAAAGGCATAAACACTGGTGCCAAGAAGAACTATATGTCAGCCCGCCGTTTGCTATATGCAGACGATGCCGTTTTAATCGCGTTAACAGTATGGATGATCTGTAAGTCTAGGACATACGTGTATGTAAGAATATACGAAGTATGCAATAAGAGTGATCTTGTAATGAATTTATCTCTGTCTATGGTATTTGAAAAGTAGCTACTTAGAATCATCGATGGAAACCCGAAAAGTAAATAATAAAGGATTATATTGTAGATGCATGCGTTCTAAATAAAATTAAGAAAATATCACTTTTGTGGTTTGGACATTTAGAAAGAATATATGAGAGAAGTATTGTTAAAATATATTTACAAGTAGTGTGAATGGAAACAATACGTCGAGGAAGGCCGTGGGAAAACGTGGCACGACCAAATTAATAATTATGAAAAGGCGGCTATGTTCGAAGTGAAAAAAAATCGACGAGTGTACGTGCCATGCTGTATGAATGTAGAGGAATCACGGGAGTTATATCAGGATAAAGCATTGTTGTGGTCCATCCATTCTGCCTACCCCTCTCCGAGAAACGGTGTGATTTTTAGTTAGTTAAAAACATGTTTATTTATAATTCTGCTTATTTTTAAATGCATATCCATGGCTTGTTTCCAATTATTAAGACTGTGAAATCATTTTGTTATATTTCTAATTTTTTAAGTTATTTCAGGGAAATGATTCATATACGAGTATATCTGTTTTCTCGATGTTTTAAAATATTTTATGATAGTAATATGTAGGTATCACCATGATAAAGCATTTTCAAATTTAGTGAGAATCGAAATATGGCATATTCATGTGGCCTTAATACATTCTTAATAATAATTAAATCTGGAATACTAAATGACGTATTACATATATCAGAAAGCTGCTTAAAGTTGATAAAGTGTTGAAAATATAAATTGCAGATTTTTTTCACATTACAGATTTAGACTTGAAGAATAAAACGATTAAAAATAGCAATATGATATTTTAATAATCAATAATTAACTAGGGAAATATATAATAATTCGTAAATAATTGTAAAAATATGTTTATCTAAGAAAAACAGATTTTGTCATTCCTATTAAAATATTTAATATGAAGTGTATAATCATTAAATTAATACGAATGAAAACGTCTATTTCAAGAGGTTTGTTTTCTTTGTTGTTTTTATCTGTTTTAATTCGTAAATAATTGTAAAAATATGTTTATCTAAGAAATACAGATGTTTTCATTCCTATTAAAATATTAAATATGGAGTGTTAAATAATTTAATTAATACGAATAAAAACGTCTGTTTTCAGAGGTTTTATTTTAATTTGGAAATGACATAATCTATAAAACAATATAATATAATAACTAACTAACTAACTAACCATCACGCCATCTCCCCAAAGGGGTAGGCACACTGTTCTTTCCTGACATATTTCTCTCGCTTTCTCAACATTCATACATTGTGTCATACACGCGCGTCGATTACTTTGACTCCTCACGTGGCCGACATTCAATATTTGATTTATTCGATCATGCCACGTTTTCCTCGTTTTTCCTCTATTTCTAGTTCCATTTACGTCGTAAACATATTTTTTTAAATTCATTCTTCATTCTTTCCATGTGTCCAAACTATCTTAATGATCCTTTCATTATTTTGTTCATAACACCATCATTTGGACCCCATTCACTTCTCATATCTTCGTTCGACACTCTATCATACACATAGTATCCACACATAAAGCCTTAGACGGGTAAAATATGTCATTCAAATAAATTACACACAATTCTAGAAAACAGGCGTTTTCATGAGAATTAATAAATAAATTATTTAATGAATGTTTTGGAGATCACAATAGTATTTTATTTTATTCTAATGCAAATGGTTTATTCTCTGGCATTGAAGTGAAAACATTGGGCGAGAGTAAAGGTTTAGTGGCTCACGCGACGCCTTGAGGAGGGCTGGCGGGAGCGGGTAATGCGAGCATGACGTCTCGGATCCTCCAGTAATTTGCCGGATAATGACAGTGCACGCTATGTCAGTCAGTAACGGGCTTAGCGCGGGGCTTGCGCGGGCTTCATGCCTCATGCGGCAGCGCCTCGCACGGCGGCGGCGGGCCCAAACTTTACGCCCAATTACAATGCCGCGGAATTTTTTGCAGGTTCATTTACATTCATTATTAGATTAGTGCTCATAATGCCAACATGGTCAAAATAAATCTTTTCTAGTAAAATTCACTTAATAATAAAACTAGCGATAGACTGGCTACGTATCACATTAATCACGAGAATCAATAGCTATAAACAGCCTTTTATTTTATTTTTTGTTAAATTATTGTATATTCTTTATAAAATATTATTGACGGCCATTGTGGCAGATTGAAAATAGCTATGCCTACGACACAGAAGGTTCCGGATTCGGATCTCGGCGATGACAGTTTGAACAAATATATGTTTATCTAACGCTGTAATTGGTCTGATTAAATTCACGTGAAAATAAAAATGGCGATAGACTAGCTACCTTTCGCTGTTTGAAATTTTGTATTCAGTTATTGAGTTCTAGTATCCTGTCACATACAAAAATGCGGAAAGCAATTGGAAACTATCACATTAAAAATACCCAAGTGGCAAGAACCAGCAAAGATGTAAAAAGACTTTGCTGTAAACGAATCCCTATTTTTGAAACTTAAAATGCAAGTAATTTGATATAAAAAACAAATATTTATCTTTCTGTTTAAGTAAAAACATTACTACTTTAACGACGATAACTTGGTTAATTGTAAAAAGAGAAAATTGCCAATTCTGTTTTGATGTTTTAATGTTTCAAGTTGAAAATATCAAAAAAATTAAAAAAGCTACATTTCTCGAAAGTTTAATATATTTTGTGGGAGACATCTCTCACGGCTCGCAAGGGCAAATGATCCCGTATATTTTTTTACAAACACTACAAAATTCATGGAATGTCATAACACGGAGTTATTTAAAAAACAATAAAAATACAAAAACAATCTGCGATCCGTTGCGGGAACGACACTCCGAGAAATTCTGAAATAAGAAAGATCTGCAATGTAGAAGATGTCGTGCGATGGGGAAAACTGAGAAGACGCTACTGGAGAGATCATTTGGAAAGAGCATATTCTGAAAGAGTGATCAATATAGCCGCAAATAAAGTACCAACAGGAAATCGACCTGCAGGAAGACCACTTAAAAGATGGCGAGACAGTTGGACATCAGCATCCCAGGAACAGGCTCCGAGAAATAATAGGACACAGTCCTAAATAAAGCAGAAGAAGAAGAAGAAGAATCTGCGCCCCTTTGTATATTATACATAGAAAAAAAATGTTGTTAATATTTCTTATTCATGTAATTTGCTTGTGGTAATTGTTTGTCGCACAATAAAGTAACGGGAAACTACCACATTAAAGACCCAAATGGCATCCAAAGAACCAGCAAAAAATTATAACTTTGCTGGAAACCAATCCCTTAGATTCAAACTAGCGATTTGTTTATCGATCCTCATTTAAAAAGACTTATCGCTATTAAATTTCGATTATGCGTAATTTTTATTTCTTTCCACTGTTTTTCCCCACCGTTATTTTATTTGCTTATAAAATTGTCAGTAGTTCCTGAGCATGCGTAATTTTAACAATGATTAATTACACTTATGAGCTTTGCGCCATACACAAGGTAAGTCTTACTATTTGTATCTTTAGTGTTTAGTTGTTGTTATCTGATGATCCAACATAGGTTGGTTAAACAGCTTTCGTGACGATTTCATAGAAATTAAATAAATAAATTGGGATATTATAACAGTTATCCAAATTAAATAGTTAAATATACTGAAAAATAATAGATTATCTAATAAATATGAAATATCAACTTATTGACAGTCCTCATTAAATATTTTAAGTCCATACAACATAATATTTCTTTGGATATAGTGAAATCCAATAAAACATATATTTCTCTGGAATTAATGTGAAATAATCGCGGGTTATATTAGATCTATTATTTAAACAAGGTTCATAATGCCTTGACCGGGCCTGTTAAAGAACACACCACCACAAAGTCAAACGTGGTTCAAACGAAGGTGAATTACAAAACCATTCTCGTTGGTATGCTTACATATTTGTGAATTTAGTTGAAGGATTGTCTAGGCTTTGTGTTCCCACAAGGCTTCAGTAATAATTAAGGGTATTCGGGGAGGGTTGCCTCCTGTAGAGCCGGTCCACTAGGAAGTGTTTGCAGGGGAATTTCTTACGCTAGTTTGAGGCCACATCCTTCAGAAATCCCGAGGGTCCTGATTTCTTGCTTAAGATTTTCCGCTTGCCCGAGATTTACGGTTAAACAACTAAACTGTTTACCTTGCATAACAATATTTGTACCTCTTCTAACATTACCCTAACTTGCCTTGGTTAATGAAGCCCTCCAGGAAGTAATTCAGAACGTATTTTACAGATACTTTTTGTAATTAATTTGTTCAACAAACAGACACAACCCTTTGTGTTACTAAGCTATTAAGAAATATACTAATTCCGAGGGAAGTCGTTCATATAACGAATAATAAATATAGACTAGCTGAAATCAGGGTCTTGGTCTGGATTCATACATAAAGCCATTACAGACATAAATGCCGCGGTGTGGAGGCCTCTATCCTCAAAGGGTTGTGACTTTTCGACAAGTCATCCAAATAATAAAATATAATTTCCATGTTTTCCATCTCAACAATTTGTAATTTTTAGTTTAACCTCGATTTCGTTTTATCCCTGTAATTTTAACTCTTATCAATCTCCGCTAATAATAATAATAATAATAATAATTAGGCTAATTTGTATAGCGCCGTTTTCGTGAATAGCTCACCCCAAGGGCGCTTAATATTCTTACTATACTTCTAGACTTGACTTAACTTCTTGACACGCAGAATAAGAAGACTCTTCTTATTATTTTTATTTGTGGTAGTATGTAATTGTCCTTATTTTATTGATCCTATTTTTTTTGTATATACTCGTATATTTTCCAATCGCCGTAATATTATAAATACGAGTATGTTATAAAATTTAAAATAATTCAAGAATTGCCAAATCACGATATTTACATTTAGTGATCACTCGATAAACACTCGCACTATTTATGAAGTATGTAATATTACAAATAAAAATGTTTAATTTTCTCCAAAAATTTTTCCCTAATAATCATAACTCACCGTTCTAACATTCTATTTGTCCTCGTGCACACTTTCTCCTTCCCCTCTTTTCCCCCTCCATTTTATATTTCTTTCTTTATATGTTGTTCTCTGATTTTATGTTTAGCCTACTCTTTCTCCCTGACGAAGCTCTGGCGGGAGCGAAACCGGTTGGTGTTATCAAATATAGTGGTTTAGATACAAATACTAAAATTGTGTCACTATTTTATTTAAAAATGTTCCCTGAGTTCAAGCATTATGTCTAGGCCATATTCTTAAAAAAAAGTAAATAGTAAAGATACTTATTATATAATGCTGGTTATTATATATAATATTTTTACAGAATCCTCATCGGGGTAGAGAACAGGGGTTTTCATTTGCTATACCTTTCGCAATACGAAGCTGTGGGTAACGTCATAGTGTGCGGCCACAACGAAGACAAATAATATCAGGCTGTGGTGGGCTTTTCGCTACAATTGAGAGAAATATGATTGCGGATAGACGGGATCATCAGGCGAGAAGCAGTTATGTGATAGAGGCCCAGCGATTCCCGTGAAGACGGGAGTCTTATCTACAGCTCGACCAGCTGATAACGAAAAACTTCGATAAATTTTAATTATTCTTATTGTTCATGTGCCAAATCTGGTTTCTCCGACATTTTCAATCACTTCTATAAAGGATTTTCTGTCGTACACTGCCTGGAATAACTTATCTGTGCTCCTCATCTCTGCCAGTCTCTTGTCTTGCGAAGCCAATATTTATGCCTTATGACTCAATGAATTGTTATTAACCCTGCATGTCCACTGAAATGCATTTATTATATTTGTTGGAATACTGTTTACATTGTGAAAAAGCTGTACGATCATCGATAAATTAATTGACTTGAAATGTAACTTTTACAAATATTAATCAAGTTAATTAATATAATATAAACCTGATTTTTTAAATGTTTTTCGTTTTTTCCTTTTAAAAATACTATATTTTTAGTTAATTAAAGCGTAACATAAAGTATTTTAAAAAACGTACTATGTTTCTGATAAATTTACTAGTACACAAAAAATATCATTAGAAAAACCTTAAATTTTAAATCCAAGATAATTCAGATAATTCAGATTACATTAAATCTGATAGTTCAGTCATCATAATCCAAGATAATTCAGATTACATTAAATCTGATAGTTTCAACAGAAAAGCGTCATAAAAGCTGGGTTTTAAAAGCTCTGTTTTCACTTTCATTTTCGCGATTCGCTGAATCAATGGCGTCGCGGAGGATAAACGATTTATTAAAATACTGTATCACGTTATCTCATCTTGTCATATCCTCCTCCTTTCCGCCTACGTCACATCCGTAGTGGAAACTGTTGATGGGAGATTAAAGGGGGTTTACCCGAGCCAAGGATGCTGGGTGCCTCTGCAAGATTCATTAATCAATCGGGGAACAGCCCTCTCTGTTAAGGACGATCTTTTTGACCTTTCCCGAAAAAAATATTAACCCCTTTTTATTAATGCTTAAATTAAATCACGCGTTAAAAAGGTTAAAATTTTAATCCTCCCTTGTGAATGAAGGGAGATCCACATGATACGGTTATTTATGTGACGTGAAAAATGAAATAAGACCCGTTGGACATTTAAGATAGAATACGTTAGTATATATTTTTAACTGGATTACCCGTAGTCTGATAAATGCGGGTATATTCTTCTTTTAAGTAAAATTAAGTATAAAACAGCATAATAGGGTGTAAATAACTATAATAAGATTTAAATGATGTGCAAAATATTTTGAACATTGATCATGTTATCTAAATGTGCATAGGTATTATTAGGTTCATAAGTTTTTTCCTTAGCCTAATGTTATTGATGACGTTAAAGTTACTAGTCAATAGATCACATCCCTCAGTAATAAGGAAACGAAGAAAGAAGAAGAAAAGTGTATCCAAATTATTCATTGTTTCTAGTACAATGATGATGATATCTATATTAAACATTAAATATTGATAAATACGTTTATTACCTACTTTATAATATTATCTGACTACAGGTACTCGTATGTTTTAGTATTTGCAAGAAATAATCTCATATATTTGTCTTGCACCTTTATATTTTAAAACAATATATTAAGTCAATACCCTTAAGCACCTAATACTGCCCCATTAGCTCTTGTATATAAACAGTTACGATTTTTTTTCTTGCCATATTTGAAAATACCCCAGGAAGGCGAAACAAGTCACCCTTATAAAATATAATAAACTTAAAGGAAACATGCGTTTCATACAATATTGAATATTGATTTACTTTAAGATTTTAGAATAGGTACGATTTCTGCAATTCCACTTTTTTAACAACTGTTTGTATAGAAATGCAATTTTGATTTTAACAATTTTGGAGATCGGCATCTTCGATCTAACTAACCATTACGTCTTTTCCAAGAGGGGATGGCAGAGAGTATAGACCGCCATACCGTTATTTCCTGACATAAATCTCTAGCTTCCTACACATTCACACAGCATAACATGGACGTTCGTCAATTTTTCCGATTTCGAATGTTGTCGGCTTTCAGTATTTGATTAATTTGCTCATGCCGTGCTTTCCTTGGTCTTCCACGGCTTCTATTTCCACTCATACTGCATGTATACAATATTTGTTCTTTAAGCTTTTGTTCTTTCGTCCATTCCTTCTATCTCAGGGATCCTTTTTTAATTTTACTTTTGATGCATCTGCCTTACATTTCTTCTTCATTTCGTCGTTCGGTATTATATCATAAATCGTTTTCCTGCACATTCTTCTCAGTGATCTCATTTCTACGGCATTTATCCTAATTTCATATTTTTGCCAGCTCCTAGCTTCCATACTTAAGGGTTGGCACTAGAACTATTATTTATATAACACTTCTAAAGGTAAACAAATTTCACTCGAATAAAGAATATCATACCTTTTTGAGGGTAGCAAACCTTTGGAGATCAAAGATTCAATTTCGTTTTCCAGCATTCCATCACACTCAAAGTATGAGATGATATCTAGGGGCTTTCGCGGCGTGAATCTGCCTAGTACAGATTTAATATAACGTTTAATCTGGGATATACGAGACAGTCCCCCCTCCATCAGGATTTATTAACTACAATATTGGCTCCGTCAATCACGTGTGTACTCCTTTTGTTTTGTTTTAGATTGACATTCTTAGAATTGGCTACGAAGAAATTCGGATAAAGTACACACTAAGAAAAGCTGATAATTTCAGAATATATTTTCTTATTCATTCAGCAACAAAGTACAATAATGTTTGGTAAATTGTAAAAACAACGTATTCAACGACGATGTTGTTTTTCATACGAATAAAATATACTATCGATTCGACGTCTTAACTCGCCTCAGAAAATTTATAGAAAGCAATAAACGTGTACACTTTTTATAAAGTAGAAAGAAAGGAAATGGCATATGCGGTATGTTTGGCAAATAAACGTTAAAATTATTATAATATTTATTGTTTCTTGAACAATGATGTAAAACTCCATATTCAATAATTAATTAAATAGTCCATTGTTTTGGCCGAAACACTATGATACTTCAACATTATTACTGTTTAAATTTATAACACTGTTATAACAAAAATATAACACTGTTAGTTTTTTGTAACACCTGATGATGCCAACATTGGTTGGCGAAACAGTTGTCACGACATTCTAAGTGAATAAAAATAAATTGTGATATTTTAACAGTGTTATACATTTTAACATTAATAAAAATTAATATAAATTAAAACGTCTGTCTTCTAGAGTTTTATGAAATTTTATATGGAATGACATATTTCGCCCTACTAAGGCTTTATCAAATCATTTTCTCTTTTGATTCCCCCTTCTAAGGGCGAATCATCTTAAATTTGATAGTGGCTTTGAAGGGCGAAACATGTCATTCCATATAAAATTTAATAAAACTCCTAGAAGACAGACGTTTCATTTATATTAATTATTTATTACTGTTAAAATGTATAACACTGTTCTTACATCACAATTTATTTTTATTCACTGAGAATGTCGCGACAGCTGTTTCGCCAACCGATGTTGTCATCATCAGGTGTTACAAAAAACTAACAGTGTTTTACATTTTATGTTAAATTTTAAATTTTATGTTATAAAGTGTTTTAAATTTAAACAGTAATAATGTTGAAGTATCCTAGTGTTTCGGAAAAAATACGTTTTCATTTATATTAACTATTTGTTAAAATAATTCATTCGTGATTCCAATATACTGCATTTAACAATCAATAGTTATTTATTTTGATTCTTGTGTAACATAAAATAAGAAGACAAAAATCCAAAAGTTTTGTAATGAAAACTTGAAAATCATGAATATTGTCGAAGAATCGATTTGCCACGAAGAATAATCATTATTCATTGAATGGTTTTAAGAAAACTCGCTCTTTTCACAAAATTTGCTTTCCGCTGCGAAAAAAGAGCTTTGGAAAGTTCGAGGCAAATGCGTATTTGAGAAGGGTTTTCTATGATCCGGCCCTTGACAAGTTTATGCAACATTAAGTTTCCACAAAGGGCCATAGAAAACTTTTCAATATTTTATAATATCATAGTTGGGTTTTGGATATTGACTACGATAAATGGAATTAACTGGTTTCACTACGCGAGCACACGTATATGTGTTGTTTGACTTGAGCATACTGTCCTTGTACAATAATAGCGTTTAAATAGATATACGATTATTATCTTTGTTTACACTAGCTGTAGAGCCAATCAATTGTTCAAAATTTGTCTTTAAAGTAAAAATAATAAATTCATTTTAATTTATTTACGAATATATCGCACCGTGAGTATAAAACAGAAACAAGTGCAAATATACAGTTTGGAGTTATGGGAGTTTAAAGACTTGCTTGGAAAAACTGTTTTTTTTTTTAAATAAACCAATGAATTTCGGTTTATATGCATATTACTTTAAACTGAAAATCATTGGTTTATTAAAAAAAAACCAGTTTTTCCAAGCAATATGAAGTCTTTAAACTCCCATATCTCCAAACTGTATATTTGCACTTGTTTCGGTTTTACACTCACGGTGCGATATGATACATAATGTGAGTTAAATTATTTTTATTTTGTTATTTTATTTTATATCATTGTATTTTATATTATTTTGTAGATATTGGACGATCGAAGTGTGCACGGGAGATGCCTATTGGTGGCGATGAGGTTCGCAACCCATCACTCCGCGTCTCTCGCGGGGCGAAAAGAGAAGGATGGAGAGTGCCGCATCGGTTAAAGTGTGATAGTCTATTCTTTCTGTCTACCCTTTCGGAGAGATGGCCTGATGGTTAGTAAGTTAGTAAGTAAGTAAGTAATAATATACCAATTAAAGTTCGTTTTCAACTAAATAACTAACTTACCATCACGCCCCCTCTCCGAAGAGGTAGGCGAAATGAATTGACTGCCACACTATTTTTTCTTGAGATACTTTTCTCGCTTACTCAACATTTATACATTGTGTCATGCACGTACGTCGATTTTTCTGACTCCTCACGTGACCGACATTTTTTTTAATATCAGATAGCGCTACGTTTTCTTCACTTTTCCTCTAATACTTGTTCTGTTTATATCGTTAACATAAACATTCTTTACGATTATTTCTTCATTCATTATTTTCACGAGTCCAAACTATCTTAAGGACCCGTTAGTTTTTTGTTCAAACCACTGTTCAAATTAAATTTGCATTCGTTTTAGAGATCTCATTTCTACTGCATTTATTAAGCAAAAAAACGAAGAAAATGTTCATCCCGTACACACGAAATAATTTAACCGAAACCAGGGTTACAGGGCAACATTCCACTTGCTGCTGAAATAAAAATGGATAACGGGCGGGAGGTATATTTATTGCTCCGCGATCTCTCCTCGCGCGTCAACATTTTAACAGTTACAATATTTCAACGGGGGAGCTCCGAATTTACAACACATTGACAAGTGATATAAACAAAATTACTTCCGAATCTACATAATGGTGGGTACACATTGCGCGAGTGAGATGTTTTTATTCAGTTACAATGTATTTGTTCAAAATTATCATACGTATTTACCAGAAGCCTATATATTATTTTCCTACCACTTATTTCTTAAAGTAATTGATCTGTCACAATATTCATATGATCAGAAAATTAATGTTTCTGCCTGAAAAAAATTAATGATCCCAAATATCCTTAATATCCTGCATATTTATAAAGATCAACCACATATGCATAGGAAGTCTTTCCTGAAATAATTTTAAGATAAACGTAAATTAAAACAAATGCTTAATTCTAAATAAAAATGGACTGAGGAAATCGAAAATAACTTTGTTTAATCCTCAAAATATTGATTGTGATTGTGGCCTCCTTTATCGCCTATCCTTTCTGATGTTTTTTCTTGATCACTTGGAAGAAATTTTGTTTATGTCGAATAATCCAATTTTAAAACATATATTACATTAAAACAGATACGTAGATGATGTTTTTTGCATATGGTCGGGAACAGACCACCAAATAGATATTAAAAAAAATTAATTCGTTACATAACAATATTAATTTTACAATAGAGCTGGATGTTAACAGTTCCCTCAATTTCCTCGATTTGACGATTTCTATAATCGACAACGCCCATGACAAAATTTACAGAAAACCTACACACACAGACACAGTCATACATTCATCTTCACATCACCCAATTAATCATAAATTAGCAGCGTTTCACTCGGTGTTAAACCGACTTTTAATTATTCCAATGAAAAAAATAAATATTTTTTGAATTAAACAAAGTTTTTCCTAATTATATTACTATGGAATTCCACAGTGTTAATGCCTTAGCGTTCAATAAGTTAAATAAAAATATATTAACTTGACCCTTAAAATCTTTCACAAGATTGTTAGTAAAATACGAATAAGTAATTACAGAGGGAACGCAAAACATTAAATAAAGAGAAAACGAATCAATTCAACTCGTTCAACAATGTTATTTTTCAATATCCAAAGTGTATTACTTTATTCTTCTTCTGTTTCTTCTTCTCGGCGCTACATTCTTGTATGGGATTTGACTTCTACCAAAACAGTCCTCCACTGGCTACTATTCTTGGCCATCTCTCTCCATTCCAGATCTTTATAATTTCATTCCAGTCCTATTACACGCAATACGATACCTCCCATCTTTTTGGTCTACATCTTGGTCTCTTTTCGCATGACACCCATATAGATATAATTTTCGATGCTCTACTCTCTGGCATTCTTGTACTTTACATTCATATAGTTATGTTATTATACAATTCAGAATTTTAAACTTAACGTTTTTCAACTTAATTTTAACGTTTTTCAACTTAATTTTAACGTTTTTCAACTTAATTTTAACGTTTTTCAACTTAATTTTAACGTTTTTCAAAATATAATAAAAACTTTTAGATTCAATCTAAAAACTTTAGCTCGTCGAAAAAATCGACATTATTTATTGTTATTTTGAAAAACGATATAAGTATAGACAGATATTAAACACATTATATATAGGAAACCGTAAACTTACTGGCAGTTTATGTAATTATTAGAAAATGAAATATTTTGCGTTGTTACGGAAACATCAAGCGATTTTTCTTGTGGTAATATAATAATAGTATTATCATTCTATTTCTTATAGGTTTAAAAATACAACATTAAATTCCAAAATTGAATTTTCGAATTAGATAATGTCAGTAGGCAAGTGTTCTCAGGCGTAGTGGGCGTTCTCCCCCAAAATAAGTGTAGGAAGAGATTTGGCCGAGAAAAAATTGATCAATCTCATCTAACGAAGAAAAATGACAAGAAAGGTCGGAAATATAACGAGTAATGTCGGGTGATATACGCCCTGGATGTAGCGAATCCGTTTTTTGTCATTTTTCCAAAAATTTCAGCTAGTCTGTCACAATTTTTTTTCACTTTCAAATTACATACTTGTAGGTATATGAGTTTTATGAAATAATATTAGGTTAGCTCCAAATTCATCCCTTTTGAAATGAAAAATTGATGCTGGATAGAGAAGTAAAATTATGTATTATATAAAATAAAATTTCTTTCTTTGTAGAGTATATAAATAAATAAAAATATATCATAAAGAACCTTTTTAGTTTCATATCTGTTCATTTATTATTCGGTAGGCTGTTGTACTAAAATCAAATAATTCAATCATGGTGAAATGTATTTGCGCGCTAGAAAAGTTGTATAAGTAACTTATTTTCAATTAAATAATTTCAGTTAAAAACTTATTAATTACAAATGACATAATTGAATTATAGGGTTGGTTATAAATGCTTTTGACGTTGAATTTAATTTAAAATCATCCAAAAAGTTAGAGAAATGTATAATTAAATCAGAATTCCCTGACACTGGATTCAATTATTATCGAATAATGTTTCCACTTTTGACGAGCATTTCAATAAAACCTTCGTCATAACTTTTACAACAATTAGAGGAGTTCTTTTGCCCTTTGTTAATTACTCATTTCCGGATTTCCCGTTACCAATAATTTCTTACGAAATGAAAGATTCCTACGAAAATTTATTAACTACTTACTTTAATAACATTTATTTTACCTTAGAGCTCCAATCGCAAAATCTCTATAAACTAGATTCACAAACGAATCAAGAGCTTCAGTTATCAGAATATTTTTGTAGGCTAATTTCAAGATAACAGATATTGCTAGCCTCTCATCGTGGGTATTAGGACTTCTTGTTGGAGATATCTCGTTATAGTCTTATTTTTCTTCTTTATTAGCCTGTTGTGGCCATCCACTCTTGGACGTAGGCCTCTTCTTTTATTCTGTATTCCCTTCTACATTGAGCGATCCACGTCCAGGCACTTCCCCCACACTCCTGGATATCGTCAGGCCAGCGCAACTATGGGGCCCAACTCCACGCTGTCCTCGGGCATCAGCACAGCAGTCGCCTTGTCTACTTTTCATCTAGCTCAGCTTCGTGTCCCGCTCAACGCTACTTAAGGGTTTGTCCTGGCTTGTTTGTCCTCATTTCTCACTCTATTCCTCAGGTTGATATTAAATTTAAAATGTGTAAAGGACTCTGACCAAGTTTAAATATAAAATATAGCGTGGATTGTCAATTTGTATATATATTTTTTAATTTTCAATACGTATTTTAAAGAATGGACATAATTTTACAATATTAATAAATGTATGTGATCACCTATGGCCTGGAAACCATAACGCTAACTGCCAATACGGTACATAAACTAAAATGTGCGCAAAGGTCCATGGAAAGACAAATGTTAGGCGTATGTCTAAAAGACAAAATAAGAAATGAATAAATAAGACGTCGAACAAAAGTCAAAGGACATAATGGACCTTGGCGCTAAGCAGAAATGGCAGGGGGCAGGTCATATCGCCAGACAGCGAACAGATCAATGGGCACCCAGAGTTCTCAAATGGAGACCATGGGATAGAAAAAGAAGAGTGGGCCGACCCCAAAAAAGATGGGCCGACGACATTATCCCTGTCGCGGGTAGAATGTGCAAAGGAAAGCCCAAGATAGAGTGGAGTGGAACAAAATGGAGGAGGCCTATATCCAGCAGTGGAGAAATGGCTGACGAAGAAGAAGAAGAAGAATAAATGTATCAATTTCACAAGGTATACTTGAAATTTGTTAAATTTTGGAGAATCATTCTCCATGGATGGCGTTAGTGGGTCGGTTGTATAGGTTAATTCTTGAAAAAATTCACTAGTGCAACCAAATCTACATAGATGGCTGACTGAAACTGCCACGTGAAGATAAATATGGATTTTGAAGTATATATACATCTTCCAAAATTTGTCATGCATGATCACAAATAACAAAGGTGGAATGGGGAATGTTGTAATTACATAAAGCGTGCGCTTAACCCAACCAATGACAGGTCATAAGTCCTGTAAACACCTTGATCATCCATGTTCAGTTTCCAGTTTACGTCTTCGTCTCTATTGAGATACAATTAAAATTTAAAAATATTGCACAAGTAATGAATAATTTAAAGAACAAATCCGGTAACCGGTAAAATAAGTTCGGGAATCAGTAAATATTTTTCTAAAAGCAGCCATTTAGTCGGATCAACAGATCCTTAGTTTGTCGAGATATACAACTGAAACGGCCTCGTCATGCCGCCTCTGCCAATCAGAACGAGGGGCGGAGCAGCCATCAAAAGCCCCGATTATCCGTCCAACTGTAAATGAACTCTGCCTAATCGGTCGGGAATTCACAGCAATATTTTTGTGTACTTAGGATTTGATGCTCGCCTGGCACAGGTTGGAATGAGCGAGGTGCGCATGTGAAGGTTGATGTGTGGTAGCGTCATGATCCTGGTATTCAATTGCAAGTTCATTAAGTTATCACGGTTCAAAACAACAACATTTAATATGTATTATAATGCAAATAGTCATGTATAAAATATTGTTTTTTACTTTTGAATTTTTTTTTCATAATGGTTAGAAGGTTAGAAGGTATTTACTGACTAGTTCATATCGTTGTGAAAACCTTGTTTTAATTCATAAAAAATCATCATTCCGAATTCCACAGTACGCTTTGAGTTCATTTCAAAAGAAATATTTTTTAATTAGTTTCAGTTTTGGCCAAAACTTCAACATTATACATTGTTAAATTAAAAAACTTTGTTTTATGTACCACAATTGTATTTTTATTTTTCGCGACAGCTGTTTTGTCAACATATGTTGGTTTCATAAGGTGTTACAATAATATATCAACTGTTAAATATTTTTTAATTTAATAGTAAAACGCATTTTTTTTAAATATAACAGTTCTATGGTTAAATGAACTTCAATTATACTTTGAATCATTATTTTATATAATTAATTTAGACCGAAATCCCCGATATACCATTATACATACGAGTAATAACGTTCTCCACTCATCAAGATAAAAATAATTAATATTTAACCACTAAATATTATAAATGAAAATTAATATACTATCATAAACTATTTGAAGTTACTGAGAGAACCATTATCATTGTGTATACGTTGCTCCCCTGAAGTACTGGAGAACTCTGAGAAATGCCCCCTGGTCTCAGGTTTGAGGAAAGGAAAATCCTGATCTATTCCTTCCCGTGGTGGGGAGTGAGCAACGACCTCAAGTCGGCAAATATAGACAGGGACCGAGCGTTGGCCGGAATAAGCTGACCACCAACTTTCGCCTTACCGGGCGACTGTTGTTTAGGGCACCCTCTTGCCCTGGAGAAGTAAATAATCTCCAAAGGCGGAAGAACCTTCGTGGTCAACGGCATAGGATGTGGAAAGAAACGGGAAACTACCACATTAAAGGCCCAAGTGGCATCCCAAGAATCAGCAAAACATGATTCAATCTCAAGTAAAATTTTCCGGAGGTAAAATAGTCCCCCGTTCGGATCTCCGGGTGGGGACTGCTCGAGATGCTAGAAACACAAAGTTAATAGTGAAACCAAAGCCAAATACAAAGAATCAAATAGCGAGATGGGCAACGTGGAATGTCCGCACATTACTACAAAACAGCAAACTGGATAATCTGAAAACCGAAATGCAAAACGTTAATTTGAATGCTCTAGGTATAGCAGAGATGAGATGGCCCAATTGTGGAGATTTCTGGAGTGGCGACTACAGAATCATCCACACAGGATGCATAAAGGATAAACCTGGTCAAGGAGGAGTAGGCGTTGTGCTGTGCAAGGAGTGGGGAAAACGGGTTAAGGGATACGTGCAATATAGTGGAAGAATTATCCTAGTCAAAATAGAAACTAAGCCCGTAGACACTGTTATTATCCAAGTATACATGCCAACATCTAGTCATAGTGACGAAGAGGTGGAGGAGGTATACAGTGCGCTGGATAAACTTATATTAGAGATAAAAGCAGGTGAAAATCTGATTCTCTTAGGAGATTGGAATGCTGTTGTAGGAGAAGGACGTGAAGGAACTTGTGTTGGGCCCTTTGGGCTAGGTGCAAGAAATGACAGAGGAAACAGATTGACAGAATTCTGCGAAAAACACAAATTAGTGATAGCAAACACTTGTTTTCAACACCACCCAAGACAGCGATACACCTGGAAATCCCCTGGAGACCGACAAAGACTGCAAATAGATTATATAATAGTTAGATATAGATTTAAAAACCAAATAAAAGACTGCAGAAGTTATTCCGGTCCAGATATAGATAGTGACCATAATATGGTAATGGCCAAAAGTCTCCTTAAACTGAAAAAATTAAAAAAGAGAAATAATTTCAAATGGGATACAAAAGTATTAAAGATAAAAGAGGTCAGTGACAGTTTTAAAGAAAAGACGCAAGAGTGCAACCTAATGGAGGAAGAGAACGTGAATGTGACCTGGAAAGAGATAAAGACAAAGATCAAAACTACGGCAGAGGAAACTATAGGCAAGGAAAGACCCCAAGCAAGGAAGGAATGGATAACCAATGAAATCCTAAGTATGATAAAGGATAGAAGAGAGCTCAAAAATGATAAAAGAGCTGAATCACAAAAGAAGTATAAAGTGCTAAGAAATAAAATAAATAGAGAGTCAAGAATAGCCAAAGAAACTTACTATCAGAACAAATGCAATGAGATAAATGACGACCTCAAGAGAGGAAATGTAGAAAGAGCTCACGCTGCGGTGAAAGACTTCTTTGGGATGAGAATTGGAAAGGGTAATGCAGTAGAAGGAGAAGACGGCAAAATACTTTTCGAAAATGACCAAATAGGAGAAAGATGGAAAAGATATCTCGAAATGCTGTACAATGGAAAGGGAAATATTGACAGCGAAACACTGATAGAAAGAGACAATGAGGTAGACGCGGATGATTTGGGAGATCCAATCATTAGAGAAGAGTTTGACCTTGCACTGAAAAACCTCAAAAACGGGAAAGCACCCGGAATCGATAACGTCCCGGCCGAACTAATTAAGTCAGCAGGAAAAGGAACCACAGATGCCCTGTTTAAAATGATACAGACAATGTATAATACCGGGAAGATACCAGAGGACTTCGAGAAATGCCTAATTGTCACACTACCAAAGAAGGCAGGTACGACGAAATGCGAGCAACATAGAACTATAAGCCTAATATCCCATGCCTCAAAAATATTAACTAATATTATTCTAAAAAGAATAGAACCAAAAGTAGAGAACATCCTTTCCAGTGACCAGTATGGCTTCAGAAGAGGGTAGGAACCAGAGAAGCAATATTGTCACTGCGAATCCTACTAGAAAAGAGAGTAAGAAAAAACCAAAACACATACATCGCATTCATAGACCTGGAGAAGGCTTTCGACAGGGTGGAATGGAGGAAGCTCTTCGAGATCTTGAAAAAAATTGATATTAAATATAGAGATAGACAAATAATCCAGGCGCTATACAAGAATGAGGCCGCCATAATCAGATGTGACGAGGGTACAAAAGAAGCCAGTATAAGACAAGGGGTAAGACAGGGATGCTCTCTGTCACCTGCTCTTTTTAACGTTTACATACAGAATGCGATTGACGACCTGAGAGAGAGAATGAGTCACAGAGAAGGTGTAAGGATACACGGGCAAAAGATAGACATGATAAGGTTTGCTGACGATATTGCTATGGTTGCTGAAAGTGAGGAGGAACTGCAGGAGGCCTTAGCAACTTTGCAAGGCACTCTTCAAGATAGCTACAAAATGAAGATAAATAAAGACAAAACAAAGCTGCTGACTGTAGGCCGAACGCAATATCAGATGAGAGTAGTGGTGTGAGGAGTTCCACCAAAGAACACCAAGGAGTTTGTATACCTCGGGAGCAAAATAACATGAGACGGTTGGTCTAAGAGCGAGGTCGACAGCCTTATATATCAGGCTAGGCTTGCATTTAATAAAAGGTCGAAAATAATATAATCAGAAAATATAGACCTAAAACTGAGAATACTCCTTATCAAGACCTATATATGGAGTATCTTGATATACGGCTGCGAGACATGGTGCCTATCCGAAAGAGATAAGCGGATACTAGAGGTTTTTGAGATGTGGTCCTATAGAAGACTATTAGGAATTTCCTGGAGAGACCACATCACGAATGAGGAAGTTCTTCAAGGAATCGAAGGAGGAAAGCACCTGCTCAGGACCTTGTCCGAAAGGCGTGCAAGATGGATCGGCCATGTCATACGTCAAGAAGGTCTCTTGCATGCCATAATGGAGGGTATGATCGAGGGGACAAACTCTAGGGGACGCCCACGCCGAGAGTACCTGGAGGACCTGTTGGTGGACGTACGCTGCTCATCATATGCAGATCTCAAAAGAGCCGCACAAGACAGGGAAAAGTGGAAGAGAATAATGGAGGAAATTGCTGCAAACCAATCCCAGGATTGAAACCAGAGAAGATACGTGTATATTTAAGTAATTTTATAAGGGTGTTCATAATATTATATATAAAATCAAGACATTAAAATAATTGTTGTTACATATAAAGTATTTTTTTAAAGAATTTAAAAAAACCGAATTTTCCATATTTGAATTTAAAACCACAAGTGTACGATATGTGCACTTGTTTCAAATTCATGTGCTATTACTTTATCGAATGTTTTATACCTTTTTCTTTGGGAGAACGATATAAAAAGTTTACGTAAATTAATAAGAGTGTTTAAATTAATAATTTATGCGTCAATAATCCACAGTGCTGACGCCCTTGATTTGATAAAAACTTATTAAATGGTAGTGCATTAAGAAAAATGAAAATGTAAGTAAGCATAAATCTTTCAAAAATGTACGTGAACATCGATATGAAGTAAAACAGTTGACAACGCTGTATTTAATCTAAAGTTATTATCTTTTCTTAACATTGAATACGAAAATAGAAATATTTTAACTAATTTAAATAATTTGAATAGAGACTTTGGATTAGCAGGAGCGAAACAATATGCGAATTACAAGGAGTTTCAAAGATAATATGACGAATTCATATATATACGAGTAAGTTGTATAGTATTATTATGGGAAGCCAGAGCAAAGAGCACACTATAGATTATGATAATATATCAAAGCACGCAATACAATTATCTCATCACATTAGCTCATTTAAATTCCCAACTTCTGAGTACGTTTGAAAAGCCTAATGCCCGCGGATTAACTCGCACACAATACCATTCAAGACACCTATTATTCTGTATCTCTTTCACGGGCTATAATTGCCTGTTCGCATTATCGTGAATGTAAAGAGTCCACTTGACTAATGCAGTTTGTGACATCTCTGTGGTATGTGCATATTGTTACAAGTCAAATAAAACTTAGTTTTAAAGTAATCCAAGTCCGCTGAGAGGAGGAGGAGGAGAGTGGAGAGACCACTGGGAGACGGTGACGGCTCCATTACAGGTGCCTTCCCCTGCCTCAGATGCCCCACAATATGTGGGTCCAGGATCGGGCTCTTCAGTCACATGCGGACCCACAACCGTGAAGGACAGTCTTCCTCGGACTGTCCTTCACGGTTGGATGATGATGAGTACAAGTATTAACTTTTCCTATTTATTTTATTTCAGATAGCTTTTTTACCTTAATTGTTGAGCGTACTTAGCTAGTCAAGAACCAAATAAAAGTAAAATAATACTAATGTTAGCGGCTTCTAACAATATGTTAGGTGACAGCCTTCGCATTGTGTTAATAAGGTAGTTTGCTAAAGGCCGAAAATCATTCTCCATAGATGGCGTTAGTGGGTCGATTGTATAGGTTAATTCTTGAAATAATTCACAAGTGCAACCAAATCTACATAGATGGCTGACTGAAACTGACACGTGAAGATAAATATGGATTTTGAAGTATATACTCGTATACATCTTCCAAAAATTTGTCATGCATGATCACAATAACAAAGGTGGAATGGGGAATGTTGTAATTACATAAAGCGTGCGCTTAACCCAACCAAGACAGGTCATAACACCTTGATCATCCATGTTCAGTTTCCAGTTTACGTCTTCGTCTCTATTGAGATACAATTAAAATTTAATACTAATGTGTTATAAACGATTCAAAGGTAAGCTTTAATAAAAATAAATAATTCAGTTATGAGACTAGTAGAAAAAGGATTCAAAACATGGCATTAAAAACTCAATAAATAACTAACTAACCATTACATCGTCTCCCCGAAGGGATAGAAATAAATAATAGGCATACACACTGTTCTTTCCTGACATATTTCTCTCGCTTTTTCAACATTCATACATCGTGTTCTGTGATATTATTTATATTTATACTTAGAATTTATTACCCAAGGAATCTGAATAAATAATATGAAGATTTTGAAGAAATGTACATCTGCAGTCTCAAAAGTCGAGTATCGATTCCGTGTTTTCCTACTGCCTTGTAACCGCTTCGAACTACCCCGGTGACGTGATATTATTCTGTTCCGTTAACCCCACATCTTTTCACGTACATGCACGACAAGTTTACAAAGCCTCGTATAGCGCTGACAGAAAAATACGGCGTTGTCAAATCACAGATCGGGATAATCGCCGAGCCAGTGTCTTTGTCATCCCGGCTCGCTGGACCGCGAGCGCGAGGCGGGGAGATCACTAGCTGTCTCTTTTGAGGCCACTCACGCAGTGTACGCGCTTCGACTATTGATGATCCAATTTGAATAATCCTCAATTTTTAAAAGAGATCCTACGTGTTGGGAAACGTTAAAAATGAAATATTCTCTACGATGTATCACGTTTGCTATAGACTCCAACTGACAATGACGAAGCTTTGAGAGACTGAAAAAATTACTCAAATAAATTTTCATAATCGTTAGAAATAGTTTTACTTCTTTATATAAAACTTTACATCAGAGCGTTGATAAAACTTCACGCGTTCATAAGCTTATTAGTTTTTATGATAAACCTATTTCGCTTAAATATGAAATAATATAAGAATTAATATAAGAATGTCGGCCATGTGAGGAGTCAGAGAAATCGCGCGCGTGCATGACACGATGTATGAGTGTTGAGGAAGCAAGAAAAATATGTCAGAAAAGAAAAGTGTGGCAGTCCATTCTTTCTGCCTACCCCTTCGGGGAGACGGCGTGATGGTTAGTTAGTTAGTTAGTTATATAAGAATTAATTGTATCTCAATAGAGACGAAGATGTAAATTATTTGGAAACGGAATATGGTGGTCGAGGCGTTTACAGGACTTATGACCTGTCATTAGTTGGGTTAAGCGATCGCTTTATGTTATACAACATTCCCCATTTCACCCTTCTACGAACACCACGTCTGACAATTATTTGAAAGTTGTATATATACTACGATGTTTAGAAACATTTCACATATTTTAGTTCAATCTACACTAGCGCCATCTATTGAGACCAGAGGAAAGAATTTAGCAGAAAATCTTTATTAATGTAATGTGAAAGGCTATGTTGACATATAACTAGATATCTTCGTCTCTATTGAGATACAATTAATTCTTAATGATTAATTCACCCGTAATGGGTAAAATCCAGTATTTATATTCATTCAAAAAAACAAAAATGAAATAATATATATCGACTTCCTTTAGTACCTACATTAATTATTGCATTCATAGCTCTGGTAACCTTGTTTTAATGACTTTTCCCGTTTACTACAAAAACTTAAACAAAACTTTTTAAAATATTCAACAAACTTGGAATTCAGAATAATAATTAAAAATAAGTTATAACTGTTAATGAAAAAACTTTGTTTTTATATCACAATTGTATTTTATTTTACGACAGCTCTTTCGTCAACCAATGTTGACATCATCAGGTGTATCATTGTAACACCTGATGATGTCAACATTGGTTGATGAAACAGCTGTCGTAAAATAAAATACAATTGTGATATAAAAACATTTTTTTTCATTAGCAGTTATAAAATGTTAAAGTATCATAGTGTTTCGGCCAAAACAATGGACTATTTAAATATAAGTTAGGTTAACTTCGATATTTGTTTTAATATTGAAAAAGCTATTAGTGTAATCTATTATTTATTATTATAACAAAACCTCGTTGAGGCAATGCTCTGGTAAAAGTATTAATATATTTCTTTTTTTGTTTGTAATTATAAAAAATATTTCGCAAGTTATAAACAACTATGTTTTAAGTACAGAAATAAAAAAAGGCATTTTTTAGTTTGTAGAATCAGCAGCTTTTCATTTAACAAGACCTTTTAATTAAAAATAGTCTGAATTCTTATAGCATAGCTTTACAGAAATTACTTAATTAATAAGGAAACTAATGAGTCTCGCATATCCCGGGACGAGGAGTTTTATCTTAATAAATTCTCACGAATACTTTAACAGCTACTTAATAATAATATTATTAATGAGCGAAATTAGTCTCGCGTCATTGTTTAATAATTAAACTGTCAGGTTTGCTCATAAAGGGGTTTATGGATACTAAAGGCTTTAATGCTCCTTAAAAATTCTCGCTTCTTAGCAACTCGTAATTATTTCAGATTTCAAAGATTGACGATAATGCTCTTAAGATATTTACGTACACAAAATTTGTCGTACATACTCGTAGTTCAATAATATTACTTATACCATAGAAAAAAGATGTACTCGGTTGAATTGACATTTATTTGTAAATATTCCACATGTTATAGACTTTTTATACATGTTATAAACTTACATAATTTGTTGTCTGCGTATCACGTAAAATATAATGCATTCATTTACCTCTACTTCTTATCGA
The DNA here is from genome assembly GCA_022606425.2 of Lepidostoma basale. Lineage (NCBI taxonomy): Eukaryota > Metazoa > Arthropoda > Insecta > Trichoptera > Lepidostomatidae > Lepidostoma > Lepidostoma basale. Next base: position 335,626 of record JAHDVF020001433.1, on the reverse strand, counting down.
TTTTTATGAATTAATTCTTTAACTATAATGCTAAAGTCCTTATAGTAAATTAAATTTTAAGGAACACATCAATTTCCTAGAAGTTCGACAATACTCTATCAAGGTGAAACAAGTCACTTTCATATTTAAAAAAATTATCTGAAAAACGTGTATTCAAAAACATCATTTTATTATTTTTTTGTTTAGTTTATTATATATAAACAACCCAAAAATTCTCTACATATCAAGGTTGCTTGTTTGATTTACATTATATAATATAATACATATTTAATGTGAAAGGAATACATCTGAAATAAGGTGATATGTAAAGAAGCTCAAAACCTAATATTCTTTAGGCAGAGCAACATCTTTTGATCAAATATTAACAGCTTACGTTACGTGATGTGAAAATGTCCTTCACATGAAATATGAATGATATTGATTTCCATGGGTTGTCCTCTCGGGAGTAAAATAGGCAACTTCTATAGGAATTTAAGCTCAATTTATTTAATATTTCAATTTTTGCAAAGCACTTTCGCTCGGGTAACAAATATCAATAGGTAATGATTTGATTTGAAAACAACTATTCAGACATTTGCGGATATATCTACATTATAAAAAATCAGATATTAAAAGTTATGAAAACATTTCTTCTTCCTAATATTTTTACGTAGGCATTACCCTCAAGAATTCAAACCTTTGTCAATGGAAATTAGAATACTAATACTAACTGGCAGCAATCGATATTTCATTTGAAAAAAAAAAATTATATTATAACATTTTCTGACATATTGCAATATCTAATTACAATAAAAATATTACGATATCCTATGTTCATGTAATAAATATAGTCTCTTCTTGCCCAATATACTTTACTTATCTTTTATAATATAATTCAATATATCAATTATAAACTTAATCACTTCTAAACATAAATTAATGGGTTTTCCCAATTTCAAAGAAGGAAGAATTGAAGCTCCAATTTGTAGTAAACAAGGCTTCGTCTTAAAAACCTCGAAGAATGAAAAATCTCCACCGCAATTAATTCAGGAGGCTTCCTTCAACAACTTCCGGTGGAAGGATAAACATCCGCGTCTTGCGAGCTCCGCTACTTCCGCTCCAGACTGCAGGCACTAGAGTGAGCTTTGGAGGGACCTCGGGAGCTTTCGCCCGCTGAGACTATTAATCATCGCGGGCCTTCGGGACATGGACCGCCTGAAACTGGGTCGCTTTTTGAGAAATTCGCCATAATTAACATACCGACATGCTTATAAGCGTGCTTGGAAGTAGGAATACAAAGGACACAATATTGTGATGGAAACTAGTGGATAAAATATATTTAAATTGTACATTTTCATTTAGTATTATGTAATTTGCGATAATTGACAAATGCGTTTATAAAGATAAAGAAAAGACAACTGTGATTTTCTTATTCAATACATAAACTTACACATAGTGCTATATCATTTCATACCGTAGATATTATTTGTGTTTGGAGAAATCAAAAATACTCAAATATTTAAATATTGATTTGCATTGTTTTCATAAAAATGTTTAATGACATATATAACATTACCAATATGCCAAACATGTTATGGGTTTTCTTTATAATATACGCAATATATCGATAATTCTATTTACTTAAAAATAATACATACGAGTACATACAGCCTCCGTGTTTCTATGTCAACAATATTTAGAAATAGAAGAAATAGACACTGAACACATCTAAACTACACGATCACTAATACTGAAAAATACATAAAAACACATTATTTAAATAGTTTATATCTGCAATTCAAAGCCAATTCATATTTAGGAGTTTTGATTATTCATGCAATTCAGTAATCCAATATCTTTTATAATCTGGTATGAATAAATAAAATAAAAGTATCTCCAAAATTCGGAGTTATTTGCTATAAATTTTTAATAAACTTAACTTTAGAAAAACGTATTATTTTAAATGTATGCTTTCAAGACTTTCAAGACAGAAACCTGTTTAATATTACGTATAAGCGGAGTATGTTGAAAGCATTGTCTTACAAAATCTTTTGCTCCGTCCCACATGTTCATGATAATAAAATAAGTGTTTTGTTTACGGAGTGAAAGCTCCGGCATATCTTACAAGACGTGAGAGCATATTCAAATATGCATGAAGCTTTTCAAAAACATCAAAAAATATCCCCAAGTGTACCTGTAAGAAAAATCTCTCATTAAAAATTGATATTTCCGTCGAATTCCAAACAAAGACTAGCGAGTGTTAAGAAAGCCACTTTGCTCGGATCATGCTCGTCTCTCCTAGAGGAATCTCTTTGATATGGCAACTCCAAGGTGGCGGGACCCCCCTTATAATGTACTGCATGGTCTGTTGCCTCTAAGATGTCAGGCCTCTTTGTGAGCTGAATTCTGCTCCACTACCTGAACTCAGGTCAAAGTGAATGTGTGAAAATTATGACAAATATGCTAATGCTTCTCCTTTCGCCTACTCAACATTCTGACTTATTTACCTTCATTACCATTCTCGACTTTTACCTGCTAATAAGATGGTGCAGTACTTTCAACATTTATATTATCATAGTTTGATTAAAAACTACCCATTTAAAATAACTTATAAAAAATAAAAGCTAATGCGTTTTGCATTAAATGTTAAATAATTTCTCGGTAACGTTACTCAAACTTCACTAATGAAGTACTTTTTATAGATAAATGTACACTGAGGGTATGATAATCTGAAACTTAAACTGAATACTTCGAGTGTATTATTCTGAAATCATCTTGTATACTGTGAGTGAGAGAAGACTTTATGGTGGTATTTATATATGAGATAAAGTAAGAACTATGAAGAAGGTATTTTGGGGAGCTGAGTAAAGAGAAGTTTTACCGTTAATGATAGTCAACGTCGAAATGAAAATAAGAATTTTTTTTTCTTGTTTTTTTTTTTACGAAATTCGTCAACTTGTATCAATATAATTAAATATGAAACAATTTTCACTATTTTTTGTGATAAAATTTTTTTGATTTTGTGATTTTGTGATAAATATGATAAAATAATGAATATAAATCTGGATAATGTCTTTAATAATTCGTTGAAATGCGAATGATGTTTATGTACTCCCTAGTGCTCTGAAGATTATAGCTTTGTCAGTTTCAATATTATACTCGTATGACCTATTTCGACCAGCTAAAATTTTCTAGGTAATGTAAATAAAGTGCTTTTGATGGAGGCACTATCTTGCACACGGTTTAGATAGTGGATAAATCAAGATAGTCATTGGATTAAAAATATCCAATGATATCGCTGTCACTAGTTTCAAGTTTTTCCTGGAGATTATTTTTAGTAATTATAGCAATACTTTAGTGATACCATGTGAAACAAACTTTTTTCATTATATTTAATTCATAAATTAATAGTTAATAACATAAATACATTGCCGGTCATGGTTAACTCATAAACTTTTTTTGTATAAAGGAGGTCTATTTTAACCCAATTACTGTATAAAATATAGTTACTAGCTATTATTATATATTGATTCTCATGACATGTGATAGGTAGATTATCGATCACCATTTTATTGTCATGCAAATTCTACATGACACATCAAAGACAGTGTGATAACTACGTAGGCAGTCATAGCTCTTGCCACTCTGCCACGAAATTGGACAATTAAAGTTAATTATTTAAGGTAAAAATCTTAAAAAATTAACTGTAAAGCATAATTAGTACTTTAACGTTTTGTTCTATATTCACCTTCACTTTGTGTTGTGGATTCATATTTGAATAAATATAATCACACTTGGTACGAGTATTGCCGTTTTTTTTATTTATTGAACTTTTGAATGTAAATAATAAAAACCTAGCATTTAATAAATTAGTAATTTTAGAAATTAAAAAAGCCATCAAAAATAAATAAAGCATAATAAACAACCTGTTAAATAAAATTCAATTTTCATGTTCAAAATGTTCCCGTTACAGCTCCCCTGTCCTCAATCCTAATTATATCCTTTCCACCTTTACATATACCTTTTGTTTTATTTTATTGTTAAAATTGTGTATATTTTTAAGTCAAACGAAGTGTTGTAATAGATATACTTATTAAAACAGTAATATAACGTTTAAAAAAAGGAAGTTAGTGAACTCTGATTTAGAAAATCTGTAACAACTCATGGCATTACAGCATTACGCCCCGTATCGCTCGTGTATTCCTTGTACAATACGATATCGTAGGCAGAAGTTAAGTTTCGGTTAATATTTAAGGAAGTTTCGGGGCTGTGCCGCAGTTAGAGAAACGGTCGGAGCGTTCCTCGGAGGGAGCTAACCTGACTGCGGCACTGCGCCAGAGCCACGAAACACTTGGAGCAACCATGAAACAATTGAAGAAATCACGTTCTCGCCCCCTTGGGGAGCCTGCCGGCCTTATATTTTTAACGGCACTTAATCATGTCTATTGTAATTTTAATATCTAAAGTGGGCGTTTGTAGATCACTACTTCTTGGGGGATATTTGTCATTGTACTTGCGCGATATATACTGAGCAATCTAAAGTTTGTCTTAATATATAATAATAAATTACATAAATGGTGTTCATGTGCCGACACTTATGTATGGAAGTGAATCATGAAACTGACAAAAGTAGGATGAAAGTATAAATGCAGTAGAAATAAGATCTCTAAGACGAATGTGTGGTAAATCTGTACATGATAGAGTGTCAAATGTAAATATAAGAAGTGAATGCGGTGTGAATGAAAGTGTTATGAACAAAATAATGAATTGATCGTTAACATGGTTTGGACACACAGAAAGAATAGGTGAAGACAGAGATATAAAAAGAGGAAGGTCGAGGAAAACATGGCACGATCAAATCAATCAAATCTTAAATGCCGTTCACGTGAGGAGTCGGAAAAATCGACGTACGTGTATAACAAGATGTACGAGAAGAATGTAGAAGAAGCGAGAGAAGCATGTCAGGACAAAACAGTGTGGTGGTATATTTTTTCTGTCTACCCCTTCGGGGAGACGGCGTGATGGTTTTTGAGTTAGTTATAAATTGTATTCTGAACTTGCTGTTTGGAGGATACCAAGGTTGTTCAGTTGTTATTTTCTCAGTTTGTAAACAACCTACTTGTATGATTATGTTTGTACGTGTATAAAATAAAATTATCCTTTCTTACTTCTGAAGGCCATATAGCTTTTGACGAGCTTTAGCTTCCTTGCTATTAGCGTTCCTTCTCCCTCGCTCAGAAACCGCACATTTTCCATAAAACGCTGTGTAATATCTTTAGTTATTTTTCATGTCTTCAACGTTATTGTGTTTATTATACGTAATGAATGATAATAAATTTATTTTTGCATTGATATGGTTTGCTTTAATGATATTTATAAAGAGATATTTAATAAAATAAAAATAAAAATAATCTAAATATATTTCATCATCTTTCGAAATAATAAATCAAAATTTTCTTATCAATAAATTAAATAAGATGAGTGCCGTTTTATGAATATATTTCTGATTGGAAACTTTTCATTGTTTGAAATTACGAAATTTCTACTGTCAATATAAGTTTATTTGATTTATTTTATACGAAAAATATTCACAATAATTATACGGGTAAAACCTAATCTCTCTTTCGAGGTAAATAAGTGTGAATAAATAGAACAAACCTTTTTCGAGAGCAATATAGATTAGAATCCAATCTTCAAATTTAAAGAAAAACAAGTAATCTTGGGAAGTATTTTGTTCTTTCTAATTTTGTCAGGCCGAGATTTTATACAGAGAAAATGTTTTTGCGTTTTCTTTTCTACAATTTTTAAAGTCCGTCTTTGTACATTTTCTGAAAATTATTGTAAAAAATAAGGTAATGTGCGTCGCTCGTTGAAAATATTGAAATGGAATCTGGGTAATGCAAAAGTGTGTGTATTAGAAGATACTAGAGGTTTTCTTTGCACAAATTGTAATGAACCTAAAAAAAACTTGTTAAACCTGAAAGCCTGCCTAGGATTATGAGAATCCACAATCTCGTGAAATAATAAACGGGAAAACCTTAGATTTCCAAGAAAAATACAAATCTTCCCATTACCTAACTCCATTATCAATTTGAAATTTTTACATAATTGCTTCGCTTCAGTAATTCTTTAATTTTATCTTATAAACACAATCCGGCCGAGGCGAGAGTACCTCTCCCTAAAATCTTTTAATAAATGTGAGAAAGAAAATTCGCCGGTGAGTCTTCTACAGTCGATTAGTCCTATTCTCCGCCTTATCTCTCGCCGGTCCATTCATTAGGACTCTTTTTACTTTCGTATCCGGACACTCGTTTCGCTCTTTATAATAATTTAATATTAATTAAGCTAAGTAAGCAAAAAAAGCTCAAAAGATCTTTGTATAGTTCATTCTCGTGTCCCGTTTGTAACAGAGATTCAATTTTTATGTACTTTTATATACACGTATATATGGTATATACTTTTTACTAAGAGTAACAATTGGAAGAACTGCTGGCAATTGAATGCAAAAGGCACAAGACAGGGGATACGTGGAGAATTATGGGGGAGGCTTATGTCCAGCAGTCGACGACAACGGCTGTCTAAGTTAAGTAAGTGAACAACTACAAAAGTATTTAATATATATTTTTTAATACTGACTATTCATTAAAAATTGTACATATTTTCACATCTTTTAAATCATTTGGTAAACCAAATGATATAAAAGTTAGAAGTATAATGACTTAGAAGTAGAAAAACCAAAACCATTTGGTCCAAACGATTTTGCTCCTGATTAATTATCATTGAAATTAAAAATTCTTTGAAACAATTCGTAGATACATTTATTCCATTATCTTATATTGCACCACGAGATAATTGCTAAATAGGAAATAATTAAATGGTTATTTCAATTTCTACTCCAACATTAGCATTATTCAACGAACGAGCAAGAATTGACCAGATGTTGGTATATATAATTGTTTCGGAAACCGGGAAGGAAAAATTGAACCATGTTAAACTACTCATAAATGATTACTTAATTTTCGAGTTGTTTACCATATAACCTTTGCATTGTTCATATGTTACGAGTATTATTATTTTATTTAATAGGTTCAATTTTATTTGTGTCTTCAAATATTTACGATTTCTTTGCAATTTTAATTGCTTCAGTGTCATAAATCACCTTAAAAATTCCATTCAAAGAATGTTTAAAAAACATAAAGTATTAACCCATTAAGCTTTTGTTGACGATCTCTGCCTGATAGTCAGTCTAATTTAAATTTGCAACTGTAACATTTTTAGGGTCTTGTATATTGTTTAAAATATTTTTGGAAAGTTTATATCGTCTATGATACTCACAATGCATTTAAATTTTATCCTAATAACGTTGCTTATTAGCAATGGTCGGACTGTCTTGTGAAAAAAAAAGATATCAAACAACTATTGACGTTAAATATCTATCATTGTTAATGCTGAATATTTAATTAACAAATAAACCACATAAACATCACGTTATTTTCACACGTTTCCCGAATATTAAACGAATGATGTATGGTAGCCAAGCTGTTCTATATTAATAAACAGAAAATATTTTTATAAATCGGAAAAATCAATTACTTGTATACCTGTAAAATTTCGTAGTAATGAAAAAACACGAGAATACAGTAATGTTTTAGATTTAAATTCAGGTTCTTGTATGTAGGAGTATCTTAATATCAAAGGACTATCTAGATGAAATCATAAAAATCTAAATATCAAAGGTGAATTCTCTGGGCTTTTGGATGTTCTAGTGAAATTGGTTTTCCGGAATAACAAAAATGGTATCACAATTAAAGGTTTATATTTCTATCATAGATTAACTTAACGTAACTTTTAACTGACTTTCAATTGCATTATGCGGACAAAGAAATATATAATATATATACTTCTTTCCGTGTCTTGTCAGGTCTCCCTAATGTTGAATAGGCCTTTGAGTAGGCTTCATGGTGATGACCTGGGGGAAAATATCCAGAGTGGTATCCCCTTGCCTTCTCTGGAGGGTTTTCTTTCGGGGTTACCTTCCCTTAGCTGGGTGTATCCAGTTTTATGGCGCTGGAGGCTCACCATTCGTCCTCTCCCTATCTGCTATGGCACTAGGTAATATGTGTCTTTAAAAGACCTCTCGTGGACGCTAGAGAGTTGGACTTGATAGTAGTGTTGCTGTTGTAAATGCAACATGGCGCCTTACCACATTTTGTAGAGGCATATTTTCCAGCAAAACACACCCCATATATATAATATATAGAGCAGAAAAATAAGCATGTGTTGTAGATACAGGGTATCTTGAAAATATGCTACGTGCTTTGATTAACAATTTCGTTTGTAGTAATTTGTCATCAGTCTGATGTTAAAGTAAGATATTGAAGAAGAGAAAACGATGTATTATTACTATTATTTTCAAATATATACATTTCGAGTAATATTGAAGGTAATTGCGAGGAATATAATGATGGAATATTAAAATGAAGCATTATGTCTTAGACAATTTATGTATTATATATTTCTTTCTTTAGCAAAAAATAATAATACTTAACATTTTTAATATTTCTTTCACAAATGTTTGTTACAAGTGTTTTTTCTCAATGCCGAGGGTTTTTGACTGATACTCGTATTATTATACAAATGTGTCAATTTAAACCTTTTCCAGCAGATAGAATGGACCACAACACTGTTCCGTCCTGCATACATATATACCTATCGAGTTTCTTCTACGTTCATAGATCGCAATTTGCATGCTCGTTGTTTTTTCCAATTTCCAATGTAGTCATATTATTTTTATTTTATTGATTTGGTCATACCATGCTTTACTCGGTTGCCCTTGGCTTCTGTTTCTACTCACACTGCTTGTATACAACTTTTTAACGATTCTCCACTATTATATTATACATTCGTTCCATATGTCCAAACCATCTTAGTGAACCTTTTTTTATTTTACTTATGATGCAATCATTTGCCTTTTATTTCTTCCTTATATTGTTATGTATTTTACCATACATCGTTTTCTCAAACATTCTTCTCGGTGATCTCATTTCTACAGTAATTATCCTATTCTCGTCATTCTTGCATGAGAGCAGAGTGGTCGAGATGATATCCCTTAAACGAATGGTGATAAAACGATGTACGACAGATTTTTAAATGCTGATTATGACCAAAATTATTAAAGAATCACTGCGTTGCAGTTGGTTTGAACACATGAAGCGCATGGATGAAGAAATAATGATTAATAAAGTGTACGTTAACGATGTGATTGGAATACAGAGTCGTGAGAGACCGAGAAAAATTTGGCATGATCAAATGAATCAAATTTGAAAGGTCGGTCATGTTACGAGTTGAAGTCGGAAGAATCGACGTGTGTGTATCCCTTTTTGAATGTAGATGTTTCTAGAGTGATGAAGCGTAGTCTAGTGGTCCATTCTCTTTGCCTACCCCTCCGGGGATACGGCGTGATGGTTTGTTGTTGTTGTTTTGGACAAAATCGTTAAATTGAAAAGCATGTAAATCCATCACAAAGATGAATTATACTTCAGTGAGCTGTGTACTGTAGAGGGGACACAAAGCTAATAATTTAATTAAGTCTACCCATACACGTCTAGTCCTTGTCTTGAACGAGTTTGTGTGTCAATATTGAGAGTATTAAATTCCACCCAAAGTTGTGTTATTAGGAATCTGCGATCAAACTTTGGACTTCGGAAATGTTCATGATACTGACGAGGTATAGAGTGAAGGAGTGGGATCACAGGAAATCATATATTTTTTCGATTTAAAAACTTTATTTGAACATTGATTTCAATGAACTAAAAATACAAGTGTGCTATTTAAAAAGAAATCTTATCTAATGTTTTGTCTAATTATCTTATTGACTAAAGAAAATATCGATTTTTTCAGCAATGCGTCCAATATATTGATATAATCAATTGATAAAAATTTTATTAATATCCAGGTGCTCATGTTCTTAAATATCTTATAATTTTTAATAGATAACGTTTTATTTTAGTTGCTTTGAGGAAATTTGTATTTTACAATGATCCTCAAACTACAAATTAAATATTTCTTATTAATGAAAAAACGTGTACGTAATTTAAAAAAAATTGGTGTGAGTCAGTATTTCAACTGCTTCGAAACTATTGTCATTTTAGAAGACAAGAAAAACACAGATTATTCCGTTATTTTATATGCCCTTAGGATTTATTTTCTTCATTCATCGATTGTAAAAATAAAATATTATTCGATTATTCGAAATATTTAATTACACTATCACCCAACACTACTGCGGTGCTTTGAGATCCACTAAGAGCGAAATTGAACGAAATTGAAATACACTTGCAACCTTTCTTTGTATCAAGAATGTCTTTGTCCTCTTGCAGACGATACCGCGACAGAGAGCCAATTAAAATTTTTGTCACCTTTGTTCGAGCCACCTCCTTCAAATTAACTGTTCGGAGAAGAAGCCTGAAGAATGTCCCCTATATTGCAACAATAGTGTGAAGTCACTGTGAAATATTGGAGAGATGAGAGTTGGTTATAGTTTCTACAATATATTTTTAAGGCATTGTTTTCGTTTGTAGAAGACAAGGTTTTCTTTATATTATATATAAAATGTATCAGAATATTGTAAAGGCATTCTTGCTGTTACGAGTCTTGTTATTTAGTTCGTATAATATTTCATAATAATTCAATATGACTTCTTCCAATCAAGGAATTTTATAATTAATACGAACGAAAACGTCAGTTTTCTAGAAATTTTATTGTATTTTATGAGAAAATTCGATTTTTTTTCTTCAGAGGTCTACCAAAAATCCAATTTTTAATATTTTTAATTGAGTATAGTTCATTCTGTGCATTTAAGCTTATTGATTAAAACGCCGTTATTTTTTTTCATTTCAAATAAGCCAATCAACCGGAATCGTGGAGGAAGTGAGCGTCCATTTTTTCGAGGCGGGTGTGTTCAGAGCGCTATAACTCACGTTCTATTGGATATTTTTGGCTAAATATTTATATACGTACTCTTAAAGTATTGTACATACAAATAAATGATAAAAAACTGAAACTTCTATCTTTTTACTGGTCGTCAAAAAAAATGCCCTAAAAATGCTTAAAAAACAGGCCGTCACATGGGTGAACCCCCTTAACTCAACAAAGTTTCATAAATTACAAAAACGTACTGTGCGCTGGTACCGAGATTTGATGAGTCGTCCTGATCACCGAATAAATAATGGTCTTAGGTCAACGTGGGATTCATCATAAAAGTGAAAAATGTTAATAAAATATCACCAGTTATTCATAAATAGTGTTTCCCTGTTTATTCTGATTTAATTAATAAAAATGAATAATTGTAATTTGTCTAATTGAAGACGCAGCCATTCCCAATTGTCCGCACCGCCGGGGCCCGCAGTGTATCATTCGATAAAGAAGAATAGCTGGGCTAAGTGGATTTGTCTATGGGAATAATAGCTTCCCGCACGCAAGTCCTCGCATTACGTAATGGCGGCGGGAGATCGTTGACTTACGCTATGACTCTATTAAAGAACTTTATGGAACTGGCATGAAGTAGTGCTACTCGCATAAAGGCCCCATTATCTCGATTGCATGAACTATTCATGGATACTGAACTTTATATGGGACACGTATTTTTATTTGCCGAGTATTGGCATTTTCGCGGGATGCAAGTTAAAAATGAACCATAAACATGCTGGCGAGATCTAAAATAAAATATCTCATTTGGTACGGTGTATATGCAAATTTATATCCAAAATTACATATATTCGTTTTCAATAGACATATCTTGGTTGTCGTCGAAAAAGTAATTTATTATACGAGTATGTTACATTTTATGTATATAACCGAATTCTTCGCTTACACCTATTCTTAATAGATGGCGCTAGTGTAGATTGAACTAGTAACATGTGAAGTGTGGTGCAACACAGTAGCATATATACAGTAGTATGTAGCATTTTTATAAGGACACCAGAACTATTAAAACTATTCTTAAATTAGTAAAAAAAATTTAAAACTGTTCCGAGTTAAAAGCATAAAATTTGGAGATCGGATCTCCAGGCGTTGTCTAGCAATGCATGATAATTGCGTAGCCTTTTACATTGCATTAATAAAGATTTTCTGCTTAATGCTTACATATAATCCTAATAGATGGCGCTAGTGTAGATTGACCTAAAAATGTGAAGTGTTTATCAACATAGTAGTATATATACATCTTCCAAAAAATTGTCAGACGTGGTGTGTTCGTAAGAAGGGCGGAATGGGGAATGTTGTTAACATAAAGCGATCGCTTAACCCAACCAATGACAGGTCATAAGTCCTGTAAACGCCTCGACCACCATATTCTATTTCCAAAAAACAATTTACATCTTCGTCTCTATTGAGATACAATCAATCCTTAGAATTGTTATAAGTTTTTCAACAACAAATTTTAAAATTAAAGATTTTTTGAGAGGGCTAAGTCATTTATTTGCTTAAATAATGCTGTGAGTTGCTTTTAAATTTATAAAGATTAGTATATTTTAATTCAAGTACCATTTTTTATAATGCCTTTTTCTGAATAACCACGAAATGATTGATGTTGTTTCACCTTCTACAATCCAGCACCCATTGTTATACCCTTTCCAGTTCTGCCAGCGTAATGTACATACAAATAAAAAGGATATTTTTACAGTAGCCTGTGAGTTAAGTACGTGATACTATTAATCGCCATTTAATTCTAAAGAAGACCCGTAAATTATGCTACAATTATATTTTTACCAATTTTATTAAATCAAAGTTTTGATATTAATTTACAAATGTTTTGAATAATAAAACTTCACAGTGCCTTTTAAAATCAATGAACGGTGTAATAAATAATAAATCGTCATTATTTTTGTTAAAAAATAACCAAAACGATCGTTTAACGTGTTTAATTTTCTAATTAATTAAGATTATCAGATATGAACTCGTTAAAAATTTCCGTTAAGCGAAATGACGCGACACTCCGAGGCGATAGCGGATACGGACGTCACGTGTGAGCGTCTAACAGCGGGATAACCGCTATCGCGCCATCCATTAGCATCCCCGATACGGGGTGTCTGTAGACTGTAGGGTGCAGCCGGGAAGCTTGCGTGATGGCGCTCATAATAGAGCTTTTCCGACCATTAGCTCCTTTCTTTATACCCGTAGTTAGTCGGGCATTGATCGATGGTTTCACGCAGTATTGATGCTTAAATTAACTGACAATACGTCTGTAATTATATTTAAATTTCTAATTATGTGGAAACTACGTACAAACTTTGGTAAATAAAAAAAACAGTTTGTTATTTATTCCATTTTCGACTTCATTTTGTGTTGTGAATTCACATTTGAATTATTTATATATCGAAGCACGTTACGTCATAGCCGAAATATGTCACAAAAGTCTTGTAAAAATACGAAGTGTAGTTATATTCATTAAAACAGTTTGTTAAATCATTTTTCAGGATATTGACGATACAATTCTAGCGTGCTAGTATAAAAATCTTTCTAATAGGTACTGTTAAACCACACTATTTTGCTACTTCGGAAGACTTATAAACCAAATTCTGTTTTATAAATCGGTATGGTTATTAAAATTGATGCCAACTAGTTTCGCTTGGACCTAAGCTTCATCAGGGCAGTATAACATCTGTAGTATAACAACATGTAGTTGTTATACTGTCCTGATGAAGCTTAGGTCCAAGTGAAACTAGTAGGCATCAATTATATTAACCATACCGTGATTAAATACCAAGTTTTATTTATTTATTTTATATATTTATTTTTCATATTTTTTTATTTTAACTAACTAACTAACCATCACGCCGTCTCGCCGAAGGGGTAGGGAGAAATAATGGACTCACATACTTGTCCGATGCGGCACTCCATCCTTCTCTTTTCGCCCTCGCGGGAGACTTCTTTTTTTATTCAACATATTAAAATAAATAAAACAACATTTATGTCTTCATTATAAATTCGCTATCACCTTGTGTTGTGGTTTCATATTTGAATATAAAAAAAAAAAACATTTTCACAACACTTTTGTAGAAAGTTTTAATTTCTTCACTGAAGAAAGGTGCCCGTAACATATTTTAAAGAATGTATGAAAATGTTGTAAATATACGATGTTTAAAAAATTTCAACATTCATGTTTTAGAATTGGGGCCGGGAATGTATTTTTGTTGTATTATATTATTTATATAAGTATTTTTTTTTATTGAAATTTTAGAATGAAAAAGAGCTGGGGAATGGAGATAACAGAGACAGAAGGTACTGGAGGACTGTAGTGAAGGAGGCTAAGTCCCTCACCGGAATATAGCGCCAAGAAGTAGTAGTAGTAGTAGTAGATATTTTATATATTCATTGGAAGCTATAATGTAATGAATCTACTAGTATTAGTGTAAGGTAATTTATTATTTTAATTAAATATATTGGTTTCCTCCTTATAAATAAAAATATTCCTGAAAATTTGCTATGATACAATTTTGTTGATAATATAATCAATAATCAGCAACTTGGGAACCTCAAAAATGGTAACTAGACTAATTAGTTCCTCTTTATTTATATTTGAACCTATCTAATGAGGCCGTAGTTTAGAGTTTCCCCTTTTCTCTTTATGAAATGATGTACGAAACAAATCAAGTTTAGGATGGCAACATTCAGAAAACCGAGCTTCCTGATAATTACGGTACGACCCGTAGAATAACTGGTTATATTCAATTTTCCGATTCATAATTTAGTAATAGTCAAAAAGCTTACACCCAATTAAATCGCGCGTACTAGTAGAACTCGGGCACGTCTGAATATTCAGTAGTCTTAATTTATTTTGCGAGGACGTGAATACCTTATCCTAATCTTAAACATGTTTAGATAATTTATTTCCCCCGGGAGGTCCTAAGTAGACATCAACCAATTAGTTACGCCCGTACTTTTCGCGTTTACTTTAATGTAATAACATACCTTGTCCTAGCGCCGAGTTACCTTCCTTCTAGAGGTCATTGGGGCCTTAAATTGATTTTATTACGTCATCTGTTGTATTCATTAATTTATAATACTAAATTTCTTAACAATAGAAACCAATCTGCCCTTAGGAATGCCAGTAGTAATAATGATGAAACTGTTGAATTCTATCATATAAATATCACTTTGTTCAAAAGTAAAATACTCTGATTTTTACTTGATGTGTTGAAACAATTACATTTAAAGCCTATAAAGGAAGCCTATAAACTATTACATTTAAAGCCTATTACATTTAAAGCCTATAAAACCATAAAGGAATGTTTTAAAATATTTGTTGAAGTTATACTTCCATAAATAAGGTTTATTATCTTAGATAATTTCTATTTAAAATGATCTTTATGTATTTATATCATTAAGTATGTAAATATATTTTTATTCAAGTGCACCTATTTTGTTTCTAGTTCCATAGACTGATGTTGATAAAATTATATTTGGTTTTCCTTAAATTTTTTTAAATAAAATATTTATCCTATAAAGTATAAAAAGAGCTATCATGACAGGGTCTCGAATTAAATTTATTTATAACTAAGATATTAACTTTGGCCGCCTTTGATTTCTATTTACCTCATCGCGTATGTTTTCAGTAGAGTTCATTAATAAATTCGTTATTCTTCTCACTAACTCAATGTACTAAAATCTGAGCTTTTTAGTTAATCGAATCTATTAAAATGTGCAAAATCTTGTTACATATTTACGTAAGTATTGCCTAGAACAAACAAAACAATTTATTACAACGTTTTAAATAAAGCACCTGTAAATTTTGAATATAAATACCATTTTCGTAAATCAAACTTTATCAGATTGAATTTATGGAAAAGCTACAACAATTTCAAGTGAAAATTTTGTTCGACAAATTTACTGCCTCAGAGCTAAAGCGCAATCAATAGAGCTTAGCTACTTTATCTATGAAATTAACTGCCATTTAATGGTAACAAAGGCTTTAGTATTATGCCGAAATGTAAACAAGCCTGTGATGTTTTTGAATAAGCAGTTTGTATAACATAAACTACAGTGTTTTCCGAAGACATTTTATTATTTACGTATAAACAATGATATTTAAAAAAATTATCGATTGTTATGGGATTATGAAAGAAAAATTTACTTTAAAAAAACCTATGAACCGTGAAATGTATTTTATGGATATGTATCATTTTTTAAATTAACAATAATACTTGTATATAAAAGAAATATAAATGAAAATGTATTTATTCAAAAAAAAATATATATATTTTACGAGGACATGTATCGCCTTGCTAAAGCTTTAATGCACGTTTTGTTTTATCGAATATTTGATACTGTCATGGCAAGGCAAAATATGTCATTCCCATAAAATGTAATAAAATTTCTTTAAAACAGAGGTTTTTATTCATATCTGTTATAAACCATTGTGTAAGTAATAATAAATAAATTACCCGTTTTAAATTGTATCGAATTTTCTCTCATTAGATTTTTGTTGAGGTAATAAAATCAACATTAAAAATCAATTGATGTCCGTTATTGTTTATACGTTCGCTGGTATTTAAGCCATAATTCAAAAAGCTGTAAAATGTAGTTATGGAGGTGTTGTAATTTATTTTAATATACTCGTATATTGTTTTAAACATTCATAATAATGACAATGAACAACATTTTATAAGAAACAGTACGAGTATATTAATTATGTCATCAATGTTTAAAAAAACGGTATTTAAATACAATTTTAAGACCTTCGGTCAGACAAATTTTTATAAATATTATAATTTGTCGTATATCGTAGTAAATTTATTTTTTAATCTGTAACGGGGCCGAAGGATTACAATTTCCTCTAAAGTGAGTATCATCCACTGAATATTGTATGAATAAAATATACACTTTTGTCAATGGAATGCAGTGAAAAATAATTCAGAAAACAGAGTTTTTTAATAACTGACGTCTGTGACCCGAAACATGTTTGTGAAAATGCAATGTTTTTAAATAATTATTCAAATGTAAATACACAACACAAAGTAATGGCGAATATTAAAGAGATTATTTTTGGTAAATTTTTAAGGAATGTGAAAACTTTTTTTGCACTTATAAATTTAAAACATTTTCTGAAAATACAGATAAAAAATCTATAAAACATGTCAAGAAAAATATTCTTAAGTGAAGAAAATGCTTTAAGTTTATCAAATATATTACATAATATGGTTATAATTGATAAAACCATTGTAAATGGACCCATTCTGATTTTTTTTAGAATACTGGGTTTGTTTTTAAGTAATGTTTTGAGCTAAATTTACTAACCAACCATCATGCCATTTCGCCGGAGGGGTAGACAGAGAGAATAGACTGCTACAATGCTCTGTCCTGGCATACCTCTCGGGCATCCACTACATTCATACATCGAACCAAGCACGCACGTCGATTATTCCGACTTCGAATGTGACCGCCTTTTAGTGATTGATTGATTTGGTCATGCCATGTTTTCCTCGGTCGTCCTCGGCTTCTTTTTCCACTCACGCTGCTTGTGTACAACAATGTTATATAATAAACAATGTTTTAATTATTTATTATATAATATATAATATGATAATAAAAGAATGAAAAAGTCCATTAAAATAATTGTCTCCGTAATAAGAGTTGTCTCCGTAATAATGAAGGCGATGGTCTTACTTAAATAAAAGTGTAAAAGTTACTGCGGCGCACCCTGTACTTTCCACAATTAGTTTCCTCGACAGCGGAGCATTTTGCTTCGTAGAAAGTCAATAAATTTATTTTACTACCGCTTACAAAATTACAGGATCTTAAGTAGGGGTTCTTATGCAAGGAAACGACTTCCACTGAAATGAAAAATCAACTCAGGAGCAATGTTGTGACACTTAGTTGAAGTACCAACACCCTTACCTCCAGTAGAGTTATGTACACAGCGAAGAGCAAATTGAATAGATTTTAAATGTAGATTATAATTATTTATCTTAAAGATATGAAGTTTTCATTATACGTATCTCTGGTTGAAAAATAAAGTTAGAAGAACCAGCCATATACCCAAATATTTTACTTTAAAAATCCATACAAATATTTAGCTGTGGTGCGATATTTTGTTGTTGTTTTATATAGTTTTTTTTCATATAAATGCTGTTTTCCACACTTTTTCCAAAAATGCAATAATTTTTTTACAAAATAATAAAGAACAAAAGAAAATCCACATAAAATCATCATGGTTCCTGCAGAACACCTAAACCTCTTATTTTATCTATGTCCAATAAGAAGTATGTTTGTTAAACAAACGGCTTAGGACTCAAATGACCGGGAGTTTCACGGTGGGACATACCCTGCTGAAAGGTATGTAGCTATAAATGCCGTGAAAACGCCACCTTGCTTGATAACAGCATGACTTTCAGTAAGTCCGATACTTTGGCGTAATAGAGTGGTCCTCGAGATGTCGCGAGATTCGGGCAATATTGATCTTACCATCATAGTCATAGCAGACAGGGAGAGGGAGTATGGCGTATCTTTGATTATAAAACCGAGACTTACAAGCTACGGTAAGGAAAACCTATAGGAAATCTCTGGAAAAGGTAACGGGAAACTACTCCAGTATCACTTCCCAAAAAATCACCGCAGCTAATGTTTTTTGGCAAACGTCAGAGGGACCTGACACGGCACTATACGAATTATAAGAAACGGCTGCAATGACGTCGCTCATTAATGTTATTGATTTATAGATCCCGATGCGTATACATACCCAATAATTTATTCCGTTTCCTCTGAATCGATAATATCTTATTTCAAACGACGTTTAAAAGGATCTGCCCAGTAGCGTATTAAAAATCGATTTTGAAATGAAATGATACTCAAGACACCGAGACTCGAGAACTGATTGAAATCGGCCTGCAGGATACGTATGTGCACTTTAAATTTAAATTAAATAAATACACAAATAAATTTAAAATCTGCCTCGTCATAACCGGCCGAGCAAAAAGACAATCCGGTCCATTAGGTGCGCATCGCAACCCTTTGGGCATTATCAGATCAGCACCGAGCGCTTAAACGGTGCCTTTGTACCATGATCCATATAAAGAGGAGGAATCGTATCTAACGTGTGATTGATCGACTGCCCGCTCTAATGAATGATGTATCAGCTGCGAAGAATCAAAACTGACTGGAGATGTGCCTAAAATTCAAATTATTATTTCATTTTAATTAACGAAATAAAATATATCTACTATTTTATTAATTGTACAGGATATTATATACTATAGCTGCGTAGAAAAAAAGTTACATGGAGAAATTATGATGTATGAGGTTCACATACAATGAGTGCTTTAATAACATCGATGTGTTCCATCTTAATGCAAGTGATTTTAAAAGAATGGTTGGAGCAACCCTTCGGGGCGAATGAAACTAGTTACTCTATTTTTTCTTTTCTTGTCTTTTTCTTTTTTTACATTTTTAAGTTATATTTCATCTTTAATTATTCATTATTACTAGTACTACTATATATTTAACCTACCAGTACTACAATATATTTAAATATTCAATCTTATGACAGTTGTTAAATAATATTTGTGGAAGCATGTAATTGGCCTGGTTTTGTTGTCTCTGTGTGTTAATATTCATATACTGTATTTGCTGTTTGTTTCACTCAATAATAAAAAATAGTAAAAATAATAATAATAATAAATATTGAGTAGAATATGCCTTTGATGTCGTATTAATACGACTTGGTCTAGATATTTACCAATATTTAGTTTCATTATTAATAAATATTTACATAATTAATACGAATGAAAACGTCTTTTTCAACATGTGTATGATTGAAAACTTTTAAAAAACAGACGTTTTCATTCGTATTAATTATTTAATATGAAGTTTTACATCATTGTTCATAAATAATAAATACATACGAGTACATACTAGTATATGCAAATAGGACAATTATCACATTTGTTTATTGAAACATTATATTATTTACAAAGCTGTTATATTACTCAATATCTATACAGATTATAAAAAAAAATCTTTCAGTATAAATTTTTCTGTTAAAAAATCACAGGTTCTGTGTATTGCTTTTTAAGAAAAATAAAAAGGTAACAAATAGATGGCTTTAATACTTAAAATAAATCTAAAATAAATAAAGTGTATACTCGTACACACTTGGATATTTCCCTACTCTTTTTACTTCACTGATCACCTCGGATATCGAATGATGAAGAACCATTGCTCATTGTACGTGTCAGAGACGTTAATAGTTTTACGTGATTGACACGTACTGCTCGTCAGTCAATCGCCATTGTTGTAGAAATATTTTAAGTTGTTTGTGAATTGATTTTGACAAGATAAAAAAATAATACGTGGATAATTGAGTCTGGTTGCGCGTTCGTGGTCGCGCACCTGCACTACAGAGCACATATAGAGATAATTAAAATTAAAATAAATACTAAATCGAGAAAGCTGCAATTCTAACATTGGTTCTGTTCTAGTTTAGCAATCTCACGTGGAAAGTGTCTGATTTCAAAGTCTCGTTCTTTTCCACGAAGATTTGTCAGGTATTCCTTTGAGGTATCTTAGCCCCGATACCTGTAGCCTGGATTTCGTACATTTTATCTGAACTCGCGTGCCGTGACCGCATGTCAGAGTCGTGAAGTATATTGCATCGAAGATGCGCATTTTAGATCTAACACAAGACTTGTTCTCTATGTTCAGCTCACGAAGAGATAAATTGAACTAGTTTCTGTAGTATTTTTGAAATATATGTATTTTTTATCACCAATTTTATTGATTTGATTAATTTGCAACATTTTGTTAAAATTTTATTTTCTTCCTTTTCTTCAATGGCCCAAATCGAGTCTTGGGTTCCTTCAACTTTGATCTCTTGCTCTTTCTATCTTCCAGTTTGTTATTTGTAGGAGCAGTGCCATATTCCTCCTCACTTCATCTATAATTTTATATACAAAATGAAAATGTTTTCTTAAATTTTATCAGTTAGTTGTTATTCCTTGTGAAGGTTAATAAATAACAAGTAATAATTCAAAATTATTTCTTAAGTGAAAGGGTGGATTTGGGTCAAAATTGGGGTAATTGTTTTTTAATTACAATTGTAAATAACATGAAAATATAGCAAAAACGGGGCATAAAGTTATTAATATGTATGAAAAAACAATAGTTTTCAAGGAGTTTTATTATAATATGTATGTATGACATGTTTCGTCCTTTTAAGGCATTAATAATGCCTAAACACGTCATACGTAAATATTTTAATAAAAATCCTTCAAAAACTATCGTTTTTTCATACATATTAATAATTTAATATGGAGTTTTACACCATTGTTCAAGAAACAATAAATATGGTGCATAAAGTGTAATTTATATGGTTGTTAATAATATTTTATTCCCCGTTAGTATTAGACAGATTTATATTGCTAATTTTTATTTTATTTTGTATCATGAATAATATTTTCACGCAATTTTCTTTGTAATATAATAAGCCTTTTGTAATATATTTATGCTTAAAATATTCCTCCAAAATTCCTACCATTCCAAAACCGAAGCTACCTACACATCATTTTAGGTTTATTAAGAATTAATAATACTTCTGACTATATCTTCATAATGTTGTGTTACTGACGATGTGAGTTGTAATTCGCTACAAAATATGTTCTGTAAAGATATAAGGCTTCCGCTAATACGTTTAATCCCTCAGTAAATTGAATTTTCCATATCGAGGTCAGCGTTAGGACCAGCGCGCTCCGTAACGACGCGATAAACCAAGATTAATCCCTACTTTTGTAAAGACTTGTTTATTTTTTAATTCAATATCAAAATATTAATTTAAAATATGGCAAAGGGTCAAACATATACACAACCCAATTAGTAGACTCTGTCATCACGAGGCTTGCTTATTTTATACATTTTGGGAAACAAAACGAAATTAACTTTAGGTACATTATATAATACTTACATACTTACTTTATGTCAATGCCCTATATGTTTATTCCATGTTAATATAATGCTGTAAATAAATATCACATGAAATAATTAACATTTAAATATGTAATTAATACGAATGAAAAAACTTATGTTTTTCTAGAAGTTTTATTATATTTTTAGGGGAATGACATGTTTCGCCCTTCTAAGGCATTATCAAATGTTTGATAATGCCTTAGAAGGGTTAAACATGTCATACCCCCAAAAAATATAATAAAACTTCTAGAAAAACATAAGTTTTTTCATTCGTATTAATTATTTAATATGGAGTTTTACATCATTGTTAAAAAAACAATAAATATATATGTAACTTAAGTATTGTAGTATTATGGTATATACTACCTATATATCCAGACAGGGCAGCACCAGATGGACATCCAGAATACTTCAATGGAGACCTTGGATAGAGAAAAGGAGTAAGGGGAGACCACTACAAAGATGCCCTGATGATATTGCCCGACTTCCTGGAACAACCTGGATGCAGAAGAGACAATATAAGGGATGAGTGGATATAAATGGAAGGAAATCCAGCATTGGAAGAAAGAAGGCTTAAGTAGTAGAAGAACAATCACAATTTTTTTAATTACATTAAACGGGTGGTGGTCTAGGGGATAGAACGCTTGACTCCTGATCTAGGGGACATGGGTTCAAGCCTGGACACGACCAGATTCCTTTTTCATAATAATGAGCTATTTTCTGTTCACATTGAAGATTGTAAAATAAATTCTAATATCATTGATATAAATCCTTGATGTTAGTCTTTTTTTAAATAAGAAAAATAAGTCTCATGACCGGAATTTGATATGGAATCAAACATTTTGACCCTCTACAAAAATCTTATTAATTTTATTATGTACGTACATAATGAAATAATCATGTAAGGTATTTGTAATCTATCTATATAAATAAAAGGCAATCTTCCGGGTGTGTGTCGACTATTTCTGAGGTTATTCCTGAGCTGATCCTTTTGAAATTTGGAGAATGGACTAAGTGGAATTCAGCGGTCGTCATAGGCATATTTTTGTTATTAATCGAGCTCTAATTAACTTTATAAATTAATCAATTAATTGAAAATTTTCGTAGTGCAAACGAATATAGACCTTAATGTTCGTATCACCTGAGTATCAATCTTTTGAGTCTATATTCGTTTGACACGGTCTGGAGAGAATTCAGTCTCCATGTAATTTTGTGTAGTGGCAACAATGTGTTTTTCATTCTGACAGTCCAATATATTGCGTTTTACTTTGGGATGTATAATACTTAATACGTTTTACTTATTACGTACTAAAATAATTGGTTGTTTAATTGGTACAGTCTATTTTATTGGCCATATTTTAATGTACATTAATGTAGACAGGTAATTATACTTCTTAATTTTGGCGAGTATAATTTTAACGCGTCATTTTGAGGTTATGAACGAAATTTTATTTTTTCGTGTGGCTGAAACTTATTCGTTTCTCTTACGTTCGACGGTGATTACTTAATGATATTCGTTTTCTAGAATTCTAGCCGTTCGATTGGTCACGTGGTCTCTGAACTGTCAAACTCTTCTTCTACGTCGTAATATTTTGTAGGTATGAAGTTTCGGTACTTTTAGGTTATGAAGTTTCTGGGATTAAAAGTAACGTCGAGGCTCTCTAAAAGAATGTGAAGAAACTTGCTTCCGTAAGTATAATATAATATTTATATTTCTAATTCATAAATATATTTTCAGTTTATTCTATTTTGCTGTTTTCTTTATACGCATACTTTGGTCAGGGAAATTGTTACATTACCACAGCAACGGTAAGAAAGTTCTAATGATATACAATATGAATTACAATATGAATGAATGACACAATTCTTATGACTTTTTCCGTTTATTTCTAGGAAAATAAAGTAACAGATCAGAGATGGGACGAAAATTACCAATGCAGCGTGCAAAATAACTTCGTTAAAATGGAATTAGATCAGTCAAACAACGGATGATCAGTGAATTACATGTACCCTGGAGTAGCGAATGAGAACCGGCTCATTTTCACATTACACATAAGCTATTTTTAGTAGTTTTCATTCATATATGAAAATTACATTATTAATTTCAGGTAAGGTTTTTAAATTTACAGTTTATAGACAATTGATTTATTCGTTTTACTAACGTGTCATTTTAGGTTATGACGTTTCGTAGTGTAATAATTAGTTATTTAATTGGTATAATCTATTTTAATAATGTTATTTTAATGTAAAACTATTCTGGCAGGGCGAAAATCTATATCTTTGGGATAAGATATTAAGTTTTGATAAAATAATTCACTAGAGGAGCCTGGTGTGAGAGACCACTGGTCTAATGGGGATATTTTGTATTGGGATTGAAATTATTTTGTTAATGAGCCATATTGGTGCATCTGCATGTTGCAATTCTACTTTCTTTTCCATTCCACTCCATTAAATTCTACATTATGCTGAGATTTAAAATATTCAAAGATAATTAAATTGTTTTCAGGTTATTTCATTTGCTTAAGGATGGGGAAGACAACGCAGAAGATAATGGATTGCGCATGTGCAGAGGATGGGGAAAACAACGCAGAAGATACTGGAATGTGCATGTCCAGAGGATGATATCACAAGACATGTTGTTATCTTTATGAACTAATTTGGAATGGTATGTACAGGTTTACATTGGATTAATTGGTTTAATTTGTTACATAATAATATAGACAATTTATGTACCACTGGTCTGATAGGGGGGTGTTTGTTTTATGAAGTTTGGATAGGCCATATAACCTAGGGATCTACGAGATCTATAAATTAGGGAGATTATTTGAAGAATGGACCTTCTTGATGTGTAATGCTGACCATTCACGATCGTTGGACTTAGCGCTATTTGAATGCTTTTGTAAAAAGGTTGTTATTTCTTTAGCACAATCGTAACTCCATTTATTAGCATAGTTTTTGGTAGTTATTTTTGCCGTTCAGGTAATGTATCTAAAATAAACATAAAGGTGTTCTTTATACGCATACTTTGGTCAGGGAAATATTAAAATTACCACAGCAACGATAAGAAAGTTCTAATGATATACAATATCAATTTATTCGTTTTACTTACGTGCCATTTTAGGTTATGACGTTTCGTTGTGTAATAATTAGTTAATTGGTATAATCTATTTTAATAATGTTATTTTAATGTAAAATTGTTCTGGCAGGGCGAAAATCTATATCTTTGGGATAAGATATTAAGTTTTGATAAAATAATTCACTAGAGGAGCCTGGTGTGAGAGACCACTGGTCTAATGGGGATATTTTTGTATTGGGATTGAAATTATTTTGATAATGAGCCATATTGGTGCATCTGCATGTTGCAATTCTTCTTTATTTTCCATTCCACTGAGTAATTCCAGCAGCACACATACCCAAATACACTATGAGTTACTTCAGCTGTTTTAGTTTTTCTCTGAAAACAAATGCTGTGATAGGTAAACATATCCTTATATGCAGCATTAGCTGCCTCAGTTGGAAGAGTCCAGTAATATTCCATTTTTGGCCATTAAATTCTACATTATGCTGAGATTTAAAATATTCAAAGATAATTAAATTGATTTCAGGTTATTTCATTTGCTTGAGGATGGGGAAGACAACGCAGAAGATAATGGATTGCGCATGTGCAGAGGATGGGGAAAACAACGCAGAAGATACTGGAGTTCGCATGTCCAGAGGATGGATCCCACACCTCGATATATGCGTAAGAATATAGACAATTTATGTTTACTACTCCATGATACATTCTCATCTGTCTTACCTTTCCTGTATTTGGGGCTTTATTACAAAGAAGAAAGCTACTGAGATTCAGGTGATCCAAAATCGGGCTGTTAGAAATATTTTCCGTCTACCGTGGTACACTCATGTAAGGGCCCTATATTCTCAGACGAAAATAATTCCATTTCAAATCCATCCAAAATTAGAGATCACTAAAACTATACTACAAATAATAAAGTCATCAACGCACTCTAATACTCGACCAATATTCAATACGGACGTACACCAACATGATACGCGCTCACAGAATAAGAAGCATTGGGTTCAACTAGATTCGGTGTAAAATCCTTACAATTTATAGCCTCTACAGAATTTAATAAACTCCCTAATGATTTAATAATGATGTCGAACCAAAAACTTCAATCTGATCAACTTAAAAGTAATTTTTACATTACATTTTTACATTTTTACATTACACATAAGCTACTTTTAGTAGTTTTCATTCATATATGAAAATTCCATTATTAATTTCAGGTAAGGTTTTTAAATTTACAGTTTATAGACAATAATTAAGCACATTCCCAAACGTGCCACCTACATATCTGAATTTTGTGTTGCTCGGGCTTTCACAGTAGCAGGTTATCACGCCGTTTCCCCACAGGGGTAGGCAGAGAGAATGGACCATAACACTACTCTATCCTGGCAAACCTCTCTAGCTTCCTCCACATTCATACAACGAGTCATACACGCATGTCGATTCCTCCGACTTCTAACATGACCAACCTTTAAAATCTGATTAGTTTAATTAATTTGACAAATTAATCAAATTAATCAGATTAAAAGGTTTTATTTGTTTTATCGTTTTTGTAAAGAATTTTGACAGGTGTAGAAATAAATTTTTCATTTGTTCCAATAACAATTTGAATAATTTCTTCAATATTATTTTTAAGTTCTTGCTGGTTAAGTGCCTTATTACAGATAATTTTAAAAAATGGTGGATACGTGTAACATAAATTAAATAAACACAAAAGTCCGGATTGTCCAAGTCAACATGTGCAACATCGAAAAAAACATTATGTGTTATTACATTATGTGCTAAATTAAAAAACAGTGGATACGTGGAACATATTATAAATTAAATAGACAATATGTGCACCGTCTAAAAAGAACATTTTGTGTAAAATTATTTTTATTTTGTTATTTTATTTTATATCATTGTATTTTATATTATTTGTTTTAGATTTATTTTGTGGGTGTTGGACGATCGAAGTGTGCGCGGGAGATGCCTATTGGTGGCGATGAGGTTCGCAACCCATCACACCGCGCCTCCCGCGGGGCGAAAAGAGAAGGATGGAGTGCCGCATCAGTAAAAGTGTGACAGTCCATTCTCTCTGCTTACACTTTCGGGGAGACGGCGTGATGGTTAGTTAGTTAGTTAGTTAATTTGACAAATTAGCCTAATTATTATTATTATTATTATGCATATAGCATGAACTGCCTTTTATATGAAGAATATCTTCAGCAAACAAGTGAAAAACAGTTGTAATTCATTCATTGTATGGAAATTTAAATTTTGCCTTATGCGCCTCTTCGGTGTCCGCCTTATGGCAATTCAAATTTTTTTTTTTTTAATTCCAGGGCCCAAAATTGATGAATCAAAGATCGGACCAAAGTTGCCGATGCAGCGTGTAAAATAACTAATGTTTAAATGGAATGGGATCGGTCATAAAGCAAGGACAACGGGTGATAAGATCTTCTGGCCTGGAGTGGCGAAAGAGAAACATCTACACAAATTCTGGCAGATCACAAGCAAGATGGTCTGATGACATTAAACGAGTGGCAGGAGGTCAATGGCGCAGAGCGGCGAGGGATACAGTTGTGGAAGTCGGGAAGGGAGGCTTTTGTAGTATTATCATCTATATTACTATTCCACGCCAGCGGACTCGCAGTGCCGAAATCACGATCGTAGAAACTTACTTTATTGGCTCTGATGTGAATTTCATGGACAACAAAATCAAGAGTTTTGTTTCTTTAATATAATGAATGTTTTCTGCAAATGTGATATAATATTGTTTATTTGATTATTAAATTTCATATAAAATATTCAAAAAATAGTTTTTCAATTACATTAGTAATATGTATTCAAGTTTATAATTCACAGCGAGTTTGCTTGGATTGAAACTTTGTTTTAAAGATATAGACACACATTTTTGCATCCATACACATGGCATTTAATCCAATAAATAAACAAATTGTTATTGAACTTTAATTGTATTTGTTTAATATATATTGGGTTTATTTATGTACTCGAATTTAGCAATAGCGAAGCGTTGCCGGGTCAGCTAGTAAAATATATAACAGAAAAAATTGAGAAACCCAATTGTTAGCAGTTTCAATAAGTGTTTCTTGAAGTGGTTTAATCGGATAAAGTTAGTCAACATTATAATGTGAAAACTTTATTATTTCGGTGTAAGCTCTCACATTTATAGATACAGAACATCTTATATTATTAATCTCGGAAAAACTTTTACTCGGAGTGCTACACCGCATTGTCATGTTTACGTCAAACTTTAGTGCGCGCACCGCGAGAGCTCTGGCAGTTTGCTCACGACTGGGAGCTTTTGCTCCGATATGTAAAGCTCGAGTTTACCTTATCGCCGTACCTGGAAGATCCTTAGATCTCATGGATGCCGGTTCCGAGCTCAGAGCTTTAATAAACATCCTTAAACCACGAGGATCTTGTTAGCTTTGCTTAATTCTTAGGATCTGACGATGATAAGTTTGACCGGAATTATTCGATTATAGGGCTGTCCCTATGTTAGTTCTATTTGAAAAATCAGGATAATATTGTATATCATCATGAACATCGAAAAAAAACTGAACAAAGTTTGTGTTAAATGCGATTTCATTTAAATAAATTTATTCGCATTGATACGTGCTTATTGATGTAATTTTTTATTTTTTAATTATTAAAATATTATGTAGAAGTTAATTAGTCTAGGAATCTAAATTGTGTAAAACTTCATATTCCTTCAGACATCTAAAAAAATAAATATTAATCTAAAAATGTAAACCGTAGGAATTTAAATATAACCTCTGATGGCACGAATGTATTCATATGGATGTGAAATGATTTTGTTTTGAAATAATAATTTTATAGAAATTTATTTATTTATCACATTTGATATTGTTCGAACAAGGTGAGATATGTCGATTCCGTTTAATAGAATGATTTTGATAATGCGCTTTATTTGATATTTGATGATTCTCTAGAGATTCTCATACCGCTCCGCTAGTTTCAATCCAAGGGATTGGTTTGCAACAAAGTGTAACATATTTGCTAGATCTTGGAATGCCACTTGGACCTTTAACGTGGTAGTACTCTCATATATTATAATAAAATTACAAATTTAAGTTTTTTAAATAAATACTGAACACTTGAAATTGAGTTGTATGGTAGTTCAAGAAACAATGTATCTTTTGTTCTCCATACTTATTTATATGGAAAAAATATTAAGAAAACATAAAAATAAATTTGATAGTATCGTCATTTATTTAATAAGCGTTGAATAACAATTTTCTATCACTTGAAAACATTTGACTGAAGTTATATAAGATATGGGCATTGTAGGTTCTGTAACTGTTCCGGAGATATGGTGAGGTCTCTCTCGACGCTTATAATGCTTCAAGTGAACTTTTATGTATTGCAAATTCTACACTATTTTTATTTTCTTACAATGTAGTTAAGGAAGGGAGGTTATGTTGATAATTTGTTTAATACACCAGTAAATTGTATTCTTTGTTGCCTTTTAAAAGTTAAACTTTTAGTCGTTAGAGTTCTTTGAATTTTCATGTTTCGGGAGTTTAAGACTCCGACGAAAAGCCGAGAGTTTCTTACAAAATGTGACACGAATAATTATGACGAAATTATGAATTCGGCCTTAGAAATTGTTCGTAAAACAATTTAGATTTCCAGACCAGATACCGAAATACTCGCCCTAAAATACTTTAGTAAAACCCATGAGATTCGGAACTTGGCGCGGTACAGAAATGTTTTTTCTATCATTTTCGTGCCCAAATTATAAAGCGAAGTGAAGTTTAAAGAGTAATTTGAATATTTTTAGCAAGTCTAATCACCCATCAACCGCTAATGATTCTGTCACTATTTGATTCCATGTGATTTGAGTTTTGATCGCTGGTCAAATTTTTTGAAACAGTAAGATGAAGTATTTAATTACTTTGAAAAGTATCTACTGTTATAACATTCTTTGTGGCAAAACATTATTATTGTCGTAAGCATAGAAAAGAAAAAAAACGATTTAGAAGTAAAATATACAAATTTGCGCATCTCAAACAAGAAATGAACCAAAATTGTTTATACGTTCGTAAGAAGCATTTCATCTGTGGTGTGACATTATTAAACATATTTAATTTAAGATAAACTTAAGGCATTAACACTGTGGAATTCCACAATGACGATTTTTTTATGAATTAAAACACTGTTTTTTCCACTTTGAGTTTATTTTTGTTCACATGTTTCAAAGGCTTACACATTTCAATATCATTCTCCCGATGATGAAAGTGTAAGCCTTCGAAACATGTCGAGAAAGATAAACTGAAAACTGTAAAAATAGTGTTTTAATTCGTAAAAAAATCATCAAAAATATTTAAAACGATTTGCCTTAACCCCACTTTCTTTGTTTTTGGGAATAAATCAATTTCACTTTTACCAAAGCTTTGTCAGGGTGACAACAAAACCAATCAGCTTTGTTTTGAAATTCTGATAAATATTCGATGGGAGCAAAACCGGTTTGTTACAAAAAGTCAGAGTTTTTAATTAAAATATATATGAGAATATGTATATTGTTAATTTTTTCAAACGAAGTCAGAGTTTTTAATTCAAATATATGTGAGAAAATGTATATTGTTAATTTTTTTAATAAACAGCACATTTTTGGGAGCAAGAGTTAGAATATTTGTTTTAATGAAGTGATTACCTCTTACGAACCACCGTGCGGGACGGACCGGGAGTGAGGATCCGAGCGAAGGTTGCAGCCGAAGCCATTACCACTAATTCCCGAACATTAGGTACTACATAGGTATCGCGATTTTCTAATAAAAGCGCTTAACCCAAACTTTTGACTTAACGACGCAAGTAACACTATTAATCCCGCTTTGTTAAACCCAAACCCCGGTTTAAACTAGGCTTAAGAACGCGCGTATCGATTGTAGGAGAATTAACCGTTCATTGCGGATTCCTGCAAAGAATAGCTATACGAGGATTATGTAAATGGAAGATGGTGAGAACGGCGGCCGACTATGGAATCTACCTTTAGATAGGACCACTCTTATATATTATACAATATTATCCGCCTAATGAAATACGCTACAATTTCAAACATTTGCCCTGAACCTCGCGCTGGGTTGGAAGACATGAGGATGTTGACAGTTTTGCAATTCTTATGTTTTTACAATTTATGTATATATGAGATATGGGACTGAATACAGGGTGAACGAAAAATGAGAACATTCAGGAACATATCTTACAGACACTGCGTGACAAAATTACGTGATAAAGTAATAATAAAATACACGAATAAGGGAAATATGCACAGACGACGATGTTGCTAGGTGTGAAAGGCAAAGGAAACGACATTGGTATATACACGTGAGAAGAATGGATTCATCTGGGCTCTCTTACATTGTGTTGCGCAGCCAACCCCACGATACTTTCGGCAGACCACCAAAAATATGGATTAACAGCAGGGAATCGACTTCGCAGGAGGCCAGTTACCCTTAAGAAATAGGCCAAAAGGCCTAAATTAAGAAGAATATATAATATTTAAAGGCGCTCGACGTTTGTATTTCAAGTATCCCTCATATTATATATGCTCGTAAGGTTATCATCGAATACAATGGGGAAAAACAGTTAATATACCAAGTCCTTCTACGCTGAAGCCGTGCTTAGCTCCACGAAATGTGGATTTAAGAGAGTGATTGAAGATCTTAGCGATGCCCGTCGATACTTCAAAACAATGGACTTGCACACGTTCATTTAGAAGTAAATTGCTCATCCATGTAGAACTTTGTGAACAAGGAGACACAATATGCAATAAAGAAGCGTGGAAAGTCTTCAAAATTAGAAATGAGATAAAAACTTTCGGGACCCGTCGAATATTCGGAAATATCGGTGATTGATCACGGAAAATATTATTCATTCGGGTGGTCCTATGGTTTCGACATCTCTGGTAATAAAATATTATTTTATCACTTATAGAAAATCTCTGTATTAATGTTTTAACAATTGAAAAACATCGACATACATTTAGAAGTACTGAATTTTAATTTACTATTGATCATTTATCATAATTTTATTATTTGTCATGTCTTACGAATAAAAAGATTTTACTAATTTGTTGTAATTTTTAAACAGTTTTGCATTACTCGCTCCAGTTTGCTTTTGTAAAATCAAATCTTCCAAAAGGGCGCAATTTTGTTCTGTGATCCGGGAATATTGAATTCGAAATGCGAAAATTAACTTTTATGTAGAGACAATGTGATTTGAAGAGATGGCGATAGAGCACATATTCCATTGACGGAAATTTTGGCTGAATATTAAAAACATGGCTTAAGAGCCATGATTCCACATAAATTACTATAAAGGAGTGTCGTCTTTAACCACTTCGTGGAATTAATTTAAATTATATTGCTTTTGTTCTTGTGGTTGTACTCGTAAAACGAACACTTTGTTAATTACTGTCAAGATTCGTCCTTGTGGAAATTGTTTTACAAAAATAGAGAGTGTCGCTCATAATTAAGAATCTCTTGAATGTAATGTATTTTACACGAATGTAACAATGTACACATGTATCTAAAATCCTAATTACCGGATACGCGTTAATTCACTTTTATCTAAGATGTATTGATGATTTGAATTTTGGGTTATTTTTTCAAATGCTTATCTTACCCATTAAATAATCAAATTACAAAGAATTTTCAGTTTATAAAATATGCATTTTTTGAGGAAATGTTTAGCTAAAAAAATATTTATAAAAGTGTCAAATACGAATTTATAATAGTGATCACACCTTTATTATTCATGCTGGAGGATGTTGGTCGTTTTGTCCCCGATAGATATCTCCGACAGCGACACCACAGATTATTTGACCTACCGGCCGCCAGAACCAATCTGCCTCTAATGACACCGGTGGGAAGAGCAATTAGTCTGCTGAACGCGGTCTCCTCGGAGATCAACGTCTTTCATATTAGTAAACGTACGTTTAGGGGACAAATACTCTCGACTTTAGAAAGCATCTTGTCTTCCTAACGTCGAACCATCTCTAATGTGTTCCTAGTTTTATGTTGAACGTATATAATATTTTACCTGTACTCAATAGATGCCTTAAATATTTATGCTGTTTGTAATGTCTTTTGAGTACATAATCTGATTTGATTTGATTATTTTGCAATCGGCAAAACAAAAGTGTTAGAATATCGTTAACCCTATATGTCATATAATATAGAATTATATAGAATGTTGATATATGTATATATTAAGTTTTATATTATATAAAATATATGGGACTTGAATGAGTAAAGCGAACGATGGTTCGAAGGTTTTTAAAGAATCGCTGGTGATTGGATGCGAAAGGTACATGACAGAAATACGTAGAGAAGTATGGGGAAGAGTTTTTGCAGCAGTGGATGACAACGGCTGTTTAAGTATCTATGAGACCAGATAGAGGGTATATAGAAAAATAAACGCGAAGGAAGAATATTTTTGGGGTTTGTTCAGTGCGATGATTTTAATAGTAATAATTTGTGTTGAAATTTTATTTTTCAGCAATTGAATCGTAAGAGTACTCTAAGTGAAGATTGATTGGATGAGACAATGATTCGTAAGTTTTGGTGTCCGTGCATAATGTTTTTTTGTATATATTAAAATATAGTTATTTTTAATCGATACTGAAAGGTTAAGGTGCTATTTTTAATTGATTCTACTGAAAAATGTTGTGTTTTAAGCAAAGAGTTTAGACATTAAAATATACAATATAATCTAAGTATGATATACGATATGAAGTACGTCAAAATTGGAAACCGAAATTAAACGCAATTTTCAGTAAATCTGAATTTAAAGTGTTCAAATCATATAAAATTTAGATGTATTTAAATTCACCAAGGATAATCAATTTGTAATGCAAATTTGAAATCAAAACAATTTAAATCACAGTTTAATCTAACTCAAACAATTTAATCTAAACAATTTCAATCACAGTTTAATCTTTTATCAGTATTAAAAAAATGGGTAGATTTACAAAAGATATAGAGTTTTTTGAATTGTAAAGTACAAAGTCTTCTTTTTCTTCATCCTGGTGCTATCCCAACTTGTGTTGACTATGCTAACTGTTCTGATCGGTCTCTTCTCGATCTCAGTCTGTACCTCTCACGGTTTTGAGTATCATCTTCACTCAAGCTATTTCTCTGCAAGACGAAAGTACAAAAAGTACAAAGTTTAATTCTATGTATTCAAATGCGAACTCACGGTGCAAAATGAAGGCAAATAAACAAGATAATTATTCATCGTCTTATGTATAATACATTGTTCAAAGTATAGATATAACTAATATGAATTTTCGAAGTACACTCGTACCATTTCAAAACTTGCAAACAATAACAAGAGAAGTCGGAATTCGAAAAATGTTGATTAAACCGAAGATCCTCGCCGCCCGGGGCGATCCATTCGGAATATGAATTCGGAATGATGCGGATGAAAGGAAGCCGGAAATTGAGCACGAAGGTCCTGGCGAGACCGCCCTGAAATCTTCCTGAAAAACGTTTTCACAAACGAAATGGTTGGAAACGAGCTGACCGGTTTATCGCGCTTTGAATACCAAGAGGGCTCGTGGGACGGGCACGTGGGGGTTGCGCTCACACACTACACACTACATACTGCATATCATTATTGGTCCACTCTCGAGATGAGACGCTGCTTTGATTTGTCTGCAAAGCTTTAGATATATGTTTTAGTGGAATTATACTTACACTTTAATTCTTCTTCTTCTTATTTGTATCAATAGCAAGGTAGTCTTACATATATTGTCCGTAACATCATATTTTATCTTCTATTTCACTTGCAATTGTGGTGGAAGGTGTTGTACATTTTATTTAAGATAATCAATTGGTACTGGAGAGATCGTGTGGAAAGAGTTATCAATATAGCCGCAAATAAAGTACCGACAGGAAATCGACCTGCAGGAAGACCACCTAAAATATGGCGAGACAGTTGGATATCTGTATCCCAGGAACAGGATCTGAGAAAAAACAGGACACAGTCCTAAATAAAGCAGAAGGAGAAGAATAAATGATTTTACTGAAATCTCTTGATGGAAGTTCATTTTAAATAATAATTAAATAAAACGATGTTTTTTTAACTACTTCCACCTTTGTCTTTATTTCAACAGCAACCGGTTTCGCCAGGCTCGCAGGCTCATCGACAGACTGGTCTGTCGATGCCAGCGAGCCTGGCGAAACCGGTCGCTGTCGAAATAAAGACAAAAGTGGATTTTATTTAATATTATAATTTAATTAGGAGAACGACAAACAAAATATCCACCAACATAAGTGATTTGAAGTTATAATGAAGAGAAACTAGAGAAAAATCAATTCAAACATTAACATTTCAGTAATCGTTATATCATCATATCCGTATTCTATAAGTTTCTTTCGATTATATGGGAGTAACATTATTTGTCTTGCTAGCCATTATGGAATGACATTTTATTCGAAACATGGTTTTAGTTGTATAACAACTAGAAATTTATTTTTTCATCAATATGAAAAACTCGATGTATGGGAATTTTACATCATTGTTTCAAAAGAAATATTTTTAGTTTTCTATCGATACATTTTTATTTGTTATGCTTGTAATCAAGAATTTTCCAGATAATAACCCATATCGCAATACAATATGGAATCCCAACACATAACGTTTAAAATATAATATTCACTTGAGTTTTAAATTTCCAGCTCGGAAAAGAGGCAAAAAAGCTAAACGAATATGTATGAAAACGCAAAATCCATAAATAAGGCGCAGGCTTAATGAAACCACACACTCAGTTGGGCCGTTTGGCAAAACCACGCGAAATTATTTGAAGTTAGAGACTTGAAGATGTTTAAAAATATTCAGAACAATTTGAATGACTCTATATCGAAAACCTTTAACAATTTAATCAAAAACCTCCCGGTTCGCGCATAAACATACCTATCCGACAATAAAGTAAAGAAAATATATAAAATGTAGCAGATATATTATCTTCAGGTATAGGTAAGGAGAATTGAACGAAAAAAACTAAATTAGAAATTTCCTTCTCCCCTTGAAATATCCTATTCTTACCTTTGAAAAAATAAACATTCCTCGGCAAACCAAAGATCTCTCGCGAATGGCTGGTATTACGTATTCATGGAAACGGTCCATAAGTTAGATTTACACCAGTCCCGGGTTTCGCTACGTTTGTAAGAATACAGTATTTTTCCATTAAGTGTGTGGACTTTTATGAATAAACTCTAGAGATTTCGAGTGCTGGGGAATTGTCGCAAGCTGTGCTGGAAATTCTTATATCCGTTTTATTTTATCGCTACCTGAAGAAATAATTTGAATTATTGTGCGCTCCCCTCTTATTATTCCATTGATAGGAATTGTGTACCGAAAAAACGGCCGTAAAAATTTCCGAGTACGATTTTTGGCTTTTTATTGCAAGGCGAGAAATGTCGCCGGAACCGAGATGTTAAGCAGTATATCTTCCCTGCCTTTTCCCGTCGGACGCTGTATAACACTTGCAGATAAAAGTGTCTGTTTTTACATTTGTAAAATTGCGTCCGATACTTCCATTATAAATGTTCCTCTTCATTTTCAGGTTCGGTAACAACCAGTTTTGTATTTATTTAATTTAATGTAGCAATGGAAATTTCTCCATGCGGCGTTTATACCACAAAAATTAATAATACATCCATATTTATTGATACATCCATATTTATTGATTAACACATGAATATTTATTCTCAACGAGTATAAAGTATTCTTAAATAATATCAATTTGAAAATATTTAATTAATCACTAATTGTTTTAATTGAACAGCAGATATTCTGAAAACAATTTGGAGCACCATTCAATTTAGAAGAATAATACTTTTCTTTACTGTATTATAATTTAACGTAAATGAATAATAATCATATTTGTACTTGAAACAACTGAAAGATTTTATAAAATAACGTCTAATATATATTCAATATTATCTACATCATTCAATCATCATCATCGGCTGTACCTCGTATCTGAGGAACTGACTGTTCTACACGGATGTGGGTCAGCATGCGAATGAAGAGCCTAATCCTGGACCCATACATTCTAGGGCATCTAGGGTAGGGGAAGGCGAAAAAAAAACCTCACTCAATATCAACCCGTGAAATATTCACCACCATTTAAAAACTTGGTTTACTGTACAATCTTAATCAGTGATAAGTTTCAACTTTTAATTTAAATATATTTTTATTCACAAAGGTTAAAAATTCCACAAAATAAATATACCAAATTGTTATCATTTTGTATTCTACACCACCGTAATACATTTTATAACAAAATTCGAAATAATTCAGAAACGTTCTCGGGCATGCGCAACATGTGCATTACGAATTTTTCGAATTACTTGTGGAAAGAATCAAAGTATTTCTCTCTCTCTCTCTTTTGAATATAAGAGTAGCAAAAAAAAATTGTTGAAGATATACTGATTTTTGGCTATTTATATAATATAATAATGTGATGAGATGAACATGGCATCAGAATTCTTGATCATATTATAATCCTTGATCAAATAAGCGATCCCCGAAATTAAAATGGACATTGATTCTAGATTGAATAAGTGTTTTTTTCTTACGAAACTTTATTCATTTTTAAGCTGTTTTTACGTACTATAATTTATAAAATGTTAATGATCCTATTTATATTCTTGTTCCACATTTCGATCGCCACAAACATTCGTGTACCTCCGTAAATTAACATTTTATGACACACCGAATTTTTTCAATTAAATTAACACATTTGCTTGTCTAATGAATATTCATAAAAAATATTTAAATTTACAATCAATTGTGTACAGAACATTTAAAATTTAAATTTATTTCGAACAATATAGAAATGTGGTACTGCTAATGAAACTTATTTTAAAATTTAAAAGTAAAAATAATCATAATTACTAAAAAACACAGTAGAACTAACTAACTAACTAACGTACCATCACGCCGAAGGCAGAGAGGGTGGATCACCACACTTCTCAGTCCTGACATACCTCTTTGTTTCTGTACATACATATATCGTTATACGCACGCTCGTCGATTTTTTCGGATCAGAATATGGCCGCCTTTAGTACAAAACACAGTAAAATTACATTTATTTTAATATATGGTAGAATTATTTTATTTGAACCAATGAGAAGAAGTTTGAATGAACTTATTAACATAAGCAAGATAGAATCATAAATCGAAAAGTGACGGACGTATATGTCTAGTCAGGACTGCGGACATGCAGAAGAGAGATGCTAATGTGAATTTAAGATACTCTAACGGAATCGTCAAAATTAAACTTAAATTAATTTAACATTTCTTTGCATCAAGCTTGAGGTTAAAAATTTTATACAGGCCGCCGTCCTCTTAACAATACACACATTTTATTATACCCTCCCATTCCTGGTATTCTGTTCTCGATTCCTCAATATTCATAAATTGTGTTATGCACGCACGTCGATTTCTCCGACTCCTCATGTGACTGACATTTAATATTTTATTAATTTCGAAGTGCCACGTTTTCTTTCAGTATTCCTTTATTTCTTGTTCCATTTACGTCGTTTAATATACTTTCTTTATCATTCTTTCTTCATTCATGCTTTCAATGACGACCTTCGTGGCCGAGTCTGGTGTAGAATTCACGTGACAATAAAATGGCGATAGATTAGCTACCTATCACATGTCACGAGAATCACTACGATAGCTATAATACCCTTTACATCGATTTGGCTCATGCTGTCATGATGTAAAGAGCGATCCAACAAAATAATAATCATAGTAATAATTATGTATCCGAACCAAATTAATGACCCTTTCATTTTTTGTTCATAACACTTCCATTCGCACTACAATCACTTCTTATATTTGCGTTCTGTCATACGGGGGGTGGTTTGCATTACAACGCCACGCTTGCCAGACGGGTTGGCGAGGTGTCCTTCCACGTTAGCCTATGCATCAATATTATCCACCGAGGTTATTCACACTCGATCTCTAACATTTCGCATAGTTTCCGGGGGAGACCAAAGTCGAAGAGGTGTGGATAGGTACTTGGGATCAGATCAATCCTCCAGCGTAGCATGGCCATCACCACGGTGATGGCCATGCACCGCTCGAAAAGTCAATAGGATCCCCTTTTTTTTAGCATCAAGCAAATACGATTTATTATTTATGCAGAATCAGTTATATTTTCTGACTCTTTCATTATTTTGTTTAAAACACTTTAATTAAATTGGTATTTGTCACTCTATCATATTTAGATTTAGTATACATTCGCATTGAAGAAATTCTTGTTATACTTGTAAAATGTAAATTAATCATGCGGTTCACCTTGCAAATTGGAAATGATGGGCATTTGTAAAACTTTGCTCTAAATGCAATAACACGAATGAAAATTTACGCTTCCATGATATGAGATTACGCGGCACCTCCGGCTCCATATGTACCGTGTAGGTAGGTACAGCCACACACTAATGTGTAGGTGCGGCGGTGAATTCGTGTTTGTCATGGAACAACACCGCGAGCTTCTAAGTCGTTTACTCAGAATTTATCTACCAGAATCATCAGTTGCGATGGCTGTAGCTTGTAAAATATAGAGTTTAAGTAAAATGATAAATGATCCCGAGGTTTGAACCCCCGCCCTCGCCGTAACATACCGAGATACACACTCGCGCTGCTCGTGCACAATACGAGTACACTCTGCCTCGTATTATCAGACAGAGGTGTTGCTGATAATTCTACACACCTCCCGCGAGAAAGGTGGCAGAGTTTACATCAAGCACCCATAATAAATTTAGTGTTTTTGCTATATCCTCAGATAAAGAATGTTAAAATATTAAATTAGTACATATCGTCACCTGAGAGTAAGAAGGTTCCAACTGTCAAAAGTAAAAAGCTGAGTCTGGTGCAGAATTCACGTCACAATAAAATGGCGATAGATTAGCTACCTATCGCATGTCATGAGAATCAATATGGTAACTACATCTTTGCATCGATTTGGCTCAGACTGTAATTATGTAAAGAGTGATTCAACAAAAAAAAATGCAGAAGTGGCGGTACATTCTCTCTGTCGACGCCTCCGTGGAAACGGCGTGATGGTTAGTTAGCTTGTTATATAACTTATTATCACGTTAATTGAATGAGGGATTGGCGATGTATAGGATACTGACTAATATTTCACTAAAGGTCCAACTTTATTTGTCTTATACCATCAACGGGATAAATTCAACATCGTTTATATGTTTTTTCTTGTCCTTACTCTGAATTTGATCTGTTTAAATTAAACTGACATAACAAGTTGTTGTTAGTGCTAAGAGAAAAAAAATACCACCTCCTTTGTCTGATATTATTGGGTGAAGTGGAGGGACGTCGGGGAGTTGGTAGAAGGCAGTTGTCCTGGCTGCGGAACACAAAAGAATGGACAGGAATGACAAGAATTCAGAACCTGTTCCAAGTGGCGCAGGACAAAGATGCCTTTGCCGCAGTGATCACCGTTGGGGGGACCTGACACGGCAATGAAAGAAAGAAAAACAAGTTATCAAATCGGAAAGGAAAACTCATATAAATTATGATAATTTGAATGAATCACATTTTGGTGATTCTCTGCAAAGAATATTGTTGAAAAGTTTAAATTTGTCACTCAGAGAGTCGTAACAATTATTGCATATAAATCGTCAAGTTTTCTCCCTGCACAACGCTAAGAAATTGTGTCGCTAGTATTAATTATACCCAGTGTAGTCCATGGTATGGATATCTAAATATTGAAGTTTAAATTTCAGCTTAAAAGCCAAGGAATAGACCTAGAATGCTAACAACCCAGTTTTTAATAAAGCATATTATTTTACGTATACAAAAATAACCATTTCGATAAAATAAAAAAAATTACATAATTATTATATAATATATTTTTATTATTTTGTTTTGTGGACAAAATAATAATGGAGCTGCGAAGTCATATATTATTCCAGAATACTTATATTAATTATAATTTGAATCAGTTTACTTGTTAAATAAATTAACAGGAAATTGGTTTTATACAACATTATATGTGTAAATGTAATCGGAAGGAGACCTTTTGACAGACAATTACAAAATTGTTATTATTATAACATATGTAGGCTTATCTGGAACAGCTAGGTAAAAACGGTTAGAGCTAGAAGTCGTTGAATCGTGTATGGTAGAACAGTTAACATATATGTAGCCTTCGAAATTAAGTAAGATGTTGTTTTAATGAATCAACTTAATTTTTATAGTACCCCAAAAAAATTAATTACATCATATCAAAATTATTGAATATAAATAAAAGGTATCTTTTACTATAAGTTTGTTTGATTTAATATGTTTTTCTTGGCTTTCTATACTTGCGAAAATTGAAGCCAACACCCCAGTTATTCGGATGGAAAAGATCACGAACGCTCCCTGGTCGAGAGTACGAGTGTAGCTCCTTCCACCTCCATCTCACAATACCATAAATATTCATACTGGGAACGTGCACTTCGGCTTGGAGGAGTGTAAATTGTAAATTTTCTAGTTCTACATTGCGTTATTCAACTTTTTGAGCAAAAGTTCTCCCGAGACGGCGAGATCAAGATATGCAATTGCAATTATAATGAACAACTTTCCGGGGTAATTTATGTGCATGAAATGCCGAAATAAGTTCTGGGAGACGGCAGTAAAACAAAATTATTATAGAGATTAAATTACATACGATAGTATCAAATAAATTGCATGCATTGCCTTACACAAAGTTTCAGCTGGCTCATATCGTACGCATCGTTCCGTGTGGACGCGAGGGAATCATTTGCATTTCATAATTCCACAAACATGACTTAACACTTACCTATACCTACACAAATAATTCATTTCTTTATTTATTCTTACCGGAAAGATGATGTTAGATTTCTCATTACATACTTAATATTGATTATCATAGTGCCTTGGCAAGACAAAACCTATCATTCTCAGAATCTATAATAACATTTTTAGAAATTGGAAGAAGAGCTTTACATCATCGTTCTGGAAACAATAAATAAGTTATATACTTAGGAAATTGAAAATAACTTTGTTTAATCCACTATTTATTAAAAAATATTTAAAAACTCGACATGTTTCGGAGGTTACTTCCATCTTCAGGTGTAAAAATATTTTTTTACCTGAAGATGGAGGTATCCTCCGAAACATGTCGTGTTTTTAAAATATTTTTTAATGAATAGTAGATTAAACAAAGTTATTTTCAATTTCCTAAGTATATTACTTTAAAATTCCACAGTGTTAATGCCTTAGAGTTCAATAAGTTAACAAATAAGTTTTATAATAATTAATAAATACGAATGAAACCGTTATTATATTTTATGTAAATGACATGTTTCGCCTGTCTAAGGTATTATCAAATGTTGATAATGCCTTAAACAGGCGATATATGTCATTTACATAAAATGTTACAAAATTTATACAAAGCAGACGTTTTCATTCGTATTTTTTTTAAATATAGAGTTATACATCATTGTTTTACAATATAATATTATACTTTATGGAAGAGACATGTTTCACTAAGCCAGGGTCATAAAAATTCTCTTTTATTTAGAAACATTAATCTAGCAATTTCGAGGCGAGTTTAAAAATTCTTCTTTTACTGTACTTCGTGAATTATAATTTGATTTTTTTATACGGAACGCAAAGTTCCATTAGAGTTGAAGGTTAATTAAATTAGAGTTAAAGTAGAGAACGCCACTTTGTTAAATATAAAATATGTTCTTGGATTCGTTAAAATATTTCTTAAAGGCTTGTTTTTTGTGAAGACTAATACTTTAAATATAATTTTGTAATATTTTTCGTATATTCCACAAAATTAGTTAAAAATAATGGTTCATTTTTAAAGGAATGCTCTTTGAGCATTAACTGAATCTATTTTACGTTCTGTGTATCAAAAGGGAAATAAGATAAAGCAGGTGATTCCGGGTTGTATTTTAAATTATTTTGCAGTTTTAATGTTTAATGCATTTCGTTATATTA
Organism: Lepidostoma basale; assembly: GCA_022606425.2. Taxonomy (NCBI): domain Eukaryota; kingdom Metazoa; phylum Arthropoda; class Insecta; order Trichoptera; family Lepidostomatidae; genus Lepidostoma; species Lepidostoma basale. The sequence goes on along the minus strand of JAHDVF020001433.1, from coordinate 292,593 downwards.
TGAAATTACATTTTTGAAAGGGTTTCGATGCAAAGTTACTAAATGAGGTATTTATATTGGTTTAATATAGATAATCATTATTAAAGCATGTTATTTTATTAAGATTTAATATTATTATATAAATCTTACAACCTGAGCACGGTGAAGAGTCTTCAAATTTATTCTAAATAGTTCCGACATTTAATATTTAGATTACAACTTTTATGAAGCCTTGTTCTGTGGAATTTAAAAGTTTGAATTAAATTAAGTGAGTCTATTATTGATCACATGTTTAAATACATAATATGTGTAATCAATATAATATAATCAGAAATAAAAACGAGGTTTAAATGAATAAGTAAGTTATTTGAGAAAACTAGCAACAATCAAATATGTGTACTACTGAACACATTTTGTTGTATTATTAATTTGATCTCTACATTACGTATCAAACTAACCAAATAAAGTGTCAAAGCAATCCATCAGAAAACCAATTAAGAAAAAATATTATTGATTTTTTAAAAACTCTCGTTCTTTTTGCTGAAACTAAAACTTCCAATATTTGTAATAATTGTGTATCTGTCAATCAAGATGATTATTTTATCATTTAATTCCGTTATTTAATCACTCAAATGCACCGAAGAGGACCTGGCTCTAGAAGCATCTTAAAGCGCGGCCTGGCTGGTGGAATTTTGACCCAATAATATGTCCCCTTCTGCTACCATTGACACGGGGAAGAATAACAATTATTTGATTATTTTATTGAGGCTAATAAGGCAAAGTTGTATAATTAAAAAATATAATAAAAATGTCTTATTTCCCTATAAAACTTTGTTTACTTTATAAATATTTTCATGGTTTTGATTTAGTTATATTTACACCTGAGGATGAAGGAGGTCACCTCCGAAACATGTAGCGTGTAATATTTTTATATTGTAAAAATATTAAAAAATAAACAGGTCAAAACAGTGTTCAACATTTTCGTCCAATTGTAACCTTTCATAAAATATTGAATTATACTTGATGATATATACTAAATTTAAATATTGTATATCATTAATATAAAATAAATTACCAAGAACTCGCGAAGCTTCATAATATAAGCTCCACGAAAGCTTGAGCACGATAACATTAATGTTTAAATTGTGTAATCCCAAATTTAATCTGCTCAAAATTCATGTCCTTATTAAACTCCAAACTACAGCTACAAAGGAAATTGACTTATTTACGAAAGCAATTGCCACGAGGTCTGGTAAATCATCGTATTCCTAACCTGTTCCATTCATAGCCGCATATATCTTAATGGAATTATAAATATGGGCGCGTAAGGCAGCTTTATTAAGGCTCTGTACCTCCCCTCCCGCTTCCCGCGAGGGGTTGTCTGCTTATTACTCTTAACGTTGGAGGCTCCCGTGTACAGGCACAAAGGAAACACTGCCAGTGTGGTAGGCGGGAACTAGGGCTTCGGCTTCTTCTTATCACTTCTAAATGATTTAATGAGTCCGATATACGAATCTAGGTTCCAGAACAGTCACTTGGTTATACAAATTTGACTAAAAAATGACATTGTTTCAGAATAATTATTCACAATAAAATTAAATACATCAAATATACATAATCAACAACACAAAAGCGATATTTGGTGATTTCAAGCTCTTTTCAGTTCATTTTTTCCTGAACGAAGTTATCTTATACTACATCAACCAAACATGATAATATCATTTTTCCTCTTATATCCATTTGAATATATAGTATGTTATTGTTATAGTTATTATCATATTAATGCTGAAATTTTAATAGTTGGAACGCACACAAATTAAAACATATTATTGTTTTTAATATATGATTCGAAGTCATTACTTGGTTGTTTGATTTATTGAAAAATAAAATTAAACACTTTTAACTCAGTATAAACCACTTTATTGAGTTACTAGCGCCAATTGGTTTCATTCTGTAGCGAGCTTCCTCAGGGCTATATACAAACAAAACTGGTTTTGTTTACTGGTTTGGTCAATTTAGTTTGTGTATAGCCACGAGGTAGCTTGATATAGAGTGAAACCGGTTGGCGCAACTAACTCAATAAAGTGGGTTATACTGAGTTAAAATGGTTTAATTTTATTTTTAGATTGTTTTTAAGGTTTAGCAATCACAAATCATCAAATATTAATTGTCATATTATCATTTTGTTTTTAAATGTATACAAATTCTTGTAGACAAATACTGGATTTTACCCATTGCGGGTTAATCATTTTTAAGGATTAATTCTATCTCAATAGAGACGAAGATGTAAATTGTTTTTTTTAGGAAACAGAATATCGTGGCCGAGGCGTTTACAGGACTTATGACCTGTCATTGGTTGGGTTAAGCGATCGTTTTATGTTAACAACATTCCCCATTCCGCCCTTCTTACGACCACCACGTCTGACAAATTTTTGGAACAAAACAAATTTTTTTTTTTAGTGCCATCTATTAAGATTATTTAAATATAATTAATTTGATAGACAGAATAAGAAACAAAATGTCGAAATCTGTTAAAATATTATACTCGTACATAACAATTTTATCGCAGGAAGATAAACTCGGGCCACCCCTGATTCTGGTTAGCATCTACACATTACAGAGATGAATCTCGCTGCCTCCTTTGTTTTGATACATTGTGTGGTGAATTTTTATTTGCTATCCCATACCTGGGGCGCTATCCCGTGATAAATTTGACGTGAAATTAGGAAGGCTTGTTTAGGGGCGGCGATGGGCAAAATTAGCCGCACGGTGATGTGTTAAAAGTTAATTTGTTGTGAAATAATGTTAATAACGAAAACATTATTTTGGCTCAGCAAATGTTGGCGAATTTGTTTTAGCATTTTATAACGATGGAGCTTTCATTATGTGTATGTATTAGACTCCGCATACGGACTCCGTTCTATACAGACTGCACGGTATTCAGACTCGATGCTACACTGACTCCATGTTATACAGATTAAGCACGGAGATACCTATTCTCATTTCACTTTTACATTTCGTGTTTACGTAACGATGTTTTTAAATTTAATGTTTTGTCGTAAAAAGAAAATTCGCTTTTTTCAAAATGCTTTTTACCGGCAATTAGATTAATCTTCATTTTGAAAAAAGTTGTTCGCCTAAATATAACAAACCGCAATCCAACTAACAGTTTTTCATTGTATTAATAAAAATAACCATCAAAAGTCATATATTAACATTTTAACCTTAAATAACGAGTTTATTATTTAATCAAATCTATTAGCAAATACTGCCTAGAATTCAGAGCCGACACATTCAGAACCCAATGCCTCATTCAAATCTGCAAAATGCAGATACAAAGATACATTGATGGCAAAACCTTACATACAGGAATACAATACACAAATATCCGAAGGATCTGTAAAGTCGAGGATATTATAATACAATGGTCCACGGATGGAAACGACATAGAAGAAGGTTCTGGAAGGAATATGTGACCAGAATGGAAGAACCAAGGGCCGGGTAAGCTGCAAGTGACAGTTTACCTTAAGGAACATACTTCAAGGATGAGCTCCGAAAATATGGAAGGACAGCTGTCAGTCCACTTCTCAAGAAAGAACTTGACACATATATTAACAGCAGAAGACCATTAAATAAATATCACCAAATATACCACAACATTTATGAGATAGAATGGTGAAGAAAGTAGTATATGTCAATAATATGAACGGAGCTAGAAATAAAGGAAGACCGATGATAGCGTGGCAAGATCAAATCAATCAAATATTAAATGTCAGTCACGTAAGGTGTCGGAGAAATTGACGTGTGTGCATGGCACGATGTAGAGGAAGCGATAGAATATATCAAGACAGAACAATGTGGCGTTCCATTATTTTTACCTACATCTCCGGGGAGAAGGCGTGATGGTTAGTAAGTTAGGTATATAAAACAGTGTTAAATATTTGTCTATCAAAACAGGTTCATTATGAAATGAATAATCGAACATTTAAGTTAAGGAATGAAATAATATAGTATTATTCGTACAAAATTTGAACATTAAAACATTTACAAAATACAAAATTGGTTTACATATAATATAAACATCTAATTTTATTAATGATTATTATAATTTAACAGTTTATCGGTTTAATGAAAATAAATAAAAATAAAAATATCAATAATATCAACTTATAAAATTGGTGTTTATATAATATAAGCAAAGAAACCAATAACAAAATACTTTCAAATATATAAAGAAAAATGCATTAACTATTTAATAAATGACTTAACACATATTTAATCAATTTACATATAAAATGTTCAAATTGAGTATTAAATTTGTAAATACTGTATTTAATTAAAGAACAACGTATGGCTTCTGATTTAATTTCCTGGTATAGTCAATTTGAGATAATTACACACATATAACCAAATAAAATCATAATGCAATGTTATTATTAGACTAATGAACCCTTCTTCTGAAATCATTCAAGAGAAATCATCCCTTTTCTAAGGAAACTGAACCATGAGGACTAATTTTGTAAGAATATCCTGTAATAAAGGAACAAAAAGGGCTGTGAATTACACAATAAAGTACCCCATATTTCATGAAACTGCATGCTCAATCCGCTCATTACATATAAAAATAGATCAATGAATTCCATTGTAAAGCTTTAGTTAATGAACAGAAAATAAACGTATTTGAATATTATAATTTTTCATAAATAATACTTGTTTGACAGGCAAAAACGCATTATATCACTGATTGAATTAATAATTACCCAAATCTTATTTACACAAAAAACATATTGTTATTGAATTTAACAACATATTAATTCAATACTTAATTCAATATTAATTCAATACTTAGTAAGTAAGATTATTGCGGTATCTATTGTAAATAACATATTTTTTTATATTAATGTGACCATTGTTAGAATTACGTTTCAATTTAGCTAAGTATTGACATAGCTCAATGATGGCACCTTGCGATAAATGTTTCAAAACACTCATCAAGTGCAGGAAACAAGTCTATATACTCGTATATCATTCACAAATGTGTGAATATTCTGTTAATACGCAGTATTATAACTTCAGTAATTAAATAAATAACAACAATAAGTGAATTGATGATATTTATTGTGATGTTGCGTGTGACGATGTGACGTGAAACAAATACATGTTTGTTCAGATTATCGAATCTGTATACATTTTTATATGAAACTTTTTGTCCTAAGCAATTAAATTTAATTATTATCAGTTAAACGTGACGTAAGAGAGATATTATAAAATACCTGTAAAAAAACCAAGAGTTAAGATTTTTACTAATATCATTTAAAAATATATATTAGAGTAAATTAATATATGGAAATAAATAAATCGTGCAAAATAAATAATATCCAAAGGTTTCAATTAATGTTTTTTTTTCTATTTTTCTCTTTTATGTACTTTGTATATGGTATTACATTAAAAAAATTAAATTAAATAGACATGTTTCGGACAACCAGTCCTTCTTCAGTGATACATACCTATTATAAAGATACATATTTGTAACATCTGTCAGATCATGTAAACAATTTTATAATATTTTAAATATGTATATATATAATATGTATCACTGAAGAAGGACTGGTTGTCCGAAACATGTCTATGTAATTAGTTTTTTTAAAATTTAAGTGTTGTACGAGTATATACGAAGTATAAAAAAAGAAATAGAGCATCTACAACACAAAGTATGGGGAATATAGAAAAAAGTTTTTTTACTTAAATTCGTGGAGATGTAAAATCCAACCAAAAATATGTAAATGTTTACACAAAATACCAAGAAATTTCTATGCTAACCAGCATTTTCAAATTCTCCGCATTAATCTCACGAAATTCAATTCATGCTTTGATGCATTGGATTTTCGACTCCGCGGAATGCAACTGTCAAAAAAAGTTTACTGCTCGTAGCAGTTCTCCGAGAAATACAATAAGGTGAATAATGTATTCTCCGATAACATGGGGGTATGTACGAAAGTAGAATATGTAAATCGACGAATTTGTATATACGGAATACTCGCACCCCTGCCCGCGGCTTCCCCACCTAATTTCCATTTTGATACAACTACAAATCAATTTGTCGAGTATGATTTGGTAGGATTTTCGCACACACGGTTGTTGCTTCATACAAGTAATGTGTGAACGAGCCAGAAATAATCCGATCCGCCATGAAGTACACATTCGTAAAGTTCGACCGAATTGTTTTCTGAGATTGCCTGAAACCAGAAGGAATTTCTTCCATATATGAAATTGATATTGAAATCATAAGCGAAACGATAGAAAAATTTAAATCGAAATAGAAAGTGAATACAAAAGAAACATTGTTTTAACTTTTATTATTTCATTCAGCGAAAATTTTCCTGGATTTCTAGTATACGGATGGTTATTAATTATTAGTATCTCTAGCTATGGGGTTGCTGTTTTTTGTTTTTCTTCTTCTTTTTCTGTTTTATTTAGGTCTGTGTCTTGTTATTTCTCGGAGCCCGTTCCTGGGATGTAGATGTCCAAATGTCTCGACTTCTATTTTTATTACTTTATTTCCCCTGTTCATTATCATTATTTCAGAATACGCTTTCTCCACATGATCTTGTCCAGTAGCGTCTTCTCAGTCTTCCCTATCGCACAACATCTTCGATATCGCATATCTTCCTCTTATTGTTTTTGATTATTCATACAAATATTTTAAATGAAATACGTCGTCTTTAAAACTGATACATTATATAGACAATTTAACGTCTGTTGTACTCATGATGGGAATCTATTGAGACCTTTTTGGCATACGAATGCGTGTAATAAAATTAATATAGTTTACAAATTAAAACAATTCCCAATTAAAATTAAAAATAAACAAAATAAAAGTTATTAACGTAATGCGATAATCAAATAGTGTTTCTGAAAACGTTAAAATAAGTATTACGGAAGCTTTCAATAGAAGTCAAAAATTGAAACCATCGCAATCCCGAATGGGCGGTGAAACTCTACTTTCGAAATTGCATTCATTATCTGGATATCTAATATTTGAATATTTTCACACAATCAACTAATTTTGTCTGCAACACAGTTGAATAAATGTTTGATAAGTGATAATTTACCTTTGGTTCAGCGTATTACGTAGTTAATGAGTTGATAATTCACTGCAGTTAAATCATTTAAATAATTTCAAATTGAACTGGTGATTGTTAGAATAAACACGCTGTATTTTCTCACATTAGAAAAACTAAAAAATAAGTAGTAACTTATAAAAATAGAAAACAAAACATAAATCAAATATTAAATGTCAGCCACGCGAGCAGTCGGAGAAATCGACGTGCATAAATGACATCATGTATGAATGTTGAGGACTAATAGATATATGTCAGGAGATAACCGTGTAGTGGTTTATTATTTGTGCACATCCTTTCAATTATTAATTAGCTAGTAAGTTAATTGAGGTTCATTTTAAATATTAAAAAAAAAATGTAATAAAAATTTATAATACGCGTTAAGTTTTATTCCATTTTTTTCTTTATTTTCGACCGGTTTCGGTAGCTCGCTGCCATATTTTGGTTAATGCAACACTGCCGTCACACCAGAAGATGGCAGTGAGCTGCCAAAACCGAAAAACAAGTGAAAAAAACTTTTTTATATTATTTTCTAATTCATTAATTATTAAATGATATTTTTTCTAACATGCGCAATTAATTCCAAGTATTTAAATGTTATTCTCAGAGAAAAAAAAACTCACCATCGAACGTAAATTTAACAGTACAGGTACGTACACAGTACAGGTTTTTGGTCGATGCTTGACACATGAATATACATACATTTTTTTTTAAATGTATTTGAATAAATACTAAATATAGGTCAAGCCTGCGTAAAATTGTGGGAACTAGCAAAAATATCGATTTCGCATAACATAATCAATTTGTTTTTCTGCCAAAACAGAGACTATAAATGGGCATTGACTCTTCCGATACATTCATGAAGATATTTATTGACTTAAACAATCTTTTTATAATATGCCATACTAAATATTCATTGTGAAAATATTTATTTGTTACATGACACTTAAATCTTTGAACCTTCGTATAGGTCAACCGAAATACTAAACATGTTTTTCATTTAAAATAATCATCGATGTTCGATGATTAAATCACGCACGAAGAACTCCTCACAGCGGTGTATAAATATTCCGTTCGTAGGAGGAGCGGACAATTATGTTTACCAATATTTACAAATGTATAAATAATGTCCAATTAATTCATCGGGAATGGCGACAGCCTTGTTTATACGCGGGAAAAAATCGATAAATTAATACATATCCCGCTAAGACAAAGCGCTGACTGGTTTTGGGTCCAATCGAACATAATCTCCAAACACTTTTTATTACCAGGCTTATTGATATTCATATATTTATGAGTTCATCTACAGATGGGCCGATGGCTGATGTATGCGAGCAATAAAGTCTTGCGATGTACGCTCTTTGCTATTTAATACCGTATATCCCATGAGATGTTATGGTATCTTCGCCCGTAATGTGTTTTAATAAATGCAAAATGAATTAAAACAAACTAATTAACCATCACGAGGATATGAAGAGGAATATCTGCTATACTCTCTGATCGCGGCAATTCAATTAGTTTGCTAACAAATATAAGAAGATTGAATATTAAACAAAAATTCAGGCTTATATTGCATTTCGTTTTTTTCTTATTTTTTACCTGTATTTCCGACAGGTTTTGGTGGCTCGCTGCCATCATCTGCTGAGTTCAGAATACACATTACAAATATAATTACACCACCCACCTATTAACAATGTTGGCTGCAGGGCTCTCTCAACATGGATAATATTTATAGTTATTTGTTTATAAATGGAATTATCTTTTTAAAACGCATTGAATACGAAAAATATTGTTTATACAATAAGTAAAAATCAAAATTAAATATAATATTTCTTCTTCTTCTTCTTTAACAGCCGTTGTCGTTCACTGCTGGACATAGACCTCCCCCATACTTCTCCATGTATGACATGTCTTACGGGGGGTGGTTGGCATTACAACGCCATGCTTGCCAGACGGGTTGGCGAGGTGTCCTTCCACCTATACATAAATATTATCCACCGAGGTTAATTACTTGATCTCTAACTATAATAATATATCTATAATATTTAGTGTGAATGAAATCGTACATTTTCTAGAAAACCTTTTATATTTTATGGTAACAAATGCTTCGCCTTGCTAAGGCATTCTCAATTATTGAGTGACAGTTGAAAGACATTTGATAATCCCTAGCAAGGTGAACCATGTCGCTATGGCAACATCAGTTGTGTTTGGTCTGGTGTAGAATTCACTTAACAATCAAATGTTGAAAGATTAGCTACCTATCACATGTCATGATAATCGATATAATAGTTATACATTTGACCGTTTTCATCGATTTAGATCGCGCTGTAACGATTCAACTAAATAATAATAAAAATAATTACCATGAAATATTATAAATTTTCTATAAAATAAACATTTTCATTCAAGAAGGAAATAATTTTGATATGTACATAATATTTTTTTGCATTATCCTCATATTTTGATAAGTGATAAAACTATTCAATTATTATCCATTGCTTATTACCCAACAAAGTGAAACAATTTGTGAAAGAGAAGAAGTAATATTTCATAAAGATAAAAAATTTAACTATCAAAATTATATAATGTGTTGAAAATTTTATTCTTTAGATGAGTTAAACATTTTAGAACGGGTACAATTTTCCATTGATCGTCCGATCAGTTCGGTGTAATGTTATATCTTTGGTTTTAAACACAGCAGGATATCTCGTATTATACATGACACATTTTTTTAATAACAGCGCATGCGTTGTGTTAGATCAAGTTAAAAAACTTTTGAATAAATAAGAGCGATATTAATTTTACATTCAGGTGTTAATGTCCTGTCCACTTATGGTGATATCATAAATCCAGTCTTTATCACTCATCTGCCATTTATCACCGAGATGGCTGACGCCCACCGAATTTAGAGGAAAACGTTTTTAAAATACACTTTTAAACGGTCGTTTCATTGAATAATTCTGGCATTAATCAAATCTTGTGGGTGAGTCCACAAATGCATTGATAACTTGTACAAATAGCTCGTGACAGCCTGTCGCAAGACGCTTAACATGATGAATAACATTACATTGTGTGTGAGACAATATATAGAATCTGCAAGGTTTTTTATACGATGAAATGTTTTTTTTTAAAGTTATCAAATCAAATCAGTTTATTTCTCAAAGATATTACAAACAAATATTAAAGTTTAAGGCATCTATTGAGAACAAGTAAAATACAATATAATAATGGTAAAATAACAGGTTAAACTTAATTACATAATCCTTTATGTATGAAAGTGGAACTGGCAAAATATGGATGAAAGTAGAATAAATGCAGTAGAAATGAGATCGCTAAGACGAATGTATGGTAAATCTGTATATGATAGTGTGTTTCATACAATTATAAGAAGTGATACGGTGCGAATGAAAGTGTTATTAACAAAATAATGAAAGGATCATTAAGATGGTTTGGACATATGGAAAGAATGAAAGAAGAAAGAATGGTAAAAAAATATGTTAACGATGTAAATGGAACTAGAAATAAAGGAAGACCGAGGAAAACGTGGCACGATTAAATAAATCAAATATTGAATATCGGCTACGTGAGGAGTCATAGAAATCGACTCCTCTATTCTGCCAGGATAGAACAATATGGCGATCCATCCTCTCTGCCTACCCCTCCGGGGAAACAGCGTGATGGTTAGTTAGTAAATTAGTTAGTTAGTTAGTTAGTTATATAGATAAGGTCCTAAACAACCGCAAATTTGCTGATATGTTTTGATGTTTCGGTGTTACGGGATAGATAAATCATATACCTAAGTGTGTAAATAAATTAAAGTAAATATTAGAAAAGCAAATTTTAGTTATTTTTTATGTAACTAGAGAAAAAAAAATACATAAAAGAATTGTCACATTTTAAAGGGATACTAAATATTATAACTAACTAACGATCATTGCCACTCTGTTCTTTCCGCGGAATGTTGAATTGATTTAATCGTGCCACGTTTTCCCCGGGTCTTCCTTTTTATCTTGTTCCGTTAACATGATTAACATATACTTTATACCAAAATTATAATATTATATGTACAAATACACATTTACTGGTGTGGATTGTTAGGATATATAAATATAACAGAAATGATTGAGTGATTTCATTTTATTTTAGATAGGTACGCCTTTTTATTGTGGTCTAACTAGAATCTACATAGAAATTATGTAAAGAACGTTTTAAGTTGCGCCTGTTTCTAGGCAATCTCTATAACATTACGGCAATTTTTTTGTGTTTATAAAAGGAGTACAAGTAAACATTTCTCTTCCGTAATATCACAAATAAATATATATATGCGCATTTTTAATTAATAAAAAGCTTGTTTTTTGGAATATAACCATACCGTTTTTATTTTATTTTAAAGGCTTTAATTTTTGAAAACGTTTATAATTGTGGACGTCCACCGAACTGATTGCGTGGATATCCACAGTTAGGAACGACTTGAGGGCGCTGATACTGGACAGACAGATGACCAAGGATCGTGAGACTTGGCGGAGCTTTATAAGAAGAGCCGACCCCAAATAACGGGACATGGTCAGGCAAAAGAAGAATAAGCTTAAATTTTTTAATTAAATGTTGTTATTTGGAACGTGTAATCATCATTTCACAGGGTGCAACAAACCATTACGTCATTTCTGCGAGGGTGGGCAGAGAGAATGGATCGCCACGTCTCTATCCGGACCACATGTCTAACTTCCTCAACATTCATACAGCGAGTCATACACCCACGTCAATTCTTCCGGCTTCTAGCATGGCCGATCTTATAATTTTGTTTAATTTGTCTTCCTCGACTCCGTACTCCATTCACACCATTGACTTATACTTTCTTAACCATTATTTCTTCATCCATGCCCTCCATTTGTCCGGGCCAACGCAGTGATCCTTTCAGAATTTCGTTCACAATACTTTCTTGCGATCTATTTGAAATTCCGTCGTGTATCATTCTACCACGCATACGTCTTAGGGATCTCATTTCTACCACATTTATTTTGTTTTCATCCTTTAAAGTTTCATGCTTCTCTTTAATATATAAGCGTTGGAACCAGAACTCCATTGTAAACGTCCATTTTCGCTATCATTGATAAATTATTGTTTCCAATAACCAAATAATGCAAATAAATGTACAAAACAACAATAAATAATCACGCCGTTTCCCCCGAGACCTAGGCAGAAATAATGAACTGGCACACTACTCTATGCTTACATACCTTTCTTGTTTTCTTCACATTTATAATCTTCCGCGTGAACAAACAAATTAATAAATCACCTTTCCAACAGTTTTTTCCATTAGACTTAGAAGAGGAACAGCCACAAGAGCTGAACCTCCGTAAGTCAGATTTTTTTTAACACTAAGTCATACCAAATAAGCATATTTCATCGAATCAGATCATGTGATCCATATTGACGGTTATAAACCCACACCAGCCTCTTCAAATATTAGTCATTCGTCAAAAATATGTTTAATTTAATATAACGTGTAGACCCTTTTTGAAATTATATGTGCAGAGTCTATCATTACGCTTTTAACGAAATAAGGTTCTCACGGACGGACACTTAGCTAAGGAATACCTTTGCTAAACGCCAACTAAATTAGATCGCTCGAGTAATCGGCAAATATTTAACTCTAAAGGGTGAACTGCGGTAAATCAATAATGCATAATATTAATATAAGAGTTACTCGTGTCGTCGTTTATACAATGATATATTATATTTCAGACTTGGAACTATTAAGGAAATTTTGTTTGCCTGACGATAGAGAAGATTAATTTTAAGTATTTTCAAACGTCCAAGGACCACGATGAAAAATGAAAAGGATATTGATTCTGATTTATTATTTTATCAATGTTTTTTTTGTACTTTGTACTCAACACCCCTTATTACAAAAATATAAATTAAAAAACAAACATGTTTCGGACACAGAAGCCCTTCAACAGTGATATATGATAAATATTATATAAATATTACATATATTTAAAAAAAATCATGAATGTGGTAAGTTTTGACAGATATTATAAAGCTTATTATTTTTTAACTTCTATTCTTCTCTTAACAAAACACATATTCGCATATTTTATAACTATCTTCGTTTATGCACATATTTCAATTTTAAATAGCTCTCACTCGAGTACTATAATATCGAGAAACTTCACTTCACACGGGAAGATCAAGATGTAACTTTCTTTTAAATTTGCCATATATAAACAAAGAAAGATCAATGTGCGCTTATATTATACATGGACAAGGTATTTAATGATCACCAGTAAATGCTATGAAATAATAATACATAGTTTTATTTCAACCATTTTTTAAATTTACAAGTGGTTTTTTATTCATCCCGCAACTTTTTAAACAAACGATATCTGTGTAATTCATATATGCTTTTGTAATAATAGGGTTACCGCAGTCTACTCATCGCGCACATAATTATAATACCACGATGTTGCAGGGTATTTTGATGACTACGATTTACCAAAACCAGATTTCGAGGAAACCTTAACTAAAACATGTAGGTACAAATTAAATATTAAATTTTAGTATAAGTTATTATTACAATGTGGGCAATGAATTGGCAAAGTACCCACATATTAAATAACATTTTTTTACTAACAAATTGTTATTTTCTCCGAATAAATTATGTAGGGTCTGATTATTTTTTATAATAATACTTCTCTTCATTGTATCAACTTCATTGTTGGCGATCAATGTGGCGAATGCTTTTTGGTCATTGGTCACAGTGATTTACTAGGTAGTGCTACATGAGTGGTTTCCCAATATCTTCTCCAGGGATTTTCTGTATATTGTACCTTCCCTCAACTGGTGGATCTCGATTTTGTGACGCTGGAGATACGCCATTTGTCGTCTGCCTGTCTGCCATGACCCTGATGGTAAGGTTATTATTATTATTATTTTGTTGAATCGCTCTTCACATCATCACAGCGCAAGTCAAATCAATGTAAAGGGTATAGCTATCATATTGATTCTCGTGACAGGACATAGGTAGCAAATTTATCGCTTTTTCATGGTCACGTGAATTGTACACCAGACCAATGACAGTGTGACAATCATACTGTTATCAGCAGAAATCGAACTCGGGAACGTCGGCGTGGAAGTCAAAGCACTTACCATTCGGCCATGAAGGTTGTCGTAATATTGTTGCCCGGGAATCGTGGGATTAAAAGGACTACTCTATTATCTAGCTTTATAGTTTTCTTCTAGCAGGATTCGTGAGACGATGGTTTAGGTCGATCGTGATTTTCTTCTAAGGTTCTGTACTAATCAACAATTTGTTATAGATACTTTGCTTTTCGATTAACCTTCCGTTTGTCATAAAAATTACACTAACATATTCTTCACCTTCTTCTTCTCTTTATAGACCTTTGGTCTGTTCCTGAAATCAGGCTTGCCTCTCTTGGGAGGTTGACTCCCAACTATCTCTCCATCTCTTCGGCGGTCTTCCGGGGGGACGGCAGCCGGCAGGAATCTGATGCGCCACAGCGTGTGGGATTCTGGTGGGATCTATCCTCTGCACGTGTGCATTTCAGTATGTTCTGCGTTGTCTGCTCCATCTCACGACATCCTCCACCTTGCAGATCTCGCGGATAGCCGTGTTCCTCAGCCTATCTCGAATAGTCCTTCCTGCTATCATCCTCAGCGTCCTCATCTCTGCCACCCGTACTTTAGCCTTCGTTCTTGTGGTATCCACTCTGGTCTCAATGGTATATGTCAGTATAGGCCTTACGCAGGTTTTATATATTCTGACCTTACTGTCAGTTCTCATATACTTATTTTTCCATATTATATCCTTGAGACAACCCGATACCGCCGAAGCCTTGTTGACTTGTCCTATTGTTTCACTGACAAGATCATTTTGACTGAGTAGATCCACTCCCAGATATTTAAACTTTGCAACCTGTTCCAGCATTCTGTCATTTAAGTATAACTTGCATCCTAAGGTTTTTTTTGAGAATGTCATGGCTTTTGTTTTTTCAACTGAGATCATCATATTAAAGTTAGCGGCCGATGTCTGAAATCTATTTAAAAGTCTTTGCAGTTCGTTTTCCGGCTCTGCTATCAGTGCAGCATCGTCCGCGTAGCATACGACGCTCATATGATATTTAAAAATCTTTGTTTGGAGTAGTCATTATTTGTTGTTGTTACTTTAATGAATTAGTAATCTCGCTAAATGAAGAAACTAGCAGGTTTATGATGACTCCACTCCGCTGAAGTAATTTGAATGAAATCACTCCAGCGAAGGTATGCCATTTAGGTAATTTGGACGCCCGGCCCCAAAAACACGCTAAATATAGTCCGACAGTGTAACACAGGCCTTCATTTTGGCCGGTCACACCTATGAAAGACATTTTATAATCACCTCTCACACAAAACAGAAGTTAATTAAAAAAAGCAACAGACGAGGCGAGCAGATGCAGGGCTGTGCTGATTGTATTAAATATTTATGGAATTATAATTAACAAACAAACTAACCATCACGCCGTCTTTGTAAAGGGGTAGGCAAAACAGTAATGTAATTACATAAAGCGTGCGCTTAACTCAACCAATGACAGGTCATAAGTCCTGTAAACACCTCGATCACCATATTCAGTTTCCAGTTTGTATCTTCGTCTCAATTGAGATAAAATTAATCCTTGTATAAATTCAAATATCATGTCATGCACGCACATCGATTTCTTCGACTTCTCACGTAGTCAACATTCAGTAATTAATTTATTTGATCATGCCATGTTTTCTTCAGTCTTTCTCTATGTCTTGTTCCGTTTACGTCGTTTACATACCAACACTTTCTATATCATTCTTTCTTTCCATGTGTCCAAACTATCTTAATGAGCCGTTCCATTACCTTGTTTATAACACTTTCAGGCGAACTGCATTTCATTCCTATATTATTTTACATATTGTATTTTACACTCCATCATATAAGGATTAACCAGACATTATGATATTGTAAAACGATGTGTATAATAAATAACATACACATTACCTTTAATTTTATATTTTAGCGTTCATATTTCCAATTTTGATAATATAGATGTTGATTTCTCATGTTTTGGGGTCTTGTGCAAAATTTATTAACATACTCGTACTTACATAAGTAGGTAAATATACGAGTACTATCGATTTCCGGTTTTCATCGGTACCTCAAATATAACAAAAACCAAAACAAATGTGTACAAAATATACAAATATAATATTAAAAATGGTTGAAAATAATAGTTTCTCTTAGTAGTTCTGTTATGTTGATATGCCCTTTGATGATAGTTTTGTGAAAATGTGAACGCACAAAGTAAACAAAAAAAAACAATTTACACTTCGTCTCTATTGAGATACAATCAATCCTGTGAAAAAGTAATATAACTTAATATTTAAGACATAGCTTTATAGAAATTGATACACGGTTTATACTGCAATATGTTTTTTTTTGCGAATTAAATATTTAATCGTCAAACTAATTTTGTCTGCAAGATGTATTTTGCCTTTGTAATTTGCTTCCGCCCCAAAGTTCAGTAATATCAATTTATTACATTTAATTACAAATATATAATTGGAATTAATGTCCGTGACGCGATAAATCACACACGGACACAATGCAGGCTTTGGCATGACCCTGCTTGTATTTATAATTTAATATCACAACTCTCGCCGCGGGGGTATTAAAGCAACGTAATTAAAAGTGTCACAGTTGTCTCAGGGCTGTCAGAAGCCGCGGTCGCAACAGCCGTCACCGCAGCCGACCGTCCTGTCGCGTTATCCTGCTCTTTTATCTGCCTTCAAAAATTAAACCCTCTTAGAAGCCGTCCTTTCCCTTTTACAGTCTCCACTAAAGATTAAAGCCGAGATACAGGGTGATTCGCAAATTACGGGTGATTGACAGTTTCCAGTTGCAAGTGGTTTGATTTTTTAAATGAATGTACCAGAAGACTGCAGAGGTTGTGTGAACCTGTATTAAATGAGGTAGAATTATGGCTATTAAAACAAATAGTTTTATATCATGAATTATGGAAATATGATGGATTGCCTATGGACTATACGACTAGGAACCAATTCTCTACAGCTTCGAAGAGATTGACATCTAATAATTGATTTCTTTAGATTAATCAGGGGATACTTCGAGAACTCGGTCGTACTGGAGGATGTTGGTATTTTTGTTCCCGATAAATATCTCCGACAGCGACAGCACATATTGTTTTATCTACCGGCCCCCAGAACCAATCTGCTACTGGTGACACCGGTGGGAAGAGCAATTAGTATGCTGAACGCGGTCTCCTCTGAGATCGTCGTCTTTTATATTACTGAAAGTACGTTCAGGAGACAAATACACTTGACTGTAGAAAGTATCTTGTCTTCCTAATGTCGAACCATCACTAATGCGTTCCTGGTATTATGTTGTATGCGTAGTGTCTTTTGAGTAAATAAACTGATTTGATTTGATTGATTTGATTTGACTATGGGTAATGGCTTGAGATAGAGAAAAACTGTATTATACGTTGTATATAAGTTATATAATGACTGAACCTTATCAAATAAAATCAAATGATGTTTTATGTAGTTGTCCGACATTAAAAAAAATGTTTCAAATGTAAAATCTGTTAAGAAAGAAATATATGTTATACTCGTACACTAGTTCATTATAACAATATTATTTTATATTCAAGAATAATAATAAAGTAAAATTTTATGTAAATGTGTAAAAATTAGATTTTTATTTTAGTTTAACGTGTAACTACAAATTGCTTGAATACAATACAACAACTGATAAATTCATAATAATAGTGACAAACTTTTGGTCGTGTTTTAAAAAATATCGCCTCACAGTGATACAATTAACTAGAATAACTGACTAATTAACTAACTAACCATCACGCCGTCTCCCCGAAGGGGTAGGCAGAAAGGATGGACTGCCACACTTTTCTTTCCTGACATATTTCTCTTGCTTCCTCAACATTCATACATCGTGTCATGCACGCTCGTCGATTTCTCAGACTCCTCACTTGGCCGACATTCAATATTTGATTTATTTGATCGTGCCACGTTTTCTTCGTTCTTCCTCTATTTCTGGTCCCATTTACATCGTTAACATATATTTTTTTACACAGAGTACACAGAATACACAGAGTATTCACACATTCGTCTAAGAGATCTCATTTCTACTGCATTTATTCTACTTTCATCCTTCTTTTGCCAGTTCCATGCTTCGCTTCCATACATCAAGGTTGGTAGAAGTACACCATTCTAGCTTTATTGGATAGGTTTTTGTTTGCGATGACAACTTTAAGTGCACCATTCACTTTGTTGCCTGCCCCAACCCTTCTTTCAATATTCCTCTCCACTCGCCCATCTCTTGTAAACATACTACCATAATACACGAACTCATCTACTTGCTCCAAATTTTCACCATCCACGCTAATGTTGCAGACTGTCATGATTTCTTGTTTATCAAAAATCAATACCTTGGACTTATTAACATTCATCATCAGATCATTTCGCATGCTTACCTCATACATACAATTCATACTATAATAGAATAACTTAATTCTAAAGCTTTGATCTGATCTTGGAGTTCATTAATTCTCAAAATGGATGCAAAGCAAAACTCAGGGTTGACATCCTTGAAGCGGTGCCTAATTCGGCCCCTGCCCTCGGAGAAAAATTACGAGTAAAGTTTTGAAGTTCTCCATCTAAATTTCGTTTGAAGCGATTCCGATTGTGTGGTACTAGAGCCGGTCTCAATCGAGATTCATGGAGTGAACTCGCAGAAATAACTAAACGCTTTATTATTCTTTAGTTTCCCGGATTGCGCGAGTTCGGTAACAAGGTTTGTTTGTAACTAATATTATATTCCGGAACTTTCGCTGCAAGTCGGTCGGGATTTATTTTTAATTAAGGCTAACTTTCTGATGTAATCATTTATAGTATTAAGTCCTTTGCTCTTCAGAAGATGACGTTATTTGTGTTATCGTCTAGTGTTTTGGAAATACTTCATAAGTATTTTTCTAAAAACATAAAATTAAAAATCTAACAATAGAATGTTTAATCAATAGATTATTATACTTTTTGTCAACTAATTTAAATTTACCTACTAATCATCACACCGTCTCCCCGAAGGGATAGGCAGAATAATAGACCGCCACACTGTTCTTTCCTGATATAGTTCTCTCGTTTTCTCAACATTCATACATTGTGTCATGCATGGACGTCTATTTCTCCGACTCCTCATGTGGTCGAAATTTAATATTTGATTTGTTTGATCGTGTCTCGTTTTACTCGATCTTCTTCTATTTCGAGTTTCGTTTACGTTGTTAATGTATACATACATTACCATATACTGGTAATATTGGACATTGTATATTTTTTTATCCTAGTAATAATAAAGCAAATGTTTTATTTTATTTACACAAGTTGGTTAAAGAAAAAAATTAATGTCATAGTGGAATTATGCCTACACGATTAAAAATCTGTATTTGATAAACTGAAATATATGTGTTGATTGTCACGGTTGGGAAAATGACATTTTCTTGCATCTAAGTATATTCTTGTCTCAAATCAATCAATCAAATCAAATCAGTTTATTTCATCAACAGACATTACAAAATTTATTTTTAAGGCATCTATTGAGAACAGGTAAAATAATATATTATATATAGTATACTACCAGAAACGCATAAGAGATGGTTCAACATTAGGAAGACAGGATACTCTCCAGAATCAAGAGTATTTGCCCTCTGAACGTACTTTCACTAACATGAAAGACGTCGATCTCCGAGGAGACCGCGTTCGGCAGACTAATTGCTCTTCCCACCGGTGTCACCAGAGGCAGATTGGTTCTGGCAGCCGGTAGGTAAAACAATCTGTGCTGTCGCTGTCGGAGATATCTATCGAGGACAAAAAGCCGAACACCCTCCAGTACGGCCGAGTTCTCGAAGTATCCCCTAATTAATCTAAAGAAATGGGTAATTAGATGTCCATCTCTTCGAAGCTGTAGAGAATTGGTTTCGAGCATTCCCAAAAGAAATGCCGTGGGATAGAGCCAAGGATAGCTACCATACTCCCTCATGTAGAGATACCTCAGAAATTTTTTCTGAACCCTCTCCAGCATAATGGAATATCTCGCCTCGTGAGGACTCCATATCACAGAACCACTTTCGAGTCTGCTCCGAACCAATGCGTCTCGATATATCCTGTTAGACCGGCGTGTTGGAGATTATTGTAGACTCCATCATTATTAGGATAGTGCAACAGAAAAATCACGAGAGACGGATACACCCCCATAAGATAATATAGCTATGTTCATAAGTTTTTACGTTTTAAAACATCATTGTACTTTTATAAAAACATTAGTTGGTTTATTCCGAAATTTAAAATATTAAAAATATAAGTTATTTATTATAATTATTTTCCTAAATATGAGATAGGATTAGTTCGTGTATATGGTGAGTTGATAATTAGGAAACAATGCTATACCTGGTACTAGTGAAAAAACCACATTGTTCTAGTTTTAAATTCCGTCGCCAACAATGGCTGCCGCTGCTCCCGGTTGGTCGGCATGATAAAAACAAAAGAAGTTCTTGAGTTCGCCTCTCACCCATACAGTTTCCTCCTTTTGTTGGGCTTCAAAGATGGCGCAGTCCCCCCACCAATCTCTTCTGCGCTAATCTTTCTGTACATTGATCAAATATCAACATGGCCGCCAACTACATCGCTTCCCATTTAGTTAAACATTTCATTATTTAACAGAAAATATAAATGGATTAAAAAAACAACACATAAGAAAGAAAAGGCACTTAGAGTAAAAGGCACGATCTACTCATGTTGAACACTTGTGTTACGCCTATTAGTAATATTGTCATTTTGGTAAGGGGTAATTCTGCTGGAGTAAAATTTTGAATCTTCCGAATTTGGGTGTTAGGTTTTATGTATACGGCTCAGTTTACCCTGAGAGCATTGGTATGGAAAGTAATCCAGTTTCGTAATGGAGACATGGAAGGATCTAAGCTTTTTTTATTTGAATATGAACAGGTTCACACGTACTATCCCATACAGTTATGTCATTGGCGGCTCGGCTGTGTTAACCTTTGAAATTTTGCATGCTTGAAGTATTTTATTCTACTCGCTGGAGGAGCCATGCCAGAAATATAATACGAAGATTATATAACACACTGTGGGAGATACCTGACTCGTGACTGTGATCACGGCCATGAATATATTTCATTTCTTTTCAGATAACGATTACATTGTAGTATCTATCTTCGAGAACTGAACGAATTTAGCAAACATATTAATAAATAAACATTTTTGCATCCGCTAAAGGCATGAGTCCAAATGCTTTATATGTGATACAAGAAATTACGTCAAACGTGAGTATAATTGTAAACTTCATAGTTTATTTGAAGATATAGAACTCGTGATAGATAAAAATGTCAAATAGTATAATTTATGATATTCAAATTATTAAATGTAATAGTTGAAAATTCACCTATATTTTATAATTTTTTTCTTCACTTTTAAGAAACTGTTCGTAAATATTTATTTTTATCGATAACATTACTATGAAATCGATGAAATTAAAGGAAATCTTTATTCGGAAGTCTATAGAATAGAATTTAAAATACACAATATAAATAACAGGTTCATAAAAAAAAATTACATTTTATGCAGCACGATTGTTATTATTGTATGTATGGTTAAAGTGACACACAGTGTAATTATAATATCTGAATAGATTAAAAATAAGGAATACCATTTCACGTTAAGTTAAGCAATGGCTGGTGAAAAATCGTCAATTTTCCAGAAACGTACCATTTATTTCGATCATTAAATACTCCGCGAGGCAGATAACGCCATCTAAATAACGATGCTATTAAGGATTTCCAAGGATTCGTCCCCTCGCAGCCTCCCCTAAGGACGGAGGGGGTTGCGATGCAACCGGCGGCGTGCAGGAACTGTAAAAAATTGTCCCCAGTTTATTAAGTTTCGTCCTCTTTGCGTTTGTCCTTTGAAAGGGGCGCTTCACGCACATCCAGTCTGATTACGTCACCGTCCACCTTTGTCGGTGAGACTTTAAGAGCAAAGCGCTCTCAAAATTTTAAAGGGCAAGAATTTATTCGTCGTTTTATTAGTGCGGAAGATATTACGCAAACATCAAAGAGTGAAATATTTAAATTGTGTTTTTTTAAAGGTTGAAGTTTACATCTAAATCATAATATTAACATAATAAGAAACGGAATCATAATAAATTAAAATGTAAATGTTAGAACAACAAAGTTACCTTGATTTAGCAAGAAGCTGGTGAGATCTTTTGACGTTTTTATACACTTTTAAATTTATTATTGCTCCGCCACGCAACTTTACAAGTCATCTGTGAGTTACAGCGTAAGCAGCATTCACAGAATATATTTCATCGAATGATTTCCCGTCGGTTTATAAAATATAAATTAATACCATCATATGAAAATTTGTTGATCGATTTGTGTTTTTTGTCGAATTACGTTTTTCCGTTTTCACGTATTGTTCGAACTTGAACAATTCTGATTAATTTGTTTCAGAGTCTCCATAATTAATGTAAACATTGTTTAAAAAATGAAGTATGTTTATATTCAAGATAATAAAAATCTTATACCCGATTTGTATATCTTACCCATAATACAATTTTAAGTGCCGTAATAAATTACTTAAAGGAATAAAACAAAAAGAAACGGGATATATTTTTAAAGAAACATTTTAGAATTACTGATACGTCGTATTGCCCTTCAAAGCCCATTGACAATATGTACCTACCGGAGTTTTTTTATCCACTCATGACGGTTCCTTTCTGCATTTACTTCGGAAGGGTGAGCACTAAGAGCGGATCGTTGAAGCGGCAAAGTAAAATCACCTTAAACTCATAGTATTCCACGCGAAACATTAATAATTTATTGGCGTTTGTTGTGAGTCTGATGGTTTCGGTGAAGATTGCCCTGGCGAAGAGACGGATCGCACGAAGCGCGCTGGGGTGTAAATGCTCGGCGACGGTAAACGAAGCCTGCTCTTGTAATGTCGTTAGCTATTTACATCCATTATGTCTGCGAGAGGGATGTATGATTACCGTCCTACACAAAAAGGATCGATTTTATACGAAACGGTGAAAAAATGCCTATACATGGATACCCTTTGTGGATACCAGTTTATCAAACACCTACAAAACGTAATTTCGGGTCTCTCGCACCATTACGTTCCATTTTACTGTAATTTAAATATGCTCTAAATGGTAGTTGGGTAATCCTGCGTGTAACTATGAATGATGTATGGGCTAAGAGAGTAATCTTTATTCTTTTTGGTATGCTTCATTTTATATTGCAGGATGTTTTGAGTTGGAACAAGGATTTTATATCCTTTTTAACTTAACTTTATATACGTACATATTGTAGATTTTATAAAAACAGATAAAGGTTATCAATATTTTATTCCAGGTTGAAGCTATTTTTGTTTAAGCTCGTTTGTCATTTCTAGATATTACAAGATTTTTTTAGACTCTCATTTGATAATTGGTTGATATAATTCATAAAATATTTTACTAACTATTTGAGCAGAAATAAAACCTTATTGTTTTGACGAAGTAGCGGATGGTATTACATATCGAATTGAACTCACATCCCCTAGATCGAGCATCCGGACAATTAATGTTTATCTTATTTGCGGTTCATAGACATTGAAGGATAAAATTACTTGTCATATGCTAAAAGTCGCGAGAATCACATAATGAAGATAATTATTAAACATTTTGATGTTGCTTATAAATCTTTAAAAGGGCTTGGTTTTTACGACGTTCGTATCAGAGTAGCAAGAGCTATAACTGCCACACCGAAAGTCTTGTATTTGGTCTGGTAAAGAATTCACGTGACAATAAAATGGCGATAGATTAGCTACCTACCATAAGTCATGAGAATCAATATGATAGCTATACTATTGACATCGATTTGGATTGCGCTGTAATGACGTGAAGAGTGATTCTACAAAATAATCAAATCAAATCAAATACAATCAGTTTATTAACTCAAAAGACATTACAAACAGCAAACTGTTTAAGGCATCTATTGAGTACAGGTAAAATATTATAAAAAAATCAACATAATACCAGGACGCATTAAAGATGGTTTGACATTAGGAAGACACGATACTTTCTAAAGTCAAGAGTATTTGTCTCCTGAACGTATCTTCACTAATATGAAAGACGTCGATCTCCGAGGAGACCGCGTTCAGCAGACTAATTGCTCTTCCCACCGGTGTCACCAGAGGAAGATTGGTTCTGGTGGCCGGTAGGTAAAACAATCTGTGCCGTCGCTGTCGGAGAAATCTATCGGGTAGTAATAATAGTATACGTAAATCTATATATGATTTCTTTATTGCTTTAGACTTATGTGGTGTGTTCTCCCGAGGGTTGCTTCTTCTTCGAGAGGTCTTCCACGAGGACTTCCACGAGGACGAGTTTTAGAGGCTGAATATATTGTGCAATATAGGGGAAACTGGTTATGTCCATTCATAACCGTAACAGTCCATCTTTCACTGTATACTATTATACTATCTTATTCTGGCGTTCTCTGCTATCATGCTCAGTGTCTTCAGTTCAGAAGTCCTCAGAACTTGACTGGTCCCGAATGTGTCCGCCATTGCTTCAACGCCATATGTTATTATTGGTCTGCTTCATATTTTTATAGATTCTCATCTTATTCTATATATTGTTTATGAATATGCAGAGCAATTTTTATTTGACATAACCCACTTACTCGCAACGAAACAAGTTTAACGTTAAAAAAAATGTTTTAAATAATAAAATATAAGTAAGTTCTTTAAGACTTTCAGGTAAAAAAGTTCCATGTAATATGAGTAAAATATTCCGACAGCGTCATGAGCTACTTACTGCGTCACATCGCATCCTTCCAAGCGAAAAACAATATGTCTAACAAAACCTAAGTAAAAATAGAAAGGCGGGTATTGGTTTCAAGAAATTGGGCTTAATATATCGACTGTCGCCTATTTTTTGGCTGTTTTTTTTTCTGTCGTATCTTAGAAACACGATATTTAGAATGACAACAGCTCGGTACACCGCATCATTTCCTCACCGCTTCCCTCGCTTCTTCACTTCCCTGCTGCCCTCCCTCCCCGGCTTCGAGGAAACCCGAGTCTCGTGACAGCGTCACCCCCACCGGCATCATTTTAGTGTGAAATATCTATGGAATATCTGCTGCATAACTAAAACGAAGTAAGCGGCCACAAAAGGCAATATGATATTCATAAAGTACAGCTAAGTGGTTGTTTACAACTTTAAGTCAACAGGATTCTTAAAAGGTTGTGGGAAGAAGCATCATACTGATAATTACTTTCACTTCAGAAATCCGACATCAGTCATATCGACATAAATTACATTAAAAAAAATAGCTTCAACCCTGCACATTTAGACTGTTGCTCAGTGTTAGGGTTACCCATGTTAGTGTTTCTAAACTAACCATCGCACCGTCTCTCCGAAGGGATAGGTAGAAAAATGGACCTCCACTCTGTTATTTCGTAACATATAGTACTTCTCTAGATTTCTCAACAATCTTCCATCATGTTATACGCGCACGTAGATTTCTCATTCATTTCAAATCAGTTTATTAACTCAAAAGACATTACAAACAGGAAAATGTTTAAGGCATCTATTGAGTACAGGTAAAATATTATAAAAATACAACAAAGTACCAGGAACGCATTAGATATGGTTCGACATTAGGAAGACAACATACTTTCTAAAGTCAAGAGTATTTGTCCCCTGAACGTACCTTCACTAATATAAAAGACGTCGATCTCCGAGGAGACCGCGTTCAGCGGACTAATTGCTCTTCCCACCGGTGTCACCAAAGGCAGATTGGTTCTGGTGGCCGGTTGGTAAAACAATCTGTGCTGTCGCTGTCGGAGAAATCTATCAGGGACAAAAAAACCAACACCCTCTAGCACGGCCGAGTTCTCGAAATATCCCCTGATTAATTTAAAGAAATGGATTATGAGATGCCCATCTCTTCGAAGCTGTAAAGAATTGGTTCCGAGCATTCCTAAAATAAATAATCATAATCATTATCTTCTAGTAGAATTCCCTTCTTACCTAAATCGTATGAAAAAAATAATGTATCGACCCTACTGCAAAATCAATGCAGCGGTTTATTAAGCTTTTGGGGCGTTCCTTCTAGCATATTTTCTATTTTCAGTAAATTTCGTAGGTTTTTGGATCTACCTTATTCGCAGCCTCTTGAACATTACTTCTTCGCTAGGAGAGAGAGCATCGGAATGATAGGAGACATAAATCACAACAGGCGCTCACGTAAAAATGCCAACAACCCCTTTTCTTAGCACAGCTTCCAATACACAAACAAACATCATGTTTGTACACCCATACACACAGGTTTTCTAGAACTTATCTGAAATCTGCCAAACTGTATTTTGGATAATACAGAAGGTAGCTTCCGAAAAAGATATTGATTTATAAGGTACTCTTTATACATATTATATAGGTAAAATACAACAATATTCACTTAACGAATTACATTTTTAATGCATTTTGTAACAAAAAAATAACCAGGAAATGAATTTTGAACCAAAATAGAATATTTTGCCTGCATTTTCTTATTTAATAATATTATTTGATTGATTCTTAATTCAACATTTATTCATAATCAGCCTTACGGGACTTGTCCTCATGGTAGTCCTCTTAAAAGATGCAGGGACAGCTGGGAATCCACCTTACATGAGGAGTAACCCCCTAGAGGACAGACCACATAGGTTTACAGCAAGGAAGATGAAGAAACAGATATGGAAAAAAAATTTGTTCTTCTAAATTAAAAGTGATTTAAACGTGATTAGGACATCCATTTAACGGTTATGCTTAAAATATTAATGTTGTTTATTGAATTTTCTTGTTAATTATGAATAGTAAATAATAATATGCACTTTATTTAATAAGTAACTTCCATCCTTGGGTCTATACTATGTAACCGTGTAACAAATTCTCCTTCCAAAATAAAAAAAAATCATAAATAATGTTTATTATTAGTCAATACGAATGAAAACGTCTGTTTTCTAGAAGTTTTATTATATTTTTTATGAATGTTATGTTTGACCTGTCTAAGGCATTATTTTAAGATTACTTAAGCGAATTTATTTAAATGTTAATAAATAAAAGCACTTATCTTACTCCCTGTCTATGTATTAATTTTAATAAAACATCATTCGCGAAACTTTATAAAATATTTTTTTAAGGATTTTTTTCAGTTGAAAACGAATTTATGCATAGCCATTTGTTCAAATAAAAAATGTTTTGAGAAGATGTAAGTATAGGCAGAAAAATGGTTATTTTTAATGCACAAAGCAAAACTAAAAAAAATTATAATTATTATTTCTTGCAAGTGTCGTATGTAGAGCCGAAACTATCGATGAGCATGCGTAATACGCAGAATGACTATGGAACAGGCAAGAGCAGTAAATGCCTATAGGATACATAAAATTTCACATCATTTAGTAAACAACCCTTGAAATAATGAAATGTTAAGTATTATAAAAAAAAATATTTATTGGCAATAATAATCATGCAATTGATAAATTTGCACTTCGTATGAATAAATTCCATCGTTTCATTACCACGAGGGAATCTAAGTTATAATATGACGAATGATCATATTCTGTGTATCGTTTGAAAGCAACAACTCAGCAGGTAGGTACGTAAGCTTGTGTATCAAGCAAAGATAAGTCTGGCCCGCCCAGTGCCGATAGAGCGGCTCGGAGATAGAACCGAAGTGTGGGGGATAAAAGTGAAACATATTCATCAACGTCTTTGAAACTTTGGCGAGAAATATTTCATAATCAAAAGAATTGAAAAGGGTTCAAAGGCGAACGAGAAAGATATTAAACGGAGTGAGTTGCCGTGCCAATTACTATTGTTAAACGCCTTTGACTTGCTAGTTATTGTACTTATTTCTATTATGTATTGGACTTGTTATTTTTATTGAATGTTCCCAATATCACTTCAGTCGCAGGCGTCTATTTCTTGGAACTTCGACAAGAAAAATACGATTGTTCAAACGTCGAATTCACAAACATTAAATTTATATTGTGATTGTTTTATAACAAAACGGTTATTTGCTCTAATTCAATTTATGCTCTACATTTAGGGCACCCGCGTGGAATAGAGATTTATTGTTTTGATCTTAGAGTCAAATCCAGGACTCAATCATAACATATTTGGAATAGCAAAATTGGCACGGGTCAAAAATATTACATTAATAAATATAAAAAAAATACTTAAACAAGAGGTGAAGAGATTTCAAAAATAATATTTATACACTAATATTAGTTTTTACACCACTTTATATATTGTTAAAACCAACCGGTTTCGCTCCCGCCGGGGCTTCATCAGGGTTACAAAAGACACAGTGTCTGTGTCTGTCAGAAACTGTGCCTTTTGTGATCTTGAAGAAGCTCCGGTGTGACAGACACTCTCTTTTGTAACCCTGACGGAAACTGGTTTGTTTTAACAACAAAAATAAAGTAGTGTAAAAACTAAGATTAGTGTATAAATCATATGTTTAATAATGCCACACCATAAATTAAGTTATTCATTCGAAAGTATTAAGATATTTCGTTGAATTAACAGAATATCGTCCCAAGTCTTATGAATTGACATTGTTTTTAACTGACGATTATAAAAGACCCTCTCCCAAGATATGTTCAAGGGAGAGGATTTAAAAAGACACAGAAATATAAGCTTTTGATATTATTTACCTGTATGTTTGTATTTACCTATAGAGATTTTTTATAAGGACACCAGAACTATTGAAACTATTCTTAAATTGGTAAATAATTTTTAAAACTGGTCCTAGTTATAAGCATAAAAATTGGAGATTGGATCTCCAGGCGTTTTCTAGCAATGTATGATAATTACGTAGGCTTTCACATTGCATTAATAAAGATTTTCTACTAAATGCTTACATATAATCTTAATAGATGGCGCTAGTGTAGATTGACCTAAAAAATGTGAAGTGTTTCTCTACATAGTAGTATATATACATCTTTCAAAAATTTTACAGACTTGGTGATCGTAAGAAGGGAGGAATGGGGAATGTTGTTAACATAAAGCGATCGCTTAACCCAACCAATGACAGGTCATAAGTCCTGTAAACGTCTCGACCACCATTTTCTGTTTCCAAAAAAAAACAATTTACATCTTCGTCTCTTTTGAGATACAATTAATCCTTAAAAATTGTAAATAATTGTTTCAATTGTGTCATTAAAATGTTTTTGGTTTCTAATATGAACTATTCATTCACTTGCAGCTATTTATTATTCGGTGGAGTTCCATTGGTATTGTACGCAATATAATTCAGCGCAATAAATCTGCGGCAGTCAATAGTCCATAGGACTGTCAGAGTGCGCCATCTGGCCCCGCTGCATGATTGTTTTACCTCCAGCAATCGTTTAAGGCCGGAGAGCTTATTTGTTTTCCGTCTCAGTTCATTTCCCTAACACCTCTTGCCGCTAAAAGCATAACCAGAGCCGCGTGTAACCATATTAGTAGAGACAATATAACAAACACCCGACTGCGCCATTATTTATTGAGAATGCAATCATTTCACCTCTTCGCAAGTATAATTGAGAGTTTGTCAACTTTGTTTTCGATAGGCGGTAAATTCGTTTCTCCCTTGAATTTTAGAATTAGTTTTAATTTATAAAAGTTTATAATTATTTTTGTTATTTTATTTTATTATTAATTGTACGTAAAAAAAAACTGTTTACTCGAATATAAGTAATTTATTCATGTATAAGGAATATCAGTTAATCTTGTAATGAACGTTCTTTAACACTTCTTGCACATGTTCTTTATGTGTATTATAATACGTAAAAAAATACTATTATAATATAGTAACTATACGAAGTTTAAAAAAGTCTGAGTTCTGAGGTATCTCTACATGAGAGAGTATGGTAGCTATCCGTGGCTCTATCCCAGAGCAATTCTTTTGGAAATGCTTGGCGCCAACTCTCTGCAGCTTCGAAGAGATGGGCATCTCATAACCCATTTCTTTAGATTACTCAGGGGATGTTTCGTGAAGTCAGTCGTGCTGGAGGGTGTTCGGCTTTTTGTCCCTGATAGATATCTCCGACAGCGACAGCATAGATTGTTTTATCTACCGGACGCCAGAACCAACCTGCCTCTGGTGACACCAGTGGAAAGAGCAATTAATCTGCTGAACGCGGTCTCCTCGGAGATCGACATCTTTCATATTAGTGAAAGTACGTTCAGAAGGCAAATACTCTTAATTCTGGAGAGTATCCTGTCTTCCTAATGTTGAAACATCTCTCATGTGTTTCTGGTAGTATACTATACACAATATATTTTTTTACCTGTTCTCAATAGATAACCTTAAAAATAAATTTTGTAATGTCTGTTGATGAAATAAACTGATTTGAAATTTGATTTGAAATATATGGAATGCCACGGGACACTTTATTACGCATTTATATTTAATTAATATACAAAATCAGATAAATTTAAATTTTTTTTAAAAAGAGCTCTTTCTCTTTCGTTATTACTTACCCTTGAAATGCGGTGTAAAGCATTATAAAAAAAATGTCAGTATTGCTCAGGGAATTGAATAGAGTATCTGGTAAAATTTGTGTTGAATATATTCATTCCTATAACGAAGCAGAAATTTATAATAAAAAAAAACAGGAATAGCAAATTGAATAAAAAAAGTTTTATGTAAAATTTCAAGCAATAAATAACATTTAGTAATCATGTTCCGATAGAAAGCTCAGAGAGTATTGCTATCCTTGTCTGATTTCACCGTCAGCGTCGTATAACAGTACCCGGTTTAGCGAATGTATAATAGTAGATACAAACCAGACGATAAATTTACGCCTCTCCTTATAAATACGTTATGACCCGGGCATTTATCTTTCCTCACAAAGGCGGTAGGTAAATGAAGTCATCTGCCGTGTTTTCTTTATTCCGATTCCGGATTAGCCCCCTATGAAGGAGACGTATCAAATATTCAACACGTTCCGTATATTAAAATCGTTATTTTCAAATTAGCATCTTACGATTCGTGTTCATAAGCCCCGGCCCCTTGGTTCAAGGACTTCTGAAGGGGACTTTTGCAAATACAATTACTCGTATGAATATTTCATAATTTTTTTTTACTATAATAGA
This sequence comes from Lepidostoma basale, assembly GCA_022606425.2. NCBI lineage: Eukaryota > Metazoa > Arthropoda > Insecta > Trichoptera > Lepidostomatidae > Lepidostoma > Lepidostoma basale. Next base: position 261,243 of record JAHDVF020001433.1, on the reverse strand, counting down.
TTAAAATAATTCAAGAGCTAAGTTTTTAGCGTGATAATTTGAGTTACATTCAAAACTAAACATTGTCGCACAAAGGTACCTTAAAAACAGTCACGAACGAAGACCTGCTGCAACGAATGGAGAAAGACCGAAAAATAATTATTAATATTTTTAATTAAAATTTCTTGGTAGAAGTTTAATTTAAATTATGGAAACAAAACTTAAAAATCGATACAAAATTTCTATCTTATAGTTACTCGGCTTCAAGGGACCGGTTTCGGCAGCTTGCTGCCATCTTCTGGTACCTACATTAACATTTTTTAGTTTATATAATAAATGCGAGTAGTGGAGGTAATTTTTTTACCGATTCTAAATAATCCATTACTGTTATTAAGTTGTAAGTGTTGTCGTTTTCTACATTTTATAAAAAAGCGCTTAAAAATGTGACTTCTTATTGAAATGATTCCATATAATGTAAATTTATTGTGTTTTGGGTCAGTTTGTTTACTATATAATTAAAAAGTTATTACAATGGTGGCTAATTCTCGAAATGATTCTATATAATGTTTAAATATTTCAAATGTCTTGTGGCCCGGTTACTGGTGTCTGCGAATTTCCACCTGGAGTTCTGAAACAAATATTACGGCAGATTGCATATTCTTTAGAAGATAAATACCTACTAGTTGAATAATGATTGGAATTGAATTTTATTGTTGTTTTCATTATTTAAAAATAATTATGATAATAAACTTGAAATCTTTGGATACGTTATGAGAAACGAGGTATTCACAATGTTGCAAATGATAATTCAAGGTAAAGTGATGGAAAACGAAGTGTCGGGATATAATAAAATACAAACAAAACAACTTGGAAGAATAGTACGGTTGCAGCACAATATTCTTATTTATTGCTGTTGCACCCGAAAAAAAAAGCCATTATGTTGTCCGATCGTCGATAGTAGAGGAATAAAAAGAAGAAAAATGCGCCATTGAGGTGAGTAACTTACGGAAACAACCCTATATAAAGTAGCCTAATTTTTATTCTTCTCTCTATTAGACGATATAACCAATATTTATTCTGGTATCAAGTAGCTGGCAATGAAAACATTTACACAATTTAAAAAAATAAATGTTCGGAAATTTAACATTGCGACACCTGAGAGTAAGAGGGTTCCAACTAACAAAATTTCACATTTGGCTTTTTTTCGTGAAATGGTTTCTTGCTAACCTTATCTATACGTACAATTAAAAAAAACATGTAATAGTATCGTCATTTTGATGTTACGAAAATAATCAAGTTTCATCTGATCATTCAAAACACACGATTCACTGAAGAAGGATTCATTTAAACTTAGAACTTTATTATTCCAACTGTTGCCAGACAAAATTTACACGTTTCTCGGTAAAATAATCTCTGGAAATTGGAATAAAACTCTTTTATTCCAAGATACACATCCGAAACCAACTAAACTTTGACTTAATTTTTTCAGATTTTTACTTTTGTCAGTTGGAACCTTCTTACTCTCAGGTGACGATTGTTAGAGAAATGTGGTTTAATTAACACGATGTATGCGAGGGGTCCCAAATTCTTCCAATGTATATTATACAAGGGTGTTTACAATTATGTGTCAGTGATTTCGGAGATTTTAAAAATATTATTTCCCGTACAACAATATAAAACTACATATTAAATAATCAATATATTTTAGAAAAAACGTTACGTTTCGTCCTGCTTAGGCATTATCAAATGTTTTTCCTATAAAATATATTAAAACTTTTTGAAAACCGACTTTTTCAAATGTATTGACTTTTAAAATAATTTACAGGGAATTGTCATAACAAAAAAATTAATAAAAAAATTTAACAGTCACGCGTATTCTTTTAGTTTATTTTTAAATTGGTGCCATAATTATTGCAATTATAAACATGAATACTCTCGACATATACTCGTATATACAATTGTGAAACATTCAAACATTGAACATATAATACTTTAAAAACAAAATTGTAAACGGAGCTTAAAGAAAAATGCACTAACTCTATGTGCATTTGGTTTTTCTGATTTTTTTTTTATGTTTGGAAGTAAGAGTGCAAATGAACGCGTTTTGTGTGGATGGGATCGGATACCCCTAAAGTTGCCTAATGGCAAGTCAAACAAATAACGCAGCGCGCCTTCCGGTGACACGGTCTCCCGGCGTGCACCGCTGGTCGCCGCCATACTTTTTAATAAAATTAACCGTATGATGAATTATGGCGTCGATAAGTTAGTCTGTAATGAACTATTATTCGTGGGATGTTTGCGCGGCGCAGGGGCGCGATCCGCGTCCTTCCCTTAATCGGATCATAAAACTCCCGCCCCCGGACTGCGATTTGATTGCCATTCGTTTAATTTATGGTAGTTTAATGTGAGAAAGGGAAATAGTTGGTGCCCGGCCACGCGCGAACAACTTTTATTCTCGTGGCAACACCAGCTTCGGTGGCTGCGCGGTTTGAAATTAGAATACGCCTTGTTGTACCGCCTTTGAAATTGTATGATTTATTGTATTCAAATGTTTGTCCCGCAAGTGTGCAAACGGCGCGTATAAATGGTTTGCAAAAAATAATGATAATATCAACCGAATGTTACATTATTTCTTTAAAAACGAATATGAAAAAGTGTAACATTTGGTCAACTCATTTGATTGATATATTGAATGCATTGCTCAAAGCTGAATATAATAGTGGTTGTAAATGAAATCATCTTGTAATTGGACAAACTTTTCTAAAAAAATAGAGTCCTCGGTCACTTTAATCACCACACGAGTACTTAATGTTTAACAATGAGTGATATTCCAAGCCAATGCCATACACAAGCTGAAATGTGAACAACGGATTACGGAGAGATAAATGCTTGGCATAAGTATGAGCGCCAAAATATTCAATACCGTAATCAGAAACCGGACAAAGCTTGTCGATATAATGGACCGTGTTGCTAAACTGAAGTTGAAATGGGCAGGACATGTTACCAGACATGGAACAGCGAGATGGGTATCCAGAGTCTTAACGTGGAGACCGGGGGGAAGAAAAAAGGAACATCGTTTGATCCCAAAAAAGATGGGCTGACGACCTAATTCTAGTCGGGGGAAGAATATGGATGAGAGTCACACGGGATAAAGTACAATGCAGAACGTTTGAGGAGACCTACATCCAGCATTGGAGAGATGGTTAAAGAAAAAGAATTATTAAAATAGTTATTTGGTAAATATCCAAACACATGTTTCTTGTGACCTTAGGTATTTCCGTGTCCAGTTGTATTGTCCACACCAAACGTTTCGAATATCGGTGCAAGCTACATCTTCACTCTTCTTCTGAAGATGATGTCATGAGTTAAGGATATGTCTAAAATATCAAGAAATAGAATACTACCAATCGTATTCAGAGCATAATGTATGGTAGAACCCTGGAATTTTTTTCATGAATTGCATCTGTTGTAAAATTTACAAAGTATTAAAATAAATTTCATTTATCCGAAGAATTTATGTGCATAATTAATAGCGAAGAGGGTAAACATAGTTAATCTGCCTAAAATTCAGATTGACAAACACGACTAAATGCACATATTTGAATTTTCATCTAACGAGATTAATTTTAAGTTATGGCACATAAGGGTTAACGCTACAAAACACAGTTTGCTCCCTGGAAGGGGTTAAAAGTAAGGGGTGGATTGGACGAAGGGAGGAATTTTAGGTTGGGTTCTGGTTTATTGGATTCATTACGGGCGATCACAGACGAGCGATGATCAAATTTACATATCGCATTGATTAATTTTGTCCTGTCCGGCGATAACCTCCCTCAACCGAAACAATCGGATAGAAATCAACCGTAGTCAACTTTAATACACTCCTTGGTATATATACATTGATTGACGTTTCAAAATGATTCCGTTTAATTATATTCTAGGAGATAAACATTCGAACCCGCATTCAGTAATTAAAATAAACCAATTGCTTACAAATAGCTCATCATAGTTTACAGTTCTCAGGTGAACGCAAGTTATAATTGCATTGATAAATTAATTATTTAATTAATTTTTGTCCTAGAAATGCTTAATACGATTAAAAAAACTATTCGGACTTCAGCTCGGCTTCAGCAGTATGAAAAAAGAAACCAGTCGCTGTCAAAATAAATATAAGACAAGAAGTAATAGCAGTTAAATAAAATATTAATTTTAAAATAATAATTAAATAAAACGATGTTTTTAACTAATTCCACTTTTATCTTTATTTCGACAGCGACCGGTTTTGCCAACCTCGCTGGCATTGACAGACTAGTCTGTGACAGACAAAAGCCGAAGTAGTTAAAAACATCGTTTTATTTAATTATTATTAAAAATGAACTTCCATCAAGAGATTTCAGTAAAATCATTTTAGTATCTTAAATACGTTTTTTTGAAATTATTATTGAAAATTAACATCCATTAAAGATTTCAGTAAAATCATTAGATTATATTGCAATGCATTTAGACATATGAAAGGTGAAACACGTCATTCCCATAAATTATGGAAGCTAACTAATTAAATAACCAACTATCACGCCTTTTCCCCTCAGGTGTAGGCAGAGAGGATGGACTACCATACTGCTCTGTCTTGAAATATCTCCCGAGCTTCTTTTACATTCATCGTTATATGCACGCCCGGAGTCTTACATCGTTCAAGAAACAATAAATATATCAAAATGTATAGAATCATAAGAATTATATTAATTATAAGGTTTAAAAATTGCTCTTAAAGAGTACATGATATATAATTTTATTATAATTAACGTCGTATATAATAAATATTCGTAAATGATTAACTAATGATCACGTGTGCTTGGAAGTTTTTACATTGGTGATAGGTACGTCAAGTTACGAATGATGACATAATAAATCCAAACACCGTATCCAGAGTTACAACTAAATAGAAAATTTATAATTTATTTATATCTCAATAACTTCCCGGGAAATTAATTATGAACATCAAGCTGAAGGATTGAGAGTTATTTTTGTTTGACAGATTAATTAAACTCCGGTTACCTGTTCCGAGCAGGCGGCTTCTAGAAAGATATTATTTCACCAAAAAAATGCGCTTATAAAGGAATTCTGAATAAATCACTACACTGACGGCCTAAACATGCAAATCTGTGTAAGGTGGATTTATCGATGTATGTATTACGAACACAGTCAGAGCTTTAAAAACATTCACGTATGTAGTACCGATAACCTTTTCGTACCAATTAATCAACAGGTTGTCAATTCCTCAAGACGATTAAATTTCGAATGAAGTTTCTAGATATTTTTAAAAACTCTTAATTTATTAGGCAATGGTTTTTATTTAAATAAAAACGTGTCACGATTAAGGTCGCCGAATGAAAAATATAAATCATGGCTGGATGTAGCTTTTATGGGTACAGTAAAAAAAAACCATTTCATTATAACTGCGCGCAGAAAGATGAACACTAGTAGAAAATCCACGTTTTTATTCGCAGCCACCGTATTCGTTGTAACGATTGTATTTTATCGCAGAGGTGATGCTATCAGTATCTCCGCGAAGTGCAATGGAAAAATTTTACGGGTGTAAATGAGTTTTCATTTATAATCCCAGATAAGGGGATCAAATGACATGAGTAATTAGGTTATTTGAAAGAAGACTTAAACACTATGTGAAGAACTCACCTAGATCAAGTGGTGTTCCAAGAAGTAGAAGTAAAAAAAAAATTACCGGCCACATTTAATCTCACGGAAGAGCGGATAATGGATAAAAACAACCCTGAGACATACAGAAACTTAAAATATGACATTAGGATGGAAATAAAAAAATCCAAAGAGAAATTGATGAAACGAGAATGCGAAGAACTTGAGGCTATTGATTGTCAATAAAAATTCTTTAGGTGTCTACAAGAACCTTCGGTAAATGCCGAAGACTAAAAGTTACATAATCTCTTGTATAAAATTTATGGTAAACTAATATTATATGAAAATGACATCCCTAAGACTTGATGATATTATATTCGATAAAATTTTAATGACCATAGACCAGTAACAGTGAATGGAGTCTTGAGAGGGACCGCTATTTCTACGTTCATGCCATTACGACATCTAAAAATAGGAAAGACTGTGGTCCAGATTAAATCCCTTCTGAAGTACAGAATCTCGTCAATTAGGATAATGAAGAATGCTTGCACATGTTATTTAATAAAACGTATGATATTTCTATTGATTAGTTAAATCCAACATTTATAACTCTGCTACAACATACGAAAAATGGCAGGGACCATAATTTTGAAAGTGCTGAAACTATTTCTAAAACTTATCATTGCACGAATAAGGAACAAATTTGCATAGTGCACTAGTGAAAATTAATATTTATTGAATAAATTATTATTTTTAAACATTTATTTAGGCAAAACACCCCAATTAATATATTTTATCATAAATAAATGGATTTATTTTGTACCTACCATATAATCGTACTATTCAGAGGTATACTATATATAATATATATTGGACCCCAGCGTGACACCCAAGCCAACGGAAAGGCAACGTTCACTTTGATCAGTAGAAACAAGTGCAAACAACATAATAATTCCAGTCAGAGCCAATAAAGCAAGTTTCTATGATCGTGCTTTCAGCGTTGCGGGTCCGTTGGCGTGGAATAGCCTCCATGTTCGTATTAAGTATGAGAATAGTGACGTTAAATTTAAGAAACTTCTAAAGACTGCACTGTTCGGTCAGTCATTCCCTAGTGCGCCCTTAGAGTAATTGATTTTACAAAACGGCGCACTTAAAATTCAAGTCATCAGAATAATAATAATAATAATATTCGTAATAATAATAATACGTAATCGCACAGAGACATTTAAAGCTCGATTCAATACGAAAATTCCACCTTATAATGCGAAACGTGTCGAATACACACCTGTGTATTGATAACACATATTTAATATAATTACATTTATAATATAGTTAACACCATTGTTCAGTCAATGAATCAAGTGCGTAGTAATGAAAAGTAACGTGTTCCAGTGTGTTAAACGACAGTTTCGTTCAAGCACTTTCCTTTTAACCATTAATACCAATACTCGGTTTAATCTATTATTATCTCAGTTGAAACTTCGCTAATTCGAAACGAGGTATATAAAGGTGAGTGACCAAAGTTTTGAAACAAATAATCCCCATACGGGCCGCTGGTGTATTAGTTTTATCGAGCCGAGACCATAGCCAGTAATGTTGTAGGCCATTTATCAAGGTTCTTTCTTATCGTCGCCCTAATCGTTCCTGACACAAGACCATTAAACATTTAATTCTGCACGAGGTAACCGAACTAAACGATGCCGTGTATCAATTACCGACCTATCGATAGGAAAGTTTTGCACCCCTGTCTAAGTCAACAATGAAGCAGCCAGCTTGCCCGGCCGCCGCACGGTGGATTGCTTCACATAACATAAACTAGATGTTCCAAGAACTATAATATAATTACCTTACACTCAAGTGTCAGCCATGTCTGATGTTCTACAAATAAATGTTTGATTTACTACCAGAACCTTTTGGCAGATTTAAGAACGTCATTATAATATAAACATTAATTAACTTTACGTGATCATATAACTCATGCTGTATCTTATCTTCATTAAAAAATGATAACCACTTCTACATTGATACAACTTTTGATAATAAGATAAGAAAATGCTTTTTGACTCCGATAAGTTTAATAGTCATATCCACCAGGCTAAACTTGCCTTCAACAAAAAATCTAAAATATTAAAATCCAACAACATAGACCTAACACTCCGAAAACAACTTATAAAAACATTGGTGTGAAGTGTTTTACTGTACGGCTGCGAAACTTGGTGCCTGGGCGAAAGAGAACTCAAAAGGCTGGAGGCATTTGAGATGTGGACCTACCGACGAATTGCTCATGCTTCATGGAGGGACCACATTACAAATGAGGGGGTTCTCAGCAGAGTTGAAGAGAATAGGCACATGTTGAACACCATAGCGGAGAGGCGCTTGAGATGGATTGGTCATGTGTTGCGACACAAATGTTTCCTGCATGATGTGTTGGAGGGAATGGTCGAGGGATCGATTGGCAGAGGACGACCTCGCCAGGAGTATTTAGATCAGATTTGCCGAGATATGGGCTGCACCTCCTATGCGGAGTTGAAGAGAGTTGCCGAGGACCGAGCAGAGTGGAAGAGAAGATGCATCGCCTTGATGCAGACCAATCATTAGATTGAGACCGGAGAAGAAGAAGTTTAATAGCGATGGTTATAAAATTGGTGTAAAATATCCCGCATTCGAAAATTCTATAGAATACTAACTTGACCAATTTTACCCATCAAAATATAAATGTTGTTAATTGAAACTTCTTGATAGAAGTTCATTGTAAATAAGAAAATAAAAATAATTATTTAATCTTCCATAATTCATTTATAGTTTTATTTCAATTGTTTTCACAAAAGCAAATGGAATACAATTAAAAATATTCTATGAATTAATGTTTATTTTTTCTTTAAATATTAATCATTATTTTTTTTACATAATTTCAAATTTATTAGATCTACTTATAATATCAAACATAACTTTTTTAGTGTCATATAAGTAAAAATTTTATCATCATACATAATTTAAGCCAAGATCTGCAATACAAAAATGATACAGTGATAGAAACCCGATTGAATTTCAACAAATATTTAATTAATAAAATAATAGTCAATTATATTTATATGTCATTTCAAGTAGTGACATAGTTATCATCCAGCTCGAATGATCGCCCCACTGTGTTGCAGTTCTCTCCGAATCGGATATTGGCTGAGCCCGCCCGACCCTACTTGCAATTAGTGACAACTTTAAGAGAAATTTTGACGGCGATTGAACGTAAATTCTAATGGATCTAAAAGAATTCGATTAATTCAAAGACTTCTGTTAATCTATTGGTTTCGCGACGAAATTAGGAGAAGTTCCCACATTAATTTATTTAAAACTTTTTCCAACATTGACAGTTTTCACTTCTTAAATTAATGAAAACCTATTTATTGTTTCTTGAACAATGATGTAAATTCTAAGCTAACTAAGTAAATTCTAACATTTGATAATATCTTAGCAAGGCGAAACATGGCATTACTATAAAGTGATATAAAATTTCTAGAAAACAAACGTTTTCATTATATTCTTCTTCTTTTAGACCATTGGTCTGTTCCCGTAATCAGGCTGGCCTCTCTTGGGAGGTCGACTGCCAGCTATTCCTCCATCTCATTTTTATTTTTTAATTAATATACTCGTATATTTATTTCGATGATAAGGTTTCAAAATATTTGAAATATGTCGAAAAAATTATTTTAAAATATAAACAACAGTGTGTTATTTTATATAAATTATTTTAAAAATTCATATGAAGCACTACTTTGTGGTAAGACATTTAAAAAATAAATAAATAAATAAAATTTATTTATTTATTTTATATTTCTAACATATTAACTTTTCGAAATTGAAAAATAAAGTTGTTTTTTATCCACTAAAAAAATATACGTTTAAGAAGAGACTTCCTAAAACAAACTAGAATCTTTGGAAATTTCTAAGTCGTTGAAATTGGGTGAAAACATAATAAATAATCAAATTCTTCGATTTTCTCCTTTCTCCTTAAATGCGTCGTCTACTTTTAGTTTTCCAAGCTCCCATTCCCAATCATACGCAAATTAATCATTTATTTATATCTAGGGAAAATATGTCTTATCAAGTGCATGTTTTTTTTTTAATTAAAATTTTACTTTATCTTTTAATTGTTATGTATCATTACTGCTATAAATTATTTATTCGTTCTTAAAAACTAACTAACTAACTTACCATCACGCCGTCTCCCCAAAAGGGTAGGCAGAAAGAATGGACTGCCACACTTTAACCGATGCGGCACTTTATCTTTTAATTGTTATGTATCATTACTGCTATAAATTATTTATTCGTTCTTAAAAACTAACTAACTAACTTACCATCACGCCGCCTCCCCAAAAGGGTAGGCAGAAAGAATGGACTGCCACACTTTAACCGATGCGGCACTTTATCCTTCTCTTTTCGCCCCCGCGAGAGACGCGGTGTGATGGGTTGCGAACCTCTTACTGATCCAAAAAAAAATTTTAGTACTTTAAGTAATTAGTCCAGGTTAATTTTTAAAATTTAAATGTTTATTATCGATTTTTAAATGTGTTTGTTTTAAGTCTTACTTTGTTTAGTTTTTATTATATACTCGTATTTACACTTGAAGTCTCCTTATAAACTTCCTCCAGTATAAACTTTTATATGTATTATAAATCATTTTAATGTGTAATGCGTTATATTATTATATAATAAGATTTATTATTTATAAATATAGTCGTAATGAAATTTATATGCTACTATTCCCGATATTAATTATTTGTTATATTACAGTTATTATTTCTTTACTATTATGGCTACTAACTTTAATAATTCATAAGGTCTTACATGTTAGACATTAAAACTTTATAACAAATTAATCAATGTTCATTTACTCAGATTAAACATTACACCCTTAGTGCTGAGTAATAATAATTTAGGAGCTACATTATCTGTGAAGTATAGAACTAGTGTAAACCATTCAGCTCGTGAACCGAGCCAGCAAGTAAACACACATGTCCCTTAGGGAATTCGCGGACTAATCAATGAAAGTATCTTATTCTGTACACATTTGATTAATTCACAAACCCTATTGACTAGGCTCTTTTTAAAGTTAATTTACAGTTTTAATATATTTGTGTATTAAAGGAAGAAATCTTTTAAAGTGAACATTTTTTTAAATTAACTTGGAATAAATAATTAACTAACAAACTAACTTACCATTACAACGTTTCTCTTGAGGGATAAAGATAGAGGATGAATCGTCAAACTGCTCTGACATACCACGCAAGCTTCCTTTACATTTATGCATCGTAACATACACGCTTGTTCATTTTTCCGACTTCGAATTTGGCCGTCTTTTATAAATTGATTAATTTAGTCATACCATGTTTTCCTCGGCCGCCCTCGCCTTCTTTTTTCATTCACACTGCTTGTATAAATAAATGGATTAACTAAATGAAGAAAACAAATATAATAGTCAAGTTTCAGATATTACTTTTTAATTAATTTAATGCTTTTCCCACTATCCAAAAAGCTACTCTTGTTGTGTCTAATATTCTGAATATCCCACACAAAATTAGATGAAAACATTATTCTTCTTATTCTTCTTCTTCGTTTCTGTAGACCTATGTGGTTTGTTCTTCTTGTAAGATGGATTTCCAGCTGCATTTCCATCTTCGATGAGGTCTTCTACGAGCACGAGTCATATGAGGCTGATTATGTAGTGCAATATAGGGAGTCTGATGGTGTCCATTATTTGGACAAGACCGCACCAATTTTTCTTTCTCTGTCTACTCCACAGCCTCACATATCTTTCTTATTCTGGTGTTCCTCACGCGATCTCTTAGTGTCTTTCCTGCTATCATCCTCAATGTCTTCATCTCCGAAGTCCTTAGAACTTGTTTGGTCCTAACTGTGTCTACCCTTGCTTCAACGATTATGTTATTGGTCTTACGCCATTATTGGTCTTGCGCATGCTTTATAAATTCTCAAAATAATTCGATAATATAAAATGTTGGTTAATTAAATGGGGTTTACACTCTTTTCTTAGAACATCAATCAAGATTGCTGTATCACGAATGTTTCGTTTTTCACCACGCAAGTAAATTGAAAGCTGCCACGAAGTGTACATTGTGTGTAGATATTTTATTACCCCGAAATAGATCGTTACCCAAATTCATACATTGTTAATGTGAGCGAAGGATTTTTTATGGAACAGTAAACTCAGTTTCGTTTCAAGGGCGTTTTATAAACGAAAGATTGGTGCCAAGTGAAATTCTATTCAAAACTCTCGAAGTTTAACATAAGCCAGCGACCATTCATCATGTTTGAATGGACCCATCGCTTGTTTATGTAGTTTTTTTTGCCATTCGATAAAAGGTTTTAGAAAGCTTCACATGCTTACAGAAGCCGCGAAAATTGGTTCAATCTCCATTAATACTTGTTTCTTGCGAAATTTTCATATTAAATAAGGCAGGTGAATTACAAATTCCTAAAAACATTTTTCATCAGCGAATTTCGTAAATGAGCACTTTAAGTATGAGAACTAGGGAAAGGTTCGACTAATAGCAGAAAATATTCATAAAACTGTAGCGTGCAATTTTAGTGATAGATACTGTTTGAGTGAATTAACTTCTTAATAAATATTAACAATGTTTTGCTGCTGGTATCAAAATATATAGTAGTAAAAGTCCAATGATATTGAGAAAAATATGAGTTTTAATATTAATGGCTCTTCGAACATCATTATTCCATTTTATAGAGATTTATATTATTGTTCAAGAAACAATTATTATTATTTTTTATTATAATTATAGAAAGTTTATATTGCGCTCTAAATTAACAAACATGTAATAAGTTTACTACGCCACAAATAAACTATTTTTTGATCACCTATTGAGTGTAATACCTGTGCAGATATCAAAATAAAGAAAATGATTGTGTTTTTTTCTCAATATTACGATGTTACTAAAATATAATAAATATAATTATATGTATTAAATAAAATTATCACAAGTATTGTTAAAAAAATATTAAGTTACTCGTAAAAGCTTTAGAAAGAATAACTCTTTTTAGTGGAATCAAAAACATACCAGAAAATAAATTACACTACCTATACTTTGGTATGAAAATTTGAATGCGGAGAGATTTGAATAATACATATTATTCATCACATTGCTTGATTGGTAATAATATTTTGAGCATTTTCGATAAATTAAGTATATTCTTTGGTTTATTTTTAAGGATTAAATTCCATTTTTACCAATGACAGATCATAAGTCATGTAAACGCCTCGACTACTATATTCTGTTTCCAAAAAAAAAATGCATCTTCGTCTCTATTGAGATATAATTAATCCTTTAAAATGATTAACCAGTATTTGTCTACGAGTATTTGTATACATTACAAAAACACATTATATATTTTTCGTCAATTATTGTTTATGGATTTTTTTAAATATTAAAAATCAGTAAATAGCAAACATAACATTTAACCGATTGCGCAATAATTGGTCTGGTCTGATCTATGTATGTGAATAAATGAGTTTATCTGGTTTTGCGGGTATCAGGAGAGCAGAATTGATTAAGGGTCGGGGCGGGGGTATCTACGGTTACTCAGCGGCGTACTAACTGCGTGGCCAGCATGAGAATGAACGCCGAGTCCGGCTGTGATCAGCGTAGAAATAGAGCAATTACTTGATCACCTCCAATCGATTCTGGGCGCCTGGTAGCTCTGGTTGGTATGCAAGGGACTCCGGCGGTGGCCGTTAGTGTCCGGGAGTGAAATGCAGCGGTCCGCAGGGAATTAATGGCGCTCTTTGCTATGTGTGGATCTGGCGCTTATTTTAAATACAGAGTGAAAAGGTATCAATAGGTTTATGTATTAATTAAACTACTTTTTCCAAACACAATTTTTTTAAAAATTTTATTGTTTTGTATAAGAAAGGGATCATTCAACCAATATATTTTAAAAGGACCTTGTATTATTCAGCCACATGAAACCTTCAAAATCATCAAGTTGTAGATTTGAAAAAGTCACTTATGTTGCTTGGAATACAGAACAAATGAATAAACATCATTTAAAGTGGTATAATAACGGAAAAAATGAGTGCAGCTCTAAAGAGGCTAAGGATAACATATTATTATTATTATTCTGATGACTTGTATTTTAAGAGCTCCAATTTGGAAAATCAATTACTCTAAGGGCGTACTAGGAAATAATTGACCGAACAGTGCAGTCTTTAGAAGTTTCTTAAATTTTACGTCACTATCCTCATACTTCATACTAACTTGGAGGATATTCCACGCCAACGGACCCGCAACGCTGAAAGCACGATCATAGAAACTTGCTTTATTGGCTTTGACTGGAATTGGCTTTCCGTTGGCATGGGTGTCACGCAGAGGTCCGATATATACGCTGGAGCTCTCTGGTGTCGATCCTTAAAGATAATACTCGTATATGTTAAGCATGAACGTATAAATGAAATTTAAAAAAGTGGTCATTTTCGCAGACGGAACAATCTACGAGCGTGAACGATATAGCAATTGATGTAGAGGATCCTCGATTATCTTAATATGATTATCCAACAGATGTGCACACTTTCTGATTTTAGTATGTACTCAGAATGGCTCTTTAAATACACAAAAAAATGGGTATCTCAAATTTATTTAAGACAATCATCATAACGCCTAAACCTTTTAATACGGTAACATTTATATATATAATTTAATATACATTTGGAAAAGTATCCGTTTTAGTTCTCAGGAGAAAAGCGAAACTTCCTAAAAGCCATGGATGTTCTCTATTAACCTGGCGGTTATATGACCTACACAGGAAGTTAGGACCGTTTTCTGATTTGAATATAAGTTCTCCACTCGAGACTTGAGACTTCGGGCACCCGGGACTGCGCGCTCGGGTAGGTGGGGCTTCTCCTCACCTTCCAATAATATCTGCTTAAAGTTAGATTACTCTAGGAACGCGTTTTGAATTCTAAACCATAGATTTCAGTTCCTAAAACATCACAAACAGTTAAACTTTGTCCTTTGCCGAGAAATCTATTCACGATGTTATATGGCCCCAATACCGATTTCATACGAGTTGATTTTTTCTGTTTGACAACGTAATTGATCGCAAAGTTTGCTTGCCAAACTTTATATGGATGTTGAGAACTGAGAGATTGTTTTTTTATATCTGCAGTGAGAGGATCTTTAACGTTTGGAGTTTAATGTCGAAAAGAACATTACTAATGAAAAACTAATGAATGTTCACATTTCTTAGAAATTTCTTTGTTTTGGGAGAATCACAAAAAGGTAGTTTTTTTTGCACATACCTGGTGCATAGGACATCAAAAATTATTTGATTGTATTAATATCATATTATGTGTACCTATCCAGTCGCTTCTATATCGCGAAGGAAACTTTTTAGAAGTCGTTACGGCAATTAATTATATCGAGAGACGGCAGATATTATATATAACTGTTTTCATTGATTTCCAAATAATAATTGTTGTAATAACCTTTTCAAGTAATTATTATTTTTTCTTCTGGTTCGTCATTATTAACATAGTAAAGTATTTTACTATACAACGCAATGGTTTGGAGCAGACTCGAAAGTCGTTCTGTGAATTGGAGTCCTCACGAGGCGATATATTCCATTATGCTAGAAAGGGTTTAGAAAAAAATTCTGAGGTATCTCTACATGAGGGAGTATGATCTGTCGCTCAATCACGCGGCACTTCTTTTGAGAATGTTCGGGACTAACTCACTGCAGCATCAAAGAGATAGACATCTCATAACCCATTACTTTAGATAAATCAGAGAATATTTCAAGAACTCAGCCGTGCTGGAGGGTGTTGGTCTTTTTGTCCCTTTTTGGCCGCCAGAACCAGTCTGCCTCTGGCGAAACCGGTGGGAAGAGCAATTAATGTGCTGAAACCGATCTCCTGGGATATTGTCGTCTTTCATATTAGTGAAAGTACGTTCAAAAGACAAATACTCTTGACTTGGGAAATTATCTTGTCTTCATAATGTCGAACTATCTCTCATGCGTTCCTGGTATTATATTGTACGTATACCCTATAATATTTTACCTGTACTCAATAGACGCCTTAAACATTTATGCTAATAGGTTAAAATTGACATTTAGGTGAATTCTTACACATCTTATACAACTTATATTTTGCGTGTAGTAAGTCAACGAAGCAAAATAGTTGAATATTTTATCGTATGTAAAAAAAAAGTTGGTCCACCTGCCCTTTAAATCGTTGAAGTGTTGCAAAGCGTCCAGGAAACGTAAATCGGAACTGATTTGTTGGGACAAATGCCGGTGCAAGCTTTCCATCGTGTGATTGAAGTACGTCTGCGAAGTTGAATTATTCGAACAACAAACATTAATCAAAACCACTTTACCGCTGGCGGTTAGTACGGAAAGTGCTTTCGATGCTCAAAAGCACGTTTAACGAGTTGGTGAAATATTTTTTTCCCGGAAATCGCAGGAAGTGTAATTTTACGAGAATTGCAGCGTTTACAAGTTAACAAGTGGTTGCTATTGTGAAACTTTTATAATTTAATTACCCGCCATTTGAAGGAACACAAATATTTTTTTCCAGGTCTTTTCAAATTTAAATGTTTCTTCAGTTTCACGTCGTTAGATTTTATGAAAGGCATGTTGTATTTTTTTTATATCAAAGTTATGTGTGCTGAAAAATGCATACAACGATTAAACAAATAAAGTTTAACAACATTTTGAATGTATACAAATACTTGTAGACGAATACTGGATTTTACCCATTGCGGGTTATTATTTTTAAGGATTAATTGTATCTCAATAGATACGAAGATGCAAATTGGAAACAGAATATGGTGGTCGAGGCGTTTACAGGACTTATGACCTGTCATTGGTTGGGTTAAGCGCACGCTTTATGTAATACGACATTCCGCATTCCTCCCTTCTTGCCACCACCATGTCTGACAAATTTTTGGAAGTTGTGTATATGCTGCAATGTAACACCACACTTCACATTTTTTAGTTCAATCTACACTAGCGCCATCTATAAAGATTGGATTAAGCACTAAGCAGAAGATCTTTATTAACGCAATGTGAAAGGCTACCGCCATGCGGCTATTTTTAACTTGGACCACCATATTTTGTTTCCAATTTGCATCTTCGTCCCTATTGAGATACAATTAATCCTCAAAAATAAAGTTGAAATGAAATGTAATAATAATAAATACAGTTTTCTCCAACTAATACTGATGTTAAAAATTGAGAGGCAGCGTGGTCCTGGTAGAAGGAAAACGTCTTGGCTGTGCAACATAAGATACTGGACCGGGATGAGACATGTGGGGGAGCTGTTCCGGGTTGCGTAAGATAGAGAAGCCTTCGCCGGAGCGATTGCCAACGTCGGAAGATCTGATACAGCATGCGAAGAAGAATAAGAATAATAAAGCAGGGAAAAGAATATTATCATGTGTGGTGTGGCAATATCTGATATTGAATAGGTACCATTTGTTTTCATTTCCGGATTATCCTATCTTTGTGGTTTCAATGAATCAGCGCGTATCCTTAAAATAAATATCAGCATATAAATATTTTCGATTTACTTTTATAGCGAAGAGATTTTCATGCATGGCATCCGCTTCCTTAATAAATACAGAACGAACTCGCGGCTTCCTATTCCACCTTAAGCGGAATTAATGTGTTCGCTGAAACCGCCATAAAAATTGAAGCGAAAATTTATTATGAGGGTCGCTCGGAAAGGCCAACGGGTTCCGCTGATAGATGATATATTAGCAGCATCACAAATATTTCCTCCGACTTGTTCTCCGGCGACTACACGAGAAATCAAATGGAGTTATCCGTCGAATAAAACACATTTCGAGACGCATAATTCATCGGAATTTTATTTATGTTTCGGCTCTCGATATAGGATTGATGGAATTGCAGATGTCGAATTCAATCTTAGCATTTATTAAATCGACTCCAATTTTACGGTCTGGTGTGGCTGGGTGTTACAAGTTTTTTTATTGGTTTCAGAATGTGATGTTTAGTAGGTGCTGTTATTGGCAATATTATCGGTGACGATCAAAACCCCGGCTCCGCGCACGTCAAAATAAAGGCAGCCTCATATTTTACAAAATGTTATTTTGAAGAAACTATTCAGTTTAATACTTTATTGGCGCACATATTTTAATGGGAATAAAAATAATGCGTAATCTATTGTAGATAACTTTAAGTCAGTGGTTATGAGATCGAGAGATTCGAAAAATACTGAACCGATTGAAACGAAATTTTCACTGTTCAATTACATAAAGCAATTTAAACGTACTCCAACCATATATGTAATATGGTCAACCGTAGATGTAGAAAATGTTTTTTTCTATTAGATTTAGAAAAGATTTCCTATCCTAGTATGTAAATTTATTATTACAACTTTCCTAGCATTCGATTTTTAATTATATCATCATGTTACGATAAGTCACTTACGAATGTTAGCATAAGATTTCTAAGAAATACTAACAAACCGCCATGTTACTAACAATTCCACTAGCATGCTATTTTATGTGGTTGTCACGATACAGGCCATGCCATGTGTGACATGTACAGTCCATAAACTTTTTTATCAAATGTACAGTCCATAATATTCACTAATTTTTACTTCGGCAAAGGTTTGAAAAATAAATTTGATAAAAACCGAGTTATGCGCCTTTAAATTTTTAATAAATCTTAGTGTGATATGCAAATATATCTTTTAACGCTAGGACGTTACAGTCTATATTGGGTTGTACTAATTTTGTTTGATGGCAAGTCGCCTAAAATGACAGCTGTAAATCGTCATGACTTTACTGCACATTCAAGCACAAAATTCAAATCGTTAATGGATTTCATTATTAAACACCATGTAGTATACTTGGAGAAATACGTTGTTGGGTGGCATAATTTTATTAAAATCCAACATCAATTGTATTAATTTCATTCATATTTTCTGAAGAGGAATGGAAGGTACCTCCACGTGTGGTGCTACTCTAACACCAGGCGCTCTTGGAAACGATACAAGTTGGCTAAACATTCCACCATAGTGCAAGAGAAGAGGATAGATAAAATCATTTTAGGACCATCCCTACAAAACTAGCTTGAAATTGACAAGATTAAGAAAAGAATATATATTCTGTTTGCACATACTCGAATATAGCTATAACGATGCGTTGTTGGATCACAAATGTCGGGAAACATTATTTTCTTGTTTTTAATACATCCTTTACATGTGATAATTAATACAAATGAAAACGTCTGTTTTCTAGACTTTCTATTAGAATTTATAAGTCATTATCAAATGTTTAACTTTGAAAGGCCTTAGAAAGGCGAAACATGTCATTCCTTCAAACTTCTAGAAAACAGACTTATTCTTCATCTTCTTCTTCTTCTTCCTCTTAGTTTAGGTCGTATGACCTGTTTATGACGGTGGGCTGTCCCGGGATGATGATGTCCAGCCATCTCTCCATCTTTTTGGTGGCCTTCCTGATAATCTTTTTGCTGCTTGGGTTTTCATCTTTAATATTTTTTGTAATTCTTGTATTCTCCATGCGGTTCACGTGGTCTCTCAAAAAGCGCCTTCTGCTTCTTCCTGTTCGTATTCATTCGTATTTATTATTTAAAATGGAGATTTACGTCATTGTTCAAGAAACGATAAATATATTGTACATGTGATGTTTATAAGTGAATAACATACATTATTTAAATAACTCTCTAAGCGAAATTAATAAATATGTATAATATTTTTTCCCAGTTTCTGATTGTGAAGAGAAAACTTTAATTGAATGCAGTTATTTTGAATGTCTGTAATACGAGAACCCCAGAATATTCCTTTTGTAGGTTTAGGTATTCGCTTTACATTTTCTGAACCAGAAGTTCTTTGTTTAAAGAATTATTTTTGCGCCGGTACAAAATGGAGAACAATGGTAAACAGTAGTCGGAGTAGTTAGTGAATGCTGAAATTCGCTTCAAACTGCTCGCCGTATTCAACGTTTAGAATAAAACTCGGATTTTCTAGGCGATCTGTTTTTCATGCAGATGCATTGAAAAAGTTCCTTCGTCCACTTACAGTTTCGACGCCCAGGAATAAGCATACAAATTGAATAGTCGATACCTCGGTACGTCTGCATGTAAAGAAACCCATCCGCAAAGAGTTCAACAAATTCAATCTAAACTACGATTTCTTCGCTTACTCGGATTTGTACTGTTCACGTTAAATTTTATTTGTTACATGCTAACGAAACAATATTGATGAAAGTGTCTGTTTTCTAGAAGTTTCACATGAAATCATCATGTACCGCCTTGCCAAGACTATATTAAAAGTTCAATATTTTACTTAATCAATCAATATTTTACTTAATTATATAGTAAGATATTAAATTTGTCAAAACAAGTAAACCCCCCATCCCATCTTTACCAATTACGGGCTGAGATTAGTTATTTCAGAACATGAATATTATTTGTATTATATTTAACCCAAGAACCCTACACTGTCTAGCTTGTACAGTGTTTCTACACAGGGGTGATGAGGTACCCCAAAATTAAATAGTCCATAAATTATTATATATAAATAAAAGCCGTTTTAGAAAATTATACCATTATTAATATTAATTTAGATAGAAGTCACAAATCAGCCTTATAATTTTGACAATAAGATATCAATTTTAACATTTTTGGCCAATTTTGAATTGGTGTTACAAAGAAATAGGAATTTCGCACTTAATGCACCAGGGATTGCTTTTATGATCCCTATTTCTTGGGCAGAAACCACAACGCCCTTGTGGGTGACGCTCAGACCCAGGAGGATCGACAGGCATAGGTTTTTTGAGAATCGCCGAAATATTTTATTTTATATCCCTCCTCTTGTATATAGAAAATACTTATGTTGTTACCACACTGGGGTACTCCAGCACCCAATAACACACGTGCAAACGTCTATAACGTCCAGTTGTAGCCGCGTCACTGGTTAATCCGCAGATTGTGACCTCAAGGTAAAATACACGAGAAGTTAAAGTTGTACATTATAAACCAGATAAGTAAATTTAAAAACAAAACCTTCTGGGGTGCCCCAGCACCCCTTGTAGGTTTCTAGTGTTAAATATATGAATTAAATATAACGCTTTAAATTTCTTTATGGAAACATATTTAATCTGGCTTACACTAAAGGGGATTCGTCATTTTAATGAATTCTTGTAATAAATAGATTTTTGGATCCTATATGAGTGCGTGAATACTCCAATGATGAGAGGATTAAATAAATAAACATCCTGTTTGTATACTAATATTTCAAAAAAAATTATTCCTACTTTCTTCCTTTTTCTTATTTTATGAACAGTATAGCTGTATATGGTAAACTTCAAAAAATTATTTTGGTTTATCAAAAACACTATCCCGATCCCGAACAGTATCCCGATGACATATAATAAAGAAATTTATGTTATTTATTTTCAAATTAACCATATTTAACTTAATTACGTAGTTTAAATGGAGTATAAATATAATGAGAATTAGATGGAGCGCAGTCCCCGCATAGTTAAATTATTGAACGCGACAAAGTGTAGGTATGTTTAGATGAATGCCCTAACGAACAGAATAAAAGTACACCCAGTCCCAATATATTTCGCAGATGCCACAAAACTGGTAGCAAATAATATGTAAATCGGAAACGGAAGAATGTTTTTAAAGAAACTCTCGGCATAAATCATTTCTCTTTAGAGGAAAACTTCTCAGAGGATTCGGCGGTCCTGAACTTCTATTGGGAGCATCCGTTTAAAACATCGATTGTTTTACTTAAGCGAAGATCAAGCATTTACCGAAATACTTCGGAGACTGAATCCGAATTCTTTTATTGCCTCCTCCGTTCGTTCTGAGGAAAAGTAAAGAATTGTCTCTCCGGCTTTCGCGATGTATTTCCTATTTAGCCTCGGCATTTGGAGTCAACAAAGAACTAAGCGAGGTATTCCGGGGATATTGCTGCAGTCACTTGGACCATTCTAGAAGTTAACCTGTAAAACGCTCTCCGCATACATATTTTTTATCTGTTGACTTTTATTCATCTCTTGTCAGCGCAAATTCATTCCCGACAACATAAAAAAAATCTCTAAAAATTCATTGATTGTTTCCTATTATACAAGCTTGTGGAAAATTCTGAGAAAAACAATGTATATTTTAAAAACTAGTCTCACAAGATTTATCGTTGGAAACTTTGCACAGGAATTGAATGGATTTATTTCGTAAATAATAAATAATTATTTTTCCTATTACAGGGTCAAAAAAACGCTCAAGGTTCTGCAAAAAAGAATCCACAATGGATTACTTAGGAGACCCGAATTGGTTTGCTCGCTAACCGTACTCTAATTATTCAGTCAAATTTTGTTGAGTCAAAACGGAAGTTTAAAATAAAATGCGGATAAACACTCAAAATATTTCGCCTTAAATTGAAACTTCATCGCGAAATTGACAAACTCGCGCTCTCAAAGGCTTACTCACTATGGCTGGGAAATTTGTTTTATGAACTTTCTTAAAAGCGTTCATCAAAGTAAGTAAAGTTTATAAAAGTGTTCATCCAATAAAATACCTATTTAAATTTGGCGGCGTAGTAAAGCTTTAGACTTTCATCACCGGCAAACGGGAAAACCTTCTCGTTTCCCTTTGACCATTCCTGGAGCGCCTTTCTCTCTGTTGCTCGGGATGAAAGCCAATCATCAACATCGAAACCAGCATGGTGAGAAAATTGCGCTGCAAGTGAAAATGAAACATTTTGAACGTATGTACTGCTTATTATTATAAAATTTACATAATAATTATGTACGATGTTTTATGGTATACGGAAATATTTTTAAAAATTCTCGCTTCAAATAACACGCATTTTACTAGTACATACAGTGCTTTTAAGAGAGTACTGTTTCCAAAAGGTTTTCATAAATTTTAAAAGTGAGAAAATTCGATTTTTTTTATTAGCGTTTATTTTTTCAAAGCCGTATAATATTCGCGTGCTTTTTTGTATGCATTGGGTGTTCAATAATCTTGCAAAACAGAGAAATGGGAAAATTTAAGAAGAAAACGAACGAAATCTGGAAAACAAGAAGGAAATTTTAATACACAACAAAATCTTGGAATTTTATTAAGGACAGAAAGAATAAAAAACAAATAAATTCCCCCGATGTAATAAGGAGATAGTTTTTGCTTGCCTCCAGCAAAGCTCCCATAATTTGTAGGTAAGCCGAGCTTACACATATATTATTTAGGACTCGACATTTGCGATCTGCGCCGCGTGGTAGGCACCCGGACTTGAAGGTCGCTCAGGTTCAAGATATCGGCATACGGGACCACCGTCCTATAGGCATCCTCACGGAGCGGACTGCTGGAGCAGAGTAGTCTTGACTGAAAAGGTTGGACCGCACCTCAAATGTTGATCGTGAATAGTCTTTCAATGACACTTATTATTTTAAACCCATTTTTTAAATACCTTCCTTTTTATTGTTTAATTTGCTAACCTTAATCTTGGGTGAATAGAATTACAGTACATACGGGTGTGAGGTGAATGTTTTTTATTGAGAGTTTATTTGAAACTGGTTCGGTAAATGATTTAACATTTGTTGAGAATGACGATGTGATGATATTCTTGGATTCTTGTCAACTGACGGCAATAATTCTTTTGGTCGACTACACAGAATGAGGGTCCAGTAGAATTATTTTCTTTATAACGGAAACAGTTTCTTCAAAATTTGTAAGGAATCTTCGAAAGGTGATTCAGTTTTTGAAATATGTATATAACAATTTGAACAGTTTAAACTACTTGAACTAAATTTGTATTATGTTTTAAGAATAATAATGACCAGAAGACGGCAGCAAGCTGGTGAAACCAGTCGAACCTAAAAATCAAGTGGAATCAAACTATACATTTTTTTTTTAGGATTGAATTTTTTTTTAAGGATTAATTGTATCTCAATAGAAACAAAGATGTAAATTATTTGGAAACAGAATATGGTAGTCGAGGCGTTTACAGGACTTACGACCTGTCATTGGTTGGGTTTAGCGATCACTTTATGTTAACAACATTCCCCATTCCGCCCTTCTTACGACACCACATTTGACAAATTTTGAAATGATTAACCCGCAATGGGTAAAAATCCAGTATTTGTCTACAAGTATTTGTATACAAAAAAATAACTAACTAACTAACTAACCATCACGCCGTCTCCCCGAAGGGGTAGGCAGAAAGAATGGACTGCCACACCTTTCTTTCCTGACATATTTCTCTCGCTTCCTCAACATTCATACATCGTGTCATGCACGCGCGTCGATTTCTCTGACTCCTCACATGGCCGACATTCAATATTTGATTTATTTGATCGTGCCACGTTTTCCTTGGTCTTCCTCTATTTCTGGAACCATTTACATCATTAACATATAATTTTTTTACCATTCTTTCTTCATTCATTCTTTCCATATGTCCAAACCATCTTAATGATCCTTTCATTATTTTGTTCATGACACCATCATTCGCACCGCATTCACTTCTTATATTTTCATTCGACACTCTATCATACACAGAATATCCACACATTCGTCTAAGAGATCTCATTTCTACTGCATTTATTCTACTTTCATCCTTCCTTTGCCAGTTCCATGCTTCGCTTCCATACATAAGGGTCGGTAGAAGAACACCATTGTGCACTGCCATTCTAGCTTTTTTGGATAGGTTTTTGTTTGCGATGACAACTTTAAGTGCACCATTCACTTTGTTGCCTGCCCCAACCCTTCTTTCAATATCCCTCTCCACTCTCCCATCTCTTGTAAACATACTACCTAAATACACAAACTCAACTACTTGCTCCAAGTTTTCACCATTCACGCTAATGTTGCAGACTGTCGTGGTTTCTTCCTTTTCAAAAATTATTACCTTGGACTTATTAACATTCATCATCAGATCATTTCGCATGCATACCTCATACATACAAAAAAATCATTTTAAATAATGATGCCCAGTTATTTAATTCAAAAAATATTTTAATAATCTAAATGAAAGTAGTTTACAGATGTCAATTAAAATACATTAATCTATGGTTTACCTTGTGTATAAACATATTACTTATAATAGAAAAGTAATATAAAAAATACATATAACTGAAAGGAAATCATATTATGTTATGGTATCAAACAGTTTCATGCTGTGCATGGGTGATACAAATTTTAGGAATGCACTGAAAACGTTGATCATGATACAACAGGATCTTTTCCTGTCTCTCTTAAGAAAATCAAATTTTATATTTTAAAACGAATTTTGGAGGATACAAAATACAGTGCAATGCCAACACATGCGGCTGGATGTTTTGGCCAATTCCACATTACCGCTTTAGCAAATCGCGCCCTGTGGGAAAGCCGTCTTATTGGCCCGATGAAGAGAAATGCTTTGTCGTAAAGGTTAGATTCCTTCGCCTGGCGGGGGCGCGAGCATCTTTTCATCCCGGCCCATGTTTATGGAAACGGCTAGGATAAGCCGGGCTTACTCATCCGGGAGAATATTTCAATTATTAATATACCTTCACTCTCTTGCCTACCTCCCTCCGGCGGCTCTTACACTCTCCCTAGCTTTACTCCTTTTTCCTATAAGACTGCGAGAGTTACTTTACAAAGATAATGTGTACTCATGTACCATCGTTATCTTTTATTATGTACTTAATTTTTATCACAATATATCAAATCTCAAGTTTATTAGATACTTATCAGAAATGGTACGTGTGGTTTAAATTTATTTATTATATTATTATTACTGCAAATCAAGTAGAATCATATTTAAAAAATAGCCTTATACTTATTTATATTTTTATTATAAGGTACAAAGCTAATAGCCTTTGGTGATGCCAGTAGGAAGAGCAATTCGGACGCTGAATCTAATCATCTCGGATTTGGACATTTTCAGTGTTAGTGAGGCAGTATTCATAAAAAAAATATTACAAATTCTGGAAAAAGTACTGCCTCACTGACGTCGACATATTTGGATTCCTTCTGATATGTATGATTTTTTGGTCTCATGGTGTTTTATCTTATCTTTGTAACACCGTTTTGTGTCCAAATGAGTCGTCTAAATGTTTTTCGTTTGTAATGTCTCATTTGTGTATCATGTATAAATAAATAATTTAAATAAGTTAGCCATTATTAGCATAGCTATTCTGGTGTGTGATATCATAATGTTTCATGGTTTACAGTTGCCCTTTGTCATTTGAAAAAAAAAATAATCGAAATTCTAAACGTCAGAAAAGCCTACCAATCAGAAACGTTTAAAAATAATAGAGACGTTTTATGATTTAAAATGTATATATTAGAAAATAAAGTTTACGAATCTGAAGAATACCGTTATAACTAGCTAACTAACCATCACACCGTCTCCCCAAAGGGGTAGGCAGAAAGAATGAACTGCAACACTTTAACCGATGCGGCACTCCATCTTTCTCTTTTCGCCCCCGCGGGAGACGCGGTGTGATGAAATACAATGATATTAAATAAAATAAAAAATTAAAAATAATATAACACATAATGTACTTTAGATGGTGCGGTGCACATGTTCTAGGCTGAACGAACCGGACTTTTGTGTTTATTAAATTTGTAGGTTATTGACCTCGCAGGTAAAGTACGAAATGCATGACCCACATAAGTGGACGCAATGGACTTCGACTGCAGTACCAACATATTTCACGATGAAATATTTTGCACGAATAACCGAAAACACCTGACGCTGCACCTACTACATGGACAAAAGTGATGAATCAGGGCCCGGATTCATTCACACAGGTTACTAGTATATATTCCCGTATCCACTGTTCTATATATAAGGAACAGTGGATACGGGAATATATTATATGTTCTATAATATATTCCCGTATCCACTGTTCCTTTGAATAACTGTTTAAGGCACTTCAAACAATCTGACTCTAGCAAGAATTTAAAATTTTTTATCAAATTTTGAAATTTGAATTTAATTTAATATAATTTATTACTCCATGTCTCCACAGTTTTTTATCTAATGTTATAATACCGTTATAATCTGATAAATGATGTTTTACGGTATATAAATTTACGCAATTGATACAATGCGACATCTATCACCCTAGAAATGCGAGGCGAGAGTGTAAGGCCGGCCGGAGGCTGTTGTGTTATAAGAGGAGATCTCATAAATTTGTATTAATGTTTAGCTCGGAAACGAGGACTCGCAGGATGTTACGGCCGATTTATTCCTATCGATAAAAATGTATTAATATTTTATTTCATATTTTACGAGAAGCCACTTATTCATCCGGATAATACGCTTCGCAGCAAAAATATTAAGGAATCATCAGGAAAAAAACAATACTAGATAATATATAAAATGTCATTTATGTTCAATATAAAGGTCCCCAGCGACCCGTGGGCTAATGAAACGTATTTTATTGAACAATAAAGTGTCGTGAGGATCACAAACCGCCTTACAAGAAGGCACAATATAATATCATACTTCTCATCACGAGGCATTCGTATATTTTATTACATCATATTACCCCTAATCTAGTTCGCATTATACATGTTTCATAGAGGACCATTACAATTAAGCGTAAACAAGATACCCTAAGAATATAACGGTATGTTTCAAAATAAAGTCTAATTACATTTATTATATTCTTGTACGGATTCAAGATAAGCGGAGTTGTTTTGTACACCGATAATAATCAAAGCAACTTCTTAAGTGTTTTAAGTAACAATAAATTTTGGAGCTTTAGGGTTCATAACTTGTGTTACTTGTTTACTTGTTTCGAAATCCAAAAACAAACATTTTGAGCACTTTCAGTTTATGGAAATATCGACTAAAAGACCTCAAATCCCTAGGCTAAAATATTATTAATCTACTCAGTATATAGGTAATCAGTATTTTGCGATAACTTAAAACATAAATCTACCTTACCATAACATAATCTTAACTTACGCAATCTTTCCATCATCCACAGTCTACACATATATTCTAAATAACCACGGACTTCAATAATTTTACTCAGATAACTTCATTTATTAAAATTATCTTATTGGCGGAAGGATTGTTTGTGCTATAGAATTTTCAAATGACAACATTAATAATTAATATGATTTCACATTTGATAATGCCTTAGAAGGGCGAAACATGTCATTTTATATAAAATTTAATTAAACTCTTCAACAAAGACAGACGTTTTTTTTCACATTATTTTTTAATATGGAGTTATTACATCATTGTCCAAGAAACAATAAAAAACAACATTAAGAAATAGGAAAGTGAATTCATTTGTTTCTTATATATTCACCATTACTTGTGTTGCGGATTCATAATTGAACAATATTTTTTTTACACAACAATTTATTTATTACAAATAGAATTAGAAATGTAACATTAACAAAAACTTGTTTCGGAACACAGAAGCCATTAATCACTGTAATTAAATATAATATTATATATATACAAAATAAACACTTTAGCTAATTTTTCATGAATGTAGTCAGCTTAGGAATATTTATTTTCGATCAAGTATTTAAAAAAAAATCTATACTAATATTTTAAGTTATTATTGGGGTCAAAGTATATCTCGCGACAAAGGAAATTAACGAACGTAAGATTTGAAATTGAATTATTGGATTAACTTAATATCATTCATTTGAATTCATTGCTTTGTAACCTTTTTTTAAAATAAGAATGATTAGTTTGTTATTTGAGGAAGCTGAAAATCAATACTTTTCTACACTATCGTCTGTGTTATTAAATGGGATAATGTCTGTTCATCGGTGAAACTATCCTAATGCGGGTCCAGGTTCCTGGCTCTGCGCCCTCCGTATATGTTGTGGGCCTCCCCGTTCTGGTTTAATGGCGAAGGTAAAAATAAACGATATGGCTGAAGTTTCCTCTGCCGCCATTGACTGTTATTCCAAACAGAAGCAGTGTAGGACCCAAACGTTTTGACGAAATCCAAAAATGTTGTATCTAGTTAATTTGTTGATTCGATAAAAAATAATGATAAATCTTATATAAATAATATATATTTGTTGAAACGTATAAATAGTTACCATATCAGTATTGCGATTTTAGGAATGGACATAAATGGTTTCTTTGAAATACATCATTGGTATTCTTAAAATATAAAACCAAACAAAAATATTTATTCAAGGAAAAAAATTCACAATATTGCTTTCAGTTAATGAAATTTCTAGGTTGAAGTTTGTTATGAATGATAAAAATATATTGAAATACATAATACAAAAAATATGTAATACAAATGTTTATTTTATCCTTGTGTAATTTGATTTGTTATTCTATTTCCGACCAGTTTCAGAAAAGTTATCATAGCTCAGTGGTTAAGCACTCCCATGAATTGCAAAAGGTTTTTGTCTATTTGCTAGCATCATAATTTTTTTAATTTTCAGAAATATTTTCTGATTGATCCTGAAGTTATTAGTTTATACATTATATCATTGACAGTTTTAAAACATTAATCAATTCCTTCGTCGTGTCCCGACTAGATTACTGCAATGGAGTCTAGGCCAACATCTCCAAACAGCAAACAAATAAACTCCAGTCTGCACTCAATGCAAGCAGCAAGACTGATAAGGGGTTTGTCAAGGAGTTGTCACATACCACAGCATCTTAAGGAGCTCTACTGGCTAAAATGTCCAGAAAGGATACAATACAAGCCCTGCTGGACGGTCTATAAGGCGTTGCATGGAATGGCACCAGCTTATATATCTGAACTCTGCATCAACGAGAACCTGAATGCTAGACAGTCTACATTGCGATCAGCTAAGTCTTCTGCAAACGGTAGATTGACTGTGCAAAAACGCTGTCCAAGCACAAACTTTGGCGACCGAGCCTTCGCGGTGGCCGGCCCATCAGCCTGGAACAATCTTCCAGCAGAGATGATCAGTCAGAGTTTAGATCGAGACTCAAAACACACCATTTCAAATTATCGTTTCCTGATAGAAAGGTCTGATCGACCACGTCAGGTGCAGCTCTCATACTAAACATGTTTAATATTATTATTATTATTTTTTTTTTTTTTTTATTATTTATTTATTTTGTTCATAAAACGGAGCATTTTCTATAGCGCCCTTGAGATAAGTAATTCATAAAAATGGCGCTCTATAAATTATCCAATTTATTATTATATTATTATTATCATATAATAATAGCGAGAAAATCTCCGACTACGTTGAATATAAGGCAATATCAATGCACTTATAGTATAATATATACATGGAAGCCGCTGGATGGTCCATTTCAATGTGCACTCCCACCTCGGGAAAAGATACGAGATAACTGTTTGTACCGCCACCCAACCTTTCACGGGCGCACTGATGGCGATAGTTTCCCTAGCAAATCTAAAGGGGTCCCGACTTGACTGCCTTTAATGCCCCGTCGCTATTTTTTATTCAAAGGGGATCCGCTCTTTGTGAATGTTTTATTATAAAACTGATCTCTCTGGTCTGCTGGTAAATAGGAACCTTTTCATCTTCTTAATAACATTATACAAACATAAAATAGAATACATTCGCTGTACTCGTATTTATATCCGATAGTAACAGTCGCATTAGCTTGGGGAAAATGAGTATCCGTTTGAATTGTACAATCTAAGTAGTTTTTCAATAACAACTCACTTTTTATATTCCTTCTAGATTAAAATCTGATGGCATATTTCTTCCTTCTGCTTCTTTATAGTTTTAAATCATTTAAGGATGTCCATTTTTATGCAATTTTACTTTCCTTAAAATCTTGCTTGATTCTGATTGATGGTTAATTTTATAAGTAAAACAAACATAATGCTATAATATGTATGAATATTTTTATATAGAAATTTACGTATTATTAAAATATGTTCACTTATACGTAAAATCATGTTTTGCATTAAATGACATTTTCCAATAAATTAATAAACTCGTTTTGACGTATTAGCTCGTACATACCATACCACTTCTTATACGAGAACTCACTTTACAAGTACGATTACAATTTAAGACTTACAGACTTCTAAATTACTATACTGTTCTAAATTTACGAAGATATTTGAAACATATTTGATATAATAATTAAATAAAACTTTTTTTTTTAACTACTTCAACTTTGGTCTTTATTTCGACAGCGACCGGTTTCGCCAGGCTCGCTGGCATTGACAGATTGGTGACACTATTTCAAACCTAGATCTTCTCATATACGAGATATACAGATCAGGGGTGATAAACATGATTCTAGACAAAAATAATACCACCCCTGATCTGTATGTATACAAAGTGTCACCAGTCTGTCGATGCCAGCGAGCCTGGCGAAACCGGTCGCTGTCGAAATAAATACAAAAGTGGATTTATTTAAAAAAACATCGTTTTATTTAATTAATTTTATAAATGAACATCCATCAAGAGATTTCAGTAAAATCATTTGACATATTTGATACTTTCAATTCAGGGCCCATTTGGAAGGAACCACAAATTGTTGTTTCCGAATCGGAAAAAAATGTTTGTTCGGTTACTCAAAAACAAGGCATGAAAAAAGTGATGCGATTTTTAATTATAACAATCAAAAACCGTGATTGTGTCAAGTATAGGGCCGTCGGCCATCTGTCGCGTGACATGCGCACTGCGCCCCGCGCACAGGAAGCGGCCTTCACGCTCACTCCGTTCCAGTTAATGACACTCCCGCCGTGAGATTTGGTTCTGACCATGATTATATCACCATTAAAAAGACATAACATGTTCCACGGTTTCCAATTCGATAATTTGAACCCAATTTTCGACATCTCGTTACCGTCCCGGCCTGTTCCCAAAATGTACCCGTATTATTGTCCTATCATTAATCTTGCTTGTTTTATTATCCTCGCGCTGCTTGATATGAGGACGAAGGATGATCATTCGGTTTTTTATTAAAGCAAGCGCATAACTCTAATTGTATTATAACTGGAATACAGAATGTAGTGTTTTCATATGAGCGAGCGGAACGAGTCGTTAAGAAACGTAAGGAGGGAAGGAAACTTCTTTAATATGTGTATAGGAATATCCGTTTATTTTGAATGTCAGTATTATAATCCCTGCATAACCATTTGCAACCTGTATGTTTATTCCATGTTCAAACGTGAACTTTAAGTATCAAATACAAATTCATGCACAATCAATCACACGAATGGAAACCATGATTTTAATATACTGATACTTTACGATACTTTAGATTCCAAAAAAAATAAGGTAACTCGATGAAAGACTGTCGAGGAATCTTGGTCCAATATTTCTGCCTACAACTTCGGGGAAGTGGCTAACTAACTAAATAACCATCACGCCACTTCCCCCGAAAAGCGAAGGATGGAGTGCCGCATCGGTTAAAGTGTGACAGTCCATTCTTTCTACCTACCCTTTCGGGGAGAAGGCATGATGGTTAGTTAGCTAGTTAGCCACTTCCCCGAAGTTGTAGGCAGAAATATTGGACCAAGATTCCTCAACAGTCTTTCATTGAGTTACCTTATTTTTTTTTGGAATCTAAAGTATCATTTAATTTTTTAACGTATTGTTCATTTTGTGGGATAACTGTGGTACCTCCAGCCTTGGAGATATATCATTATTCGATTTTTTCTTCATCGATTCATAATGTTTATGTCAAAACATGTCCGCTGAACTGACGATATTAAAAGGATTGCTGGACCAGTAGATGAGGCTGTTGATGGATAGGGGGCAGAGGCGTACTTTGCGAGGGGTCTACGTTCAGCAGTGGACGACAGACGGCTGATAAGTATGTCAAAACAAGGTATTGATAGATTAACCTATTGTACAGAATAGGATAATCTATCAATAAGCAATCTGCTGGCGATGTTATAAATAAATGGTTATGAAACCATTTTTAAATTTTTTTTATAAAAGCCTCTTTAAATACATTATATGACGATGCTTGTGTCTGTAAAATTCTAATTTTCAAAGCTGTAATGTAATGGTTTGAGAGATATCACGCTGGCTCGTACACTAGTTTTATTATTTTAATAGTGTTGTACATATTGTTGGTTATTTACAATTATTCACAGTAGTTCATTTAAAATACTGAAAGTAAACTTATTATTCCTATATTTAGTTTTATTCCATTTGCCTTCCTCATTCCGACCAGTTTCAGCAGCTCTCTGCCATGATTAAAAATGTCTTCGAAAAATAAGTGAAAAAAAAAGCTAAAATTTAAGAAATTTATGTGAATGAAAATGCTTATTTTCTAGAAGTCGTATTATAGTTTATGGGAATGACATGTTTCACCTTTCTAAGCCATTATTAAATATGCCTTATAGCGAAGGATGGAGTGCCGCAGCGAAGGATGGAGTGCCGCATCGGTTAAAGTGTGACAGTCCATTCTTTCTACCTACCCTTTCGGGGAGAAGGCATGATGGTTAGTTAGCTAGTTAGCCACTTCCCCGAAGTTGTAGGCAGAAATATTGGACCAAGATTCCTCAACAGTCTTTCATTGAGTTACCTTATTTTTTTTTGGAATCTAAAGTATCATTTAATTTTTTAACGTATTGTTCATTTTGTGGGATAACTGTGGTACCTCCAGCCTTGGAGATATATCATTATTCGATTTTTTCTTCATCGATTCATAATGTTTATGTCAAAACATGTCCGCTGAACTGACGATATTAAAAGGATTGCTGGACCAGTAGATGAGGCTGTTGATGGATAGGGGGCAGAGGCGTACTTTGCGAGGGGTCTACGTTCAGCAGTGGACGACAGACGGCTGATAAGTATGTCAAAACAAGGTATTGATAGATTAACCTATTGTACAGAATAGGATAATCTATCAATAAGCAATCTGCTGGCGATGTTATAAATAAATGGTTATGAAACCATTTTTAAATTTTTTTTATAAAAGCCTCTTTAAATACATTATATGACGATGCTTGTGTCTGTAAAATTCTAATTTTCAAAGCTGTAATGTAATGGTTTGAGAGATATCACGCTGGCTCGTACACTAGTTTTATTATTTTAATAGTGTTGTACATATTGTTGGTTATTTACAATTATTCACAGTAGTTCATTTAAAATACTGAAAGTAAACTTATTATTCCTATATTTAGTTTTATTCCATTTGCCTTCCTCATTCCGACCAGTTTCAGCAGCTCTCTGCCATGATTAAAAATGTCTTCGAAAAATAAGTGAAAAAAAAAGCTAAAATTTAAGAAATTTATGTGAATGAAAATGCTTATTTTCTAGAAGTCGTATTATAGTTTATGGGAATGACATGTTTCACCTTTCTAAGCCATTATTAAATATGCCTTATAGAGGCGAAAAATGTTATTCCCATAAACTTCAATATAATAAAACTTCTAAAAGCAGACGTTCATAATTTATTAATATTAAATATAGTGTTTTACATCATTGTTCAAGAAACGGAATTGGGATAAATTTATTTGATTCTAAGGAATAGAATGAACCAATATTTTTTTCTGTGTAATTCTTTTTTAATTATAACTAATTTTTATACATTGTAATCAAATTTAAAAAATCCATTATTCAAACATTTATAAGATATCAATAATTTTGGAGTCCAAATTTGGTGTCAATGTATGTACCATTTCAGGACAGTCTTACAATTCGAAAAGCTGGTGAAGGCAGTATCGCTACTTCAAACGAGCAAAACGTATCCAGTGACAGATGCGCTGATGGTTCGGTGCCGCCTTAACAATGCGTTGACAAGCTTTGATCCGACATTTGAAAATGATCTGAGGAAATTGGCAATTTGCGGTCTGCGATACTTGCCGCTCCGCAACAGAAGACAGTGCCATTCACATCCAGGCCGGAAACACGCACATACACGTAACATCGGCCTCTCGCTCCATTCGATTATAAAAACTTGACTCAAAGGGTAATTGACATTACGCTATTACATATTATATTTTATATGACAAAATAATAGGTAAAATAGTATGTGCGTAATGTTAGATATGTGTGTGAAAACTTAACTCTTTTGCGGGTTGGATATATATGAAGATTTGCATGTTTTGAATATACAAAGTGCATTATATCTATTTTGTTTGTATTTCCCAAGAAATATACATTTCTGATACGTAAAAGCAATACAAAACATCTCAGAAACGGTAGCGTGACCCCAAAACGTGATATTGTTAGCGTACATTAACATTAGTGATTGATGAAGATTTTTTTCGTTTGTCATGTTTTCCTAATTGTTCTGCTCAAGTTGGTAACTGTATACTTATTCTGCGTACAAATGTAGCAAACGATTTGCCAGAAAAACAAAAGCATTGTTTTCAGCAAAACAAAAGTGGGAACTTTCCAAAATGTTCGATTTTGAGATGTGTACACAAGATTCATTGTACTCATGTCGTTTATACATATTTTTATTTATACATATTGTTTATTTTTAGCATTTTGTATCTTTTATTAAATAAAACAATAAACTAGCTTACATCCATGTGGGTTTATTAATATAGTGATACAAACATGTACATTTACGTAGCAGTAAAACGCAATACAAAATATTTTCTTAAATTTATTATTTTATTATTCATATATTTATCAATATGATATGAACCATAATATCCAATTAAGACCAAATGATGGAGTAGTTTAGAGTAGAATAAATTGATATAAAAAATACATTAATAATTGATACTAATAAAAACGCCTGTTTTCAAAATGTTGATGAAGGGAATGATATTTTTTCCATGATAATACTTTATCAAATAACATTTGATAATGCCTTAGCAAGGAGAAACATGTCATTTCCATATTATATATTAAGACTTGTGAAATAATGATGTTTTCAGTCGATTTTCTTATATAACATAGGATTTGATATTATTTTTCGAGAAACAATAAATAACCTTTAAAAATGTAACCTTATGATACCTCATCTAATCCTGATTAAACCGAAATAAAACCTATAAATAACCAAAGTAAGTAGGTACTTGTAAATCTATCATGTTTTATTAAAGTGATTCCTTGGGGACATACATTTTATTATAAATATAAATACATGATTATAATTAAGACTACTTAAAATACAACATAAATTCACTTATTTGTAATTTCGTGGTTGAAATTCATTAATGAGCATAGGTATTGAAATTTCGTTAATTTTATTAAATGTTTATTTTGATAATATCCACTAACGGTTTCGGTAGCTCCTTGCCATCTTCTTTTGGTACCAGTCAGACTTAGCAGAAGATGGCAGCAAACTGCTGAAACCGGTCGCCGACACAAACATTATTTGATTTTAATTAAATATACATTTAAAAAAATTCAAATTATTTTTATTTTCATTATTTAAAATACAACAACCAGCAGGAAGATTATTTAAAAATGATGTATGAATACACTCTCATAAGTTTTTAAACCACTTATTTTTTAATGAAAACCAACCGGTTTCTCTCCCGCTGGAGCTTTGCCGGGGTTAAAAAAGAAACGTTTAAAAAAGTTGTGTAAAAAATTATAAAAGTGAATGAATATAAATTTTAATAATGCCACAAATTAAGTGTTTCATATGGATGCTCCAAAGTATTCATAACTAGTGAAAATTCATATCTTTAATTAACCTATACAAAAAATGTCAATTATAACATTCTTACGCCCTATTCTTATTTCTAGAAATAAAAATAGGGTCGAATAATTCTAAGACATTTGGGAATTGAGAAAGAGTATTATTAACAAAAACTCGCTTTGCCTTATAATTATTACGAGTATGTTCGATCCCCATAATTTCAAATTTCGTCTTAACGCTTGTATATTGCGTAAAAACCTTCACCGCTTTAGACACGAAGAAACAAATACCTTCGAAATATCTAGTACCTACTTCTGTTAGCGTAAATCTCTTGGTCTCACGTCCCCGTAGTTTATCACTCCATGTATCATGTTCACACTGACGCTGTAGCCGGGCTGGACAGGGGTTTGAGGCCAGACCATTGTGGACCATCTACTCGCGGTAAAACGCCATTACACATAATATTCTGACAACATTGAGTTTTTATTTATTAAAAAACTTTTTAAAGAAAAATTTTGACATCTACTGAAGGTTTTACAATCACTTTCCCCTTATCTTATCCTCTCTGTATCAAAAAAAAAATATTCGACAATAAGTTTAATAGTGAATAAAAACATGAAACATTACTGTTAAAAATATGTTTTTTAATCACTTTATCACAAATTTTAGGTTATTACACCACAAATTTAATACTTCTTACCAAAATATATTGAATATTATTTAAAAAAAATTCAAATAAATAAATCAAAGATCCTAACCCCACAAATAAATACCTCTCAAATTAGGACCCAAACACCTCCAGCCGCCACAAGCGCCCAAAATCGATCCTCCTTCCGAGAACACTCCGGGCCATACAAATCATACCCCCGCATAAACTAACAACCCACCAAATCACCTTCCAACAATGTTCCCATCAGACGTAAGAGGAATAGCCACATGAGCTGAACCTCTGTAAGCCAGAAGATTCAAGTCCATGTCCAAGTCCAAGTCCCGATATAGAGGATCTCAATCCCTTTGAAGGGAAATATATGACATATTTATCTAGGCTTTTTAAACCAATCAGTCAAACAAAAATACTATGAAATTCGTTTTTGAGAAGTATTTGATCCACCTTCCTTATTCAGTTTGTTATCTGCAATATTTAAATATTAAGTTGACGCGATCCGCGAAGTGCAGTTCTCGTATTGCACGAAAACATCTTATTTTTTCTTGAAAGTACAACATCTTATTTTTACGATATGAGAGAGTGGCGTTCTATCGTAGTTACCGACATCTTGCTTTGGTTACCTTCAAGAGTGTTCAATCCAATATATACGAGTACATATTATGATTTAATTGTATCTCAATAGAGACGAAGATGCAAATTGGAAACTGAATATGGTTGATCAAGGTGTTTACATAAAGTGTAATTAAAAGTAATTTGTAATTACATAAAGTGTGCACTTAACCCAACCAATGACAGGTCATAAGTCCTGTGAACACCTTGATCAACCATATTCAGTTTCCAATTTGCATCTTCGTCTCTTTTGAGATACAATTAAATCATGAATTGACAACCCGCAATGAGTGATATCCAGTATTCGTATACAAGTATAATGTTCAAAAAATATTGTATAATATTATATTTAGATAGTTACAAATACTTATTTATTTATTAAGATTATGCTAACCATATGAAAATAAAACGTTAAAGTTTGGTTTGCCGAACTACATTTCGAAAGGCCAAACATTTCGACTTAATTTCTTATTTTCGTTTTTTGATAAAGAATTTGAAGATATTTACAAAAAGCACCCACGGGACATTATCTTAAACCAGAAGGATTGGCAAAGGAAGTCCTGCATATTTAAAACTTTTCTTCTATAAAGAGAATAAATCCTGTTATTAAAAAGTCCCGTTCAGCCGAACCAAGCCGCGGAAATAATCCTTCAAAGTCCAAAAATATACAAAAAAGGATTTTCTCTAACTACCCCCTTCTAAACAGGGTAAGCGTTTAATAAGGAGAAAAAACTTAAAAGGTTCCCAGTATTTAACCACTTTCGCCAGATTAGGGCCGGTAAAAATAACCCCTTTTGATTCTAGCCTTCCCGGGAATATAAGTGATTAATTATTGTGGATTGAAATTTAAAATGGTTTGTTCAAACAACAGGTACGGATTATAGTAATTATTGTTCTTAGGCAGACGGATGAAGACTGGGTTTATTTCAGTCCAACTCCGCAGCAGATACAGATTGTATTAATCTGTGATTAATGAGCGCTCTATGGAAATCTACTGGAGCACGCAAAATGTTTAAATTAATTGTGAAGCGAGTGCCTCATTTTAATATCTACGTATTATATAATGTTGCATGTACGAAACTTGAGACAATTTCAAATCTTTTTTATTCCTTGATTAATTTTGTCTTTCTAAATTTGACGAATTCGAGCATCATATCGTAAAATAATCCTAATGAAACAATAAGCATTATTTTGGTTAAATATTAAGTTGATAATTAAACTTAAATATAATACAAACTATGGAGACCATCGATTCATATCTAGTGTATTTTATAAACTTTTTGATATAATTCTTATACTAAATAATTCATATTCTATACCAACATATTTTCTCCTTCTTGTTCTGTTACACTTCCGTAATGTACAGGACCTCAAGAATTGTATTCTACTGTGCTATTGCACGCCTGATGCATTACACCATTCCAAGTGAGAACTGTACGCCTCGTCCTGCAGGGTTCTTCTTCAGGTGGCTCTAGGTCTGCCTCGCTTCCTCTTTCCGCTCGCAGTAACCAGTCCAGTGCGCCCTAAGCGATGGACGCTGGGTTCCGTCTCAGGGTGTGACCGTCTATATCCATTTCCATCTAGCGACTTGTTCTCTGATTGGCCTTTCGCCTGCTATAACCTAGAGAACGGCATTACACAAATTATTAAAATGTGTAAGGGAATTTTTAACCACTCTTGAAAACATGATAATACTCTGTTATGAGATATTAAACAATATTTCAAATTTGAAACATTTGAAACACTTTTCAAGGAGATGCGGTACAATTAGCGGGAGAAGAATACAGATGAAGGTCGTGTATCATGTATGGTTAATAAATACCGCGTAGATGAGAGCGTTTTATAAAAATATGAAACACATCTCTCCTAACAAACAAATGACTGCCGTTAGAGAATTTAAGAGTATTTCCCCGGGGTACATTGCACACGTAAATCAAACAATATGCCAAAAAAACGCTGTTTTTCTACTTGAGAAACGAGAAATAGTGATATAATATTCGTGTAGGTACTATTGCGCATATGTATTCCCCTTGTAATAAAAAGGCCTCTATTTTATTTCGTCATACAGGGACCAATAAAAGTCGAATTTATCCACAAGACGCCGCATGCAGATAGGCAACATAAATATAGGCATATAAAAAAGGAAACAATTTCGTATCCACTTCAATTTTTCTTTCGAAATTAATTTACCATATACGCGGCATGATAGTAAAAAAATGTCATTTAAATTTAGACAAGGAGAATTATGTCAATTTAAAGATGGATTTATTATAGCTACCGAAAATGTTCATTTCTGGTTAACGTATGTCATAAAAAGTTTCTTCTGAATATATCATATTTATAAATAAAATAAAAACCCTACGAGGTGCAAACATGACTCAGTGAATAAATGTTGAGAAATCGAGATCAGTACGTCATGAAAGAACTATGTGACAATAGATAATTTCTATCGACCCATTTGGAGAGGCGGCGTTATGTTTAGTTTGTTAGTTCATAAAAATACTATTTATTAGAGGAAAGAATAGTACTGAAATACATCAAATTTGGACTACAGATAATTATTTAATTACTGTAAAACAGACCGCGAGAAGCAATAGATTTTAATGTATTAATTAGTTAATTTATTAACAAGGCTTATTATTTAGTTTCATTGCATGTTATCCAAAGATCACTCATATAAAACACATAATCACAAAAGATAATTAAGAGCGTAACATCGGGAATGAAATCATACATAGTCATTAATTTTAATTTTACGTTACTCCAATTAAGAAAGCTCAAACAGTAGAAAAATATTATATCAGGTTCTGTAATTAAAATAATTAGAGCTATAACATATTTTTCCAGAGAATTTTGTTTCGTCAACTATGTAGCATCAAGAGTTCTATGAAATGTTATTATTTATTTGATAATTTAATGGGTTTAAAATTACGTAATTCCATTATAGGTATTAATAAATATCCGTTTAAGTAAATATTGTTCAAAGTGAAAAAAATAGTTTTAATTAAATATTCCATTGTTTTATATATTATACTTCAACATTATTAACTGTTAAATTTACAGAATTATAATATCACAATTTCTTTATTATACACTTTTTGAGAATGTCGCGACAGCTGTTTCCCCAACCTTTGTTGGCATCATCGGGTGTTACACACAACTGTTTTAATCGTAATTTCGTATTTAATAATTAATATAAATGAATACGTTTGTTTACTAGAGGGTTCATTATAATTAATGGAATGACATTTGATAATGCTAAAGACAGGCAAAACATAAGAGTTTTAATTAATTAGTTGCGATGTAATATAACATAAACTATACATCTTATAGATTCTAATGTACACGAGAAGGCTATTTTTGTGTATTATCTAAGTAGAATTTAAAATCAATAAAGAGATACGCCGTGTACATAATATATTTGGTACAATGGAGCACAATTTCAACCCATTCATTCACGTGAGTTCTTTGAAATGAGCTGAACTCCAAATCCTTACAACGCGTGCCCACCCACAAAAATGGCCGCCGAGCGGAAGTGCGGACTGGCGATAAACTTCCGGATTATACCACCATAATTATACGACAGACGTACATAACCTAAATTCATTATACCGCCATGTGGGACAACCCATAAAAAAGTGTTCTCGAATGTCTTGTGCGAGTCGGCTTTGTCTCTCCCCCCTCTTTCTTAGTGGCGAATAGGAACATAGGAATTCAAAGGGGTTCCGAACTTATCATTTACAAGGTCTGGCCCATTAAAGAGGTCTTGAATTAATTTAAATGATAGTCTCATTCGAAAAGATATTCCAAATTTGAATAAAATTCCCGCCAATGCTAGAAACAAGATGCGAAGATAATGATTGTTCATGGCCCCGTTAAATTTAAGAACGGATCGTCGTTGTTTATGTTATTTCTGAGAAATCTCTAGAATTTTGCAGACGGTAGTCAAGATTCGGGAAGATAGTGTTCAAAATAATTATTTTAAAATGAAGTTGTGTTATGCAGCGTCATTATGAGTTGTCTTTTTATTAGAAATATTCTTAATGCGTTTCTTTAGAGCTAAGAATGTTGAGTTTATAATCGTGATTCTGCTGTTTTTTTATTAATACTTATTTAAGCACATTTTTAATGCTTGTACAAGATAATAACAATAAATTCATGGAATCTTGAGTCAAAATTTGCTGATATTTGGCTTCCTTTTATTATAATGGTGTTTAAAAAAATAATTTAAAGGACAATGCTCTATTCTATAGAATCAAGTCAGTTGTTTTGAAAAACTTTAATGGAATCATTAAACTTGGTTTTAAAATATCATATAATATTTTTTCATATCTGATCGTAACGAGCTGGATTCATAATGCTAAGACTTAATTAGTTATTTTTTTGTATAGCCTACTGCCTCAATTACTTCCGATGGTATATTTAATATTTTAAGCAGAATATAAACTTCTTGGAAGATGTCGTTCCGCCTTCTGCGGTCTAACGACTTCTAGTCCGAAAGCTATATTTTGCCCATCATGTTTAACGATGAACCAAAACATTGTCCATGCAACGCTGGCGTGCCAGCTTGACTGGACAGAAAGCCTGGATTTTATAAGGTCCGGTTCCTTCTGTTTGGCTTACGATGCATACAAAAAGGTGATATATTCCTTCGTGGCAGAAGTATTAGACGACCTTCGTGGCAGATTGACAATAGTTTTGACTGCCACATCGTAGCTTCCGAGTTCGATTCCCGGCGATGACAGTGTGATTCTCACACTATCTTTGTTCTGATGCAGAATTCACGTGAGAATAAAATAGCGATAGATTATGCGATAGATTATTAAAGTAAACTATCTTATGTCATAAGAATTCATGTATAATTATAGATATACCATGTACACCGATTTGGCTGCAATGATGTGAATAGCCATTCAACTAAATAATAATAATAATATAATATGTTTTAATATTTTTTGGTTACCTTTACAAAGGTTATTACACTGGATATTTTAAGAGAAAACACTGTTTAATACTCCACTATACTATATGTATAGACTACACACCATGTTTCGGAGTTACCTACATCTTCAGGTGTAAATAAACGACTTAAATTAAAATAAGATAGACTTATTAAATATAAACAAAATATTGTGACTAAAATCTAAATTACCGGTACCAAATTACCTTGAGGGAAAACCCACATTTATTTATAATATAGAAAATACAATACAATGGAAATAATATAATACAATACCATACAATACAAATAATACAATATAATGGAAAGCTATGTTTGACTTTAAATATTATCTGGAATAATTGTTTTTTAATTGATTCTAACAACTTGATAATTTAGTACATGAATAGTAAACAAATTATAATTTATGGAAAATACTTGATTTTTAAACATTCATAAATTAACACCTTGATAATTTGATACATTAATAATACATAATTATGATATACGAAAACACATTCTAAAG
The DNA here is from genome assembly GCA_022606425.2 of Lepidostoma basale. Classification (NCBI taxonomy): domain Eukaryota; kingdom Metazoa; phylum Arthropoda; class Insecta; order Trichoptera; family Lepidostomatidae; genus Lepidostoma; species Lepidostoma basale. The sequence continues at coordinate 218,342 of JAHDVF020001433.1, read as the reverse complement.
AATTATTTGGACTTGGGATTATTATTGGGGATGGGAGCTTGGAAGACAAAAGCTCGACAAGTTATTTAGAGAGAAAGGAGTGAATGGAGAGATCTGATTGGTGATTATTTTTTATAACATAAATTATCAGCTCCAAAGATGAATAGTAACTTATGAATAGTCTTTTCTCAATATCATTGTTAATTCTTTCTTTCAAAAATATGTACTAATTAATGCGGGGTCCTTATAACCGTACCAAGGCAAATGAAAGAATGCAGATTATGCCCCAAGATACCAATCGCTACCTAAAGATTTCTTTTCTCCCACATTATTATAGGAATGCCAGGAACGCAGGAGAAGTACGTGATGGAGACCGACTGTTTGCCTCTTCATAACGCGGGGAAGTTATTTAAACTGTTTCAGAATTTATTTCGTCTGCGTTGCTATTCAAAAGCTTTAAAACGGATATCTTCTAGTCCGTTCGCATAACCGGCAAGATATTTGTTAGTACCTATCTGGAAAGATCTAATATTGCGGGTATTTTACGTTTTATGAGTATAAGATATTAGTATAAAGGATTTATTACTTAGAATTAAAATCGATGAAAATGTTATACTCGTATATCTAACATTGTTGTGATATATTGTCAGATGTGTTAGACAAACGTGTATCTTTTTATAGACCAGGGTTAATTGAGCAGAATAAGATTATTAAGGCAATAGAATGGTTTTAATTATACACATACTTATGAAATAATTAAATAAGGTGCCAGTGAAAATCCAAGAAGTAAATTGTTATTTTGAAAATACTCGTACAATGTAATTTATTTTAATATACTCGTATAGTAGGTTGTAATCGTTCATGAATAATTATTTCATATGATATTTTGCTTTTATTGGCTTAAAATACACGCTTTGCAATGTGATGAGAAATTAGAAAGGTTTGACATAAAATTAAAAATTAAAATGTAAAAAGGAAAAATTTCTAATAATGAATACATGTTTAAATTTCTATTGTCTCTTCAAAGGGGTAGGCGGAAATAATGGACCGACACATCGTTCTTTCCTGGCATACTTCTCTCACTTCCTCAATATTCATACATCGTGTCATGCACGTATGTCGATTTCTCCGTCTTCTTACGTTTTATTTATTTTGCAGACTGAACCCAGACTGAATGTTTTATTTATTTTAAAGTGTCAGGTTATTCTCGGTCTATTTTTAGTTCCATTTACATCATTTGATTGTAAATATTTGAAATATATAAATGCATTTACATTTTTTTTTTCAAGTTTGTAGACTAATTGCTAAAATTTCACTCATCATTTCTTAATCAACATTACGCAGAATCAATAGTTTTGAAAATCTGTTGAAAATTACAAATTAATTAGGTAGTGGAGATGAATAAATACACATTGCACGTTTATTAATAAATGTAATGTCAGTTTATTTATTTGTTTCTAATATATATTCGTTCGTGTAACCTAATTTTAAGTGTGTGAGCATTGTTTTGAATGTGTTGCGGAACTGATTAAAATTTTGAATTTAAAATATGTGTGTATTTAAAAAAATAATGTTTAATTAACTGTGACATTAGTTTGAAGGGCCTGTTTAGTCAAATTAAACTACCTTTCAAGATAAACATTTATCGTACAATATATTTTATTTTTTCAAAATTTTGTGTATATAGATTTTAATGTTAACACTTATACATATAAATTCACTAATTTCATTTGATATATTGTCCGAACGATGAATATTGTATTTTCAGGTTTTAATAAAAACGTATTTTAACGATAATTATATAATACCAGCGGACCCAACAGACGTTGTCCTACTGGATTCTATTGTGAATCTAAACCATCCAGAGATCCACTTAAACACAAACAAATATTTTCATTCAAATCGGTACAGCCGTTTAGGAGAACTCCATACGCCCGTACAGAAGAATTATATAAATAAATATAATAATAATAACTACGATCATTCATAAACATTATGTGCCATTTTATGAATTTATTATCTTCAGGGTGCTAAATAATGTTGTTTTAAAAGATTGACTACTCTAGTATTGACATTAAAATGGGTGGTTAAGGAAATAACCAGTTAGAAACCAAAATCTCTTCCCGTTGAATAAAATTCATAATACGTAGCTTCATCCTTATCTCTGGAGGATATCGATTTATTTAATGAATCCTTCTTTAGTTGACGCTGTAGTCTATTAGGAGCATCCTTCAGGGCGGACGTATTACCCATTAACATAAGGTTTTTAGGCAGGCGTATCCATAGCGGATCCCAGATTGATATCTGGATATGGTTTAGTGGGCCTGAGGAGAGATGAATGGTTAATTTATTCCGAGATCCCGACATGTTGCGGCTACCACCGATAAGCCAAACTGCTTACGAACTTGTAGCCGCTCAGCCAGAGACAAATCGCTTCTAAATCAGTGGAGTGTCGAATAAAACGACTAAGCTTGGTGCATTATCTAGCTGTGAGGAGTGTGGTCTCTATTAGATAAGAGATGAGTTATTGTATAATAAAAATTAAAACGAGGGAAACAGAACAGGAACATAAAAAAAACTAGTAATAATTATATAAAACGATGTTTTTTAACTACTTCCACTTTTGTCTTTATTTAGACAGCGACCGGTTTCGCCAGGCTCGCTGGCATCGACAGACTGGTAACACTATTGTAAACTTAGTCCTTTATATACATACAGATCAGGGGTGGTAAACATGATTCTATACAAATCTTCAAATATTTATGTAAATTTTTTCTGAATTTAACTATCGGTATTACAGGTATTCTTGGAGGTTCGTATTTAATACAATGGGTTTTAATTTTTATTATCTCTTACATATTCATATATAATGTTTGAAAAAATGGTAATTTTGTTTTAATTATTACTGAATTTAAATATACGGACCAAGAACTATAACATATACTATTTAAATTCAGTAATAATTAAAACAAAATTACCATTTTTTCAAACATTATATATGAATATGTAAGAGATAATAATAATTAAAACCCATTGTATTAAATACGAACCTCCAAGAATACCTGTAATACCAATAGTTAAATTCAGAAAAATTTTACATAAATATTTGAAGATTAATTTTGTATAGAATCATGTTTACCACCCCTGATCTGTATGTATATAAAGGGCTAAGTTTACAATAGTGTTACCAGTTTGTCGATGCCAGCGAGCCTGGCGAAACCGGTCGCTGTCTTAATAAAGACAAAAGTGGAAGTAGTTAAAAAACATCGTTTTATTTAATTATTATTTAAAATGAACTTCCATCAAGAGATTTCAGTAAAATCATTTGATTATCTAAAAAAAAACTAAGATACAAACTTACGATTGTGCCATCTTTCCGAAGGGGTAGGCAGAAATAATGCACCGTTACACTGATTCCTCGATATTCATACATCGTGTCATGCACACACTGTGATTTCTCCTACTCCAACTGACATTTCAAATTTGATTGATATGATAATGCCACGTTTTTCTCGGGCTTCCTCTATAACTTGTTAATATAAAAATAAGAACTTTTGTGTTTGATCTATGTAAACTGGAATCAATCAAAATTATCTTAATAAAAGTTCAAATAAAAAGATAATTATTAGTTGTAGGTTTGAGTTTTTTTATATGTATATAATCGTACAATAATTTTATTGGTTTATTATAATAAATTATTTCAGACTATTTTTACATTAATAATTAATAATTAATACGAATGAAAACGTCGGTTTTCTAGAAATTTTATTATATTTTATGGGAATGACATGTTTCGCCCTTCTAAGGCATTATCAATAATATTCAATCACATTTGATAATGCCTTAGAAGGGCTAAACATATCATTCCCATAAAATATAATGAAACTTCTAGAAAACTGACGTTTTCATTCGTATTAATTATTCAATATAGAGTTTTATATCATTGTTTCTTATTTTTGTGAATGTATACTTATACTTGTATACGAATTCTGGATTTTCACCCATTGTGGGTGGTTAATTCAAATTTAATTGTATCTCAATAGAGACGAAGACGCAAACTGGAAACTGAATATGGATGATCAAGGTGTTTTCAGGACTTATGACCTGTCATTGGTTGGGTTAAGCGCACGCTTTATGTAATTACAACATTCCCCATTCCACCTTTGTTATTATGATCATGCATGATAAATTTTGAAAGTTGTATACGAGTATATACTCCAAATCCATACTTATCTTCACGTGTCAGTTTTAATTAGCCATCTATGTAGATTTGATTACACTTGTCAATCTTTTTAAGATTAACCTATATAATCCACCCACTAACGCCATCTATGGAGAATGATGTTTAGCATTTAGCGAACTGCTTTATTAACACTATAGGTTAATAACTATAAGATTATATAGGTTAATCTTAAAAAGATTGACAAGTGTAATCAAATCTACATAGATGGCCAATTAAAACTGACACGTGAAGATAAGTATGGATTTGGAGTATATATACAACTTCCAAAATTTATCATGCATGATCATAATAACAAAGGTAGAATGGGGAATGTTGTTATTACATAAAGCGTGCGCTTAACCTAACCAATGACAGGTCATAAGTCCTGTTAACACCTTGATCATCCATATTCAGTTTCCAGTTAGCGTCTTCGTCTCTGTTGAGATACAATTAAATCATTGTTTCTTCTTCGATGGCCCTACAGCCCATATCGAGTCTTAGCCTCCAGTATTCTTCACCTCCAACTCCCTCCTGTCCTCCGCTTCGACCCTCCAATCTGCACTCGTAACAACATCGTTTGTTTGAGAAACAATAAATTAATAATTTGTGTATTCCTCAATGGCGCATTTTTTGTATTTTATATCTTTAATTTTGTTTGTTTATTTTTGGTTATGGGTAGTTCATAATAATGTTTTCATAACACGATTAAATAAAAAAATGAAGAGAAGTAAGTTAATTAGAGTACAAATGGTTCAAAAGTAATAAATCATATCAATAACAAATTTCGTAATTATTACCAGTGTGATAAAAAATATATAATTGCGGATGTTTTAAAACTTGTTTAAAAATATTTCTTTGAAAATACCCTCGGCTACCCTCCGCTATATTTTTGGTAACGCGATGTGTAATTTAGTAGTAATTATCTCTTCCAGTTCGGGTGGATAAAGTGCAGCCTGTAATTAAATTCATCAAAGGATTGAGATGGGTTATGCGCTCAATTATAAACGCAAACACGGCAAAGTAGTTGGAATTATTTAATAACGTGTTGGCATTCTGTATCAAACTGGGATAATAAGTGCCATGCGACTAGCTAACTAACCACCTTGTCATATCTCCGGGGCTAGGCAGAGAGAACGAATTAACAGACACTTCAGCCGTGCTCTATTTATCGTGATTACAAACATTCCTTCCTCGACATTGTGTTTTTTACAACATTTTTTATAAAATTAGTTTTTATACTAAACCAATATTTTTGCTTTACCCATTTTACTTCATTTTCAATATTTAATCATTTTATAGTTAACACTTAAAGCGCTTGACTATTGAAATAAATTTTAAAATTGATGTTGCCTGAGCTGCATTTAATAAAACGTGAACATTATTTTGCAACGATAATCTTAACTTGAAACTCCGACATAGAATGATTAAAAGTTATGTATGGTATGTTCTATTATATGGCTGCGAAACCTGGACTCTGAAAGTAAATGTAATAAACCGGTTGGAAGCGTTCGAGATGTGGATATACCGCAAAATGCTCCGTATATTGTGGACCGTTAGGGTCAGTAGTGCTGACGTACTGCAGAGAGCCAGAACCAATAGAGAACTGTTGTCAAGTGTTGAAATTAGAAAGGTCTCTAAAGGATATTAATGGGTAAAGTGGAGGGACGTCGGGGAGTTGGTAGAATGCAGCTATCCTGGCTGCAGAAAATCAAAGAGTGGACAAGAATAACAAGAAAGAACGTAAATTTCCACGGTTATCATATACAGAAATATTTTTCGGGGTGAAACCGTGTTCCCTCTCGTCAAGCTCCACCAACGTTTCGGAGGCCCTTGCGGCCTCCATCATCAGGGTGTTACAAATTCGGCTATTCAAAACTTAGAATATATTAAGAAATGGCGAAAAAGAAAAAATATAAGTAGATTATGAAAGATAATAATATATCTATGAAATCAGAAGAAAAAATTAAATCCGAATCTAAATAACTCAGAAGAAAAAATAATACAAGATATAAGTAACAAAGAGAAACTAGACTCAAAAAACAAGACAACAAATAAATACAATAAAGCAAGAAAAATAATTTAAAACAATAATTCAAAATAATTTAAAACAATAATTCAAAATAATTTAAAACACTTGAGTGATTAATTTTATATCACTTTATTTGTTACCAACCGGTTTCGAGTTCAAGAGCTTCGTCAGTGTAACATAATACACTAAATATAACAATTGACATAGCTTTTTTTTTGTGTATTTGTATAAAACGGTAAATAAACTTTCATAGTTTCATAAAATATCATTAGTTTGATTTTTTATTATCACGACACGTCACCACTTTCACTTCATATTTGACAGCTGTCTGCCTACGGCACGGTATCGCCAAGTAGAAGCTAAATACACACTTACACACTACACAACTAGGTATTCGGTTGTACCTAACTTTGTTTTATTCTCTTGCTTTATTGTATTTATTTGTTGTCTTGTTTTTTGAGTCTAGTTTCTCTTTGTTACTTATATCTTGTATTTTCTTTTGAGTTTTCTCCTTGTTACTTATATCTTGTATTTTCTTTTGAGTCTAGGTTCTCTTTGTTACTTATATCTTGTATTATTTTTTCTTCTGAGTTATTTAGATTCGGATTTAATTTTTTCTTCTGATTTCATAGATATATTATTATCTTTCATAATCTACTTATATTTTTTCTTTTTCGCCATTTCTTAATATATTCTAAGTTATGAATAGCAGAATTTCTAACACCCTGATGATGGAGGCCGCAAGGGCCTCCGAAACGTTGGTGGAGCTTGACGAGAGGGAACACGGTTTCACCCCGAAAAATATTTCTGAAGAATAACAAGAGTTCAGAACCTGTTCCAAGTGGCGCAGGATAAAGATGCCTTTGCTGTAGTGATCGCCATCGATGGGGGACCTGACACGGCACCGAAAGAAGAATAGTTAACACATAATAAAATTATACTTTCATATGAAGCATTTAATGTATACGAGTATAGTGACATTTTTGAAAATAATTTAAAACACTTGAGTGATTAATTTTATATCACTTTATTTGTTACCAACCGGTTTCGAGTTCAAGAGCTTCGTCAGTGTAACATAATACACTAAATATAACAATTGACATAGCTTTTTTTTTGTGTATTTGTATAAAACGGTAAATAAACTTTCATAGTTTCATAAAATATCATTAGTTTGATTTTTTATTATCACAATTTCAGTTTAATATTTTCATAATGTAGTAATTGTAAAAAAGTTTCACAAGAAACAGTAATAAAAAAATTACTAGATATAATTTTCTCTCTTAGTGTTAATGAAGCCGAGAGAAAATTAAAAATTCAAGTAAATAGAGTGTTTCTCGTTGCTCTGTACAAAATATTAACTTATATAAGACTCACTCTGTAGAATTAGGTAACAAGCTTATTAAATATCTAAGACATCTCTCTTTTATTTTTTATAATGAAGTGATCAAACAAAATAAGTGCGCTATATTGCGTAGTAAAATAGATTCTTTGGATATATATAGGTACTTTGTCCGAATATTTATTTTAAAATGATAACTTAAAAAAAACTTAACTAACCATCACGCCGTCTCCCCGAAGGGGTAGGCAGAAAGAATGGACTGCCACATTAAAAAAAACTTATAAATAGAAAATGATTCTTTGTTATTAAATTGGTATTGCATATTAAGAAAGTAGTAATTATACGATCAACCTGAAACGAAAAGTCTATGAAGCCTGCGTTCTGCCAGTTGGTACTTATGGTCTTGAAACTGTTACACTGTCCAAACAAAGTGCTGAGAAACTACGGGTGACCCAAAGAGCCATGGAAAGAGCCATGTTAGGAATAAGCCTAAGAGATAGAGTCAGAAACGATACGGTGAGAGAAAAAACAAAGGTCACTGACATCATCCACCGGGTGGCGACTCTAAAATGGCAATGGGCGACAAGAAGACTGCTGACTTGGAGACCGTGGACGGCGAAGAGAAGTGCAGGGCGACCGCAACTACGGTGGAAGGATGACCTAAACAGACACGTTGGAATAACCTGGATGCAGCCTGCACAGAACAGAATGACATGGAAGCAAATGGAGGAGGCCTTTGTCCAGGAGTGGACGGGAATAGACTGAGGAAGAAGAAGAGGAAGAATTATGCTCGTAATTTAAAAGAATTGGTTGACTTTTAATCGACGATATTTAAAAGGAAGATTCGTACAAAGGAATGCCACTAGACAATAAAACGTCCGAGTACGTATCTTTCATCGATCCAATGAAACAAAACGGAATGTTCAAAGTTTTACCGCAGATTGAATTAATCATCTCCTAATAAGCTACTCCTGTTGACATATTCACATGAGTCCGAAACATCCGAGAATCTTTTTCATATAACCAGATGAGGACTTTTCCCCGCTATTTACCATTTCAAGATTTAATTTTTTGTTTTTGCTATTGTTTAGTATGAGCTAGAGAGAGATGAACATATTTAAAAAGCGGTGCTTAAAATGGATGTTTGAGTCAGGTTTGCCTTTTTTTGTCCGCGTATAAAAGGTGTTTGTAATCTGGCGTTGAAATCTCGCACTGGTGGGCTGGTCCCGCCGTCATCGGTTATACGTAATAGGTGCCTGCAATCGAATGAACGGTCTGTATGAGCCAGCCGTATACCATACAGCCTGTGTTTAACTCACACTCTTTCACTCCATCTACACAGGCTCACACCGATACATTTAGATTCAGATCCAAAGGATGTATAAAGATTAATCCATACTTAAATCATTGGTAGCTTGCTTTATACATCTCCATCTACTAAATAAAAGAACGCAGGAAAAAACTATTCATGTAGCATCAAACCCAAATATTAAACGTTATAATAAAAACATACAACATAACTCTAAGATTTTTATTGAATATAGTGATACATTATATATTTTGACTAAATCAATCAACCTGAACAATATTTAAATATATACATATTTTTCTGTTTATATTTAAAGGCTTATAACATTTTTGAAAAAAATTCTGTTATTTATTTAAAATCTTCTTTTTAATGATTAAGCATTTTTTTATTGAAAATAAATACACATGTACTTTGGAAATTAAAAAACTTTGTTTAATCCACTATTTAATAAAAATTATTAAAAAACACGACATGTTTCGGAGGATACCTCCATCTTCAGGTGTAAAAATAGAACAAAAAGTAAATTAAGAAAGACTTAAAATTTTAAATTAAATTACAGTTTTAATTTTTAATTTGTTTATTTTTTTAATTTTATTTTTATTTTATATTATCATCATGTTTTATTATTATGTAATATTATTTATTATTTCTTACTGTTAAAAAATAATTGTAAGTACCTACTTATAACAAATAGCCCGGGTTAATTTTTAAATTTGAATTATTGTATCGAATTTTAAATGCGTTTTTTATTAGTCTTTCTTTATTTAGTTTTTGTTATATTTTTACACCTGAAGATGGAGGTATCCTTTTTAAATATTTTTTTATTAAATAGTGGATTAAACAAAGTTTTTTAATTTCCAAAGTATATTACTATGTAATTCCACAGTGTTAATGCCTTAACTTTCAATAAGTTAATTACACATAAGCTCAAGAATTTATAGCAAAAGTAAAAAGCTCTCTTGAACAATATAATTTTTGTCTTTTTTATAAATTTTGTACGCTTTCAAATTTAAACTATTATAATAAATACTTTAAGCGTTATAAATAGACTTTTTGAACATGTCAATTATAAATGCAAGTAATGAACATACATTATATATGAAATTTTGTTCTGGTAAAAAGATTTCATTCTGTACGTACATGAATATCTCGGTGTGTAAATAATTTCACATTAATAGTTCGTGGTAGCAATAAATAAAGTATTGTATACGGTGCTATGTATTGAAATATTGTCTTAAATATTTATTATCCTCCACTACATTTTTCTACGTGATTTATATAAGGTGAGTTTTTTTTAATCTATTAAAAATAATTTGAATTTATGACGTCTGTGTGACAAAATACTCTTCGTAATTCAAAGGTTTCACGCCGGTACAGTCCGCTCCACTCACCCAAGTATGTTACCCGAATATATTTTGGGTTCCTAATGATGTCCCATCTAGGAAAGTACCGGTTCGATCAAACCGGCTGCTTGAACAAACTATTATACCATGTTTGAATTGATTTAAAAAAATATATTTTTGAATGAAACATACGTTAGTTTAGAATGAAATATACGTTTCTACGTGAATATTAAGTTTCTAAATAGCTTGAGGCATTAACATTGAACACAATGAACAAAGTTTTATTGTTCTCCGATAATGAAGTTATAAAACCTTCGATACGTGTCGAGAAATAAACTCTGATTTTGAAAAACAGGGTTTTAATTTACACGAAAAATCGAGTAAATATTTAGTTTCTGTATTCAAATTACTTAAGGATAATATTTTTAAATTTTTACATACATTTTGTTATGCTAATCGGTTGTAAAATAAATTGATCAAATTAACCTCTTTATTACTTACTTTATCATTAATATAGAATGAGCAAAAAGGGATGAACAAAATGTGTAAAAAAGTCGAAAATTTCAAAATGGCTATTTAAGATGAAACTTGTAACTTGAAACATATAATATAGTAAAACTAATACAAAACATATGCTTTTATCAATGTGTAATAAGAGGTGAAGAGTGTAGTTAATTTTTTTTTCTCAATAGCAGTAAAAAAAATAGTATAATTTATTAAGCGAAAGGAAAAATTTAAAAACGTGCTGGTCGCCCATCACTAGCTGTAAGCCTAACAGACAATTATAAATTCTCCTGGGCAGTAATTTATTATCAAAAATGTTGGGCGCTATTTCAGTAATTATATGAAGCCTTTGGCTAAATGTGAATGAAGTGAACGTTATTCTTACGCGATATATCATTTGATCCCAGATATCCGATAACAGCTCGCCGGGTACATCGTTAGGAGAAGCGAAACCCGATTTAAGAAGTTCGTTCCTAGAATTTATTCGTAACCCGGAACGTTGAATATAGATTTTAGTGCAACAATTAAAAATGTATATTTATATTTTATCATCAAAATTGTACAGCAACAATATTCTAAAAGTATTTTATTCATAAATGGCATTAATATACACGATGTGCGTTATTTAATGTATAAATATTTCTTATTTTGAGGGAGACTAAGATGACAATATTTATAAATCAACTAAAAATAATATGATGTATTTTTTACAGTGCAAATTGAAATACGAAATAGTATTTCAACGAACTTATAAATAGAAAAAATGTTTGTGATCTAAATCTCTGCCATTATCAAATTTTTGATAAAAAAAAAAAAATGCTTGATTTGTACATACGCGTATATACATTACTGTTCGTTTGACGAAATTCGTATACTGAGGGTCTCACTTACCCAATACTCTAATGTCCATGTATATGCGAGTATGTAATACAGGTATATTTACGTTTATACCTAGAATTTTAAATATTCTTTCGATGGGAAATACTGCGTGGAGTAATTAAAATATATTTTCAGATAGGATCTCCAAATTTACTGAAGCACAACGCTACTTCCTTATTCTCACGTTATCTAGGATTCTTCTTCTCATCTAAAAATTGTGTGCATTGACAGGGCCTGTTGTTTAGTGGCTCGGCTCTGTAATCGGCACGAATCTAACACTAAATTATGGGTTCGATTACTCTTAGAACTCGCTAAACGTATTATTGAATGTTACACAAGGTGCAAAGGTGGTAATGCGTATACAACACATAGTACTTAATTTTGGAGTGTGGTTTAATGAGTATAATAAAAAATATATGAAATAAGTGGAAGCTATCTATCATGACTTAAGATTCAAGCCATGAAATTTTAGAAGTACAGTAAAACCTCGATATAACGGACTTCTATTTAACGAACTTCGGATATAATGGACAAAAAATCCGGTCAAATGTAAAAAAAATAAAAGCGTCATGTGAATATTAACCATGCTTAAATTCAAGTGTCGCCGCATAAAAACATTTTTTAGCGGCCATGATCATCACGTCATACGTCTAGCACTAGAATTTGAGACAAAATGCAGAGGATAGAAGTGAAGATAGCGAAGAAGAAGAAACAACACTGACTATCTACTAACATTTATTGACTATTCGTCAGATAACGAAGTTCAACTATATTACACGCATTTTCGTAATTTTAGAGAGTTGCTTATATAAAAAAACAGCAAACTTGAAAAGTGCAAACAAAACTTGATTTATTTTTCAAAGCAGGATTACCGTTTCGGCGGTAATTGTTTCTCTGAATGTTTTTTGTTTATTTATGTAGGGAATAAATAGAGACAAATGTCTAAAAAAAGGTTATATAAATTAATAAAAACATCGTTTTATTTAATTATAATTAACATTTTTTTTGTGATCTTGTGTTTATCCGGAGATTGTTGTAGTCTTCGTCATTGTATTGTGTCAAAAACTGTATATCCTATTAACACAAACATCGATGGAATATTATCTCAATATATAATACACGGATATATCCAAGATCCCCCAAAACTTACCGTTCTAAGAGTACATTTCAACAACAACAACAACAACAAATGGAGAGAATGGACCACCACACTACTCTATCTTGGCAAACCTATCTAGCTTCCTCCACATTCATACAACGAGTCGTACACGCACGTCAATTCCTCCAACTTCTAACATGACCAACCTTTAAAATTTGATTAATTTGGTCATGCCATGTTTTCCTCGGTCTGCCTCGACTTCGTACCCCATTTACATCATTAACGTATACTTTCTTAACCATTCTTTCTCGATCCATGCGTTCCATATGTCCGAACCAACGCAGCGATCCTTTCATAATTTTGTTCATAATACCTTCTTCCGCTCTACATTCCTTTCTTATATCAGCATTTGAGATTCTGTCGTATATTGTTCTACCACACATACGTTTTAGGGACCTCATCTCTACCGCATTTATTTTGCTCTCATCCTTCTTCTGCCAGTTCCATGCTTCGCTTCCATACATTAGGGTTGGGACCAGAACTCCATTGTGAACGGCCGTTTTCGCTTTCATTGATAAATTCTTGTTTCCAATAACTATTTTTAAAGCTCCATTCACTTTGTTACCCGTACCAACCCTTCTTTCGACGTCACTATCCGTTCGGGCATCTGCTGTGAACATGCTACCTAAATACACAAATTCCCTCACCTGTTCCAAGTTCTCTTCGTTCACACTTATATTACAAACTGTCATTTGCTCTTCCCTTTCGAAAACCATCATCTTTGACTTTCCGACATTCATCATTAAATCATTTGACTTGCATACCTCATACATTCTCGACACCAAGACTTGTAATTCGTCCGCACTATCCGCAACGAGAACGGCATCATCCGCGTAAAGCAGACAGTTTACAGACAGATCACTCATCTTAGCACCAGCATTTATACCTACTGTACATTTCAGATTGTTTAAATACCGTACCCACATGCGGGGTTATTCCTATCACTATGTTGATAGTATGCAATGACTTTATATATCTCATTATTTAAATTTTGCACAGTTATCGCCCAAAAATAATATCGTCTGTCGTAACAGATTAAAAGTGAGGTAACAAAACGAATTGGATGTTAACGCAGCGATTTGATCCATTTTATTTCCCACCCTGATAGACATGTGGGTCAGGAATGCAATTTATTCGCCCTACTTTCAGTGTGGAATGAAACAGATTGAAGAGTAATTAGATTAGTTGTTTCAATTTATACTTTTTCTAGTGCTCGGTACTCGGAAACTGAATTACGAATGTTAACGATTCACTTCATAAATGTTCAACAGAATTTGTTTTCAATCAATATTAACTTTAAGCTCTCACTATTTGGTATCGTAAATATTTAGTGTTGTAATGAACAAATTAATTATTGGTTCTAAGTTATACAATGTTCAAATAGGAATTCAAGTTGACACAGGGATATTAGCGTTAACTGACGCGATATTGCGGCCATTAAAAGTTAATGCACAACGAATTAATGAAAATATTTTCCAAAATGTATAAATTTAAAACACTCTTATTACGTGCCACGATTAATTTATCGGGACAGTTGTTTCGTAAACGAATAAAGACATAATTTATAAAGGGAACAAAAATCTTTTGTGTGATTACGACTGAATTGTTTTTTTTTTGAAAAATAAAAATTGTATTGAATTCTTAGTTGTTTGTAAAACCTGATGATACCAATATAGATTGGCGAAACAGCTGAAACTCAAGTAAAGAAATCGTGATACGTAATAGCAGTGTTTGAAATTTAAACATATTATAATGTTAAAGTATTACAGTGTTTCGGCCGAAACAATGGATTATCTAAAATATTTTCTATCTGACTTGGACTATTATTTGGTTTTCTGGTTAAATAACTTTTATTTTATACATTTTGCGCTTTTTTATAATTACATTATTCATAATCACTTATTTGAGGTCAAAATAATAATGCACAAAACCTGCGTAAGGCCTATATTGACACATGATATTGAGACCAGAGCGGATACAACAAGAACGAAGGCTTAAGTGCAAGTGGCAGATATGCGGACGCTGAGGACGATAGCAGGAAAGACTCTTTGAGACAGGGTGAGGGACACGGCTTTTCGCTAAATCTGCAAGGTGGAAATTATTGTCTGATGGGGCAGACAAAGCAGAAGACCCTGGAATGCGGACGTGCAGAGGATGGATCCTTCCAAAATCCTACACCTCGTGGTGCATCAAATTCCTGTTAGCTACCGTCGCTCCGGAAGACTGCCAAAGAGATGGAGCGATAAATAGTAGTCAGCTTCCGAAGAGAGGCCCGCATGACTCCAGGAACAGACCAAATATCTAAAAGGAGAAGAATAAGAAGAAAGAAACTTTTTTGACGAATGTATATTAGCAACATAAAAAAAGTGTTTTCTATTATTAAGAATAGCAACGAATCCACCAAACACAATATCATATATAATATATGTATATGTAATAGTTAAAGTTGGAAATTTGTTATTAGATAAAATGTTCAGATATTTTATGAATGAGCGGAATTTTACGGTTGAAAGTTTAAAAATGATGGATGGATACAACCCTTTTAAAAACTATTCTAGGAATCACCTGGGTTCGGAATCTATATCAGACCCGTGAGATTGTGCATGTGAAACATACATTGTACAATTAACGTTCGTACTAATACTCTAACGAATATATATTTTTTGCGATTTGATACTGCACATATTTAAAAAAATGTTGGAAGACAAATTATTTTAAGATTCTATTATCACTTTAAGACTGTTAGTCTAAAAATAATTGTGAAAATCTTTGATCACTTGTTCAATTCTCCCCTTTTTGCAGCTAAAAGCCGTATTTTTGGCATGGTTGTGCTTTAAAAAGCTTATTGAGCTATCTCATTTCAGATATTAGAAGCGATTTCAAACACAAATAATCTTATATATAATACTAACACAAATAATCTATAAAGTCTCTAGTTACCCCAATCACTTAGTCTCTAGTAGATACTTAGTGATTGGGGAGCATTATCTTTGATTAGTCCAGAACTCGGTATTGAGTAGTGATTATCCGAATAATG
Organism: Lepidostoma basale; assembly: GCA_022606425.2. NCBI lineage: Eukaryota > Metazoa > Arthropoda > Insecta > Trichoptera > Lepidostomatidae > Lepidostoma > Lepidostoma basale. The sequence continues at coordinate 202,542 of JAHDVF020001433.1, read as the reverse complement.
ATGAACAAAAAAAAAATATATTGCAGATGAAACAATTTCTCAAACGGCGATAATTATAAGGAATTTGTGATTTAAAAAAAAATTAGGAAATTATTATGATGGTAAAATAATGAGTTATTCAAATATTTTGTTTTATTTTATCATTTTTTTTTATTTTAAGTATTTTTTAAACATTATTTGGGTTTTGTAAATATATTTAAGAATTATTAAATTAGCTTCAACGAATAAGCAATTTAACAATGGATCACATTTTCATATAAGAACCAAGAAAAAGTAAATTTATAAAAACAATAAGTGTAAAATTGAAAATATAACGAAGTCTCTATTTAGTTTAAAGGGAACCGTTATACATATTATCTCTTAATAAGTACATGTTGCATGGATACACGATAGTCCAATTATTAAAGGAACGGTAGATAATATATGAGCGAACTGTTTGGTGATTTGGAGATTATTGCAATCGTCAGAGTATGTGATATGAGTATAGAATCTAGTAATGGCTTGCCGTTATCTTCATGGATTTCTGAATTGCAAACTACGAATGTAACTCGTTCAGATTAGACTCTGGGGAGTTCGAAGAGAAATAGAGAAATAAAGGGAGTGTGCGGTGGATAGAAGGAGCAAGAACAGAGGTTTGAATAACTGGTAATAGTTTTGAGATCTCGCTCTCCTGGCGTACGGCACATCACGCGCTCTGAGCCATCACGCACGCACGGCGCACGGCGCACGCCATGCTACCACCAGAGGTACGTAAACTATCAAAATGGATCAAAAGGAACGAGATATTTAACATTAAGATAAAAATCTCAAATAATATTTTCATTTGTAATGTGACGTTTATGAACATTTTAGTCAATAAACTGGAAAAGAAAATTAGGTTTGATTAATAATTTAACATACCGGATATGTCTTAGTTCCTCCAAACAAACACATTTGGAACAACAATTAATATAGCAATGTTAATTGGTGAGAATGTCCAAGAATATACATACCTGGGACACAATATTCGATTGGGCCGAGATAATCAAACCGCAGAGCTAAAAAGAAGAATCGGACTGAGCTGGGCAGCTTTTTGAAACATGTGTTACATCCTTAAAAACCGGAAAATACCGATCAACCTGAAACAAAAAGTCTATAAAGCCTGCTTTTGGCCAGTTGGTACTTATGGTCTTGAAACTGTTACATTATCCAAACAAAGTGCCGAGAAACTACGAGTGACCCAAAGAGTCATGGAACGAGCCATGTTAGGAATGAGCCTAAGAGACAGAGTCAGAAACGATACGGTTAGAGAAAAAACAAAGGTCACTGACATCATCCCCCGGGTGTCTACTCTAAAATTGCAATGGGCAGGTCACGTAACCAGAAGCTCAGATGACAAGTGGACAAGAAGACTGCTGACTTGGAGACCGTGGACGGCAAAAATAAGTGCAGGGCGACCGAAACCACGATGGAAGTATGATCTGAACAGACACGTTGGAATAACCTGGATGCAGTTTGCACAGGTTAGAGTAACATGGAAGCGAATAGAGGAGGCCTTTGTCCATAAGTGGACGGGAATAAACTGAGTAAGAAGAAGAAGAGAAGAATAATAGGTCAGACTAATATAATATCGGGTTTTTTCATTCGCATACATTAAAATATCTCTGTCTTATGTAACGAGTATATAAGACAATGAGCTTATCATAAACTACAATAAAAACCAATAAAAATATGTCAACATTTTTAGTATAATATATTAAATTAAAACAACCCGTGGTAAAGTTGTGTGGGGCTGGTTCGAAAAGTTTTTAAAAATCTTATAATTTTATATAATATTTTAAACGTACATAAGAAATTGTTAAAAAATAATGAAATCAATTATATTCATGTGTAAATTGCGAAATAAATAAACATTGTAAAAAAGCAATATTCAAATAGATTTTTTGAACATTTTCAATATTTATTTTGTAAATATTCTGTGATGAGAAAAAGTTAGTGCGCCCCTCCTGTGCTCCGGGAGCCACTGTGCCACGCACACGGCGCTATAGCACGCACTTCGTTAACTCCATCGGCAGTTCCAGGGAAATATTGTGTTTCATATAAAATTGGCAAATTTTCAGTACATTTCGGTGCTTACATATTCACGGCGCGTCAGGCGTCCGAACGCGATGTGTATCAACATTTTGTTTTCGTGTATCTAAAGTATCTAAATAACTCGCTACAACGAACACTATGGCACTTTTATACGATAATTTATATGTATTGGTTTACATATTTTCAGATTTTTCGTATAAAACATTATCAAGATAAATAAAACATGGTTTCACTTTTATATTTGTGATATGATTTGTCAAAGGGTGTTTTTTAAATTCATTTTTCTCCCTACGCTAATCGAATATCAATTTGAGTTAGGTTATAAAAAGTAATTGCTTTATCTACACTTTGTTCCAATTAGTCAATCAATTCTCGAATGCGATACAGTAAATTTTCTAAGCTTTAATGGATTTTTTTTTAGTAACATTTCTACGTGGTCTAACTTTTAAAGAAATATATTATTAAGAAAAAAAAACAGTCGTGCTAATAAATTTTGTTGATGAAATACAGGATTTAAAAAAAACTTAGTATCAAGAGTTTTCGGCAGCTCACTGGCGAAAAACCCAAGGGATGACAGCAAGCTGCCGATACCAGACGAAACTAGGTGAACGAGAGAGATAAGACATTTATCATTAATAAATTTCATTCATTTTTATAAATTCGTAATGTTACATGTTAACTATACATGACCGCACAACTCTAAAATATTTTTAGACTCCTTGGGGGTGTTATTGCGAGCTCCTTTTTCCTGCCCCCTATACTTTCAGCTGTTATTTTCGCCCAGTTTCGCTTCATCATTCAGAACATTATCCATTTGGCGCTGATTATGCATTCCTTTAGACCTCACTCTGGATGATTTCGACGTCTTAAGCGTTTTGATTGCTCTGGTCTATCCGGTTCGGGAAATGTGGCTAATCCATGTTAGGCTACCGGCTCTCATGGTGCTCGTTATAAGGGGCTGCTTGGTCACTGTTCAGATCTTTTGTTTCCTTTGCCTCCAAGTTTCCGCTGCAATACCAGGTCAGGATGCCATTCATTTTACCAATCATTTTAGGGGATCTATTATAATTGTCAATTTTTTTATTTATTTGTTGTTCATTTAGAGTCATTGTCCATGACTCAAATCATATATCACCCATAGCTTAATATTGGTGTGAAGAATTCACAGCTCAGCAACAAATCAGTTTCGTGTTTCTTCTAGTAGATCTTTAAGATTTTAACGGTTTCTAAGATTTGATTAAACATTTTAGATTTAATAAAGCTAATGCATTATTAAGAAAGATTATTACATTTTTTTGTGAAGAAAATTGAATATGAAAATGGATAAAAAAAAACATTCGAAACACTGTAAACATGTAATATGTAATGATATATGATTTTATTCATACTTATCTACATACAATTACTCCGATATTATACTCGATTCAACTGTGTATTATTGTACGTAGCTCTCCGCAATTTAACTTTTTCTTACCCAAAGAAAACTTTCGCAAGGTTAGCACCTACCGAAATAACAGTAATATTTTGCGTTACACAATAACTTGCATGAAAAATGAGGGATAATATTTTCGAGAATAATATTACTTTGCCTTTTTTATATTGTAAGAAATCGCAACACACGTTATTTTAATGATAGCTTTTATTGGGTGCGAGTGCGGGTTATTTATTCGGTAGTATTATTATCTTACGAAACGAAAACATTGACTTATATCGGGCGATAATTTTCGAATCAATCTGCATACGGAGATGTCCGACCGCCTTTCCAAAACAAAAAAAAAGCACATCATGACTGTGCCAAGATTAAGAGGCACGTCTAAAATAAATACCATTATCACCTTGCAAGCAGTAACTTCAAATGTACAGGTGAAATGCCACTAAATTGCTCAAATTTACCAAATTAATGATTATTCTTTTTTTTTTTTTTTAATTTTTTTTTATTATACGATTTTATTTTGGGAGTATCGTGAGAGGACTCTCATTACTGATACCCCACTATTTATGACATGACTTTTTAATACATTATTATAAACAGGAAATATACTTATTGTAAAAAATTATACATTAATACTTTAAGTTTAGTTTTACTTGTTTACTTGTGTTGTATTCAATTTACTTAGCGTCTCTCTAAGAATATAACCTCAATTATAACGTTTTAAAACAGAAAACCCTTATAAAACATACCAATTTTTTTTTAATTTTATTATTATTATTTTTTTTAAACATTTATGAAAGTTTTGATTCACAAGATAATTGTAATACTTGAAACGTTAAAATATGTACTCTGAATTATTTAAATACAACGTTTTAATTTAATTTTTTATAAACTTAAGACGTTCTTCTTCTTCCATTCTCTCTATCCATCTTGCTAATGCTGGATGCAGGCTTCTTCAAATAGTCAATTTTTTTCTGTTATGCCCACTCAAGTCCACCTTCTTCCCCCAACTGGAAGCATCGTCAGCCGAATTTTTTAAAACATTAATCTTGTGACATTCCATTAAACGATTTTATATAAAATATAAAACTGTACATGGTACGTGCGTACATGGTACGATGTATGAATGTAGAGGAAGCCCGAGAGGTATGCCAGGACAGGCCATTGTGGCGATCCATCCTCTCTGCCTATCCCTCCGGGGAAATGGCGTGATGGTTAGTTAGTTTTTTAAAACTGTTTTTCCCACTTTTGAGTTTTTATTCTAGTCATGCTTCGAAGGTTCATCTACATCATTGGGAGAAAAATATTTTAAACAAAATACAAGAACCTATGTACTCGTATATTACATGAGCAAAGTATGATTTTGTCAGTTCCTCTCAGTGTCTTGATTCCTGTTCCATCCAAAGGTTACCGAATATTTTTTGGCCAAAATCGATTCGTTCCAGTAATCTTGATAAATTAGCTTATTGCATGCCGGCCATCCATAATTTGTCATGAGCATATTATTACAATGTATTGTGAATCAACACGTTTCCGAAGAGCTCGTTAGCATCATCCGAACCCAAGAAAATGGATGCGCGGGCAAACCAAACTTATTTTTAACTGCGTCATTTGTCAAGGGACAATTATTTACGTTTTAAAATATAGCAGGTATCAAAAACTATACTTCAGTGTCAAAAATATTCCAAATATAAACGAACGTTTTGTTCAATTAAGAGATTGGACACTGGCTTGAAATGTGCTATTTATTCAGCTCGTTGTGTGATGGATGTAGTGCCTTTAAATAAGTTATGCAGTTTTTATTTTAAATATTTTGTTTGATAAACTTTGTAGCGATTGAGTTTAATATCATATACACTTAAGTTTTAATTTAGGCAAGTTGCATTTCTATAATATAATATATTTTCTCTGTGACTTATGACAATACAGGCTTTATAAAATTAACTTAATAAATAGGTATAATATTTTCGATAACCAGGATTGTTGGTTTTAAACGCATTATTTTTCCTGAATTCCCTAAATAAAAGTTCATTTTGATTTGTATGAACTTAAAAAAAAATATATTTTTGAGACTATCTTTAAATGTGAGTGGTAACAAATAAAATATCAAAACTTTGTTTAAATAATGTGGAGTCATGACATTTACAAATGTAGAAAACTGTTTAATAGTTCAATTCTGTTTTTAGATTTTTTGTATCTTTATTAAAGTTAAGAATCATACGCCAAGTAATTTCTTCTCTCCACATAAAACCACATAAAACCAAATTAATAGATAGTATGAAAGTTTGTGTTGGTCGGGCTATATAAAACTTAATAATTAAAGTTACCAAAAAATGATCTCTGCTCGCGTAGAAGGATATGAGACGGATTACCGCATTCTGGTTGGATCTGTAGATGAGCAGCAGATTTGGATAGAAATGTGACACTTCTTGCAGGTCACTGTAGCTCTCCCCTCATTGTTGCAGTGTCTAGCGATACTTTGTATCGCAGTCGCAAGTAAGAGATTTATTATTGCACATGAAAAATGGTCCATGTTTTAATTATTTTCTCGTATATCCTATTTACATCTCTTGTTACAAAGAATTATTTACAGCAATTACTACTGAACACATTTAAAGTAATGTTATTCCTCCAGTTCACGTTAAACCGGTCGGGATGATGCGCCGATGTGTACAGATACGCGTAAGATATGTTCTGGTACAAGATACGACCGCGATACGACAATATATAAATGAAGTTATATTTCACTTAGATTGTTAGCAATTCATTATAATACCGGTATAAGCTGGCAGACTTTGTTCTCACGAAATTACATACGTCTGCATTGGAATGATACAGCTGTAAATTTTTAATAATTTGAAGATAACATCTGGAATCACCTGGATTTCTCAAATGATTTGTAATATAATCGCGGTAGTAAATTTCGTCTAACAGGCTGTAAGGAATTCCTCGATGGTCGAAGAGTACGGCGCGGAGTGAAAACGATCCATAATTATACGGACGAGGTGTTTCATTATCCAATCCAATAAATTAAGAATTAAATGCTCTGCAATTTTGCATAATTTTCTTCGACGCATTAAGCGTTTTAATCGTTTTTTTTAGCAGAATAACGATAGCTGCATTTAAATTCAAGTTAATTAATTTAATAATATGGACTCCTGCGGTTATGCGTAGTTAAAATAAGCCCGAACTCTATCTAGAGACAGAAATATTTTTTATATTTATTTTAATTTTTCATATACAAAACCAACATTTTCATATATCAGACGCAGAATGCTAGATTAAATAATGATCCTTTAAGACTGAATATACTTTGCATTTATCACAAAACACCCATCAATACAGCTATGGTAACTAAAAATTCACGCCAATATAAAAAAATTTCGAAACCTCGAAATTTGCAGTTTACTGATATAAAAAAATTATAACACCATCATCAAGCCAGTCGTGGACAATGACTCTAAAAGAACAACAAATAATCTACAGGTTTGAAAATTGAATACTTAGAATGATCCTGGGACCCAGACTCAGTGTTGCAGCGAGAACTTGGAGGCATAGGACCAACCAAGAGATCTATACGATGACCCAGCAGCCCCTTATAACGAGCACCATAAGAGTCGGTCACCTAGCATGGATTGGGCACGTATGCCGAGCCGAAGAGACCAGAGAAATCAAGACCCTGTACGCGTCTAGACCTCAATGAAGGCCTAGACAGCGCCAAATGGACTATGTTCTGGCTGATCTTCCTAGCCGGGAGCAAAAGGCGCAGGATCGAGGAGCTTAGCGAAAAATCACCTAAGAGGCAACTCTTCAAGAGTTGTATGGCCATAGAAAGAAGTAAGTGATATGAAAAACAAAAAAATTGAAAAAAAATACCCATGAAAATGAAACGTGTAAATTTTGTAAATAATATATATTTTTGTTGTCATGAACTTTTATTGTCAAAGCGTCAATATTAGTATCGTGAATATGTAGATACTATGTCGGTACAAGAACACCGTACATATATGAGTCGCAAATATAGTCTATAGCAGTCCTAAACGATTTTTTGGACTGCAAATATGGCTAGCCGCACAATTGAGGCTAAAAATAAAATATATTAATTTATATACTTTCTGTATTTTTATTACACATACTGTTTAAATAAGCGCTTTCTGCGTGTAACCGTCTTATTGGTAAATGAATAAAAATAGGTTAAATGTTATTTTTTATTAGTAAGCTGTTAGTTAAAAAAATATAGAAGGTAAATTTAATTGATGGTTGAGGTATTAGTTTTATAAAACTCCAATTATAAATTATAATAGTAAACACGATTGTTTAATGATTTTACTTGGATTTATATAATTTATTCAGAGCTGATACCAATAGAACTAAGAACCATCTTAGAGTAGCAGAAATGCGAACCCTACGATCCATCGCAGGCAAAACCCTCAGATATCGGATCAGAAATGAAACGATAAGGTCTGTCTGTGGTGTTGAAGACATAGTGAGATGGGGAAGAAGCAGAAGACGCTTTTGAAGAGACCACGTGGACCATATGGAAAATACAAGAATTGCAAAAATTGTTAAAGATGTAAACCCAAGCAGCAAGAGATTACCAGGAAGGCCGCCGAAGAGATGAAGAGATGGCTGGACATCATCATCCCAGGACAGCCCGCCGTCACAAACAGGTCATACGATCTCAACTAAAGGAAGAAGAAGAAGAAGAATTTTATATATAAATTTAATCTATATAATACCATTGAACAATCGCGTGGTAATAGGTAAATAAGTAAATTTAAGTTTGCTGAAATTAAGCTATCCTAACTTCAAATTTAATATGGCTTCGGAAAAGAATAACTCTTTTGGATATTTGAAGAAATATACGATTTTTTACCAGTTTTAAATAAAGTTTGTGATCAATCCGAGAGATGCTTTTATGAATTCGGGAGATTTACCACAAACGAAAAACCTAAACCTTGTTTTTGATTACGTTTCTTGGGCGACTTGTGTGCAAGCTTACCGCATAAGCTCTGTTGATGCCGCAACCCTGCATCGCGGGATGTTTTCTAACGTGTTCCCAGTAAATTAACAACTGACAAGCGGTGGTCAACAGCGCGGCGTTACGGGGAAATGCAAATAGCCTCTGACTATAATGATACACACCCGTATATGGCGGTAGAGCCAACGAGCAATTTGTAAGGCAGCCTCCAAACAGGACACGGTTTACCGCTGCGTTAGAGTAAGCATAGCTAAAATTTGCAGTATAAATACGCGATTGAAATTACTGTACATGAATAAGTAACGTGCCATGAAGAGATGTTGTTGAATTAATTGTTCAGTTATGGCAAACCGCTTCAATTATGCATGCTTCATCATGGTTATGGAGCGCAACGCTTAAACCATGAATTCATAATTTTAATTATTTATGTACTCAAAATTGAAAACAAATTAGCTAAGCACGAAATAACATTTCGATAAAGAGTGACATAGATAAGAGGGGAAAACTAGAGGAAAAAAACTGATTTATTTTAGATAATCGGGCGGATAATTTGGCTATTGTGAAACGTCATAACAGTGTTACAAATTTAAACATAAAATTAGAAATATTTTATTAACATAATAATTCAAATAATTACGTATTATTGTATTTATTCAAATTATACAAAAATGCAATGAATCACTCGACATATGTAGAAGGTATCAAGCCCTTATTGTAGGGAGAACTAAATAAACTAACGAAAAATAAAATTCAAATGCCAAAAAAATTACGATTTTCTGTTCAGAATATTTAAAATAAACATTGTTGAGTATTTTTTTACACTCTAGGTTAGCTATTGAGTGTGAAAAAGAGTTAGTACTTAAAACAAATGAGAATTAAATACGTTTTCTCAAAAGAACCTGGATATACCTCTCTAAAAACATATTGAGAGCTTACGTTACTATTAATACTGATTCAATCGTAATCGTTGAATTTGTTTAGAAGATTTAATTAATATCAAAAACTATTGGTTTTTACAAATTATTTACTATGCAGTGGATACATCGATATTATTATTATGTAAAGAGCGTTCTGGAAGCTACTCGTTCTGAACTAAGTAAAATTTCCTTTTGATTTTATTTCCCAAGTAATATGATAATAAATTCAAGCTGTTTAATGTCTGAGTTATGTGCTATAAGGTCTTTTATTTACAACATTGCAAGTCGCTGGTTTATATCATCACGCGTGTAACGAATTACCATACACATTGTTGACTTGTTATAAAAATAATTTATGGATAAGAGGGAATGCGGTAAATGTGGATGTTATCAAGTTTTGCAAAGGATACGAAGGGGCAGCAGGAATCATATGAATAAATTTTACGTTCTAAAAGGAATTTAAATTTAACCATTAGTAATGTCGTGTCAAAAGTATGTACATAAGCGTTTCTTGATTGTTACAAACTTCACTACCAAAGCTCGATCTGTTTATATGATAATTATTTGAATACGTCTACACAGTTAATTTTGTATGATAAGTATGACAATATAGATAGATTTCATTCACCTAAGCGAGAAAACGAAATTATGGTTTCAATAAATTGCCATGGGTTTACCGATAAAACTACCATTGATGAAATTGATGAAATTGAAAAAAAAAACAAATGATGATATTGTGACTGATATTTAATTAGCAATTTACAAATGATCATTTCCTCAGTAATCTATTATATTCCACAGATTATTTCAATATCTGTCTCTCAACATATCTAACCAACCTATTTTGGTGATGTCAATTGGATTGACTTCAATATGAAAACTTAAGAGAACAACTTCTTCATACCAAAGGAACAATATTTTAGAGAAAATAGTCAAAATAATGGAGTATCGAACATGACCACATGTTTTTAGTCAATTAAAAGTGACATATTTTATAATGTTGAAGCTTCACCGGTTGCAAAACCGGTTGATAGCTATAAGTATATAGTAAGTATGGTAAAAAAATTAAACAAAGTCGACCTTCGTGGCAAAGCGGTAAGAGCTCTGACTGCCATACCGTAAGTCCGGGTTCGATTCCCGGCGATGGCAGTGTGATTGTCACACTGTCTTTGGTCTGGTGTAGAATTCACGCGACAATAAAATGGCTACTAATTGAGTATTATTATTATTATTATTATTATTTTGTTGAAAAAACTCCTTACATCATTACAGCGCAAGCCAAATCGATGTAAAGGGTGAATCAAATATATAATAAAGAATAAAAGGGTGAGTATCTATCACATGTCATGATAATTAATATAATAGCTAAAATAAATTGTTAACATTAATTGGGTTTAAACCTGTTGTATGTAAGGAAAAAATATATCGGTGTTACATAAAATACGCATGAGTTTAAATTTATTTGTAAATATATAACAATTTATTTAATATAAATAAATAAGCCGTTGATTTGGACTTAAGTATCGACCACAAGCAGAATTAATTTATTGAAAAACTATATTATTGAAATTTATAAAATTATAGTCAACACTTATTTGGTACATAAGATTCTTAATCATTCGATTAGGAATGAACTTTGAAATTCATATATTTTTTATAATTTACTTATTTATATGTATCTGTCAATTACTATGATGTTTTTTTAGGAGTTATCAAAAATGATAGCTAGGGGAATTAAAGCGTTATGCTCCGCAACTCCAAGACTGAAAAAAAATCACCTCCACGGTGCATCTGACGTCCTCCAGAATAAATACGAGGCGGACTGGTTTAGCGTTTAATTTTAATTTTCTCCCCGAGGGAGAGGGCTTTTGACAGTCTCGTTATTGGATTGAGCGCGCTCACTTCATTCTCTTCTCTTTTCCATAAACAAGTAGTGGGATCCTCGCGCAGGCTGGAGGAGCCATGGAAGCAGTGCGTGCAAATAATTCATGTAGCCAACGCAACGAATATGAAATAGTTTTTCTACCAATAAAATAAACAATTTAATGCCAAAAATAATTTAAAACACTTTTAATTTATTTTAACACCACTTTGTTGTAATAATGCCAGACCCCAAATAAGTGTATTTTATTCCTGTACGGTGTAATTAAAACTATTACACCCGGCGCCCTTGGAAATGATGTAAGTCGGCCTAATCTCCAATCACTTTAGTTTTAATCATAAGATTTAAAAATAACGCAAAATACGCTCATGTTATGTATTATTGAAATTTCGAAATATTTATAAAAAATATGAATGCTGACACATATTATTTTTAAATACTTCACAGAAATTTGATAAAGTATTAGAAAGTCATAACACGTCATTAACATAAATTATAACAAAACTTCTAGAAAACAGACATTTTAATTCGTATTAATTATGATGTTTTGAACTTTTGTAGTTAATATAGTAATGTTATTATATAATTCTTCTTCTTCTTCTTCTTCCTCTTCCTCTTAGTTTAGGTCGTATGACCTGTTTGTGAAGTTGAATTGTCCTGGGATGATGATGTCTCTCCAACTGCGGCTTCTGCTTCTTCCCTATCTTACTATGTCCTCAACACCACAGATAGACTTGGCCATTATATAATTATTTTAATAATATATTAAGTTTTACTTTAATCAATGCTTTATAAATCTGTTGGGGGCATGGAAGGTGCCTATACGTGTGGTGTTACGAGTACTTTAACCGTATTAGTGAGGCCACCCGGTGAACCTGGAAATAACATAAAACCTTCCACCATAGTGGCAAGAGAATAGGATAGATAATTTTTAGGGTCCATCCCCTAGAAACTAGTTTACCGTTCACATAAAGAAGAATAAAATATATCAGTGAGAATAATGAATCCCCAGAGAAGTAAAGTCACAGGTAGATAAGGCTGCAGCGGTTGCAGGCTGCCTGAAAGATGTCAAACAGAGAAAAAAGGACACGAGGACTGACAGCAAGGTACGCATTTATAAGACCTGTGTGCGACCAATCCTCACATATGGCATTGAATCGAGGGCAGACACTGTCAAGACAAAGAGCATGCTCAGGATAACCGAGATGAAAACACTGGCAAAACCCTACGTGATCGTGTTAGGAATACAGCAATTCGAGAAATCTGCGAGGTCGAAGATGCGGTCAGATGGGGACGTCAAAGACGGCGATACTGGCATCAACATGTAGAAAGAATTAGCTCAAATAGGATACCATACATAGCTCTCCATGGAACGCCAATTGGACAACGCTGACCAGGAAGACATCCGAAATGGTGGAGAGAAAGCTGAAGTTCAGCGTCACAAGAGGACCATAAGAGGAAATAACATACTCCTGAGTCTACCAAAAGTGAAGAAAAAGAAGTTATAATAAGTTTCTTGGATCAGGTGGTTTTCTGATATTTCATATGGCGTCTGAAGTTCATATGGCGTAGCTGAAGTTCAGCGTCACAATAGGACCCGCCTGAAACAACAGACTCCTGAGTCTACCAAAAGTGAAGAAGAAGAAGTTATAATAAGTTTCTTAGATCAGGTGGTTTCCTGATATTTCATATGGCGTCACTTTTTCGTGTTGATGTTCTTTTAAATGTGACTCAACGTCTTTGATTTGGGTGTTGTGAATCGTTCACCTCGCGAACAGCGCCCCCGACTAGGTGTGGAGAAAATAAATATCAATTTGGATTTAGGCGATGACAAGGGTCCGTAAAGACAGAACCAAATTAGTTTTCGTAACGAATAGCACCTCCTGCACTTCACTTGTTAGTCGGGGCTCTTATCGCGTTCGGACGACTTTAAATATGCAACACGTTTATGCCAAAAGATTTAAAATTGCATTAACGTTAATATGAAACAACGATTTATGTACTACACAAGAGAAATTTTTATCATTCTCCGTTTAAAATACTGTGATATTATTTTTTTTTTACTTACGATTCTTAAATATCGTACCAAATATAAAAGTATGACTCCGTTCCATTATTAGTATATTTTACATAACTGGCAAAAGAAGGATGAAAGTAGAATAAATGCAGTAGAAATGAGATCTCTTAGACGAATGTATGGATACTCTGTGTATGATAGAGTGTCGAATGAAAATATAAGAAGTGAATGCGGTCCGAATGATGGTGTTATGAACAAAATAATGAAAGGATCATTAAGATGGTTTGGACATATGGAAAGAATAAATGTAGAAAGAATGGTAAAAAAAAATATGTTAATGATGTAAATGGAACCAGAAATAGAGGAAGACAGAGGAAAACGTGGCACGATAAAATAAATCAAATATTGAATGTCGGCCATGTGAGGAGTCAGAGAAATCGACGCGCGTGCATGACACGATGTATGATGTAATGGTACACTACGATTTCTTCGGCCACTGTATTCGCCCCAATTCTCCCCAGTTAAGTACCTCTTCGAAATTTATTTCCAACTTCTCCTGTTTCCGCTGTGTGAGTAACCGCCGCCTTCCCGGTTGGTAACACTGTTTTCGGTACTCTATGCTCCGAGGCCAGAAGCCCGCTCACTTCTCTCCATTCAGCCATTGCGGGTAGGCCGCCATCTTAGTTCGCGTCGCTTGTGCCTCGATCCCGCCCAAAATGTAGAAGACACGGAAATCCGTCTGCATCCGGCTGGACCAGAAATGGTTCAGCCAGTCTTTATTAGAATAACATAAGGTACGATACTAACAATAAATATATGCATCAAGGATTGCGCATCAGTAACACATGTGTATCATATGTCCGCGTGTCTGCGGTTAGTTAGAAGGTTCTGTCGGACATCGACGTGACCGCGTTTGAGGCTCCGTGTCGAGGACCTCACCACCCTGCCGAACTGCCTGGACCACTTCTTCACTCCGTGCAGCACCACCCGGCCTATGGAACCTCGTGTCTGCCAGGTGACGCTCTATACATTTATTTGCTGAACCACCATCTACTGGTCAGCGTCGCTGACAACGTCGACGGACGACGTCGCTATCTGATGCACGGAGGAGGACACCATCGTGGAATCGCCACAACCAGCCCCTTCACTCTTCTGTTTTGTGTTTTTTTGAGTAACGACATCTCTAGCATTTATTTTCTAGCTATTATGTTCCTAATTCTAACTTTGTAATAAACCTTAATGTATCCCATGTAACTGTCTTTATATTTACACCCGTCCCTGAATCGAATAATATACCGAAAAGAATCTCACGATTACCACCCTGAGTATAAAAACCATGCTCTCTGTGCTAACCGAGGGAGGAACGTTTCACTGGCGCCCAACGTGGGGCGCCGCCAACGTACCGAAAACAGTGTTACCAACCGGGAAGGCGGCGGTTGCTCACACGGCGGAAACAGGAGAAGTTGGAAATAAATTTCGAAGAGGTACTTAACTGGGGAGAATTGGGGCGAATACAGTGGCCGAAGAAATCGTAATGATGTACCATTACACTAGTGTAATGGTACTCAATGAATGTTGAGAAAGTGAGAGAAATATGTCAGGAAAGAAAAGTGGGGTATTCCATACTTTCTGCTTACCCCTTCGGGGAGACGGCGTGATGGTTAGTTAGTAAGTTAGTTATATTTAACATAAATGTATGAATTAAAAAAACTTAAATGTTTTGACTACTTAAACTTCGATAGCTATAAAACATATTATATTATTTTGGGCAAAAAATATTTAACAGTTTAAAATGTATAATACTAATTAACAAAAAATAATTAATACGAATGAAGAAGAAGAAGCATGTTTTCAAAAAAAAATATTATAATTAATTGGCATGACGTGTTTCACCTTACTAAGGCATTATCAGATGTCATTTGATAATGCCTTAGTAAGGCGAACCATGTTATTTCCATAAAATACTCGTATAATACAACTTCTAGAAAACAAACAATTTCTTTTGTATTAATTTTTGAATACGCAATTTTACACTGTGCGAACCAAGGGACTACTTAGAACATCGGAGATGAAGGTCCTAAGATCAATTACTGGAAAAACCCTCCGAGACCGTGTCCGCAACGCAGACATAAGGAAAACCTGCGAAATAGAGGATATCGTTCAGTGGAGTAGATCCAGAAGAAGATACTGGAGGGACCATGTAGCCCGAATGGATGGTGACAGACTCGCATATACAGCCGCCTATGAAATCCCTTCCGGACACCGCCCACCTGGAAGACCGCCTAAGAGATGGAGGGACAGCTGGATCTCATCATCCGACGAGATATGATTTCTGTGTCACAGATCGTCAGATCTATCAAAAGAAGAAGAAGAAGAAGAAGAAGCAATTTTACATCATTAATAAATAACAAAAAAATATATATATTTTTTACGATAAATTTTACGCAAAAATGTTTCACTAACCAATTTTTCATCTTCGTGTGATTAAATTATTTTCAATTTTGTAGGGTTGTTTGGTCAAACATATGTTGTATATGTGTTGAATAAAGAATATATTAAAAACATTTTTAAGCATACAAACATAATGTCATACTATTTTGATAGCACGATTTGAAGCAGCGGGAATATGATTATTAAAACAGCTTTCGTACGCATAATTGAAGATGAAATTCTAAGTGAAATAAATTTAGAAAAAAAACAGACTAGAACTTTTCAGACGCTAATATAATTTTATTATACAAGTGTTTACTTCTCCTTTTGTTGGAAGAGGGGGCTACGCTTTGAGTCAGTATTAATAGAAAACACATTTAAAGATTTTGAGTAGGGGTGACTGAATGACTATTTCCTTTGTGAATAGGGGTACGATTGTCTGAAATCCTGTCACATGGGGTACCTACCTTTCTTTTATTGGATTAGTCTTCAGATCTCAAATTCGGAATGTGTTTTTTAATATTCCCCTTTTGCTGTCTCCCTCCAGAGAGAAGTTTCGTTAATTTTACACCTCGGGCTAAATCGCCTCCGAACAGCGAAATTTTATTACCTTCAGACCGAGAAATCGGAGCTAACGAATAAGCCGTTAAAATAAATTGACAATTATTGTCCGCCATTGTGGCCGGGACGCGGGCGCGGGGAGGACATCTTATTCAGTGTATTGTGTGACGTGCTTCTTATCCGATTTTCATAATGGAAATGTCAACCGTTTGATTTTTTGTCGAGAAATATGACTACCTGGACGGACTTTTTACCCCTTAAGTCTAGATGCATTCAGACAGCAAACAACCCTTTTAATTTTGAGTGACTTTAATTTAAGCTATTCATACCTTGTTTCCTTTCCTCGGTCCGAGCGCGGGGTGGAGAGGCGGTGAAAGCATTCCGACATTGACGAGGTCTTTGAAGTTCGTTCTGGGAAAAGTAATTAAGATTTTTGTTAAGTTTATGATTAAAGGTTAAGCGTTTTTTTTGTAATTAAATATGTCAACGAAAGTAAAAAGCCATCAGAAAGGGAAATATAATTTAAAGCACGAATTATAAAATGGGTGACTTGTTCGTTATTTACATGTCGTCTTCATTTCATAATATTGCATTTACATCTTTGTAGTTAAAATTGAGAATCTATTAAGGTTTTCGCCTATTAAACAAAATACTAAAAATTATCCACGTAAAACTGACTTTCAAATCAATAATAACATAACATTACTCTACTCCTTCCTATCAAGGGAAGGATTCTTTGGTTCAATACTTGTATGTATCTGTACTGATGTAACATATATGTCAGTTCGCCTTACAGCGTTTTTATAATGTTGCGTGGAATACACAACATGTTGTTCAATTATAATATTTTATTAAATTAAGCTATTCTCAAAAAATATATAAAATATGTATGTATAGTATTAATTATTGCAGTTGGTACAATATTCCTCTTCTTTGCAATAGACCTATAGGTATGTTCTCGCGAGGTACGCTTCTGCTGTGAGGTGGAATCCCATATGCTCTTCCATCTTTCAGGTCTTCCATGAGGGACGAGTCTCGTGAGGCGATTTCTCATTTTTTTTTATTCAGTTTCAGCAACAATAATCGTATTGTATAGAAACTACGAGTATTTCAAATTTACATTACATTATAGAAAATAAGAGTTACAATAATTTTTTTAAAGAAAGAATCGTTGAAAATAAGAACAGTCGTATAACTAAATAGATAGTCATTTTAGGATTTGATTTGATATGGATTTTGACTTGAATTCATCACCATCTCGGGTGTACCACCATTATAGTTCTGTCGGACAAGTGTCCCGACCACAAGACTGTGTTTCATGGCTCAGGTACAGCTCTACTTGATTCTCTCTCGACTTGTCAGAATAATTCCACTGCACCGAGCTTCTGTTTATCAAGATAATCCTTGGGTAGAGGCGTGTGCAGCGATACAGAAGGGCTCCTAGGTAAGGTTGGTGAGGCTCATCTGACACATTCACATAAAACAATTTACAATTTCAAATAATGATATTAGCTATCAACCTACAATTTTTTTAATAAATAATTATTGCGAAACTCTAAAAAAACACTGAAGTTAAAAATAATCAAATATTAAATTTTTTTGCCCGACACCATAATGCTTGATGATTTCTACATTGGTTGGCGAAACAGCTGTCGCGACAATAAAAAAGTTTGATCTTATAACAGTGTTAAAAATAATCCATAACAAAACTGTCTACCGTTTCACGCATTTTTTTTGCGTGAAACGCATTTTTTCTTTCTTATGTAAGAAACGATAATTAAAATATAAAAAAAAAAACTATGTTTTCATTTATAATATCACCTTAATTATATGATTGTGGCATTATTTCATTTAACTTTATGGTGTTATAGGGAAATGAGGTGGAAGAAATGTTTTTAATACAATTCCCCGAAAAATGCGTTTGAACGAATGGAATGTACAAAGAAAACTGTGATGATGAAAAAAGTTTACGAGTCAGTATAAGAGATAATATGTAAATTAAGTTACAATTAAAATCAAACGGAACGAAACTTCCATATTTAGTCTCAGTGCCAACTGATTTTATCAAATAATATGACAAGGAAGGATGATCCCACCGGCAACAGGTGCAAGCGGTATTGAAATAATCCACAATCCGTCCACTCTTCATTCTTAAAGCTGCAAATGCCGCCGAAATTAAAGAAATTTCATTCCGGAGACCTCCGAAGAGCTGTCACATTTGCCTGAGCGAGAGACCGCGCGGCACGTCATCGAACAAAGGATTCGTAACACCTTCCGACCAAGGTGTGGAAAAAAATCTCCATTTATTTTTACATCTGCACCGGAAAGGGTTGAACGTTGATAAAGCTCTCCGTATTATGTCACTGTTATTGAAAGGGATTACTATTGTAGCCCTAACAATGATTCCTCACCGAGTGAATGGGATAAAGCTGTAATAACTAAATCTGATTATCGAGTTTGACGAATAATGCTTCTCTGTATTGACGCGTGAAAGGATACAATTTTACAATAATAAAATGTGTCAATCATTTCAAACGCATTTTTTAAACTTCCATGTTCTGTTGAGATTGTGTTAAATAAATATTATAGCTTGCCAAATAAATTAGTGAGATAAACAGCAAAAATAATATTCTAAAATCTTAACTGAATAGTCCATTGTTTTTGGCCGAAACACTATGATACTATTATTATTTTTATGTTTATCTTTATTATTATTTTGGTGACCTAAATTTTAAGTGCGCCGTTTTGTAAAATCAATTACTCCAAGGGCGCACCAGGAAATGACTGACCGAACAGTGCAGTCTTTAGAAGTTTCTTAAATTTAACGTCACTATCCTCATACTTAATTCTAACATGGAGGCTATTCCACGCCAACGGACCCGCAACGCTGAAAGCACAATCATAGAAACTTGCTTTATTGGATCTGACTGGAATCGTTATGTTGTTTGCACTTGTTTCTACTGATCTGAGTGAACGTTGCCTTTCTGTTGGCATGGGTGTCACGCAGAGGTCCTAGTTTCATCAATATGTAAATATCTCCTTATATGCTTTAGCTGTCTCAGTTGGAAGAAACCAGACTTAACAAGCGCTGATATGTGCGTATCGTAAGACAGATTGCCATCTTAATGAACACCTAGAAACTTTAAACTCTTTGAAGGAGATATTTTTATCCCTCCCATTTTCAAAGGGTCAGAATCTAGAAGATGTTGTCCAACATTATCAACGGTTAAATTTACTACACTGTTATATCACTTTTAATTTAAAATTTTTATAAATGTTGCGACAGCTATTTTGCCAACCGATGTTGGCATCATCAGGTGTTGCAAACAACTTAGTTTTTACTAAATTGTTTGTAACACCTGATGATGCCAAAAAAACTCGATAGGTACTGATACAAAACAACAAGGAAACTCGCAAACACCACATTACCTTATAATTTTTATTTAAACCAATGACTTTTATAGATATTCATTATATTTTATGGGAATGACATGTTTCGCCTTGCTAAAGAATTATCAATATTCGTATTATTTATTTAAAATAGAGTTTTATATCATTGTTCAAGAAACAATAAATACCACTGATTATACGTGACGTCGATACTATTTGAAAATTATCGGCGCGAATACCTAAGTTAATGATTATATATAAAACTGAATATCTTCTTAGTTAAAAGAGTAAGAATTTGTCAAAGATTCATTACTTCTATTTTCATTTCATTTATTTATTTTAATATATCCAAAACATTACATAATAATATTTCAATACGCTAAAGAAACATGAAAGAGTTACACAATAATAAGTGATTCATAATAAAATAACAACAAGAGCGAGAAACATAAGATACATGACAAATAAATAAAATGAATATACAATTATAATAAAGACAGTACTTCCCTCAGTGGGTGGGCCAGACTACCACAAAATACATCGAACTCCGAGGTGATATGATTTAGCCAAGATATTGCTCTACCTACCGGCATAACCATTGGCAGGTTGGTTCTGCATCGTGGGAGATAAGACAATATATGGCCTTTGATGTACGATGTACTTTGTGTCATAGTGGCTCATGGTGTGCCTTGTGTTATGTTTTGATGGTTTTCTTGAAGTGTAATGAATAAACATTATTTGTTTTGATGTCAACCCAAAATTAAATGCTCCCAACGAAAATACTTATTTTTGATACTGCCTAGGAAATAATTATTTTAAGTACTATATACATATATATAGTTTTTAAACAAGGTTTTGAAACCACACACTTTTTTCAATACTATCCGTATCTTTGTCTGAATGAAATCTATCAGTTATTATATAAAAGTAATCGATAGCCTTAACAAAACTTCAATTAAACATTTATATTACAATTAGTTATAATTAAAAGTTATAATTAAAATTAGTTATAATTGAAAGCTCCGTTAGCTTTTTATGGGCACTAATTACTTTGAGCTGAAGTCTATATTGAATAGTTGCATATAATTCGCCTTAAAAAATAAATATATACTGATAATAAGCCGTCAATACTAAAACAAAATACAAAACAATATTTTCACTAGAATAGCGATTCAATAGAAGAAGACTCTAAAATTTACATAAATATATATTATATAAATACATGTTAGCAATCTCAAATATACATACTGGCTTAAGCAATACATAGGTATCATATAAATAGCAGGAAATCTTCTGTACAATTTATGTTCACGGCCAAAAACTAATGTTTTTACACTTTTGACTGTCTCTTTTGTGTTTGCAAACAATTTATGTACTCTAATCCTGAATTGATTAAATACTCGAAGATACCCGAATTCAAATTCTGTCAGCTGACAGCCGATTGTTCTGTTTCAATGCGAAATCTGTCTCACCATCCTGAGCGCTGTACTTTACAAAGCGAATATTTCTTAGGCAAGTGATTCACGTTCAATTTACACTGACAATCAATTGATCCACGAACGAATAAAAAGTGAATAAAATACAATACAGTGTAAAAATGCTAAACATGCTGATGTCAGAAAACCTTTCCTTAATGGTGTTGTTTTACTTTCTGTTAAAATTTTATGTAAAAAGGAACGCTTGGTATCGCTGTTTTTTAGTTTTCTAGACGCGGCAACTTTATTGTTATATTTTTGCCGCTTTGACACCGATGTTCTTTGTATATTTTTCTTTGTGATTCTCCTCTCTGTACTCTAATTTTCCCTAATCGCGTTTTCTGCCTTAGTTCCTCTTGCCTCTTTATTGCTGTCCCCTCTCGGAGGAAAATGACGTAATCAAAGCGACACGGTATCTCAGCATCCGGCTGTGTATCGCGGAGACAAAGATTCTCCTCAATGAAGCGAACTTCGTTACCGACGAGACAAAAGCGCGGGAATAAATCTGGCTGGCTGTTCTTTTATTGAGAGCCAATTTTTACATCCCTAATTGGAAATAAAATCAATAGATTGAGAAATACGCAAACAAAAGCCTCCCTTAGTAAATATTCCTCCCTTACCGAGAACTGTTTGAATCTTTGACGTTTTCATTACTTAAGGGTTTTTTGCGTTGGCTCATCTTAAAACGTTGGACATTTTTTTTATGAGCAAAATTAAAACGTTTTCAAATTTACGTATCCTTTTAACACCAAGGTAGGTACTTTAAATACATGTTATCCCCAAGTGTTCCGGTAATCAACAGAATATTTGTGCATTCGTAGTTTTTTTTTCAAACTACCATATATTATACATAATTCAATAGGCTTCATTAACATGCAATATTGAAAAAAAAAAAAAAAAACTTTACTTCCGAACAAATCAACCAGTTCAATTAAACACAGGTTGTGGGCAGATCGATATCTTATGCGCTATGTAAAAATCTGGTTGACAAAATAATGAAAATTCCCATATCTATTTTAATTCTGGGCAAAAACGAATAAAATTGTAATTGGAGGAGGAAGGATCGAGCGGGCCGCCCGAGACCCGCAATCTAAATGTGTAATTTTTAATTTGAGTATGCCAATTCCGAGCAGCCGTGATCCCGAATCAACAGAGAGTAAATATTCCCATAATGTACTCCGCAGACGCGATGTTCTGAACCCACTTCAGACTTCAGAGGACATTCTGTTCCCCGCATTCGGATGTCACCCTCCGAGAACAAACAGACAAAACGGTTTTGTCATAATCAAATACGTACATTAAGACTTCAAAAGGGTACTTATGAACACAAAAAACACACATGACGAACTACAGCGGCTCCACCCCTGTTTTGAATAATGTTTGCCCTTTCCTCCCCTAAAAAGATACTCCTTTGATGTCTTGTTTAAATATTTATTGCGAATTTTCGCCCGTAGATATGTTAAAATTACCTGCATATAAGTTTTTTCGGCTACCTGTTCGAGGGGGTTTCACGGTCCCATTGGCAAAATAAATATGCCGGCAGCCTACCAGTTATGCTTAAGTACACACTGTTGACGATGGAAAACAAGCAATTAAATTACATTATACATTTAAGGGAGCGTGGAATTATCAAAAACACGTATCGGTGAAAGGAAAATATTTGCTTTGTCATCTGAGGATACCGGCACCCGGTTACCCGGTTACCCGGTTACCCGGGTACCCGAGCCGCTCTAGCATAGGCTCATCGGCGGCGGCGGTGAGGCGTCCGCGGATCATTCGCGATGTTTTGTGGAATCAATGTGTGCTCATTGAATACGGCAGCTAATTAATGTGGTTCCTCGTTTTACACACGAACTCTCGTCGTGATTAATCAATTATTTTAGTCGAATTAATGTAGTCGGGCTCCCTATTACAACTCCTTTATCACTGCCCACGTTCAATACAACAATATACTGGTACTAGTGTTTTACCCCTACATTCATAGACTATCTATGATATAGTATTATATTTAATGAATAACTCATAAAATAATATGACGATTATTAATGACGGTGTTTGTAATGTATAAATTATGTAAATAATTAATTACTTAGAAAATTAAGCTTTAGAATATTGAGGCACGTAAAAAATTGCTACGGAATAATAAGGCTTAAAGTCGTTTAATTATGCATTCGCTATCAGAATTTAATCTCATCACGACACGTAATTTTTTTCCTCTAAATTAATTAAGTGTATGAAATATATTTGAAATTAGATTATCATTACTTTGATTTGGATAAAACATATGTGGACTTGGATCTTTTAGCATACGGAGTTGCAGTTCTAAAACTAACTAACTAACTAACTTACCATCACGCCGTCTCCCCGGAGGGGTAGGCAGAAAGAATGGAACGCCACACTGTTCTGTCCTGACATACGTCTCTCGCTTCCTCTACATTCATACATATTGTCATGCACGCACGTCGATTTTTCCTCACGTCCGACATTCAATATTTGATTGATTTGATCGTGCCACGTTTTCCTCGGCCTTCCTCTATTTCTAGCTCCGTTCACGCCGTTTACATATACCTTCTTTACCATTCTGTCTTCACTCATTCTTTCCATGTGTCCAAACCATCTTAATGACCCTTTCCTTATTTTGTTCATAACACTTTCATTCGCACCACATTCACTTCTTATACCTGCGAGTTGCAGTTCTTATGGTTATTTCTCTTTAGTGGTGGTTTGTAGATTTATACGGGGGCTTTATCTGTTGTGGCTGTAGTGGGCCTCTCAAGGATGATCGATTTTGGGCGCTCGAGTTGGCTGGGAGTGTTCGATGGACCGGGGAGAGTGGCGAAGATTTTTGAAGGATGCAGGAGGCCATAGTGGGCTGTAGCGCCATTGTTGTTGTTGTTGTTAGGAGAGATCCTTACTGCGGAGAACATAGTGAATTGGATGCGTTTTGTCTTAGCCACGGACAGCTACAGATCACGACCCTCCGCAATGAGGAAACAAGGGAAGAAGAATGTATAAACATCACTTCTGAATTTGTAACATTAACGGGTTTTTCGATAACCAAGTAACCTGGTGATATAATTAACAAAAACGAATCCTACTCAAATTACAATATTTACAACTGTTAAAGAGTTTTATAAAATAAATTGATTAAATGCTTAGTTGTATTATTGAATTTTAGATACAAACATAATTTATAGAGTTTTATTATAATTTTAAAAAATCAATAGTTTTCTTATTCTAGGTTTTGGAATAGATACATGGGTTCGGTGATTCCAATTCATTTTTTATTCCCATAAATTGTTTGAATCTGTTTAGCATTGTAAATCTCACAAATCACGGTTTCAAATGACATATTTTCAGAGGTATCAGCAGAAAAATACACGGGATTTAGCTAATTTGTAATCCAATATATCTAAGGACATCAAAGGAAAAAAAGGATTAGCTCA
The DNA here is from genome assembly GCA_022606425.2 of Lepidostoma basale. NCBI lineage: Eukaryota > Metazoa > Arthropoda > Insecta > Trichoptera > Lepidostomatidae > Lepidostoma > Lepidostoma basale. The sequence goes on along the minus strand of JAHDVF020001433.1, from coordinate 177,938 downwards.
TTTTTGCACACAACCTTATACTCACCAGTTGGTGACCGGTTGGTGATCGCTTAGCCAAAACCGGTTGACCGGTTTAATGTACCACAAATTAGTCAAATTCCTCCCGAATTTGATAACACTTTTATTGATAAGTGCAGAGTATAATATATTTGATTTCCTGGATGCGAATACAAAAGCTTTAGTTAATTGCATTTCAGGGATTTTGTAAATCAATGTAGAAATTTTCTTATCATTTATAACATTGGAACTATTTTTAAAGCTTTTCAATGTTACAACAAATTTAAATTATCACTTTCAAAATTTATTACAAAATTCGTTGCTTCATATTTGGTATATTTTGGTAGATAATCGGACAATCACATAAAAAATATATTAGTTTAACATCGTCATCGACATTTATCGACATTCGAAAGAGGGACGACATTACAGAAACCACCGGTAAAACATGGTTGCATATTATCCAGGATCGATAGACACGGATGGAGATGGAAAAGGCCTAAGTCCATGAGTGAACGGCTTTAGACTGATGGTCATCATCATCGAAGTAATACATAGTTAAGAAAACGGTTTAACCAAGTAACAGCCGAAAATAATTATTTGGAGTGTAGGCACATTAAAGATGTTCTGACTGAATGAAGCTGAAGACGACTGCCACCCTCTAGGCAAAAAAGTCTGAAGATTGACTGTGGCGGCTCCCGCTGGCAGCAATGATTTTCAACGTTAATTTTATTTTTATAAAACAAAGTTGATGAAAAAAAAATTGCTGGAATTTCGTTAATGTCTTTCTAAATGTCTGTTAAATAATAATAATAATAATAATATTTATTGATTCTTGAACATTGATGTAAAACTCCATCTCTAAGACCGTGTCCCCACTGTGCGTGGGAGTGATCAAAATGTTTACGAATGGCTTGAAATCAAACAAATCGTGAATTAAATTTCTCATTTCGAATGATCATTTTTTCAGTTATTTGATTTATTTCAGATTGACAAATTTAGGCATTCGATATAGGGTATTTGTATTCATTGCTTTTTACCGTTCACTAGGTACAAAATTTCCCCATTAAGGATAAATAGGCAACACTGATATTACTAATAAATACGAATGAAAACGTCAGTTTTCTAAAAGTTTTATTATATTTTATGCGAATGACATGTTTCGCCCTTCTAAGGCATCAAATGTTTTTTGATGATGCCTTAGAAGGGCGAAACATGTCATTCCCATAAAATATAATAAAACTTATAGAAAACTGACGTTTTCATTCGTATTAATTTTAATACTAATATATTATTTAATTAGAAATTAGTTGAAACTATGTATGAAGTATTTAACACTGATGAAATGTATATTTCGTTTTGCTAGGACCGTATGATATTTATTTTATATGAAAGGAAAAACATGTCCCCAGTGTTATACTATAATACGTGTGATAAAATTTTAATCTATTATATATTAAAAAACATTGTTTTTTGAATTATTGATATATTCCAAAATGCTGATTATGATCCTTTAGTCGGTGTCGCCAAATCACAGACTGATTTGGTGAAGTAAAAAAAATAAGTCGTTACTAGTTGTATTATTGTAGGTATTTCCGAAGAAAAAAAACATTATATCATTTTTAATAACTTTGCTATTAATCTGTTCATGAAAGATTAATCTACCAAGCTTTTCAAATTCGCTTTAAAATCATAAAATAAAAATAATATTATACCAAAACCGGTAAAATATACCGAATTTCATAGCCCTGCTCGCGGAAAATTCATTACACACACTGAGAATTAAATGAATTTAAATGGACATAAATCACGGGTCAGCGGACGGCGAGCTTTTTTACAATATTTTAATCCTTCATCCGATGAATCATTAAAATTTTAACAAACCCGTGATGATTTATACGGGCATTATTGAAACATTTGGCGTAGGAAGAAAATATCAAGCCTTTTGTTTGTTTCCGTGAAGATGACAACGGATTTAATATAATATAATGTCTGATTTCCATCTCCTTGTAAGAATGATGGGGCGTGGGATGTTATAAAGCTTTACTTAAGCGCCTATCTATTGAAATAAAATTAAAAATTAATCTACGTATATCAAGATAATATAATATTATCTAATATTTTCCATGAAAGCAGTTTATAATTTTAAAATTGATATTCCATTTTAACAACATCAACAAAAACAGCCCATCACGCGGTTTCTCCGAAAAGATAAGTAGAGATAATGGACCGCCATACAACTCGATCCTGACACTCGTCTCTAGATCCCTCCACACTCATACGAGTCAAACATTACCGATTCTTACATTACGTCATGTTAAGTTTTTCTTGGTTTCCCACGAATCCGTTCTCTGTTCACACCGTTAACGTATACTTTATTAACTATTGTTTTTTCAACCATGCGTTCCATATGTCCAAACCAACGCAGTGATCCTTTCACAATTTTGTTCATAATACTTTCTTCCGCTCTACATTCCTTCCTTCTGAAATGGATCTCATCTTAACCGCATTTATTTTGCTCTCATTCTTCTTCTACCAGTTTCATGTTTACTTCCATATATCAGGGTAGGTACTAAGACTTCATTGTGAATGGCCATTCCATTCCATTTTAATGAGAAGGATTCTCCATTTATATTAACATATTTATAATTTTGGTATACCCATTCTTCACATAAGCTGGATGTAAAAAGTACATTATTGAATCGCGTGATCGAAAGTATGATCTCCCGAATAAAACTTTATATTATCTTGACTACAACGTAGAATATCTCGAAAGAATAATAATTAATTGATAGTTAATACAACAACGTTTTATTTTCGTTGTAATAATGTTGACAAAATACAATAGCACTATTTATGTTACGTAACGTTTTGTCAAAATGGGAATTATTTTTACAACACACCTGAAAGAAGTGATCTGCGGTCTCTCATCAAAAATTTACGATCAACAAAGCTACGATCCATTATATTATACTTTGATTTAAGTATTATAATTTATTCTTTGACGTATCTCATTATCTATATTTCACAGCTGTGTTTATCTATCAATTTTCTATGCTTCAGATATTAGATTCAAATATTTCGTTACTCCCTTATATTAAGATATTACTAAATAATTCATTTACCTACTTAAGCATTATGTATTTAAATAACTCACGTTTTCACATTACACTACCATTAAAATCAGAGAGAGAGAGAGATAACAGAAATGGAATATTATTTGCCTTCATAAGAATGTACGTTTTACAAATCAGAATTTTGTTAGGTTTAAAATTCAAGCCATCTTCTCTGACCTTTGATCCTTAGACGAAATATTGCTCACCACCCACACAGCTAATTAATTATTAATATACAAGAAAATAATAATTCTCATAAAGTTATTCTAAAGCTCAACAAACCCACACAAATGAAAAGAAGTTAAACATTTTGATGGAAACATAAAATTTTGAGAATATCTCTTTAAAATATCATAATTTTATGCAATATATAAAATCCAAGGATACACAAAAACATTTTAAATGTTTTGCTAATCTTTTTTTGATTATATTGCTTCATTTCAAGTACCGTTTAAAGTTATTATATAATGAATGATATTATTATTGGGTATTGTGATTTTACAATTATCTTGTGATAACACAAATTGACTTAAAACTGTAATATTAAATTATATAATAAATCAAAACATTACTTTATTTATTTAGATGTGTTTTGAAGATATTCTGAGTATCACTTTCAACGCCCTTGAGATGAGTAATTCATATATATGGCGCTCTATAAATTATCTAATTTATTATTATTATTATTATCACCGAACCGGAATGACATAAACTAACCAAATTTATTTTATATTAGCAAGAGATTTTTTTAGATGTTATGTAGAATGATTGTAAGTCAAATTGGGTGATATTAAGGATTAATTTATTTTCTTTACTAACTGACTAACTAACCATCACGCCGTCTCTCAGAAAGGATGGACTGCCACACTTTTACCGATGCGTTACTCCATCCTTCTCTTTTCGCCCCCGCGAGAGACGCAGTATGATGGGTTGCGAACCTCATCGCCACCAATAGGCCATCTCCCGCGCTTCGATCGTCCAACGTCCACAAAATAAATGTAAAACAAACGATATTAAATACAATGATATAAATGAAATAAAAAAAATATTATAATGAATATTTTTCTTCATTTGATATACGAGTAAAACAGATTTTCGGATGTCGGTAAATTATAATATTAGGTCCTTACATATGAAATTGGCGTTTTGCCGTACTGGCAACTTTGATCTCATATATCTTCTCTTTGGTTAAGAATTCCAAATTCAAATTTATACAGCTATTTACTCAAGTATTTGTGTTTCAATAATTATACTTCATTTGTTTTTTCCTCAATTGTTTTTTTTCTTTGCGTCACTCAGTTTACAAAATGGAAAACGTGAAATATCGCGTTATTTACGAGTACGAGTTCCACCGTGGCACGAGTGCTGCAGAAACGGCTCGAAGGATTAATGATGTGTATGGCGACGGTGCCGCAAAAGAAAACACAGTGCGTTTTTGGTTCCAACGTTTTCGTTCTAGAAATTTCGACCTGCAGAACAAGCCCCGTGGACGGCCGGAGACCAAAGTTGATAATGAAGAATCGAAGGCTATTGTGGAAGCGGATCCATCGCAAACCACGTCCGAGTTAGCTGCAGGCTGCGGTGTTAGTGATAAAACTGTTTTAATCCACTTGAAGCAAATTGGGAAGGTGAAAAAGCTTGAAAGGTGGGTACCTCACGAATTGAGTGAAGCAAATCAACAAACGCGCGTTGACTGCTGCGTTGCATTACTCAACCGGCACAATAATGAAGGGATTTTGAATCGAATCATTACCTGTGATGAAAAGTGGATCCTGCATGATAATCGGAAGCGCTCATCGCAATGGCTGAACCCTGCTGAACCAGTCAAACCATGCCCTAAGCGAAAATTGACTCCAAAAAAGTTACTTGTGAGCGTTTGGTGGACTAGTACTGGTGTCATTCACTACAGCTTTCTTAAATCTGGCCAGACGATTACGGCAGATGTCTATTTTCAGCAACTGCAAACTATGATGGAAAAGCTAGCTGCTAAACAACCGAGGCTGGTTAATCGCTCTAGGCCACTGCTGCTTCATGATAACGCTAGACCACACACTGCACAACAGACGGCTACCAAATTAGAAGAGCTTCAATTGGAATGTCTAAGACATCCACCGTACTCTCCGGACCTTGACCCAACAGATTACTATTTTTTTCAAAATTTGGATAACTTCTTGCAAGGGAAAAAATTCAACTCCGATGGGGCAATCCAAACCGACTTCAAAGATTTTATTGATTCCCGTCCGAATGTTTTTTTTAGTAAAGGAATCGATGAACTACCTATGAGATGGCAAAAGTGCATAGATAGCAATGGTACATACTTTGATTAAATAAATATATTATATTTAAAAAAAATCAACTTTATGTTCCTCCCATACAAAACGCCTATTTCATATGTAAGGACCTAATATAATATCTGTAAATGTGAGAATAAAAATATGATCTATTTTCTACAGAAACACTTTTTATTTGCGATATATTATACAAACCAATTTTCGAAATTGTCTCCAGAAAGTTTAGATTTTTTTGTATCATTAGAATCTTTCGATACAAAGTGTCTTGAGACTTATTTTTAATTTTTATACAAACTTACTTTATAACTGGTTTCGTTAGCATTATCGATGTATCGATAAACTGGTAATTTTTTTAAATTGTATTATAAAATATTATTTATTGTTTTTTGAACAATTATGAAAAACTACATATTAAATAATTAATATGAATGAGACTTATACTTTCTAGAAGATTTTTCTTCTGTTTTAAAGGTACTAGTTTTATTTAATTTAATATTATAGTTTTATTTTTATTTCACCTGTCATTTGATAATGCCTTAGACTTGTAAAATAAAAATAAAAAACAAACATGTCATTCACATAAAATAAAACTTCTAGAAAATATACATTTTCATTTTTATTAATAAAGTTGTCAATATTATATAATAGTAGGCAAATATTTAGAATTTGGAAACAATTCTTACATATTATGACCAATGATGCGATGAATGTTTATTATGTAACAGCACGTAGTATTAGTAAAGCAACAAAGCGCTTGGATCAAACGGATAGTCGAGGGATAACACCCACGCGAGAGGAGAGGAGAGTAGATGTACGATGTACGAGACGGGCGGAGTCTGCAAACAATGAACAGCACAAGAGGTTGACAGAAATGTCGCAGACGGCGCCAGATAACCTCACCTCAGCGGAGCTATCGTCAACATCTATCAGGTAGGTGAATGAAACCAGACAGATTTCTTTTGTGAACGTATACGCACACATGTGTATGGATCAACATAACACATATCTTAAGAAAAAATTGTTTACTATGCTATAACTGAAATAATTTCCATACGATCTGGAAAATGTTTGAAAACATTTGTTTATGCCTTAGCATGGCGAAATATGCCAATATTTTTAACAAAACTTCTAGAAAATTGACGTATTTATTAATTATTAAAGGTTAATATGATTATTCATATAAAATGTATATGTAAAAAAATGTTTTGAAACATAAAAAAATCATATGTGCACGACACCACGTTATTTTCAACACATGCTCTAACCGAGTGGAAACTTTGTAAATAAATAAATACATAATAATTAAATAAAATGATGTTCTTCAACTAGTTCCACTTTCGTATTTTTTTTTTCGATGGCAACCGGTTTCGCCAGGTTCACTGATATTGATTAATAATTCCATATCATTTTACCGTTAAAATTCATACACTGAAAAAGGGAAGGAAGTTTGTGTCCCGAAACATGTTTGTGAAAAGCGCTAAAAATTGTTGTGATAATACAATATTTTTTATAAAACATTATTATTTTTAATGTATTCCATCAAGAGATTTCAGTAAAATCATTTGATTATCTTAAAAAATGCATTATTTTAACTAATAATCTGTAATCAGGAGAATCGGCGTTGTATTATTTCAGTTCCTTTCCTTATTTTATTTACATTTTTATTGTAATTTAAAACCTAATAGATTGATATGTTGATCTTTTTTTTAATTAATGAATATGTGTAAAAATAAACTAGATTTTTCGAATTCCATCGCCAAAATAATCGAAACTGATCCACAAAAAATACCGTCTTGTTTAGTTTTTTTGTGTTCTGAAAGGGGAACTTATAAATCGTACGGATCACGGAATGGATCAAACCGACCATTCTTCACAGCGGATCAACTCCAACACCAAATTTACTGACAATCTCAGAACCCGCGAGTAAAAAGTTCCACTTCAGTTTAAAACTAAAAAACCGATAAATGTGAATTGGTTTGAGCGTTTCTTGCGTAGTGGCTTTATGCTTTTTGTGTATTTTAAGTATTGGGGTGTGGGTTGTGGGAGGAAATGGATTGACACGGCTCTGAAGATGTTACCGATAAAGTGCCGCGAAACCCCGAAGTCATAAATACAAGGCGTACGCAGACCCGCCCGAGATTAACAGCCAATTTAAATGATAATCTGTATCGTGTTTGTGCAACCGGCTGTGTATTTTTGGATCTCATTTTGTCCGATCCCTCTTTTGGTCCTTTCTTAGGAGAGAGTGGACAGAATCATCATTTGTTAATAACTATTTATCTTATTAATTTTAACAATAACATATTTGGTGACATGATGGTTCAAAATGTAATTAAGAACTCTGTCTTTTTAGTGATGATTAATAATGCCCTCCAAGGTGAAACATGTCATACTCATTAAATATAATTTATTAATTAAATAAAACGATGTTTTTTTAAACTATGAGTACTTTCATTTTTGTCTTTATTTCGACAGCGACCAGTTTTGCTAGGCTCGCTGGCCAGTCTGTCGATGCCAGCGAGCCTGGCGAAACCGGTCGCTGTCGAAATAAAGAAAAAAGTGGAAGTAGTTAAAAACCATATTTTTATTTAATTATTATTTAAAATGAACTTCCATCAAGAGATTTCAGTAAAATCATTTAATTATCTTAAAAAATACAATTCAGCTAGAAAAAATACGTTTTGATTAACATTGAAATATTCTGATATTAAATTTATTAAAATAATGTTACTTTAGAGTTTTTTATGTAAATTCCTCTGACATATCTTATTAATTCAAATTCTGATTTATTGTACGAGTACATTCGTGATTTTTCTCTAGAGCCTAATATAATATATCTGTGATATTACTCTCACGTGGTTATGACGTGCTTTCGAAAAAAACAGATCATTAAATGACCGAACATCTAGATAAATGTCTATAATATATTATATATAAAACCTATGGTTTCAAAGCTTCACTCGGTATTTTGTCTTCATCTAAATAGTTTCAATCTGTTATTTTATATAAATATCTACCAGATCATGTTTTTGCATTGTTTTTATAGTTTGTAGATACCAGCTTTTATGTCACAATACTTCATAATATATACATATACGTTCTTGATCAATAAATAATATGATTTAAAAATAACAATCCCAATACATAATGTTGGTATTTAAGCATAAAATGTATACACTTTATGGAGTATTAAAGTCAACTAATAATTTAAATAATAATATACTCCTACGCAAAGAATTTCGGTTCCATCTTCTGTTTTTTATGATACCTTTACCTCAAGGAATATATTCTCAAAATAACATTATGTACTGACATAATATAAAGTGAAGTTTACAACTTCTCTCGACAGTCCCCACAAAAAGGTTTATAGTCGTGCTATACCTACATTAGAACTTACAAGGAATCTCAATTCACACCAATATAATTAATAAGTTATGCACATTAACTCTTCTGCTTACTAAAAGGGTCCTAATTATAGTATTGTTCATTAATAACGTTAGTTTCTCGCTAATAAAACGGGTTATCCTATACTTAACGCCCCCATGTGACTTGCCATGTGTTGAGATTTACTTTTTACGTCATAAAACTGCAAGAATGTTAATAAAACCACGAGGGAAGGAACCCACAACAACATAAATAATGGCGTATGACGTTTATTTGTCAAATGTTTTTTAATATATATACATATATAAAATATGTCAAAAACGTTTCTGAACTATTAAAACTTATATTGGCATTTCATGGTGTATATTTATTGTACTTTTTAAATAGCTGTTTATAAATAAATCAATAAAAGTGTGATATATAAAATGAATGCCCTGCAGTATTGACATTATATACGCGTACATAATTTACTACGATGTAGAAGTATTTTAACCTCGTGGATATTTCAAGCTGGGTTTATTGTCTTCTATGTATATGTTTTTATATAAACGCTTTAAGCTGATTTTTAAAGTGTACGTAAGACTAATAATAACATATGTCGTTGAAGTAAAAGGTTCCTCAGCGTCTTCAGAGATGAAGACACTGAGGATGATAACAGGCAAGACACTTAAAGATCGTGCGAGATGTACCAGAATACGAGAGATATAAGGATATTATGAGATGGAGAAGATAGAGAAAGAAGACTGGTAGGGTCATGTTCAAAGAATTGGCACCACCAGACTCATCTACATTGCACTTCATAATCAGCTTCATGGGACTCGTCCTCATAGAAGACCTCCCAAAATATGAGAGAACAGCTGGGAATCTACCTTATGGGAACAGCAACCTCTAGACTCTATACGACAGACTACATAGGTATATATCGAGGTAGAAGAATAAGGAGATTTATGACAACTCTACGTTTAAAAAATCTTTAAAAAAAAAAATTAAAAAAACATAATAACTATTTTTTGTTGAACATTCAAAGTAAAAAGCAAATTTTTACTCCAGAAACTCAAGTACCCCTATGTGTTTTATATGTTTCAGAAAAAAAATTATTTGCTGAAATATTATTATATATTTTTTAATTAATGATAAATAAAGATTTTCTTTATATATTTTTTACGTAAAGAAACGGTTAACCGGTCAAGTCGCTGAATAAATAAATGTATATACTATTAAAATATACTTTCGAAAATCTTATAAAAGTTTCATATAAAATAGTATTTAAATTTTTAATGAAAAAGCTCATAGGAACGTTCTATGAAAACATAAATTGAATATTTTATGTTTACAATTTGGTCTTGGCAAGAATAATGTTATAGGAATTTCGTTACAATCTCGTGGGCGAAACATAAAAGTAAACTACATTCTTACATAAATGGGGCAAAATATCTTAACTCGGGATCTTCTTTTAAGGACGAGACACGAATTTATAATCTATAATTCGGTGCCATAAATATTTTCAAGATAATAACAAGGACAATTAATTTCAGCAGATAGTCCTGCGCCGCGATACGGGAGATCTGATACAGGACCCCGCATTCATAAATACCCGAGATCGTCCCGACATCTCCCCTACACGGCAGTATTTTTGATGTCAATGTAATCTTTTTTTCTACAACGAGTAGACATTGTTCGACACGGCGCTGGCTCGGCCCTCGGACACATTACTTATTAATTACGGCGTCCGTTTATATTAATTAGCCTCTTAATTATACAATAATGTTGTAGAGCCGAACAAGATACGCAAATTTATTGGAAGGCAAGCTGAAAGGGTTGGAAGAACACAATAAAATAACATATTCTTTGCAACTGCATAAAAGAAATGTTGCGTTTTTTTCTTTCTCGTGTTTAATGGATATGAAAAACGTATTTTTATTCAACATTATACAAATACGTATATCGAAATTTGAGACAGTCCGTTAATAGTTATATTTACTTTGTTTGCGGACTGTTAGAGAAATTCTCATTGGGATTTATACTCGTATATGGTTTTAATAATTTTCTTGTCGTGGTCTAAAATAAAAATCACTTTGATATATTTTCCGATAGATCTTACGTTACAACATTTCTAACGTCATAGTGGATACGAATAAGAATAAACTTGAAATTTAATTGTATCTCAATAGAGAAGAAGATGCAAACTGCAAACTGAATATGGTTGATCAAGGTGTTTACAGGACTTATGACCTGTCATTGGTTGGGTGAAGCGCACGCTTTATGTAATTACAACATTCCCCATTTCACCTATTTCTTTATGACCATGTAAGACAACTTTTTGGAGGTTATATATATGTTACAAATCTATGTTTAACTTCACATGTCGGTTTCAATACGCCATCTATGTAGATTTGATTACATATGTTAATCTTTTTAAGATTAATCTATATAATCCACACACTAACGCCATCTATGGAGATGATTACAAATCCAGTATTCGTATACAAGTATAAGTATACATTCACAAAAAATATAAGAATAAACTTATTTTAAGCTTTAATACGTAATATATCACATTCCTTAAACCCAACTAGTAATATCAGTGTTGCCCATGTCCAAATATCTGACTGGGGTAATTTTTGTACCTAGTGAACGTCAAAAACCAAAGAATGCCCAATATCGATATCAATACCCTATATCGAATGTAAAAAAATTGTCAATCCATAATAAAATAATTGAAAAAATGATCATTCGAAATGCGAAATTAAATTCCCGATTTGATTTAGTTCAAGCCATCGGTAAACATTTCGATCACTCCCACGCGCAGTGGGGACACGGTCGAGGAATAAAGCGCACTAACTCCGGAATGATCATTGCTAACTATTTGTTTTTAATCAGATTATAAAACACCATATTCGCAACACAATAAATAGTCTCCTCAAAAGACACAAGATTACTACAAGACTTTGGCGTCTCTGCATCATTTCCACTAAGCGCTCTCATAAATTGAATCTCATCGCTTATAAGGCCTGAAATTCTCTAGAACAAGAAAGCAGCCCAGCACTCTACATTTAATAAAACTTCGTTGGTTGAACTGATGAAAATGAAGAAATGACTCGTTTCTTTTTACACGTGGTCTTACTTTATATGTTTAGTAAAGAAGTAGTTACATAGTCAGTATGTTTAAACCGTAGTGTTATAAGGGTACATGTTTAGTTGGAATCCTCCCCACATTACCCATAGAATCGATTCGATTTGACTGTGGAAATGGTGTCGATTTTGTCGGCGATTTGTCTCCACCGAGCTCCGGTACCGGCCATCGCCCTGGATATCTGCTGTTTATTAGGCCGGAAGCAATCAATTCCCTCCCACAAAAAGAAGTCGAAAAATCTGGTAGCAAACGCTGTTTGAAGGGCAAATTTGTGAAATACAAATATGCAGGATATCGGGTAAGCGACCTAAATATGGGTTCCATTAATATTGTATGAATAATAAAATTTGTTTTTATTTTTAATTTCTTTAAAATATGTATTTAGTTTAATTTCACTTGATTTTATGATTTCGACCAGTTTCGGCAGTTCGCTGTCATCTCTTCGTGGAACCCATAAAATCACATGGAATTAAACTAAATACATATTATAAAGGAAATTAAAAATATATATCGGTATCAAGCGGTATTTAAAAACTTTTTTTCTCAGAAATGCAAAACCTTTTTAATTTACCTCTTGTTTCGATAACTTTATAGGAAATTATCAGTGTTAGAAGTGATTTTTTTCAAAGATGATTTGTCAAAAAACAACGGTTAAAATGTACTTAGTAATTAAAAAATGCACCATTGTGTCAGGAAACGTCTTAATAATTTACCTTTACGACAGTTTTATGTGAAATGAGATTTCATTATTCGAAAGATTAGTCTCTTTGGTACAATTTTTAGGTTGGAGACAACATCTTGTAAATATATATTTGTTCTTGGATCCATTCCTTCAGAATCTAATGTTTAATAAATCTAGATTGTAACATCGGGGTGAGGCATTTAATCAAATGTTTTTAACACAATACAAAAGATACCAACAATACTACAAAATATACCAACAATACTACGAAAGATATCAACATAGCATAAAAGGTACCAACAAGGCTACAAAAGGTACCATCAAGGCGACACCAGACCGAGAAGTAGTCACGGTAGTAATGATAATCTACCCACGATTTAATAACTTGTGTTATTTTATAATGCAATTGGTATAATTACTTATGGAAATGGCAGCAAGGTGATAAACATGTGAAATTGATGCAGTATAGATTGTTGAAATAAAACGTTCCTACCCTCTAACGCAGCGTGTAATTTTCACCTCCAGAAATGCACACATTCAATTTTTGACGATAAATACTCCTCGAGGGAACTTCCTCCACACCCGGTAGGCGGCAGCAGTCGAACCTGATATCTCTCATCTGGATACCCGTCGCAATCAATTTTACATTCGTATTTATTGGTTTCTCTAGAAAATTACAGCAATTAGCGACTGGGATTTAATCTGAAACTCTGTGATATGAAAAGGAATGAAAGATAAGTATTTGTATTAGAAGATCACGCGTCGGCTCCGCGATATAGGCGGGATGCGAGGTTTCCCATTGTTTGAATTTAATTAATACCATAACACTTCTATTACGTGGTATTATTATAGTTAATTTTATGGAAATACTCCCTTCCAGTGGCAAATTACAATAAAAATTAATTCAAAGATATTTTGTTAAAACTGATCGATATTTTATTTGAATTATCAATGTTTCTTTAGTATTAACTTATTATTTAAAACCTGGTGTTTATCTTGGCTATTTGTGATCCTCGATATTTCTCCACCTTCGCTTTGTTCAACCTTTTAACAGGCAGTATCCTCGTCACTCTTTCCTACATCTGCCTCGTCGAATATGAGACAACTTGCAGCACCGAATAATTTGAGTTTCAAAATTGTCAGAACTGCTGGTCAAAATACGAGTACAAGGCGCAGAAGTTACGCAAGATTAGAAGGACGGAGATAACTCTTGTTAGACTTATAACTTGATTATTCAACCCAATTGTTATATGAAAAGATATACGAGTATGTATCATACCGTGTGATTGTCACACTGTATTTGGTCTGGTGCAGAATTCACGTGACTATAAAATAGCGATGGATTAGTTACCTATCACGTGCCACGAGAATTAATATGATAACTATATCATTTGCATCGATTTGGCTCGCACTGTAATGATGTAAAGAGAGATTCAACAATATAATAATAATAATAATACATTTATATATAAAACATATAAACATAAACTTTTCTAATGTTTTTTATATATTTAATAAATATTTGTTTATTAATTTTCATTTGTGTTATATTACTTAAATTGGCAACTAAATATTCACTTCACAGGCTCTTGTCGTAAATCATTTGTATTTATGTATGTAATTTATCCGAGATAAAATGTATTTGATTTTTGAAAAATTAAGTAAATATGTATTATACATATACAGTTTTTTGATAATTGAATTTAGGAAACAAACTGTAGAACTATCTTATACAATATTAGAAATTGATAAATACATAAACATACTTAAAACCGTTATAAAGTATGTAATAATATTTGGTTTCCAAAACCTCCCAAAGTGAATACTCCCCAAGTGTTACACACGTGTAGATAGAACATTTACTAATTATGTTAATGTTCGCGTAACGGGATGTTAGTATTTGTTTTTATTGATGTAGCGAAGTAATTAACAAATATTGCTTCGTTAATTATCGAATTAATCACACGGCTAAAGAATTGTGGAAACAACAACAACACACGTAATTCCGCGGAGTCCAAAGCTCCCCCAAACATATTTCTGTATTCCACAATATCTTTAATTTATTGCGAGATGAAAGTAAACAAAACGAGAGGCCCTTATTACGGGCGCGAGTATTAATATTACGATAGTTGCTTCTGATAAACAGAGAATGCGTAGAACGGCTTATCTCGCGGGGAGATACTTCCCCTTCCCGCAGTTAGTTAGCGCGTACCTGCTTACTAATTTGTTCCCGGCCACCACCATGGAAATGAGTTTTCCTAAATATGACCATAAATACTGCAGCGGCAATTATCTTATACAACATATACCAACATATACAAATCCAAATGTAACGTACTTGATGAGTTTTGTTAGAATTTGTTAGAATTTCTTCCTAGGCTAACGCATTTAAAGCAATATTTTACATTATCATAAGTCTTAGCTATCTTTTTCATGTTACAATAAAATGTTTTTCCAATTAACTTGAGCATTTGTAGTAGTCAGTCAGTTAGCTTGGAACAATCTCCCTTCATATCTTAGGTGAATAAATGATCCGACATATTTTAGATCTGAGATGAAAATCCATATCTTTCATACCCAAATTAAAACCCAATTTGTAATGTATATTTGTATTATTAAAATATTTTCTAAGCTGACGCGAATATCAGATGCAGCGTTCACTTTAAATTTAAAACACGTCTAAATTAAAATAATTTCATCGTAAAAATGGCGTTTCAAAAGTTAACATTTTATTACTATTATTTTATGCAGTAAATAGTTCTTTAAGTTTTTTTTAATTACCAAAGTAAAATAAGAGTTTTGTATCATATGTTATATTGCTCCAACGGTAACTTTGTTCTTCTTATGCAATATTGAGTCACTCTTAATAGCTTCATGGGAAAAGATTTTACAATACTTTTTTATGATTAAGTAGCAAAGTTTAAATGCACCGTCCTGCAGAAATTGTTTTATAAGAGAGTTTTGCATATACATCTTGTTGGTTTAATTATATGACGGTGGCACGGTGTGCCTTCGTTATCTCGGAAACCGGAGACACCGAACATTACGTTTTAATTTATTATATGCAGGTATCTATGCAGGGAAAGACCGTGTTATAATAATTATAAAATGCAATAAACAGAAATTTTGCATAGTTTATGGGTATGTCAGAAGTTGCAACATACAGTTAAAAATTATATTATGTATGCATACAGCAATTAGATTTATAAATTGTTTTGTTTTGATTACCGATCATATTACACATTTCTGAACTATTGTTTTATAACTCACAATTTTAGAGTCAATTCATCATCACAGGAGAACTATAAACCAGGGTTGAATATGTCTATCTTAAAGTGCTTTCTCGGTAGGTCTTTATCTAGCTCATAGGTTCCCAATCTTTTCTGAACCACCACCTCTCTTCCAAAATATTTAAAGCAAATATTATAATTTATGTAAGTTTTCAAGATGTAAGCTCTCCATTTATTGATTGCGTTATTCCACTTTTGCTTACCAACTTGTAAAGACTCTTCACAATATTAAATAAAATTATTTATATACCTAATGCAATTTAAAAAAATATATTTACGCGAAAACGTTAAGTAGTTTTTTGTGATTTTTATTTAAAATAAGATATAAAGATTATATATTTCAAAATTAATTATTTGAATTATATCATTAATTATTTGAATCTGTACGTACGCTACGGCCGCCCTCTTGACCGCCTTGGCACAACCATTTTCTTTTAGGCCCTCATTATGCCCCCATGGAGTCTTTCATCGTCACCTGATGGGGCGGTACCGCCCCCGTTGTCATTTCAACAATTTTATGGGAATGATATGTTTGCATTTCATATGCTCTAGCAAAGCGGGATATATCATTCCCGTAAAATCTATTAAATCTTCTATAAAAAGATAGTTTTCATTAATATATATAATACAATTTTATATAAAGTTTTATATATTTGTTCAATATATAATCAATATTTTAGTAGTAGTTTTATTAGTAGCCATAAAAATACCTTACACATTTAAAACATGAAACAATACGAATAGTGTCATTAAAAATAAGTTATATTCTTTCTTCCACTACTGTAATGTCAGAGAAGTACATGTGTTTCGGGACGAAATTCCCTCTCGCAAAGCAGCAAGATGAATAGAAGAACACAGCAGATACACGCTGATATGAGCTGACACCGCCGGAGGAACGCGAAACGAAGAGTGATACCTTTTTAAGCTCTAAAGACATCTGTAGATTTGCAGTTGAATGCCCTCGCTGCACTGGCATGATGCGATTCTTGGATTACTACAAAGTGTTTGCGTGCTGAAGCTGTGAGATTAAATGTACCAATTTTACTTCAAAATTTGTTTAACAATATCGTGTAATGACAGTAAAATATTTACAACGATGAACAAAAAATCTATCGAAATTTTAAAAAGAGTAGTATTTTTAGTAAAAAGAGTATGATTTTAAATAAATCTCTTGATGGAAGTTCATTTTGAGTAACGATATGTATGAAATGTTACTTCCACTTTTTGTGTTTATTTCGACAGCTACAGGTTAGCTGGGATCGACAGGCTGGTCAAAGATTGTTTTATTTAATATGTTTTATTATTTTAAAGGTCAGCTATGTTAAATATCGGAAGAATTGATGTGCGTATATAACAATCTATATGAATGTGGAAGAAGCTAGAGAATTGTGTCAGGATTAGTAGTATGGCGATTAGTAGTATGGCACTTCTGGAAAACGGTGTGATGGTTTATTATTGTGGTTGTTGTTATTTTATTATATTTTATTAAAAATACATGTTTCGCCTTGCTAATGAATTATCAGTATCATTATCAAAAAACATATTCAATAAATTATAATGAAAGCGCGATTATTTTATCGGTTTTAGAGAGATTTTTTATTTATGTATATAAATATTAATACTTGTTAGAAAATTGTTTCGCCATGCATGGGCATTCTCAAACTGAGAGTGAAATTTTAGAATACCATTGCAAGGTGAAAAAAAATCTTTTATTTTTATACTATTTATTTTTTATAACTAACTAACTAACTAACCATCACGCCGTCTCCCCGAAGGGGTAGGCAGAAAGAATGGACTGCCACACCTTTCTTTCCTGACATATTTCTCTCGCTTCCTCAACATTCATACATCGTGTCATGCACGCGCGTCGATTTTTCTGACTCCTCACATGGCCGACATTCAATATTTCATTTATTTGATCGTGCCACGTTTTCCTTGGTCTTCCTCTATTTCTGGTACCATTACATCATTAACATATAATTTTTTTACCATTCTTTCTTCATTCATTCTTTCCATATGTCCAAACCATCTTAATGATCCTTTCATTATTTTGTTCATGACACCATCATTCGCACCGCATTCACTTCTTATATTTTCATTCGACACTCTATCATACACAGAATATCCACACATTCGTCTAATATTACATAAATAAAAAATCTCTTTAAAATCAAAAAACCATAACATTTACATTTTAATTTATAATCGAGTATTTCAAAATTAAATCTAAAACCATCAATTCAATTTATAAAAATTGTAGAAAACATTGAATCCATTAAAATTAATTATGAAATATGGAGTTTCAAAATATAATTATTCATATAATAAGAAAAATAAAGAAACTTATTCAATTTGCTTAAAAAATACATTCTTTATTTCATTTCGAAAGACTTTCAAGTTAAAAAAAACAAACAGTCGTTATTCGACGATTTAAAGTTTTCATTAATTAAAAAATTGCGTTTGGCTCAATTATTAGTACATTGTTAGTAGCATATAGAGTATTTTATCACTTCTCATGTATTCATCAATATTTTGATTTTATCTCAATATAAATAAATGCAAGATTATGAAACTTGGGAAAACTTTTAAGTATTATCTAAAGAGGGTAAAAAAACAAACTACCTTTGTCTATTTTTATAATCGAGTACCTTGGTAGGTTTTTTGCCATGAGTATGCAATTTTCACGATTTATGCCTTCAATCAAAAAAGTAAGCCGACCCTTTCAGTTTCACATTTTAAAACCGGGTTAGGCTTATGGCATATCCTGAAATAACAAAAGTTGGGGACGGCACGCTCCCTTGCACATAATTACGTGGAAGTAAATATGTTATAAAATAGCCTCCGAAGTTACAGCCGCCTTATCTCTGCTAAATTTAGTGATCTCATTTCAAACTCTCCCCCACTAGCTAACCTCGATTACCGAATTTATTGTCCGGATTAGTTTAGAGGGAAGGTTACACCCGTGAAGGGGGTAAATGGGAGGAACTGCAACAAGAAACTACGTGGAGGCTCAGTGCTTTAAACTGAGATTCAAATTTCTCTAATTATCTAACAGACTATTAGTTATGCTGGGAGGGTACAGAGAATCAAACAGAGATTATTCTTAATTCAAATATTATGTTAACTCATCATAACGAAAATCGCAATATACAGTTCTTTATTGTTTGTTTTGAATATTATGTCTAAAGAGGATCATACGTTCAATCAAATTCACTTTTTGAGTAATCACGATGTTTCTTATGGACACCACCAGACTCCCCTATATTGCATTGCATAATCAACCTCATGGGACTCGTCCTCGTGGAAGACCCTTTAAAAGATGGAAGGACAGCTGGGAGTCTACCTCACAGGAGGAGCAACACTCTGGAGAACATACCACAAAGGTCTACAATAAGGAAGAAGAAGAAAAAGAAGACGGTGTTTCTTATAAATGAGTAAAATTGAATAAAAATGTACCACTCAAAATGATTTAAATTTATTTTTTAATATTGCCGCACTATAAAAAAAGCGATTCATACGAAAGTAAAGTTAAATTTTATTCATTGGTTTGGCATGCTGATTAATAAGAACTCTCATTATTGATGGTGAATTGCACTACGAAAGTTACAACAGTAGAAGCTTAATCGTCTGTCTTCTGGGAGTTTTATTAAATTTTATATGGAATGAATGTTTCACCCTTCTAAGGCATTATCAAATATTTGATAATGCCTTAGAATTACGAAACATATTCCACATAAAATTTAATAAAACTCCTATAAGACAAACGTCTTCATTTATATTAATTATTTAATATGGAGTCTTACATCGTTGTTCAAGAAGAAATATATATTTAATATTTGTTGAGATTCAATTGTAGAATTATACAATGAATGAGATTCCTTGAAAGAGATGGCATATAATGAAAAAGAATTTATATTGTTTTCCCAAATACATAATATAAAAAAAGGAGGAAAACATGGCCTGACCAAATTAATCAAATTTTAAAGGTTGGTCATGTTAGAAGTCGGAGGAATCGAAGTGCGTGTATGACTCGTTGTATGAATGTGAAGGAAGCTAGAGAGGTTTGCCAAGATAGAGTAGTGTGGCGGTCCATTCTCTCTGCCTACCCCTGCGGCGAAACGGCGTGATGGTTTGTTTGTTTGTTTATAATATAAAATAACATAAATGTAAAAATATAAAGATGTTGTTGGTACACCGATGTGTGGGCTGTTAAACGACGTGGACTACGGTGAAGATTATTAGATAGGTTTAAATATAATTCTTTTACTCTTGGGATCTCCTGAAGCTGAGTTTGGACCATGTCCCCCCTAGTCTCTCCTCGCCGGCTAGACCTAACGGCCAGTCAAGAAGTTAAACGAAGATAAAATTGCCTCGGATTTTTACCAGCGCCAACTTAATGATTTTATATCGCCATATTTACTTCACTTTATTCTTCTCTTCCATAAATCGTGTTTACTATTTTAAAGCTAATTTACTTTTATGGCTCTAATTTTGATCACGGCGCTCTTTTATTAAAACCTCTTTATTATGATCTTTAAGTATTAAAGAGGAGATTGTATCGTGGAAGTTGCTACGGAATGTGTGATACTGAAGGCAGTTTATCACTGTTTTATTTCGATTTAAGAAATCTAATGCTTATTTTATACTTTTCTTTTAACGACTTTGCACAACCTTGATGTTTTTCTTTGTTATTAAGAAATAAAGCATTATTTTTTATTATAAATAATACTTAAAATAAAATAAGATTTTTAAAATCAAGATATCTTTCAATCTTTATTTTTCATTTGTAATAAACCTTTATACAATATTTAACGCTATTAGATGTACTTTGTATCTAAAATATTTGATTTTTCTCTCAGCATTGAGAATTTCATTAAATATATCTAAATATTGAAACATTTTCAATAAATTACATAAATTTATTTCTTACAGTAGACAGAATCGATCTAAAGATAAATAAAAACGTCATATTCAATACAAGCATGCCATTGGGAACAATTTGATTAATCAAAATAAACCAATACCGTATATTTTATACATAATGTACTCACACGAGTTACAATATTTAAAAAAAAATTGAATCGACATAATCATTAAATATACAGTAATGTTTTTAATAAACCTTTTTTGTTCAAATATTTCATACGAAATGTATAGAATAGGATATTATGAAATGCCCTGTATCAAAGGCTCGTAAAGCGGTCGTTTTATTCGAAAAAAAGCTATGTTCTTGGGAATGAAACATTCCTACCACAAATGAAAATGACAAAAGACATTCTCCCCTCTCTTCTTCTGTGTCTGCAGGAGGATCGGTTGTGTTAAATAGAAAAACATTCCTCCGTATCGCTAATTTTCTGATGTTCAGTTCCCCCATACAATTTTCACCAGTGGCGTAGGAATCATTTTCCGTGCAAAAAATCCTAATGTCTACACATTACATATAACAATTGTTCAAATACATCAGCACTTGACAGAAAATGGTAATTGCAAATTAAATGGAAAATCGAGAGTAACTGTTAACTCACATTTACAAAAATATTTTGTTTATCTATTATAATTTATCAAATTCATCAAATAATAAGGGCAAACAATGCTAGAAGTCGGAGAAATCGACTCGTTGTATGAATATGGAGGAAGCTAGATAAGTGATTAATAATAGAGTAGTGTGGCGGTCCATTCTCTCTGTCTTCCGGGAAAACGGCGTGATGGTTTGTTATTGTAATCGTCTTAAAAATATGTGCTGGTATAGTTTATCATCTGCATTATTACTTAAAATATAAAATTCATCAAACAAAAGACACTCTTAATAAACAAGTTATTCAATCTTTGCGGTGTTTTTTTTTGTTTTGTTATTAATATCATTCCAGTAAACAAACCTCTGGGAAACGAATAGATTACTGCGATCAAATTTATTGAATTGGATGATAATAATCAACATTTGAAAAAAACGAACGCATCTCTTTGATATAACCCCTATCTGTTATTTGTTTTTTATGTTTCTTATTATTTCTGACATAGACAACGGGTTTAATATACTCGTATCATAATAAAAATTCATAGTTTTGATGAAATAACGGCGTTAACACAGTAGAGTTTCATAAAAATGAATATTTTAAAGAATTAAAGCAGTTTTTTTTCATGTTTATGGTTATTTTTCTCGATTTCTTTTGAAAGTTTTTTTATCAATCTACCCCATGATGAAGGTGTTGATATCAATCTTCGAAACATGTTGATAAAAATAAACTCAAAAGTGGAAAAACAGTGCTTTAATTTTGTAAAAATATTTGGAATTTTGTTAATTTTTTTGTAACTAGAATTTAAATTATATTTGAAGAATTTACAAGGTAACCGTTCATAGAGGGAATCACGTGCCGCCCGGAATCCACGGCCGCTATCTCATTCATTTACCTCTGGTTGGAAGTTTAATCAGATTGTGTTCGGATGAAATAGGCCAAAAGGAAAAGAAACCCAAAAGTTCCCTCTCCGTTTCATCTGCGAGAGTGGCTGGGCGCGGGGAGCGGAGGGCGGCGGGGTCTAGGGCGAGGGCGGCGGGTAATGTTGCAACTTTATAAACTTCTGCGCCGGAATCCCGGACAGCGACAAATTGGGCGCAAAATGGAACTTTCACCTTGTTGCCCTCAATTAGTGAGGAAATTACAATCCTAACAATAACATGCCTGTTTTTGTAGCGAATGTTACTCGTACTTTTACATACGTGGAGCCCGCTTTAATTATTAGAGCAAATTAAATTGTCGCAGATGTGAAAAAAGTTTTGAAAAAATGTGTAGTGTCATGGAGAGAACACTATCAAAACACCCGTGTTGGCTTGTTTAATATTTTTTTTCGTAATCTTTCATCTCTCTTCGGCGGTAGGTTAAAATTAATATAAAACTACGTATAGAGTGGGAGATTACAACAAAATCATTAAACATATGCTATTATTAAATAAACGTTGGATATTATCATTTTAATATTTGGTAATCTCAGTTGCACATATATGATACCTGTGTACTTGTTATGATAAGTAAATATTTGTTATTTCATTCAACAACAACAACAACAAACCATCACGCTGTTTCCCCGCAGGGGTAGGCAGAGAGAATGGACCGCCACACTACTCTATCCTGACACACCTCTCTAGGTTCCTCCACATTCATAAAAAAAAGTGAGAAAAAATACAGTGCTGTAATTCATAAAGAAATTCTTCAATATTTTTTCTTAATAATTAACACGAATGAAAAAAATTGTTTTATAAGTTTTAATATGGGTAGTTTTTGTAAATGGCATGTTTTGCCTATCTGAGGCATTATCATTTGTTCATTTCAAAATGTCTTAGACGGGCGAAACATGTCATTCACATAAAATAAATATAATAAAACTTATAGAAAACTGACGTTTTCATTCTTATTGACTATTTAAAATAGAGCTATACATCTTTGTCCATGAAAAACAAAACATAATATATTTAAAGTTTAAGGCATTGTCGGTGTCCATAATGTTAACTACTAAAGTTTATCAGTTTCCCGTAGAACGAATTATTATGAATGATTGATTACCTTCAGTCACACATCTATTTTGAATATATTTTAGCTGACACGAAGATACCAGCTGCATTTTAGAATAAAACAGCTATCCAGCACATCATATCTTCCTGCTGCTGGTACAGGATATAATCTCTAACGCGTCGGTCTGCATAATACTTCAAGCGTCAATTGCAAACATTTCTTGGTTTTATTCCGAAGCTGAACTTCCGTTCTAGCAATCTGTAATTAATCTGCGGATGTATCAAATGCAATACCGTGACTCGATTACTTGTTGATCTTGTTCTAGTCACCTTTAATTTGTCGGTAAGCTCTTACTGCGACATGCTAAGGATATGCTTTCATACCTGGAATAATAACGGATTCAATGCCGAGTCTTGATTAAATACAATTTTCATATAAGAGTCATAGAGAACGATTGTTATTTTTATGCTATAATCGTACTAAAAAATATATATTTTAAAATTTGAAACTCTGTTATTATACGTATCACGATTTGTTTTTATGAAATTGTCGCCACAGCTTTTTCGCCAGCTTATGTTGGCATCATACTTCTTCTTCTTCTTCTTCTTCTTTTGACAGATCTGACGATCTGTGACACAGAAATCATATCTCGTCGGATGATGAGATCCAGCTGTCCCTCCATCTCTTTGGCGGTCTTCCAGGTGGGCGGTGTCCGGAGGGGATTTCATAAGCGGCTGTATATGCGAGTCTGTCACCATCCATTCGGGCTATATGGTCCCTCCAGTATCTTCTTCTGGATCTACTCCACTGAACGATATCCTCTATTTCGCAGGTTTTTCTTATGTTTACGTTGCGGACACGATCTCGGAGGGTTATTCCAGTAATTGATCTTAGGACCTTCATCTCCGATGTTCTTAGTAGTCCCTTGGTTCGCACAGTGTCAGCCCGCGTCTCTACAGCGTACGTCATGATAGGTCGCACGCATGTTTTATAGATTCTGATCTTGCTGTCGATACGCATGTGCTTGTTCTTCCAGAACAGATTCTTCAGGCATCCTGACACGGCAGAGGTTTTACTGACTTGTTCACGTACTTCGGTATAAAGGTCACTTTGGCTGCAGATCTCCACTCCCAGATACCTGAAACTCATCACTTGCTCCTCAGGTATATCATCAACAGTCAACTTACATCTTCTAGGTTGCCTAGATATAGTGAGACTTTTTGTTTTGTTGACTGATATGGCATCATACAATAATACAAAAAAAAACACTTGATGATGCCAAAATAGGTTGACGAAACAGCTGTGGAGACAAACTCACAAAAATAAATTGTGATACCTAATTTAACAGTGTTTCAAATTCAAACATTAAATAATGTTAAAATATCATAGCATGTCAGCCCAAACAATGAATAATATTTAAAAGATTATATTAAATAGAGAATTTATAAATTTAAATATAAGAATATACCAACTTCCATGGTGATGTCAAAACTACGTATATCACGAATTAAAATTAAGGTTGAAGCAAATAATCAACGTAGGCATGGTTAGTTGAAGGTGATTGATTATTAGCATTTTAAGATGTATTTGAGGGTCTTAATTCAAGTTTTTAGGAGAAGTAGAAAATCTTCAGATTATTTTGATAAGCTATTATCAATTTTCCTCTTTATTAAAAATATAAAAAGATCAATACGAAAATCTCGATAAATGTCAACAAAGATTTTGATGATATAGATAACGATCAATGATACAACATATTTCTTTAATATTCTTGTCATTAATCCCTAAAATATAATATGCATATCAAATGTTATATTGTGCTTTTTCTTTCTTTTCAGTTCATCATAAAGGGCACCGTTATGAATCGCGCGGAGCTTTTAATGCATTTTCCGGTGAATTCAACACAACCATAAAACAGCTAAAAGCTCTGGCGTTATATAAAAGTTATTTCCGTTTGACGTGAGTTCCTATCAAAAATATCCAACAACAGAACTCGGGTAGGGGAACGAGAAGAAAAATAGAAGGCTACTTTAAACTCGGTCCACTTCGTCTGTGAGCTCGCCCGCTGCCTGTTCTTATTTGTTCTCGTCCGATTCTCTCCGACTGCCACTTTTTTCTTTAACACTGTTTCCTTAGTTAGGATTTAAGTGCATATCTTTGGAACTCACTCGCAGGGCGCCGGCAGTACTTTGTCACGGGAAGTGTTGAATCTGCCTAGTGCAGCAGAGGAAACTTCGCATTTTTATGTACCTCACTGTATCTTATTTTACAGGTAAATTTACACTTATTCGGACATTCATGGTGTTTTCACAAATCAAGTGATTCTACTAATATACAACATATTTATGATTGTTTCTCTAACAGTTTTATTATATTCAATTTCTATTATATTATTAAAAAACGAATAAATTTTTGAATATAGTAGATACGATAAAATGTAAAAGTTATTAAATATAGGGGTACTTCCCACAATTTAATAATAAATTAATGTGGCTCTTACTTAAAAATTATTTAGCCTAGCATAAGTGGAAAATAGATAATTGCGTTGGTAATTAAAATACATCCAGTAATATTTACAAGAAATGTCTAGTATCTTTACCTGGGAAATCACTATTGTCTTACTTATTTCAATGAAATAGTAAAAAGGTAAACTGGAAAATTCATTGTTTTAGACACTAACTTGTAGTACGAGGGCTTTTATTTTTGCTTATTAATTTCATGATGAATATAAACAAAAAATTATACGTTTTACGAAAATCTATTTACTATTAATAGAATCACGAAAGCCAATTTAAAAATAAAATGGCCCCCATAGTCTCAGTGCGGCCATAAATTTTCAATAATTACTATCGTTTCGTAAAGTTTCGTGCATTTGTCTGATACAAACTTTCAGCGTTTCCTTGACTTTACACCGACATTACACAAGTTGGAGCCGATTTTCATGTTTACTGCATATAAACGAGCAAAAACAAAGCGACTTCAGATTTAATCACAATAATCTTGTTTCTGAACAAAAAAACTTTCATGAGCCCCGCATCCATAACGCGTTATTTACGGCCCCCGGTTTATTACCTTCCCAAATACAAATGACAAAGATTCTCGGAAAGAATCGAAATAAATCCATCGCTGGAAAACAATATAAAACCCAAGGAGGATCCTAATTTACGTACGGGCGATCAAAAAAGATTTAGTCTGTGCTTGAAACAACAACCGAGCCACAAACATGTCGTCGAGTCTCTCTCTACTAAGTACTCTAGTGAGAGGTGTCAGAAACATACAATGCAAATTGCATGTATACAAACCGACTCCAGTGCAAATGATTTCAAATTGCTGGTGTACCTGTATATTAAAAATCCAATTTCTTTATTATACAATTAAATTAACATCAGAGATATTAACCATTTGGCAACAAGCTTTATGCAATAAAACATGTTTTTATCATTAAAAAAATTTACAAATTCCAAATATTTATACTTAAAAGGAATAGTATTAGAACCAAACATTTGTAAGCCAGAAAACATTTATTAATTCATATTAATTACATCTGATTTAATTTTTGATATTCAGAAGAAAAAAAATTGAATTGTAATAGAACCTCAATAAGTAATAGGACTCAAACAATTAAATGGTTAAAATCGTTACCTACAATACCCTTATGTGTAAAAAATAATTGTTTCACGAAAAGATTAACTTCAATGTGCGACCTGGTGAAGATACGAAGATATAGTCTCAAAGCCAATCACAAGTTTCAAGACTACCATTGTAAATATTATTTTTTTGTTGCTTAACTCATAAAACATACCTCCATTCACATTCAATTGATTCACTGATATCATCAAGCTACACAGTACACACAATTAACCTTGTAAGACTTTCAAGAAAGTATATATTTGCGTTCAAGGTGCTAAATGAAGATGTTATAGATAACTGTTTAATGGCTAAACAACGATATAAGTAAGTACAGCAAGAATAAAAAACGATGACCTCTTTGATAAGGAAAATATACACGTTGAAGAATATAATAGCATCACACGATACATGACCAAAGATATTTATATTATTTGTTATTTGCCTTGGGCCAATTATATATTATATTTTTTATTTAGATTAAAACGCATTGTACTCGGTAAAAATGGAATATTTCGATACAATGTGATTATGTCTTTAACTATAATATAATAATACATTCAGATTTGGCGTCGTTACCACTGCACCATTAAAAAGAATGTGAATTTTATGTCCGAGTACGAAACTAAAATACCAAAAAATATCTTCCTCATTTATTTGAAACATATAATATGACTAATTAATTTGAATTAAAGTGTAAAATATCTTCTTCTTTAAACATGTAGATTTTGCGATCTCATTCTCATCTCATTTCGATTCATTTTGTGATCATCAATTTTGATTATGGGATGTAGATGTCCAACTTTCTCTATATCTAATTGTTAGTCGTCCTCTGGAGTCTCTCTCTCTCCAGAATCGTCTTCTTGGCCTACTCCATTTCACAATGTCAACATAATGATTTAAATTTAAATAAAATAAAAATACACGAATTCAATTTTTATACACTGTTTTGCTCTAGCAAGGCGAAATATGTTATTCGCATAAAATTAATGAAATAACAAAAAAAATGTTATATATTCGTATCAGCATTAAAATCTTGGTACATAATTGATAAATAACCTTTAAATAACTGAATATAATAATAATATTTTGGTTGTAGAGCGCTAGGTGCTCGGCTTATTAAATTTAAATGATTTATTTTACAAGTGTACCTGTGTCACGCCTTCCCCAATTAAATCTCCATGAATCACATCTCTTAACAATCGTAACTAGTCCAGCGCGAGTCCAGGAGGAGTTCGGGCCGGTGGGCGGCGCGGGCCCGCCCTACTGAGCTAGGGCGGGCCGGCTGGATCCCAGTTACGCCGCCCATCCCACGGTATCATCTTTTGGATATCTGGAGATGCCAGGATAAGGGGGACCTAAGTGTGACTGTGTGCATCTCCGGGGATCGCAAAGTTGACAGTGATCTTTAAAAAAGTTTAGAATATTTTTTTTGATAAAGTCATCAAATATGGAATCAACAATATTTTACTTAAAAATTAATATGAAATAATATATAGAAATATCTGTCATATAGAACATTTATTCTCTTTTTTATTAGGGTACAACAAGTAAAAATTTTACATTAAAAGTTTACAATAATTTTATAAAATTTTAGCCAAAAGGTTTTATTAAATACATATATTCAATGTTTAATATTGATGAAAGCCTTCGTTTTCCTAGAAGTTTAATACGCATGTAATTATTAAATGTACCATTTAACAATACTCCCAACAACGTAAAATACAATTTGTCAATCTCTATATATAAAGTTTAAAGTTTAATTAAACTACCAAATATCAAATGTGTTATTTTTTTATTCTTTATTAAGAAGCAAGAATATTTAAAAATATATTTTTGTTAGTTGCACTTTACTTGTGGTGCGTATTCAAAAAATATATTAAACCATTTATTAAATTTCACTAATTATAAAAAGAGCAATATTCTATATGACAGGGAGGTCGGCTATCACCCCGGCGCGCCGGGGTGATAGCCGACGTCGGGGAGACCTGACATGGCACTCGAAGTAGCAGAAGAACCAATATTTAAGCTGCTGGGTAATAATTGCAGTTTTATATGCGGTATACAAATGTTTGTATCTTTTCAATCAAGAAACTCCTTTAATGAAATGGCAAAAAACTGAATTTGCTTTTTGCCAATTTTTTTTTTAAAGAATTACGTTTTATTTCTTCCATTGAAAGTCACCTTTATTCGAAATATTTCAGCTCAAAAGTTAAACACAAGGCTAGAGATTTATATGTCTAACGAGTGATAAAACATTAAAGGCAACGAGAATCGCACAAAAACTATTATATGGGTGACCTCGGTCACCTTAATCTGATAAAATAATAATTTAATAGTATGCATTTAATAATTTATAAATTATTTTCCTTAAGATTTAGGAATAAACTTGTACAACAGTTTGTATAACTCAATTTTCGAATAAAGTTCCTTATAATTTTGATCTAAAAATAAATTTATCGTTTTGAAATGGATTTTTGGTATATTTGTGATAATTATTTTCTAATAAAAGCCACATGGTCGGAAATCATATCATTGGAATGATTGGTCATTATTTATCCTTTTAGAGACGTTTCTAAGAAGTCCCTAAAATATTTATCACATAACTATTCCAATGATGAAAAAGTAACTTTGATGGTTTTTAACACAAAATAATTGCTACTCACAATTATTAAAATTTTAATATAATAAGTGGAACCATTATATTTTGCTACACATAAAACTTGCCAAGTCTAAAAATCAATTATAAAAAATCTGTGAGATTTGGATTTATTGATAGTTTCATATTATGATACCCTAATACGGCAACAAATGTTATATTATACATACATAATATTAATGGTTTATACTGAAGAAGATAAATAATAGAAATTAAAAGAAGTCATGAAAAAAATTATTTTTAAATGTACATGTATATAAATAAAGAATGAAATTGAAGACTGGTTATATCTGAGTCTGGAACCCTCCGTAATAAAATAGTGTTCATTGACGTGATAAGAATTTAGTTTACTCCTCCGGAATTAGATTTGGGAGTTATGTACGGTCACATCATCTTTTTATGATGCGTTTTATTATTTGTTCAGATCTTTAACTCAAAAGGGCCGCTTCAAATGGCCCGGGTTATTATTATTTGTATATCCAGCAGTTTCCAGTAATCTATTGTGGAGTTATGGCAATAAAACTACTGTTAAAGGGCCTTTAAAGCCGCGTCGCCTTATGACAAAATATTTTGATGGATATTGGAGATTGGGGCTATTAACGCCTTCGTGGGCTCAACTAATATTGTTGACGTAATGACACCCTCCATTACATTTTTAATTGGTTAAGAGAACATCTGAACGAATAAGTTGTGATGTACCTGATTGTTATCTTTAATTTCTACTTTTCATTCCAATCGACACACTTTTTTTGAATAATTTAGTCAAACCTTTTAGTTGCATGAAGCTTTTACATGGTAAAAATTTAAAATATTTAATAATGATATTTTTTTTACGAATTATAAAAGATTATTTTGTTATACAATAAACAAACAAAAAAAAGTTAACCACATTTACACGGTAGAAGTTCGTTTTGAATTATGTATTGCATGAAATGAAAAAAAATATATATTTTTTACACATACCAAATATATAATATATATTTTTTTATAATATTGTATATTATTACCGTACATATATATTTTTTATATCAATGAACTTACTTTATATTTGTTATAAAAATATGAAGAAACTCCATCTTACAATTATCTATAAAAAAAAAAAAAAAATAGTGATTAAGATGAAACGTGTTGAAGTGAAAAGTATTATATGGTACATGGTCGTATTACAAGAAATACCAAAATGATGTACTAACATACTCGTTAATCAAACGTATCGCATACAAAACAATGTAATAATAATTAATACGAATGAAAATGTCAGTTTTCTACAGATTTTATTATATTTTATGGGAATGACATGTTTCGCCCTTCTAAGGCATTATTAAATGTGACTTGTTCAACTTGTTGCAATTTATATACACTAGTAAATGGAGCAGAATATGGTAAATATCGAAAATTGATTTGTCTTTATACATTTTCAACACATAATTATTTGGATGGGTCCAGAAATATTGGAAAAGTGTTTCTTGGAACCCGTTAAGAAATTTTATGACAATGATTACATAGTTAGGGGATACTAAATGATATTATATAAATCAAGATAAGTTATTTGAGGTGAGACGAAATAAAGTGTTTCTTAGAAAAACATCTTTTTACAAATTGTTTACAAATGATTTTACATATTTCAAGGTGACTAATGATTCTAAGTATTATATTTAAAATAAAATCGCCATCAATAGACTCAATTAATGTATTCTTCTCTTCTGCATCCGAAATGTGAAATAAATACAGTGCAGTTCTTTGAATCTAATTATATGTCGGAAATACATTGAGGAGTGGGGATGAATATATGTTAGTTTGTTCATTGATTAAAGTTAAACTAGGGTTTTTGTTATGCTTATTTGTTTATAATTGTTCCAATAGTTTGAGAGTGTATCCTTTATTATGAATGTGTAGTGGAATTGGTACGTTATTTGGTGACGTTTTCATTCGTATTAATTATTTAATAAGGAGTTTTACATCATTGTTCAAGAAACAATAAATTCAATGTAGTAATGTTTTACGCGTTTATAGTAAATCTGCTTATTTGCATGTTGACGTATACGTAATTTGCGTACGTATATTTATTTTAAATAAAAAATATTAAATTGTTCAATAAGTAGGAAGCCCTGGAGGAATATAACAAAGCGAATATTAGAAATTGGAATTCCGGAAGAAGCTCCAGAGTAGCTCAGTTGAACAAACAATGAACGCTTATTAGGCGGAGTTGAGTGGATCTTATGGAAAAAGATTCGCAAATTCCTAGAAACTTCAATCGGAAGTTAAAAAGGGCGGAGCGGCCAGCCATTGTTTGTCGGTTGTTAAAACAATTAAAAAACAGTATTTTAAGAGGGGCATAAATCAAGAGTAATTAACGGCAATCAGCCGCCCTGGGCGTGGCGGCGGCTGCGGCTCGGCCGACACTCTTGCTTATTTACTATTACAGTTGGTAACGCGGTACCGACGCTGTTTGCTAAATGATTCTCCAGCACACTGAAGTGGGTACCAATTAAGTCCTTACTTGAGACACGACGAAGCGAGCCTTTGTATCATAAGTATAAAAAGTTTACGTAGTAAGTGCAAAGAGTTTAAAAAAGATACTTGATGGTGCATGTAAATCCAAAGAGATGTTCCACCAAAGGCAACTACTATAAATCAAATATTTAATAAATTAATAACCGGTTTCGCTCCCGCTGAGCTTCGTCAGGGTGATAGAATAAACATTAAAAAAATATATTAAATTTGTCCACGTGAGGAGTCGGAGAAATCGACGTGCGTA
Source organism: Lepidostoma basale (assembly GCA_022606425.2). Classification (NCBI taxonomy): domain Eukaryota; kingdom Metazoa; phylum Arthropoda; class Insecta; order Trichoptera; family Lepidostomatidae; genus Lepidostoma; species Lepidostoma basale. The sequence goes on along the minus strand of JAHDVF020001433.1, from coordinate 145,496 downwards.
CAACATAACACGATGTATGAATGTTGAGGAAATGAGAAAAGAATGTAATGAATGAACAGTTTGTTTGTTTATTATTTCAGCCATCCTCTTCGAGGAAACAACGTGATGGTAAGATATTTATTTTAAACACCAAATAAACTCACTTTGTAAAGATAATGTTTTTGTATTGTTTCTTGAACAACGATGTAAAATATTTGATTTTTGAATAACTTTTTGGAAACATTGTACTATTTTCACTTACTTACTTATTACTTATATGCTAACACTTTTTCACTCGTCATTTAGTATATAAGTAATAACTCAATATTATTAAAACTGTTTAAATTCAAACATTGAAGAAGAGAAGTTTGTGTCCCGAAACATGTTTGTGAAAAGCGCAAAAAAGTGTTGTGATAATACAATGTTTCCAAAAAGTTATTCAATTGTGATTCCACAACATTAAGTGATGGCGAATATAGAAGAAATGGTGTAAAACTGCATATTTAATAATTAATACATCCCATAAATTATAATAAGACATCAAGAAAACAGACGTTTTCATCCGAATTAATTATTTAACTGTTTGTTTTGCTGGATTTTGTAGCAACGTATTAAGAAAAACAGATTGACGTATAAAATAATATAATACATCACTATTGAAATAGTCCCCGTAAGTGGGTACTCGCGTGTTGCTCGAGTTTGTATAATTTCCCCGACAGTCGCTTAATGCCGAGTTGACATTCCTAACCCTCCACCTAAGTGAAAGCAATCGAAGATACCGCTGGAAGCAAGTTTCGTTTGAAACACAAATTTATCTTAATTAAGCAAATTTAAAACATTACCATTCGCCCGCTTCCCAGAGCAACTTTCCAAGTTTCCCTCACCTAACGCTTTAATGCAAACCTTTTCGTATTTTAAACTTTGCATGCTTTAATAAAGACAAATAAGTTTTAATTTTAGGTTTCAACTACGGGTTAACTTTTGCTATTTAATTATTTACTTCCGAGCTATAAATTAATATGTTGAAAACATGACCGAAGAAAATTTGTACCCTCTAGTTAGACAATTAGTACTCGGTAACTTTTAAAACCAAATTGAATATTTCCCGTATTCACTATCACTTTGTGTTGTGGATTCACATTTTAATAATTTAAAAGGACATGAAATCCCCCTCCCTCTTATTTAATATATAAGTAATGATTTTTGAAGGGCGTATGTGGCCTAAAACATATTTATGAAAATTGCAATTGAGTGTTTTAAAAATAAAATAATTGAATTTTTCTTAAATCTTCAGGCTTACTACAGAGATTTTTTTTTTTTATTCCTTTGATTGGTTTGAGATATTGATTAAACACTGATAAACACACTCAATATTGAAATGTACGTTTTCTTTTTCTTCTTTTTCTTCGTCTCTTCCCGTTACTCCGGGTCAGCTTTTTAAAATGTTTATTTAAATGATCTGGTTGGCATCTTCTTTCTTAAGAGATAGAGTATCTATTTGTGAAATTTGTATTTCGTCCTCTGCTTATTCGTAAACCTGATGGTACAAAATGGCAATGGCTACATGGTTTTAATATCCCGTTCTAGGGAGGTGAAAATATACAAAATGTACATCAAAAATGTAAGCTCACACAAAAAAATGAAAAAAAAAATATTATTACATTATGCACGAGTATATCATTGATAAAATGAACGTTACAGAGTTACACATTTGTATAACATACTCGTGATATAAATTGACTCAATTATATTTAATTACTAAAATCAGATTTTTTTCCTTCTATTAAGATATTAAAAACGTAATAACTGACTGTAGTTTAAAGCGACTTTGGGACATTGAGATAGCTTACGTAATTTTCAACTTACATATCTTTGTATCGTTATGAATTAATATTTGGTTGAAAAAGTTGAAAGCGGCGTATTTTATTACATTTTCATCACTAGCACGAAAAGAATTTTAATATTCACGTAATTACAAAAAATATAAAAAGTAAGCTTTTAGCGAAATACTTTGAGAGAAGATCTGAAACCAGATAATGTTTCCATCAAATGAATGAATGGGTGAATGGAAACTGTGAACTTTCAAAGTTCAAAAGGAATGTATTTCATATTTTTGGAATTCATTTTTCAAACACGACGGGGTAGGTACTCGTATGTTCAATAAGAATTCCGCGGATCATTCTCGAACACATCGGAACACCAATAATTTAATCAGGTAATGGGCTGTTCTGCATGTGGAAGAGCTCGCATACGATCTCATAGAGTTTTATTTACTTTTAGCGGCGGATTATTTCAGTTACTTCGTAAGCGAATAAAACTTTCAGTTCGGGGATGGAGCTTTTTATTAGATGTAGGCGATCCCCATAAAAGTTTCACATGGAAATGATATCGTGGTAAATCCTTTTTTGAATTGAATTTGTTTTCGGGGGGAATGCTGCTGAGGAAAGTATTGAAATCAGGTAGTTATGGGGTATATGGGGAGGTTAGGATCATCCGCACTCCAAGAATTTATTTAATGCGATCTTCGAATGTATTCAGTTTAAAGCTTTCTCATTTTATATAACAAGTTTCCCTCTTTTACTCCCTGCTTTCGAGGTCTACCACATTTAATAAGCACCCAAAAATTGTGACCGTTTATAAGATTTTTTAGCGGAAAACAATAGAATATATCACTCTCTTGTAATATCATAAAACCTCTACACAATGTACATTTTATTCAATACATAAATATATTAAGCATAGATGTGAAATTATATAACTCTATATAATAATATACATCTCAAAAAACCTCCATGTGAGTAATATAATGCGTTGAAGTAAAAGTTTCGCGAGAACTTTGATATAATCAAAGGCACATTTTTTCCTCCCGAAAGTTTCTTGCTATCGTGCAAATAATTTAAGACCCGTAACTGACAGCCTACATCTTATTATATTATTTACCTTCTCGTAAATACCCGTATGATTTCGGAGATCATCAAAGTTGTAGCTTTCTTGAAAAAACTTTTAATGCCTTTGTTGGAAGTAAATTCTGTTAGAGCGAAAGGAATTTATCACGTAACAAGACATTTTATACATTTCTTACTCTAATTGAAGTGTAAACTGAGACAAGAAAGGAATTTATTATTACGTTACATTACTTATTTTATTTTATTTTAATATTTACATGCGGGTATTTACCAACCTTATTCACATATATTTGTTCTAGTCGTTTTTTTGGTAGAACAAATTTATGACATTAAATTTGTACTTCTTTTATCAATTTAATATTTTATTTTATAAATCATATTTTCTTACTTACACTTCACAAACGCTTTCTTCATTCATTCATTTCCTTTATCCAAACCATCATAGGAATCTTTCCATAATTTTGTTTATTATTTATTCATTCGAAAATTGTTCTCTTTTCGTTAAATTCATGATTAATGACCTAAGTATTATACGAGAATGGGATCTTTCTGAAAACGGTAATTTGAGATTACGATTACGCGCCAAACTATTTAACCTCTTTTCCTCGATCCACCCTGGATTGTGCGCGTTTTCAACGGCGATATAATAATATTTATCGTCGCGTGTATAAAAATATAAGCAAACATAAATCCAGCAGTGATAAGCGTAAAAAGTTGGGAATGGAAATACGCAATCCACCCACACAGCCATATAAGCGTCCGCACATGTACATATCGGGTATTAAAACTAAGTTGAATGAGTTTAGTACGGAGCATTTGAAATATTGCTTAACTTTCTCAAATCAAATACAAATATGTAAATATTTTATCTTTTATACGGCCATCCCATTTGCACGTTCTTAAATCATAATTTTACCAACTTCTAAATCTGTATAAGTATTAGGATCCGAAATGCGGCGAGGGAATGGCGTTCTTCAAATTATTTTAAAATCTTGGAAATAAAGTTATAACATTTCGACACAAATAGAACGAATGCTGTGTCAATGCCATACTAATTATGATAAAATATAATTTATAATCCGACTAAAATCGAACTAAAATAACTAGTTAGTGTTTACCAAAAAAGTAAATTAAAACTAAACATCCCTCTCAATAGGAAATTTGTAAAAAAAAAATGTAAACGACGTAAAAATAACAAGAAAGCGAAGAACATCTAGGAACACGTGGCATGATCAAATATTAAATATCGGCCCGCGTGAGGAGTCGGAAAAATCTACGCGCATGCATGATACGATGTAAGAATGCTAAGGAAGCAGAAGTATGAAAGGAAAGAACAGTCTGCCGGTCCATTGTTTCCGCCTACCCCTTAGGAGGGACGGCGTGACGCTTAGGTTTGTTAGTTTATCAATTTAATGATGTATCAAAATACAGTTTGGTTGCGCGTTTGGCTTTACATAAAAATACTATAATATTATTTACTGTTTCTTGAACAATGATGTAAAACTCAGTCATGTAAACGTGTGATGTAAACGTCAGTTTTCTAGAAGTTTTATTATATTTTATGGGAAATAACTAACTAACTAACTAACCATCACGCCGACTCCCCGAGAGGGTAGGCAGAAAGAATAGACTGCCACACTTTAATCGATGCGGCACTCTATCCTTCTCTTTTCGCCCCCGCGAGAGACGCGGTGTGATGGGTTGCGAACCTCATCGCCACCAATAGGCATCTCCCCCGCAAACTTCGATCGTCCAACGTCTACAAAATAAATCTAAAACAAATTATATAAAATACAATGATATAAAATAAAATAAAATAACAAATAAAAATAAATGATATAAATAATAAAAATATAATGTCTTTAAACTATTATATACTCGTATATACAATTCCATAACCACTCTTATAGCGTGTTAATGACATATATAAATTATATATATATATATATATATATGTATCAAACACATTAAATTTTAAAAATGTATAAATGGATGTGGTTGCAATATTAGTAGCCCTTGGATGTATTATACTATATTAAAAAAATTCCTGAAGCCTTATAAATGTGTAAATTTTTTAGTATTTTCAAACCATTCATGTTAACCAAAACAAACTTGCTGGGATACTGAATTTTATTTGCATTACAAGAAAGTTTGCAGTAAAAATATAGCGTTACATATGTACGACTATTTATTGAAATAACTATTTTAATTTAAACAACAAAATAGCTCTCTGATATAGAAATTTAAATTTGGTGTTTATTTGTTCATATAAATAAAACAAATTATTATTTTTGTGCATTTTCAAAATTGTCGAAATGACAAAATAGCTTGGAAACCATGAAATTATTTTATTTTTTCTCTTTACATTTTCCGACATTGCATGTCGAAGTTTCATAATAAACACCACAATTCGCCAAATAATTAAAATTCGACACAATGTGATGATGGCATATTTCAAACATAACATTTTATGTCACTCTCTCCACTGTTTATTCTTATCCGTGAGCGGGACATAACACACACCCATCAATTTTTTTGTTGTCACCGAACCATCTCTTAACTTGTCAACCTGAGTTAAATGTTGATCTCCACCTTCTGGTCCAACAGGAACAATTAATCTTCCACCAGGCTTCAATTGGTCTATAAGAGCCTGGGGCATTGTGGGAGCAGCAGCTCCTACATGTATTGCATTATAGGAAGCCTCTTCAATATGTCCTAACCTGCCATCCCCAAACTACAAGTTTAATTCTTCCCGATTTCAAGAGCTCTGCATTGTCCATGTTTATGTTTGCCCTAGCCATGGACACAAGTGAAGGTATGTGGTCGATCCCAACGACTTTTCCTGTTTCCCCAACCATCATAGCCATACACGAAGTCAGGTACCCAGAGCCTGAACCTACATCAAGAGCAGATTCACCTGGCACAAGATGATCTCGCAAGTATTCCAATACATGAGCATGCATGTGTGGAGCACTAATTGTGACTGAAAAACCAATTGGTTGCGGTGCATCAATGTACGGAGATCTTGGGCAGTAATATTTCCTGTCAACTGCAAGCATTGCTCTCTCTACCTCATCTGATTTGATAATTCCGTTCGCTCTCAAATTTCTAACCATGTCCGCATTGTCCTTTCCATGGCTTCTCCAAGCCATATTGGACAATTGTTTAAAGAATTTCATGATGAACAATTCTTTAACCTAAATATTCATAACTTCATAATCGACAATAATACAAATATGTAACATTCTAAGGCATTATCAAATGGGAAATACATTTGATAATGCCTTAGAAGGGCGAAACATGTCATTCCCAAAAAGTATAATAAAACTTCTAGAAAACTGACGTTTACTAACTATCATATTAGTAAGAACATCTATAAGAATAAGACTATTAGTATACTATAAATGTAAAAATAACACCGTAGTGCCATTAAGTATTGTATATTTTCAAAACAGTTTGTTACAAGCAAAGAAGTTAGTTTAAAAATCTAAGAATAATTTAGAATCGATTTTATATGGATATTTCAACGTGAAAACATAATTTTCGGTGAGATCGTGCCATTATAAACCGATTCCCATACATAACCATTAAGATAAACTAAAATAGATTGCTTCGGCTGCCGCTCCAATAGAGTCGTTCGTACGGGCCCGGCCTCGGAGACTTTGTCTTTGAAATATCGATCCAACATCTAACCTGTCAGTTTGGTTAAATTGAGTGAGAAATGCAACACAAACAAATAAACCAGTATTACAGTGAACACGTTGTGATCTCGGCTCAATAAATCATCGGTAGTTACCTGCAGAGCGGGAGCGAGGTATTCTCTGCCTTAAGACCAAAGCAAGCACTTGTAAAACTAGATTTAGATACAAAATGTTAAAAATTTCACACCGAGCATGAATTTTACTTACAATATATTTATTGTTTATTGAACAATGATGTAAATCTCCATATACAATTATTATTTGAATAGCACTGTACATCATTACAGCGCCAACTAAATCGATGTAAAGGGTATAGCTATTATACTGATTCTTGTGACATGTAAGAGGTAGCTAATCTATAGCCATTTTATTGTCACGTGAATTCTTCACCATCACACTACCATCGCCGGGAATCGAACCCGGGACCTTCCGTGAGGCAGTCAAAGCTCTTACTACTCGGCCACGAAGGTCGTAAATAATTAATACAAATGAAAATTAACTAACCGTCATGCTGTCTCTCCGAAGGAGTAGGCAGAAAGAATGGGCCGCCACACTATCCTTTCGTGGCATTTCTTCTTCTTGGTTTTTTTAAATTCTTTCTGATTAAACTGTCACACCGTTCACAATACGAATCAAAAGCTCTTTTTTCTGTATGTTTTTTATTATTATTTATGGGAATGATATATTTCGTCTTTCTAAAGCATAATCAATTATGTGATAAAGCTTTAGAAATGCGAAACATGTGATTCCCATTAATTTCAAAGAAACTTCTAAAAATTATACGTTTTTATTCGTGTTAATTTTATTTATTTATCGATCATTTATCATGTATATAATGATAATAATATAATAAACGAAACGCGTCATTTATATAAAATATAATAAAACTTTGAGAAAAGAGACGTTATCATTCGTATAAATGATTTCGCAAAATACAATATATTGAAGGGCACCGATTTTTCAATATTTTCATAGTTCGATAGTCTATACCTTTAAAAATAACATACTAACATTTCAAGTGCGTATCTCAAATAGTTTTTGAGTTACAGCCATCTGAAAAGTACCCGCTCATCGGTTCGAAAGTTGCGTTAGCGTGTAAAAGAGATGTTTGGTCGCTCAATTGATAATTACGAGGTGAAATATACGCGGCGCATTGGCGATGGTGAAAGTGCCACTTACAAAGGATTGTTGGATTTGAATCCATATAATGTTCCGGTAAAGCAGATTAGCAGTAGATAAGTAATATTTCACGATATATAACCACGAAATCATTAATACTTTGAACGCGTTTTTCTCGAAACTAAATTTTTCGAATTCGTTGCAGTTATAACTCAAAGACATATCATCCGATTGATTTAATTCTTGTTACAGCTTCTTTGTCTTTCATCACGATCCTCCGCTTTTCCGATCGAATAAAAAATGTAATTTTGGCGGGCCACAAATGATCAAATTTTCGCGCGAAATTATTATTTGTTTTTTTTAAAACTCCGCCATTTATTAATTTTTTTTTTCGATAAAGAATTATGGTACGGGAAATATGTTCTAGTTTTATAATTTTTTTTATTTTATTTTACAAAAAAATTATCATGTATTTATTATATATCGAAAAATATATCCTTAAAATAATAAAACATTCCATGGGGCAGTTTTATTTTAAATAATTTATCCTATTTTCCCCTTAATTCTCATGACATGTGGTAGTTAATCTATCGCCATTTTATTGTTACGATAATCCCACAACAGATCAATGACAGTATGAGAAAAGCACTGCCATCACCGGGAATCGAAATCGGGATCTTCGGTGTGGCAGTCATAGCTTTTAGCCACGCTGCTACGAAAGTTGTCTTATTATTTTGGGTATTGTAATTATATTGTATGTGTGATTATATATTATATGATTACTTAACTTGCTACAAAAACACTCTCTGTGATTCTATGTTATGACAAAACAAAGCTATGACAAAACAAGTATCTATTAAAACAAAGTTTACATTATATACATGTTTTCATGTAAAGTAGTTAATATTTTATGAAGACTATTTATCAATGCTACTAAATCGCAGCATGCAAAGAAATATGGTGATTAAAATATCATGAAAATATATTATTTATTTAAACTAAAAAAATATTAATTTGATGATCTTGTTCCGGCACTGTCGATAATATTTCCTGGATGGCATGCACGCCAACGGCCTCTCAAAATGATGTAACAAATGAAATTCGTTCTTAGATGGATATCTCTCTCCCCAGCTATGCGCGTGGACCAATGTTTGCCGACATCAAAGATCTCGGATATCACCTGCAGACATCTGAGCCGAGTGTCGTGGTCCGGGATGCTCTCATTATTTGTCAACTGAAATCAATGCTGATAGATAGTCGGCGGCATATCTCCCGAGGACAGCCGATCTGATTGTATCATCCGATGGCAGACGGCCCTGGAACCAGATCGCCTGATGTATTGATTACTTCTCATCAATACTAGATGGAGACAAATTATTCTCTATATTAACATGTCAATTAAATATTTTTTGACCGTACTGATTTTACTTTTTTAATTAAAATAAATTGTTGATTCCCCAACATTCTTACCCCAAACCTCAACTCATAAACTACTTAAATGTGTGGGTGATTTCATAGTTAAGAATTTAAAACTGTTTTAAAATATCCCATCCACAAACCTAACAGTTAGTACCTGTTTACTAATATCCTATAGAAAGTCTATGAATACGAAAGGTGAACAAAATAATGCGATATACTTAGAAAATTGAAAATAACTTTGTTTAATCCACTAACTATAAAAAAAAATAAAAAAAACACGACATGTTTCGGAGGATATCTTCATCTTCAGGTGTTAAAATATTATAAAAACTAAACAAATATGAAAACGCGTTTAAATTCGATACAATAATTAAAAAAAATAAATTCACCTGGGATATTTGTTAGAAGTACATTATTATATAGAATTTTAAATGCGTTTTTATATAAGTCTTTCTTTGTTTAGTTTTTATTATATTTATACACGTGAAGATGGAGGTAAACTCCGAAACATGTCGTGTTTTATAATAATTAGTGGATTAAACAAAGTTATTTTTAATTTCCTAAGAAATTCCACAGTGTTAATGCCTTAGCGTTCAATAAGTTAAAATATCGTAAGACCGTTTTATTGATTTTTATATATAAATAATTGTTTACAAACTTACTTGTAATGAAGAAGCTTATTTGGCTATATTTAGGTAATTTAAAATATAAACTAACTAACAGAAATAATGGACTGCCATACTTTTCTTTCCTGGCATATTAGTCTCGCTTCTTCAACATTCATATATCGTGTCATACGCGCGCGTCGATTTCTCTGACTCCTCACATGGCCGACATTCAATATTTGATTTATTTGATCGTGCCACGTTTTCCTCGGTCTTCCTCTATTTCTGGTTCCATTTACATCGTTAACATATAATTTTTTTTTATCATTCTTTCTATATAATAGAAAAAAAAACATTAATTTTATAAATCATCAACCACCTTAGATATTCACCTAAGAAGTAAGCTGAGAGGTACAAGTACCTGTTTACTCTCTTCTCGTATTTCTCATTTATCTTACACCTGGTAACATTCACGACCAGCCTATTAATTTAACAAATTTTGTTTGTGTGCAAAACAATATACTATAAACTACTATTTTTCAATCTACATACTATTAGGTCCTTACATATGAAATTGGCGTTTTGTATGGGAGGAACATAAAGTTGATTTTTTTTAAATATAATATATTTATTTAATCAAAGTATGTACCATTGCTATCTATGCACTTTTGCCATCTCATAGGTAGTTCATCGATCCCTTTACAAAAAAAAACATTCGGACGGAAATCAATAAAATCTTTGAAGTCGGTTTGGACTGCCCCATCGGAGTTGAATTTTTTCCCTTGCAAGAAGTTATCCAAATTTCAAAAAAAAATAGTAATCTGTTGGGGCAAGGTCCGGAGAGTACGGTGGATGTCTTAGACATTCCAATTGAAGCTCTTCTAATTTGGTAGCCGTCTGTTGTGCAGTGTGTGGTCTAGCGTTATCATGAAGCAGCAGTGGCCTAGAGCGATTAACCAGCCTCGGTTGTTTAGCAGCTAGCTTTTCCATCATGGTTTGCAGTTGCTGATAATAGACATCTGCCGTAATCGTCTGGCCAGATTTAAGAAAGCTGTAGTGAACGACACCAGCACTAGTCCACCAAACGCTCACAAGTAACTTTTTTGGAGTCAATTTTCGCTTGGGGCATGGTTTGGCTGGTTCGGCAAGGTTCAGCCATTGCGATGAGCGCTTCCGATTATCATACAGGATCCACTTTTCATCACAGGTAATGATTCGATTCAAAATCCCTTCATTATTGTGCCGGTTGAGTAATGCAACGCAGCAGTCAACGCGCGTTTGTTGATTTGCTTCACTCAATTCGTGAGGTACCCACCTTTCAAGCTTTTTCACCTTCCCAATTTGCTTCAAGTGGATTAAAACAGTTTTATCACTAACACCGCAGCCTGCAGCTAACTCGGACGTGGTTTGCGATGGATCCGCTTCCACAATAGCCTTCAATTCTTCATTATCAACTTTGGTCTCCGGCCGTCCACGGGGCTTGTTCTGCAGTTGGAACCAAAAACGCACTGTGTTTTCTTTTGCGGCACCGTCGCCATACACATCATTAATCCTTCGAGCCGTTTCTGCAGCACTGGTGCCACGGTGGAACTCGTACTCGTAAATAACGCAATATTTCAAGTTTTCCATTTTGTAAACTGAGTGACGCAAAGAAAAAAAACAATTGAGGAAAAAACAAATGAATTATAATTTTCGAAACACTAATACTTGAGTAAATAGCTGTATAAATTTGAATTTGAAATTCCTAACCAAAGAGAAGATATTTGAGATCAAAGTTGCCAGTACGGCAAAACGCCAATTTCATATGTAAGGACCGGTTTTATTTTTTCTTCGTATACCACAATGGATATAATAAACTTTTATTATTAAATAAAATAAATAACACACGCCCACAAATTTAATGTGTGTATGTTTTAAAAATAACCAATTTGTTTAAATGAAAATTGTTAGCTTCGGATACACACACTCATGACTCGGTTCTTATGTAAATGTATTTGACGGGGTCTGAAAATTTGACCAAAATACGTGCGTCCATTATATTACTGTTTGTTAGAATAACAGCGCGGCCGTATCTCCTTGTTGGTGTGAAAATTGGGTTCATAAATACGTGTTTCGGGCTCATTTGTATGGGAATTTATTTTACTTTGAAATAACTTTATAACACCACTTTTCTACTACCGACGACATGCAGAAGAGGTGAATTGTAAATACTCATTTTGAAGACAATTTCGAAATATAATATATACTTCTTTTGTCTCTCATTTTCAAACCTAATGGCCTCTTTTTTTTTTTTAAATATTGATTGACTACCTTATTGATTATCTCATAAATAATTTAAAATAAGATTAAAATGAAGAGTGGTAATATTTTATAATTTAATATAATGTATAATGGTTGAATCTTTGAATGCAGAGTCAAATTTATCAATTTTTTAAGCTGTGTATGAATATTTAAAAAAAATAAAAAATTGTATGAATCAAATCAAATCAAATCAGTTTATTTTCTCAAGAGACATTACACATTTTTTTATATTATAGTTTAAGGCATCTATTGAGAACAGGTAAAACATAATAAATATATAATACCAGGAACGCATGAGAGATGGTTCGACATTAGGAATACAAGATACTCTCCAAAGTCAAGAGTATTTGTCTTCTGAACGTACTTTCACGAATATGAAAGACATCGATCTCCGAAGCGATCATGTTCAGCAGTTTGATTGCTCTCCCCACCGACATCACCAGAGGCAGGTTGGTTCTGCATGCTGGGAGATAAAACTTTCTGTGCTGATGAATAGTAAGCTTGCATGAAAACTATGCTTTGTGATCTAAATATATTTGAAGTACTAACTAACTAACTAACCATCACGCCGTCTCCCCGAAAGGGTAGGCAGAAAGAATGGACTGTCACACTTTTACTGATGCGGCACTCCATCCTTCTCTTTTCGCTCCGCGGGAGATGCGGTGTGATGGGTTGCGAACCTCATCGCCACTAATAGGCATCTCCCGTTTTGTATTTAACGACAAATGGTTATTATGTTATATAACAACTAACTTCACTTGCACTCGAGCATCATTAGGGCTTAAAAATAACAATTTGTGTTTTTTTTTTAAAACAGTTTTTGTGTTAGTATTCTTTTAAAGTATTACTAATAATGTATAAAAAAAGGTTGCTACCTGAATTAGCTTCAGAGTTTAAATCAATCATAATAAAATAATTAAAAGACCTTTTTAGTAGGATACCTCCATAAATACGTCCTTTTTCCGTACCCTTGAAAATAAAACCACCGCACAGGTCATTATATTATATTTGAAAGTATTCTAGAAACCAATAAAGTGTGCAGCTCGAATATTTGGTGCCCCCAAACACCAATTTATGGCTCCCGCAGAAGCATCCCAGGAATTTCTCGGAGGCTGTTCCGTCGAATGCTTTGACAATTTTTTTGTTTATTTACATTTTCCCCGATGGTTAGTTAATTACATTCCAGAATACTAACGATTCCTAGCTCGAGATAATACAAAGTAAACGGATTTAACTTTGTAGATGATCGTCCCACAGAGAAAAAAAAACTTGTTTATTGCGACCAACCTTATAGACCGATATACTCGTACATGAAATTAAACGTTAAAGCTTTCGATAAGTTAAAAAATTTGGACAACTTTTTTTGCAAGTAAATAGCATAGCATTAAATTTGCAATTAATTGTTTATTGATCAGTGATGTAAAACTCCATATTAAATAATTAATAAGAATGAAAACGCCTATTCTCTAGAATTTTCATTATATTTTATGGATATGACATGTTTCACCTAGCTATTTGACATTATCAAATATCTTATGATCTATAAGTTAGGCGAAACATGTCATTCCCATAGAATATAATAAAACTTCTAGAAAATAGACTTTTCAATTCGTATTAATTTACTAATTTTGAATACATTTGGTAGTAATGCCTTAACTAGACAAAACACATCGTTCCCAAAAATATTATAAAACTTCTAGAAAGCAGACATTTTCATTCGCATTAATTAAGAAATTCTAATCTTCTAATCAACTTTTTGTAGACTAAGGTGTATGTTATTACAAAATTCTCCTTCTGTAACGCAGAACTTCAGTTATCTATTTATCTTTTTGTTGGTATTCCTGGTGTAAACTGTTCGGAGTAATGATAATGATAATTTATTTTTATTCTACTTCCTAACCTTATAATATCATTTACTTGCGATCGGTTCTTCTTGCATGGCATATCCAGGATTGACTCCTTGGTGTTATCTAGTGAAGTTCGCTCTCTTTTAAGACTCCTGTTGATCCATGCATGTCAACTTGATAATAATAATGGGAATAAAAATAACGATTGCAGATGATTTTCGATACTATAATAATATTCGGAAGATAAGCATCCTTGCTAATCGATTGCATAAAATCCTTAGGTAGATCAATCAATACTAGATATACTGTAGGTATAAACAGTTCAATTGGATGCCATCATAATGTAAGGAATAATTTGAATCCCTTTTTTAAAATTCAATCTCATATAAAATTTAAATATTTCATTAAACAAACTTATCATATGGTAGACTGTTTTTTCTTCGTCCGTTAACATATTATAACTTACTAGAACAGAATGAAGAATTTTATGATGTATTGATAAAGTAGCTACGTTAACCCTTTAAAACAACCATTGTTATTTATTCGATCTGAAGAAGAGCCTTAAATCAACTCTCTATTGAATTACTATTTTTTAATTATTATTGCGTTCCAGTTTATAAATGGAACGTGAGAAATATGCGGGTAATAATATTTTAAGAATACATTGTTGCTTGTTATTTTGTACCCAGATTTGTAAGGGTTCTTGATATTTTCTTGCGCCGTGTAAGCAGCCCGCTTCAGTGAAAATAAGAAGCGGCCCGGTTAATCACAGCGCCCGGCTCACATAAATCCATCCCTTATCTCCCCCGATACATCGCGGGAACAATGTTAGTTTGTTAACATACCGCGAGCGATATAAGAATAAGTACTTAATTATTATCGACTTTCGCCCGACGACAACCGCTAATGTCTACGGGATATTTGCTGTCGGCAACATTTGGTCGAGGAATTAAAACGTTTACTTATTGCGACATTTCGATACAAAAATAAGGCCAGGACTCACTGGCTAAAACGAGATCCTTCGGAGCTTCAAAACGTCCGTAGGTGGGGACTAATTGAGAAAATGACTTTAAATTCATTGGATCATCCAGTCCAATCCCTGGTGTTGTAGAGCCAAGTGAATCACCTCCTGCCAACACCTTGTCGACCCTCTACTTCCCCCTTAATAATCAGGTGCAACAGTTCATATTTTTTACCTAATCGCATGACCTAAATCACCAAATGTTTTTACTATAGGATACATAATTATAGAACGCATTTTAAACTTTTCATCCCATTCAAATGTTTGTAGTATAAAGAAACATAATACAATGATAAATAATTCTTCCACAGAAATTAAAACCAACAAGATTTTGAATATTTATTTATATGTAGATTATATAATAACAAAGTTTTATTATTGTAAGTTTTTCTATTGTTAATATTATGTACCCACATGAATTCCGAAGCATCTGAGAAGTTTCAAGATTATAATAATGGATGCAGTTTAATAGTTCAAGCGAGAGCATAAAGTAGGTTAAAAGCACAATAAATAATAATGCTGTCCCATATAATAAATATATAAAATACACGAATATATAATAACGCAAAATAAGTTACCCTACCATCATACTGCAGAGCAATAATTTTACAAGAAAATATAATAGGTACTTCAAAATAATATTTAACTAAGTAAACTTTTTTTTTCGAATCGTATACATTAAATATTTCTTAATGTTATTCTAGTATAACTTATACTTTTACACATTTATTTAACAGGAAAAATAAAAACATGATAAAATGTGACGCAGAAAAGGAAGACATCGCGCCTAATTAAGATACAAGAAACGAAGCAAATAGCATTTTATCTTTGCCTACGTGTAGTTAACTCGAGAGCAACTACATTATGAAGATATTTAGGAAAGATACTAAATAAGTTACCTTGTCCGGGTTGTTTCCCTTCAATGGTTGAGATAAATTAAATACCGAGCAAGACGCCTTTAATTCCTCGCAGTAATTAAGG
Organism: Lepidostoma basale; assembly: GCA_022606425.2. Classification (NCBI taxonomy): domain Eukaryota; kingdom Metazoa; phylum Arthropoda; class Insecta; order Trichoptera; family Lepidostomatidae; genus Lepidostoma; species Lepidostoma basale. The sequence goes on along the minus strand of JAHDVF020001433.1, from coordinate 129,617 downwards.
TAAATTCATTACAAAAGAATCCCAGATAAGAAGACATAATTCAGCCCAAACAATAACAATTATGTCGGTACAGGTAAGCGTACGGCGGGCTACAGATGCTTATTTAGTGACCACAGACACGTTTAATTACTGGACTATACACACTCATACATTTGCACATTAGAAACAAAGGTTCAGTATTGACATATACATGTACACACCCACCTTATAACACGGCTTCTCTATATTATAACAACATGACCGCTACAAAGGTAAGAAACTTATTAGTTCTTGGTATATGTCCCAAATTATATTGTAAGCATTGTAATTAAAATCCTCTCATGTGTACGTGATTGAGATATTGGTTTGTAATATATAATATTATAGTAATATGGTGTTAAATATAGAGACTAAAAATAATCGTTGAAACTAGATTTCGAAGACACACAATAACAATATTAATATTTTTCTTTTGAAGTAAATTTACCAAATTTAAGTGTTAGAAAGTCCATCATAATACAAATTCTCTTTCTAGCGATAATATTAATCGTGGATATATTGTTTAGTAGGAATAAAATCTATTGCACTAAACCATTATATGTTATGATGAGGCTGGAAAGCAATTTGGGGTCTAGTCGGTCAATCCAGAAAAGTACCAAAACAAAACTTTACACCGCAAAGCCAATTTTTGACGTCTCTCTAGTTTCTACAAGTGTTACTATGCTTTTATAAATATATAACACCAAAGTAAACCAGGAGAAAACCTATTTCCCATTAGACTAGCGCCCGGATAGCTCTTGGGAAGTATATGAAATTCCAGACATGTTTCAATTTGAATGTTCGTAGTAGCAATTTTTGTGAGTTCTTTATACAAACATATTAAAGGCAGCGCACAATCGAGGGAGGGGCGTCTAGAGTTTCGCTCCTCAAGAAGTAACATCGCCCCCAATCTGTTAGCGATTGTAAGAAATTTATTACGTGGCCGGGACTGTATTGCACATGTCCCCTGTCTCATACAATGCCGGGACACCGTGAATTGTGAGGGGTTCCCAATCCCCTTGTCCTTGTGCTGCCGCTACTAAGGTGACTTATAAACGAACGCGGATCGGCAATGTGAACTTGGCTGAAATAGCCACGTATATTGCATTGTATTATAGAAGAATTTAGGTACCAATTTTTCTACATATAAACACTCAATGGGATGAATCTTGGTAGTGAAAAAGGAAAAGCTGTCTTCTTTAAATTTAAGTTCAATAATAATTAGAAAGAAGGGAAATAACATACATATAAATATGAACATAAATCTGCCTTCCATGAAACTTCGTCTCAGTTAAGAATTTTAAGATTCATATTTACGATGCTTTAGGATATAATTATACTTATTTGGGGAATATTGAAATTTTCGGACATTTTAACAAATGTTGGGATAATCCTGAGTTCAGAATCTTAAAATTGGTTAAATTTTCTATGAATTGATCAGTTTCCAATAGAAAATTCAGTTTTCAAAGTTACTTTGAAAGGCCATTTATCTTCTTCTTCTTCTTTTTGTCCTGTCACACCTCCGTGGTGCATAGGGCCTCAAGGAACCTTCTCCACCCGACTCTATTGCATGCCTGATGCCTAACACCATCCCAAAGGCCATTAATACCGGATGTAAAAGTAACTGTGATGACTTCACAAGTGACTCGCACAGATATTACCTTCTACGACATGCATAGTAGACTTAACTCATACTAAATGAATAGATACACGAAGAATGCTATGGACCAGGTAGAAAGTAAAGGTATCTTTTAAATTAAATCAAATGAAACAAATTACCAACTTAACAATAAAGCAAATTACAAAAATAACAAAATGTGACTAAAAATTACGATTAGTTTTAAATTTTCTCACGATTAGATATTTAAATTTATTTAATATATAATATATATTAAATAAATATATATGTTCACAGCGGATGGCCGAACGGACAGTGATGTTGAAAGAAGGAGGATGGAGTCCCAACCCTTATGTATGGAAGCGAAGCATAGAACTGGCAGATGAAAGATGAGAGCAGAATACATGGGGTAGAGATAAGGTCCCCAGGACGTATGTGTGTAGAACGATGTACGACAGAATCTCAAATGCTGATATTAGAAAGGAATGTAGAGCGAAAGAAGGTGTGATGAATAAAATTATGAAAGGATCGCTGCGTTGGTTCGGACATATGAAGCGCATGGGTGAAGAAATAATGGTTAAAAAAGTACACGATAACCATGTAAATGGAGTACAGTGTCATGGCATGGCCAAATTAATCAAATTTTAAAGGTTGGTCATGTTAGAAGCCGGAAGAATCGATGTGCGTGTATGACTCGCTGTATGAATGTGGTAGAAACTAGATAGGTACTCGTATGTCAGGATAGAGTAGTGTGGTGGTTCATTCTCTCTGCCTACTCCTGCGGGGAAACGGCCTGGTGGTTTGTTATTGTTGTATAATATAAAGTAAAATAACACTCGCATGTTAACCACGCTAAAATATCCACTAGACGACCTCAGTCTATACATTTATAAAATCTGTAGATCATATGCGATTTTGTGAACAAACATACCCCACATCACTATAATCTACCATGCTACTGATATCGATACATTGTTTTATGATAAAATAATAGAAATACTAGTTATGGTTTTGAATGATTTTGGTCAAGTGTACTGCGTGGTACCGCCTACTTTCTGTCCTGGAATTGGTCCAAAGGCCGCCGCATAACAGGGCAGAATAAAACACACCTAATTGCCACAAATGTCTGGAAGGACGCGTTAATATTGACCTGTCCATAAAAGGATTCTGTTGCAAGGAGCGAACTGGATATCTTGTATCCAAGGCTCGAATACTTTGTCATTTGCTATTGTTTAAATATCGCATTTGAAATGAAACTCTTTAAAAATGGATGGAATTCACTAATAATTTGTCAATATGTTACTTGTATTTTTACACCCATAATACGAGTATATAATATATGTGGTAGTTTTAAGAATATAAGTATTTTTGGAATAAGAGGCTGGCTTATGGGACTTTAAAACACAATCTTGTCGAAAATAAATTAGACCTTAACGATATTATACTCGTAGCTTCATTTTCTGTGTAGAAAAACGATTCATAGTTATAATAAAATCAATCTTTTTAGTGCAACAGGTCGTTTGAACTTAATTACTGTATAACTACCATCGCCGGGAATTTCGGTGTTGCAGTTATAGCTCTTTCCACTCTGCCACGAAGGTCTTCAATCCAAGGAGTATAATTTCTGTAAAAAAATATGAAACAAGTTTAATAGTTTTTTTAATTATGTTTTTTTTAAATATTATTCTTCTTTGCGGTAGGTTAACTGTCGGACAAATATAATACATGAAATAATGAAAATAATCATAACATAGGTTTAATGAGATCAAATTAACTTTTAATAAATGTTCTTACCTTTTAAAAAATAATGTTTTCTAAATCATTTTAAATAACAACACAAGTATTCCCATCGACTTCCCACATACATGCAACGTACTCCGAGACACATCAATAGATGAGATGTGATTATCAGATAATCACGGATGCTGGAAATCAGATCCCACGGTATGCGAAGAAGAATTAAGAATCTGAAGCACTATTCCTCCGAGTCAATCAAATAATTGTTATGTCGCTGTTTCATCGAGTCTGCATTTTTTGTGCTTGACTATTGGAGTTTTTTTTATCTGTGACATTTGTCGGATGAATATTCTAGCGACGTGGTTATGAGGAAGCGAATATTTATATGTAAACAAGTTTCTGAAGCCAGATATTTGCCTTTAGCTTATTAAGATATTATTAACCAATTAGTTTCAGGATAATTGACATAATTGGTTGTTGTTCGTATACTTTCGATGTTGTCAAAACATACGAGTATAATGACGATGTTTACTTATCTATATAGAAAGCAAAATCAATCATTATGGTACATTTTATAATAACAACAAACCATCACGCCGTTTCCACAGAGGGGTAATGGACGGTCAAACTTCTCGATTCTGACACACTTATATAGCGAGTCATACACGCGCGTCAATTTCTTCGACTTCATACAGGGCTAACCATTAAGATGTGATTAATTTGAACATGCCAAGTTTTCCTCAGTCTCCCACTAAATTCACATCGTTAACGTATACTTTCTTAACTATCATTTTTTTAAACTGTTAATGAATAAACAGGAAGTACATAGATTACATTAATATTAAAGGTGACAAAAGTTGAAGGTTGTATTATTATTTTTAGATAGACTGTATAGCTAAAATTATTGATTATTTATCATATAAATAGTAGCTAACCGTTATTTTAATTAAAATATTTAGAAATCTCACTCAATTTCAGCAAGAACTTCAAAATTATATCAAAGAAATGATTTAAATTGACATAGGAACAAATACACATAAATATTCGAAAAATCACGAAAATTTGACATTTGATATATTATTTTAACACCTGATGATGTCAACATAGGTTGATGAAACAGCTGTCGCGTTAAATAAAATACAATTGTGATACAAAAATCAAAGTTTATTCATTAACAGTTTGAAATGTTAAGGTATCATAGTGTTTCGGCCAAAACAATAGACGCATTCGAGATGTGGTTGCACAGGAGAATACTGCGCATACCGTGGACAGATTTCGTCAGCAATTTGGAGGTTTTGAGGAAAGCCAATTGTAGTAGACAATTGCTAAAGGACGTTAAGCTCCGTAAGATTTCATATCGGGGTCACATTCTGCGGGGAAATAAATACAGTTTGCTCCAACTAATAATGATGGGAAAAATTGAGGGGCAGCGTGGTACTGGTAGAAGGCAAACGTCTTGACTATGCAACATAAGACACTGGACCGGGATGAGACATGTGGGGGAGCTCTTCCGGGTTGCGCAAGATAGAGAAGCCTTCGCCGGAGTGATTGCCAACGTCAGGGGGACCTGATAAGGCACGCGAAGAAGAATATAAGAAATACGAATAAATTTTACTTTTTCTTAATTTATTAATTTAAAAACTTATTTTTTTCATTACTCATTCAACAGTTTGTATTCATAAAACAATTTTGAGTTCATTTTCTTTTACGTGACACAAGTTATGTTTTTTTCTATAACTTTTCCACAACAACGTTTTATGTATTATAATTACATATGATATTATTCAACTGCAATTTTGGCCATAATTACCTTCATTCTTTTTCATTTTTCTCCCTAGACTATTTTGAAATAATTTTCCACGTCGATTAGGCATACGATATTTACTAGTTATTTTCCCTCGAAAATTTCTACCCCGTTTTGTTTGTGAGCACAAATTTTCATTATCCCTTGTAATGGGTATCTCCCTACCTCGGCTAGCGCAGAGAGCGGGCCCTTAGATCTCCGGTTTTCTCGTGAGATACTTTCCGGCTGTTTGTCATTCGAATAGGGAAAGGTGTAAATAAATACATATGACGGAATACATGAGGGTTTATTATAACACAAAAAAATAGTTACAATAGTTATCTAGGGGCTAGAGATGTCGTACGTAGACGTTATCAGCGACGCTGACCAGAAGATGGTGGGTCAGCAAATCAATATGTAGAGCGTCACCTGGCAGACACGAGGTTCCCTAACCTGTTGGTGCTGTCTGAAGCGGCGTGAAGTGGTCCTCGCAGTTCCGCATGGTGGTGAGGTCAACCACGTTGTCGGGGCATGATGTGCGACAACACGTGGGCGGCAATTTCGGGAGCAGAGGATGGCTCGGACCGTGGCGGAGGGAATCAACCGCAGCAAGGTCGGGCTTGACAAACGGCCTGGGAGCGGATATGCACTTTTGGCATCGCCATAGTGCAGGACAAGTTGGCGGAAGACCTGAAATAATGCCACAGATTTTATGGGCACGATGGCAAGTACCGCAAATACCTTGCTCGAAGTTATTCCATGGCGGATGAGGCTAGATGAAAACGGATTATCCCATCGGGAAAATCGCGGGTCGAAACGGCGATCCTCCAATCGATGCCGCGAAGTTGACAGCTCAAAGCGAAGTGAAGTCGGGCCGAATGGGCTGCGCAGAAGGGGTTGCGCAGAAGGGGCTGAGAGTGAACTGCAGAGGGCGCACACATCGGGGTGAATTTAGCGCCAAATCCGCGAAGCGCGCGGGAACAAGAGTTTAAAGTAGCACTCTGGTGGTAAAAAACGGGAACTAGGGGTTTGAATGGAGTCTAGAGCTAAACGCTGAATATTCGGATAACCGAAAATAACAAGAAATAGTAATTGTTACGTCACACTCGCTCTTATGTGGAATAAAAAAAAATAAAAAAAAAAAAAGCTCCTTCAGTGAATGGCATACAAAAGTTACACGTGGATTAAATCCTAGAAGGTGACAGTTTGGACAATTGAGAAATACAAAGACAGTTTATTTCAAAGTACAAATTAGATTCACAAGTTTAAAAAATGTATCATTATACACATTGGAGACAGGTTTATATCCTAAAAGGTAGCAGTTAGTTTGACATATTACAAATTGTTAAGTTTAGTTTAAAAATACAAACTATAGTCACAAGTTCAGAAAATTAAGGATCATTAAACACAATGGAGACAGGTTTAAGTCCTAGGTGGCAGTTAGTTAGACATTTTACAAACAGAGTTTAGTTTAAAAAAAACAAATCATAGTTTAGTTCTGAATATTAAGGATCATTAAACACAGGGGAGGCAGGTTTAAGTCTTAGGTTAGCAGTTAGTTTGACATATTACAAATTGTTAAGTTTAAAAAAAAAATACAAATTATAGTTCAGGTAAAAACACAAACACAGTTAAGTTATAAATACAAAAATTTATCATTGTTTAAAGTTTCCACAGCACAAAAGAGACACAATTGTTTTTTTTTTTTGTAGCTAAATGGCACTCACTGATTCTAAAAGGAGAAGGGGTTAGGGTCTTGAGGTAAATTATTGTTGGACATCTCTAGCCTAGATGATAGATTATAAAGAAAAACAGTTACAACAATATTATGTGTTCAGTCACCAGTAAAAACAAAAATTTAAATTACATACAGCAGAGGCATGTCCGTTTACATATTATGAGGCTGTATACCTATAGTGTTGCTTTGTATTAGGGTCTAGCTCCCTTTCGCCTCGGATAATAAGGCACATCTACATATTCTAAGGCTGTATACCTATAGCGTTGCTTTTTATTAGGGTCTGGCTCCCTTTCGCCTCGGAAAATAAGGCACATCTACATATTCTAAGGCTGTATACCTATAGCGTTCTGACTCCTTCTATTCTCTACAAAAACAAACTCTACAGGTGACTGAAACAACATATATACCTACAACATTTTAAAACATATAATGGACGTTATTGTTCAGGTGAATCGGAGAAGTGAACTCAATCGTAAAAGTGATTGCCAATCCAATATGCAACACCTTTAACTGACTCACGACCCAAAACACACATGAACATATATAACAATAAATAAGAAGTAAAAAACAAACAAGTTTATAAAGAAATTGGTGTTACAATAGTTATAAATTTAGACAATTTGCACATACAAAAATTATATGTCAATAAAATTTCTGTTCAGGTGAGATGGAAAAGTTCATAATATTATAAGTGATGGACAATCTTGTATTCCACACAAATAAAAGAAGTTTTAAACCATCCAGAACACACAAGAACATGGAACACTCAAGTAGGAAGGGAAAATATAACCAAACCATAATACAAATGCATCTGTAGGTCTACCAAGTGTCTCTAGCGTTCGGGAAATTTACAATTATTCATGCATTCGATGGATACAGGCATCTTCTCTTAGAGCGCTCCTAACACAACTAGATCAAGTGGTGAATGGGGGCAGTTTATTCTTCATCAGGCGCTTATTCATACATACCATAACACAATAGACACTACAAATGCAAGTAAGATAGAAATTGGCACAAGGAAGGGGGCAATCATAGTGGGGATAGGATGCATAATGAGGAAGGAAACAAGGTTAGATTGAAGGACACTACTGCTATGGGGGAAAGTATGCTAGGAATAGCAGTAATGGCTAGGGTCCCGGGGTCGCTTACCCGTCCTCGCGAAATGATGGAAATTATGCGAGTCCCTTGAGAACAAAAATACATATTAAGACAAAGGTTTGAGTCATAGGTTAATATATTTGGGCGCCACTAAGTTTTAAGTTTAACTTAGAAACTATTCCTGTTTGACTAAGTCCTTGATGTGAAATGTACCGATACTTTTTCCAGCCATATCAGACAGTTCATATATGGTATCTGAAATTCTTTTGAGTATCCTGCACTTGATAAATCTGGGACACAGTTTGGCAGATATGTACCTTGAAGCGTCAGATTGAAGGAAGGCACGGCGCCAGACCAGTTGTCCGACATGCAAGGTACAAGATTTACGCCTTAGATTATACCGAGTAGCGTTCCGTTGGAAGGCTTGGAGTAGTGCGGAAGAAACTTCTTCATAGACATTTTCCATTCTAAGTAGGCCAGATGCGTAGTCCGAGGTGATGTCAGATGGATTATGGGAGTTTGATTCACGAACAAATTTATTGTGAAATGAACCGTGGGGAGCAGTTTCAAAGCCGTGCAAAAGAAAGAACGGGGTATATCCTGTAGCAATACTGACAGTATTATTTAAGCAAGATGAGATCTGTGGAAGCTTTGAACACCAAGTCCGTTGATTATTCCCTACCAGAATTGCCAGTGCGGTAATGATGTTTGCATTATGACGTTCGCTTACATTGTTCTGAGGATGATAGCGGGCGTTGTAGTACAAGTCTTGTATTCCATAGGCTTCAGTGAATTTACGGAACTCCTTGGAGACAAATTGACTTCCGTTGTCGATAATAAGCGTACGGGGAACAGAGTAAGGCAGAAATATTTTCTCCTCGAGTAATTTAATTACAGTTTTGGAGTTGGCTGTCCTAAGGGGAAACGCCCAAACAAATTTTGAAAAGTTGTCTACTACTGTCAGAATGTGACAGAAGCGATGATTGGACATCGGGAGTGGCCCTACGAGGTCTGCAGACAAGGAGACGAGGGGTTTAGAAAGGCGTTTAGGCACCGTCATTAAACCTAAAGGGGACTGCGTGCTATGCTTATAGGCCTTGCAGGTGTCGCAAGTTTTTATGAATTGTTTGATAGTGCGACGCATATTGCTCCAATAAAATGTTTGCGAGAGGGTTCTAAATGTTTTTTCAATCCCGGGATGACAGAAGTTGTTATGAAAGTCAGATATAACATGGGGGATTTCATTAGCGGGTACAACAACCTTCCAGAGGTAGCTGCTGAAGTCAGGGCGCGAGGAGTTTCCTGATTTCGAATAACGGTACAGGTGTTTGTTATTGATAAGATAGTTGGCTGTCGACTGCGGGTTATCCTTACATGCCGAATATAGATTTAGATAGGTTTGATCAGTCACGTTAGTGAAGGGCGGAGGGAAGGTCAGGGAGGACACTTCGATGCGACTTAGGGCATCAGCTAAATTGTTTTCGCAACCTTTTTTATATACAAAATCGAAACTATATTGTGATAGACGGCAAGCCCATCTGGCGAGTCTGCCTCCTGGCGATGACAGATTGTTCAAATATTTGAGACAGCCATGATCACTTTGGACCGTAAAGTGTGTGCCATCCAGGTAACTCCTGAAATGATGTACCGAATCCACAATAGACAATAGTTCGCGTTCAGTGGTAGAATAGGAACGTTCAGGAGCAGTCAGTTTTCGGGAAAAATACGCTATAGCATGCTCGGAACCGTCAGGCATTTTTTGGGCAAGGAAGCTACCAATACTAATACCACTGGCATCACAAGTAAGAATGTAGGGTACAGAATAATCAGGGGGTTTCAACACAGGGGCGGTAGTCATAATATTTTTTAGGGCAACAAATGATTGTTCAGCCTCTTCGTTCCATTGGAAGGAAGTGCCTTTAAGCTTTATACTTGTTAAACGGCATAAAGGGGCAGCAATTTCGGCAAAATGTGCAATGAATTTACGATAGTAACTGGCACAGCCTAAGAAGGATTTAACTTCTTTGGTAGATGTGGGACGGGGGAAATCAATCATTACCTTAATCTTATCTGGGTCAGTTCTTATTCCTTCACGATCAATCACATGGCCTAAGTACTTCAGTGAAGATTTGCAGAATTCTGATTTGCCTAGACGAATAGTGAGGTTGGCCTCGCGCAGACGTTCGTAAACCAGGGCGAGTGTGCTGACGTGAGATTCGAAATCTGGACTGCAAATAAGAATGTCATCGAGATAACAAAAAACATGGTCACCGAGATCACAAAATAGAGCATCCATTAACCTTTGCAACTGGCTCGGTATATTGGCGATCCCGAATGGAGTAACTTTGAAACAAAACTGACCCCTACCCTCAATAAAGAATGCGGTTTTAATCATTGATTCTCTAGTCAGGGGCATCTGCCAGAACCCCATGCTTAAATCAAGGGCAGTAAGGTATTTAGTGTCACGCAGGTTGCTTAGAATTCGGTCAATGTTCGGTAAGCGATAACAGTCGGCTTTGGTAATCGAATTTAGTTTTCGCGGATCCAGAACGAATCGTGCAGAACCATCCTTTTTGGGGACAATAAATACATTATTTAGCCACGGGCTCTTGCAGGGTTCAACTACGTCCAGCGAGATCATTCTCTCTAGTTCCTCTATTAATTGTTGGCGGCGAACATGGGATTGGGGGAATGTTTTCTGTTTAACCGGCGGATGGTTACCCGTGTCGATCTCGTGATTAACAAGGTGGGTCCTGCCCAGACCTATCTTTTCGAAAGAAATTTGTTCGAACAAGTTTTTAATTCGGTCCAAGTCCTTGGACTGAGCAGGATTCAATTCTTCGGCAGGGACGAGACAAGATGGCGAGGGATTCACTGAGTACACGGGTTGAGTATTTGACTGTTTGGCGGGTTTGTTATCCAGATGTCCAGGAAATAGCCTGGGAGTGAGTCCAGATGATTCAAGAAAAGGGACTCCAAGGATGAAACAGTCGTTTAGGGAAGGGACTAGGACGAATGATACCCAGGTGGTGGTATTGTCATAACGAATGGGCAAGGTAACGGTTCCGATACTACGGTGGGAGGTATTATCGACCGTGTGAATTGAACAATTACCAGGGGTGATTTTATAATTGAGATTAATAAAGGATTGGTACAGATTTCCGCCTAAGATGTTGATGGCTGCACCGGAATCAAGCAGACCGCGAAAGGGGACACTGTGGATTTTAAAATTCAAGTATGGGCGATTGTCACGGGCATTTGTAATTTTTACCGCATGGAGATACCAGGTTTCGTGGAATAATTTTACAGAAGCCAGCCAGTCTAACCACTCCGCTGAGCGCGGGATTACGGGAGACTGGCTAGCTGCTAGTTTTTTGTTGCGAAAAAACTGGGGGGTGGTCTAGAGGTGTCAGGAAGGTTTTTTTTTCTGCAATTCTTGGCGATATGGCCCAGGTTTTTGCAGGAGAAACATCTTAGGGGGCTCTTGGGAGGCTCACGAACGGCAGCTAGGGATTTCTGGACGTAGGGGCCGGATTTAGGTTCAGAGCGGCTGGGGTGGTCCGACGCACCAATCAATCTTTCGTAGGTCTGGCATGCTCTCTCCAGTTCCACGACGGAGGAGAAGTTGGCTGAAATTATTACGGGGGCTAATTTGGGCGAAAGTCCCTTCCTTAATACCTTGAGGATCTCCTGGTCAGAGAGACCGTCCTCCCCAATGGTATTATTGGTGCTCACTACCCGGGCGAAGTAGTCTGCCGCTAATTCATTTTGAGACTGGCGCGAGGACCATATCTCCAGCTTCTTTGAGATGACATAATCGTCATCCTCGAAACGCTGCAGGAACTGTGACTTAAGGAGCAACCAGTCACTGGAGGTCGTACAATACGCTCTATAGTGTGTCAGAGCGCGGCCTTTGAGGAATTCGGGAAGTACAGATGGCAACAATTGGGAGTCGAAGCGTCTAGATTTGGCGATTTCTTCTAGACGGGTGAAAAATTCGCGCACATCTTCCGCGCCGGTGAAATGTTGCACAGGCCACGATGCGAAATTAACATTCAAGGGCTGAAGCTCTACAGGGGGTCGTGTTAGAGAAACCGATGAAGAGGACACGATTGAAAGGGGGGCGGAGATCGGCAGGTCAGCGACGGTGGGGGGTATGGTGAGTGGAACGACATCACTCGTCCGTGAGTTGAATTCCTCAGCCTGAACACGGACTTCCACGAGGGTATTCTTTGGCAATATTCCGCGATCCTTCAACGCCTTGCAAAGGGTTTTGAAATGGGCCCCGGGAACATTTACTATTTGTTCCATTATAAACAATTAATTACAAACTACCAATTCGACAATAAACAGTTAACAATCAATATACGACATATGTTTAGCCCACACAAGTCCTTCATCGAATGACAACGCCAGAACGCCACACGTTTGGGCGCCAGTGTAATGGGTATCTCCCTACCTCGGCTAGCGCAGAGAGCGGGCCCTTAGATCTCCGGTTTTCTCGTGAGATACTTTCCGGCTGTTTGTCATTCGAATAGGGAAAGGTGTAAATAAATACATATGACGGAATACATGAGGGTTTATTATAACACAAAAAAATAGTTACAATAGTTATCTAGGGGCTAGAGATGTCGTACGTAGACGTTATCAGCGACGCTGACCAGAAGATGGTGGGTCAGCAAATCAATATGTAGAGCGTCACCTGGCAGACACGAGGTTCCCTAACCTGTTGGTGCTGTCTGAAGCGGCGTGAAGTGGTCCTCGCAGTTCCGCATGGTGGTGAGGTCAACCACGTTGTCGGGGCATGATGTGCGACAACACGTGGGCGGCAATTTCGGGAGCAGAGGATGGCTCGGACCGTGGCGGAGGGAATCAACCGCAGCAAGGTCGGGCTTGACAAACGGCCTGGGAGCGGATATGCACTTTTGGCATCGCCACAGTGCAGGACAAGTTGGCGGAAGACCTGAAATAATGCCACAGATTTTATGGGCACGATGGCAAGTACCGCAAATACCTTGCTCGAAGTTATTCCATGGCGGATGAGGCTAGATGAAAACGGATTATCCCATCGGGAAAATCGCGGGTCGAAACGGCGATCCTCCAATCGATGCCGCGAAGTTGACAGCTCAAAGCGAAGTGAAGTCGGGCCGAATGGGCTGCGCAGAAAGGGTTGCGCAGAAGGGGCTGAGAGTGAACTGCAGAGGGCGCACACATCGGGGTGAATTTAGCGCCAAATCCGCGAAGCGCGCGGGAACAAGAGTTTAAAGTAGCACTCTGGTGGTAAAAAACGGGAACTAGGGGTTTGAATGGAGTCTAGAGCTAAACGCTGAATATTGGGATAACCGAAAATAACAAGAAATAGTAATTGTTACGTCACACCCTGTATAGCACATCTCAAACGCTCCAATCTCTTTCTTCCTTCTTATCGGTCGGTAATTGACAGTGTTTTGTTTTAAGCACCCCAGAATGCAGTATATTTAGCCGCAGTTGGTTTTACTTTATCTCTCTTGTTTAGCAGTTTTCAACACTGTACAAGCCTCCGATATCAAAATATATGGGCATCGATAGTAAACTTCGATACTACAAGAATGTCTGCCAGCAGGATTTATACCTCCCTGTCTATTATCTTAAAACCTCGTGTTTTCTTCATTTATTTTGTTTGCTGAGAGACAAGAATGCGCAAGTTAAGAGAAGTTTACCATTTTCGTGGGTTTTTTTTGTTCTGAAAATACGTCATAATGGGTTTATATTTATTATACACTATACATTATACACAAAATTTATTTTCATTAAGTGTATTATGGTTTACATCTTGATTATAATATATTGTAGGATTCCTTAAATATCATAGGTATAATAAAATGTATTAAATGTAATTTGGAATAACCAAAAATCTATTAATATCAAAAATAAATATGAATTTTATTTGTCGTATTCAATATGATGAATTAAAATACGTGGTACAATCTGGTGAGGAATTTGTGGACGAAATATATAAGAATACTTAAAACAACTTTGTAAATTTTACGTTTCAAATATTTACGAGTTCATTTACCTTATGGTATTGTTTTTTAAAAAATGTTTAAACTAAATTTGAATTTAAACATAAATATGTTTAAGCATGGGATTTTGAAGGAGATTTCTTCTACTATTTGTCGGTACAAAACTTTTGTTGGTTTACTTAAACCTTTTTACATAACAAATAAATAAAATAAAATACTAAAAATAATTCTGTGAAGAACAACACAAAGGAAAATAATTTGCATTTAATATAAAAAGAACATGTCCAAACAACTGTTTATTCTTAGTTTCAAGAATTAAATGGGATTTGTGACCAAAATCGTCATTTGACATTGTTTTTGTGTATCATGCTTTCGAGATTTATTTCATCCATTTTAGGTATTGTCTGTTGTTGGTGTCGTTAAAAACATTGTATGTTATGTTTTTTTCCAGTGGCAGACATAAAGTATTTTAGATCGGAGCACAGTTTAATAAACAAAAAATACTCTCCGAGAATGTACATGAAAATAGAATGAAGTAGTGAATCAATAGACAAGGCAAATATACGGCAGAGTGATAAAGGATTTTATGAATTTTTCAGTTATCAGTGATGTTATACAAACATGGGATATCATGTTGGATATTTCTTCTGCCACAATAGATTAGCGGTATTAGATCCATTAATTGTAAATATTTTGATTAATTATCTGCCTGATAAGATGAGTAATCATGAGAAATGCTTTTTAAGATGCGACATGTACTCATACATAATCAAACCCACGAAAATCAATTTGATCGCGACCATTGTTGACAGATTTTAAGAATTATATAAGTTTTATTAAAATCAATTTAAATTTATTTAAATATACATCATATATTCGAGAAGAACAATCCCGATATATCAATTAAAGCATTGTTTAATGAAAATATTTTTTTTTATAAGAATCATACTTGGAATTATACGCTGCCCTTCGTGGCAGAGTGGGTAACAGCCACGACTGTCATCAGTCATCACGTGTGTCAATAATGTCATCAGATTCAATAGCTTAAAAATTGTATACAGTAATTGGGTTCAAATTTGTTCTTCACAAAAATGTGAAAAGCAATGGGAAACAACCACATTAAAGGCCCAAGTGGCATTCCAAAAACCAGCAAAGATAAAAAAGATTAGACTTTGCTGGTAACCAATCTTTAGGATTATAACTAAAAAAAATACTCGCAATTTATATTATAGGATAGACATGTTTTGCTTTTCTGGGGCGTTACCAAATGAATTATCTAACATCTAAACAAGGCAAAACACGACATGTTGGTTAAATTCAATAAATTTTACTTTAGAGGTTAAAAAAAAACACCTAAATACTAGTAAAACGTAGTAGTGAAATAATGAATTAAAGTTTCACGAGTCACCATTGTCCCATACACGTTTGTGGGTAATTTATATGATGTTATAAAAAAGTACCCTTGTCTCTGTCTAACCAATGCCATCTCTGATTCTCCGCCTGGATTCCGTAAGTTGTCAACATATCTGGCTGCTTCCAATCGATTGATAGATTCTCGCATTTCACAACGTATAAAATTCTCACGAAAACAGTGGCCGTTTTGTTAACAAATGTGGATTCCAAATGATAGTCTCAAGCAAGACGTACACATAATTCATGTATGTTATCGTACTAATTAAAACACAACCGGAAAATAAACGAGAGAATCGTTTAACGATTTATTTCATTTAAATCAAAAACTTCGGTTGTTTATGAAACAGAACCAAACTTGACACATGAATACAATACCAATAAAGCATAACCTTACACAGGAACTACCAAATACCATTTTAAAAATTATCATGTTGAAATACGTGATATTAAAGACGTTGATTTACTTTCATAAATTGATTGGAGAATTATCAAAACGTCATCAAATTCTAATATCGTTATTTTTTTCTTTCTCATTTTGATTACTCTTTAAGTTTTACATATGTTAAACGTATTTAAATTTGGGATAAATTTAGAAAGAATCACTTTTATTTTACGAGAATAATTATTTTATAGTACCATACAAGGTAAATAAATAAACATGTTTTAAATTATTCTTTTTTCTTACTTCTTTCATCTTCTTCTTAGCTTATGTCGAATGACCTGTTTATGACAGTGAGCTGTCCTGGCATGATGACTTCCAGCCGTTCATCTATCTCTTCGGCGGCCTTCCTGGTAATTTCTTGCTGCTGGGGTTTTTATCTTTGACAATTTTGTATCTTTGATGCGGTCCCCATGATCTCTCCAAATGCGCATTCTGCTTCTTTTCCACCTTACTCTGTTCTCAACATCGACAGACCTTATCGTCTATGATGGAGCATAGGGTTATCATTTCTGCTACAATGAGAAGGTTCTTAGTCCTTTTGGAATCGGCTCTGACTTCTATCCCATACGTCATGATGGGGCGGACGCAATGATGAAACGAATTAATCAAATAATGTTGCATAGTACGTGAATCGTGGAATATATTTTGAAGTATCATTGAATTATGAAAAAAAAAATTTTTTGTATGTACCACAATTGTATTTTTATTATTCGCGACAGCTGTTTCAGCATTCAAATCCGGCCACGATGAAGTAAGCCAGACCGAGTCTCTGCAGGACTCCGGGGAGGCGAAGCTCCTCGATGGTCCTCCATACCTTTGTTGACCTCATTAGGTGTTACAATGTTGTAACACCTGATGATGTCAACATAGGTTGACGAAACAGCTATCGAGAAAAATAAAAATACAAATGCGATACATCAAACAAAGTTTTTTTAATTTAACCGTTTATAATGTTAAAGTATCATAGTGTTTCAGCCAAAACAATGGACTAGTTAATTATTTTAGTTTGTTTTAACATTATTTTATTAAAAATATTAAAACCCTTAAATCTCAATACCATAAATAAAGAGCTTGATAGAATTGTTCATATTTCATAAGGCTATTGGAAAACATTTCTACATAAAGGAACAACCTTAGAAATACGAAATCTTAAATGCTGACCTCACTTCGAAGCTCCGATCACTCAATCTTCTTAGTTCCTCTTAACGTCGTATACGTTACTAAGAAAACCTCCATCAATACAGATTACAAGTGCGTATTATCATATAAACAAAACCCTTGAAATTCCTCCAGAAAACGTATCAATTATACGTATTATTGAGTTCTGAGATATTTTTACTCTGTGCCTTTGTTCAAGATTCTCTACAGATTTTGATAGCCCCTTTCGCATTAAGGGAGCTTTAATGAAAATACACGTTTCGTGTTGACGGCAATGTGTACTTACACAAAACATAAAAGTTAGGTATTAAACAAACGCAAATTATTATCTTTGAGCAAGTTAAAACAACTGAGTTTTTGTGATTTTGACTATGCCGCCGTGGATAATGTTTGGTTTTGTGTGTATAGGCTAAGACTGCGTACGCTCTTCGGATTTAGCTGTCAGGGAAATTGGGCCTGCCATTTATTCCTCCCACCCGCTAAGTGCATACTTCCTAATCCTCTCCGTAGAGTCTGAGAGATTGTGGTGTCTTGAGGATAAAATACCATCTCCTTCCGTGGATACGGAACAATACAAGGCCCGCTATTGGAAATTAGGTCTTACAGATAAAACGTAATTGCCTCAAATTTAACTAGTAAATATTTCCTCAGCCCTTCGCAACGGATCAACAAAATAAGCTAATATACGGTGTTTAGGTGATAACTTACATATATGATACGAGTATCTAAGATAACTAAACGAATTGGTATGATTGACATTGTGATTATAACATCTCAAAGGTAAGAAAAAAATACTTGTTATTGGTATAATGTCGGGAAATTACAATTATTATTTTGTTAAAATATCGTTTGAATGGGACTGTTCTTAAAAGGCTTTGAAGCAGCAAACTGTAAAATAAACTAACTAACTTTCTAACCACTGCGCCGTTTCTCCAGAGAGGTAGGCAGAAAAGATGGACCGCAACACTGTTCTATACTGACATAACATATTAAATATATTATATTTAATATTCTGACATATTTTACACACCGTGACACGCACGCTCGTCGATTGTTCTGATTACGAACTTGACCGCCTTTTAGTAATTAATAAATTTATTTAAAATCTTTTTACATTCACACTACTTGTATATTTATTTTTAACCATTCTTTCCCCATCCATTCGTTCCATATGTGAAAACCATCTTAGTGAACCTTTCATAATTTTGTTTAGGACGCATTCATCCGCTTTACATTCCTTTCTTACTTTTTCGATCGGTATTCTATCATACATGGTTTTTCTACACATTTATCTAGTGATCTCATTTCTACGGCACTTATCCTAATTTCATCTTTCTTCTGTCAACTTCAAGCTTCACTTCCATTCATAAGGGTCGGCAATAGAACCCCATTGTACAGTTCCATCTTTGTTTTAGTCGATGTATTTATGTTTGCAGTGATGATATTGAATCCACTATTTATTTTGTTTGAAGCTAGATGTAAAAGGATAAACAGTTTTCGAAAGAAGATCCTAGACCGCAATTACGGACCGATTTGAAAATGAGAACATGGAGATGTAAATGCCATGTTGCGCTATGATTTATGCTAAAATGCGAGCGGAGTATAAGTTGTTAAGCCTAGAAGGTTTTTTGCGCAGCTCGGGATACGTATGTATGATCTTCATTGTTTCCCTCCTTATCTTCTCACCTCCGTGGTGTTTTTTTTTCCACCAATGGAGCTCATTTTATATTCAACTAATGTTATGATCAGATCATTTAGCCTTGTCACGATCTTTTGAACATCTGTATAACTTGTATTATGGCCAGATTTTATAGACGATCCAATTTTAAACAATAACAAACCATTACACCGTTTCCCTGGAAAGGTAGGCAGAAATAATGAACCGCCACACTACATCATCCTGACACACCTCTCTTGTTTCTTTCACATTCATACAGCGACTCACGTACACGGATTATTCTTCGACTTCTAACATGGCCGACCATACATTTTATTAATTTGGTCATGCCATGTTTTCCTAGGTCTTCATCGACTCTTTACTCTATTCACATCACTAACGTATACTCTCTTATCCATTATTAAATCATTCACTGTTAAATTAAAAACACTGTATTAATATAAAAAATTGAGTTTATTTTTATAAAATCGTCACGACAGCTGTTTCGGTAACCGATGTTACCATCGTCAGGTATTACAATAAATTGTTCATTGTAACACCTGACGATGGTGACATCGGTTACCGAAACAGCTGTCGCGACGATTTTATAAAAAATAAACTCAATTTTTGAAATTAAAACAGTGTTTTTAATTTAACAGTGAATAATGTTAAAATATCAAAGTGTTTTCGCCAAAACGATGGATTACATTATTATATCCCCATACCCATGTGTATCATATGTCTAAACTAACGAAGTGATCCTTTCATAATACTTTTATTTCCTCAAATTCTGTAGTCTATATTTTTACCACACTTTGAAAGGCGTTTAAATATTTAAAACATAATTTTTCAATGATTTGTGCACGTCGGATTGTGTTATTTATAGCCCTCACTATCTTGGTGATTAATAATTAAGAACCGGCCAATAATAAGCGGTTTCCATCAAAGTGTGATGAAGTATGAATGTATTAATATTAACCAGTTGTAGATTTGAATGTGCAGACGGCGCGGCGAGCCGAGAAGAGTTCAGTGCTCAGTGCAAGGCAGAGCAGTCAGGCATCCGAGCAAAGTGGGTAAATAATGGCCATGGGAAGTTTTAATTTGGCACATAACACGCCGAGAGGAGGAGCGAGGAATACCAACCATTGGGATTTGTACGGAACTAAAAAATAAACCCTTTAAGGGTGGTCAGACATAGAGAAACAGATACAATACGGAGATCTACGATCTATGGTAAAAAAAGTATATCTTAACTACGAAAATGGAACAAGAATTAAAGAAAGACTGAGGAAAACGTGGCACGATTAAATAAATCAAATATTGAATGTCGGCCACGCGAGAAGTCGGAGAATTCGACGTGCGTGCATGACACGGTGTATTAATGTTTATGAAGCGTGAGAAGTATCTCAGGTAAGAAAAGTGTGGCAGTTCATTATTTCTGCCTACCCCTTCGGAGAGACGGCGTGATAATTTGTTAGTTTTTTATTATATTTTTATATGTTTTTAATCTAGGAATAAATTTATTTTTATGAATCAATTTTATAATAGATATTTTAAAGATTTTTAAATATGTATAAAGTACCTAATATAATTTTGCAGGATTTATACACCAAATTTAATCTCTAAATAGTAAGTGTTTCTGAAAAATCGAAAACAAGGCTTATATTGATGAAAATGTTAGTATTCAAGTTGATTATGTCCTAGCTAGGCAAAACATATCACAACTTACACATTTCGCTTTATTTCGACAGGGACCGGTCTCGCCAGGCTCGCTGGCATAGACAGACTTGTCTATCAGACCAGTCTATCGATGTCGAGCCGAGGTCTTGTGAAGGCTCGATCCTGTTGAGACAAGTGGTGTTCCAGGTTATAATATGTATGTATGTATGTATGTAATATGTAATAATAATATAATAATAATAATATGTATGTATGTATATGTAATAATATATAATATGTAATAATATCTTCATGTAATAACTAATAATAACATGTAATAATAATATGTATGTATATGTATATGTATATGTATATATGTATATATGTATGTATGTATATGTATATGTATATGTATGTATGTATGTATGTATGTATGTATGTATGTATGTATGTATGTATGTATGTATATGTATGTATGTATGTATGTATGTATATGTATGTATATGTATGTATGTATGTATGTATGTATGTATATGTATATGTATATGTAATAACTAATATATATATATATATATATATATATATATATATATATATATATATATATATATATATATATATATATATATATATATATATATATATATATATATATATATATATATATATATATATATACTCGTATATAAAAAAATCGGTTTATTTAATTATTATTTAAAATGAACCATCAAGAGATTTCAGTTAAATCATTTGATTATCTTAAAAACATATCAAGTTTAATAAGTATTATAAAACTTTTTGAAAACGAAGTTCATCAATTTTTAATACTCGAATAAAATTGTTTTGTATCGCTGTAAGAAAGGTAGACAAGTTTGTTGAAGGCAAGAAGGGGCGAGACGCGAGAGAGGGAAAAGGAGAAAGAGAAGACAGATTGTTAAGAATCCGATGTAAGAAACAAAAACCATCGCCCTCGTCTTATATTACGGTCAACAAAAATTGTTGATAATGAATTTCACAAACGAGCACAGAATCTAAAATGCAAATTATTATTTTTAATGTAATATTTATATTTTGTTGAGTGCTTAAAATGTCGGTATGTAGAAGAAATACGATCAATATGGTTCCTCTAATTGGTTTCCAATATAAAAGTTACTATACTACAGATATGAAGAAGAAAGGAAGCCATGCTTCTTTATTTATTTATTTAAGTGCTACAATAATAATACATGGCGTTTAAGCAACGGCGAACATAGACAGGCCCGAAACAATTTTGAGGAGTTCCGAGATTTGAGATTTGAGACATTGAGGATGATGGAAGACAAGACACTCAGAGATCGCGTGAGGATCACCAGAATAAGAGAAATGTTAGGCTGATCCCATTATAAGATGGAATAGACAGCGAAGAAGTGACTGGTATGGTCATGTCCAAATAATGGACACCACCAGACTTCCCTATATTGCCCTACATAATCAGTTTCACGGAAGACCTCCTAAAATATGGAAGGAATGCTGGGAATCGATCTCACACAAGAAGCCATCCTCGCTCATAGGTATGTAGTAAGGTAGAGGAAGAAGAAGAAAAATAAATAGAAGACTTGGGTGCTTACACATTTGATGGGCCCTAAATCGAGGAAATAATTATTTTATTTTATTTTATTTTTTATTTTATTTTATTATTATTAAAGGTAACAAACAGCAATTACAGTAAATGGATATAAACACACAGATACAACAAAACAAGGCCAATTACATGCTACCATAAATATTATACAACAACTGACATAAGGTTAAATATATAAGAAGAATAAAGTAACACTTTGATAAGTTAAGGAGAAAACTAGTAGTGTAAGTAATAATAAATAATTCAAGATGAAATATAATTAAAAAATGTAAAAAAAGGAAAAGACAAGAAAAGAAAAAGTAGAGTAACTAGTTTCATTCGCCCCGAAGGGTTGCTTCAACCATTTTTTAAAAATCACTTATGAATCACAATATGAAGCAAATTAAACTTAATTTATAAAATGTACGGAATAATAACTTGTGTTCGTCAATGAGTTGCCAATTTTTTAAATTATGAAGATGATAAAACTAACGGGAAAAGTCAATTCATCAACACCATATTACTTCGATTATCAGATTATGCGCGAGAAATATCTGTAAAACGGTGTAAATAGAAACTCAATTCCGTCAGCAGTCAAAAATAATTGAATAACAAAATAAAAGTTTAGGTAGCGAGGTGGGACTAGAAGTTGAACAGAATAACATGAAAATATTGGTTCGAAAAAGTTATGCGCCAATATGCGCAGTTTCCTAAACCGTTGTATTTGCATGGCGGAAAGTCTTGTGGAGTGTTTGGCGTTGTCTTTGTGCATCGAAAAGACCGCTGTCGGATGCACACATTTCAATATGGCGCCGTCATTTCATATTTCGCTCCACGTAAACCTTTGATTCCGTTCTGATATTTTCCAGGGAAAGCACGATGAAATGCAAATGTTGTAAATCGGAATTGCGAAAATTGTACCGTGAAACGCGTTACGTGTATGTTTTATTTCATCCATTGTGCCTTTACAAACCTCTGGCAATTTTTCACAGACGATACACACAGGGATAACTGTACATAACTGATATGTAATTACTGATTAATATGTCTATCAACAGTGCTCTTCTTATTATTATTCTTATCTAAAATAAGATGTAATAAAACAATTTTTATACATATTCAATTAAAAATAAATTCCCAATATTTAGTTTTTGATCAACTTAATGCGTGAAACCTACTGAATTCTATAATGAATATTTTGTATGAATTATAACACGGGTTTTTAAATTTTTTTCAATTCGTATTAATTATTTGAGGGACGATTTTGACGATTTTACCACTGTGACGGCCGAAAAAATAAGTGATTTTCGGATTTTTTTCCGACCGAGATAATTAAGGAATATGGGGATCGCGTTTTTTTTTTTAAATTTTATTATGTGTATATTTAATAAAGTTTATGTAAATTTTTATTCAAAAATAATAAATAGTAACAAAGTTATCAGCGTTGCTAAAAAAATTCTCTCTCCATGGTCGCATCGATTTCTCGAAAAGAGATTATCTGAAAAAAATAAATTAAAGTTCATCATAATTTGTATGAATGCAGTTAACGTTAAGCGTAGCAGATTTTTTTATTTTGATTTTTCACAAAATGGCAACTGAATGAAAAAAATTCTCATTTTTTGCTCTTTTTGTATTCTAGCAGTCTTAAAAATAGTAATAATCAAAATTTAAAAAATCAGCCACTTTTAACGATAGTCATTGCATAGAACAATAAAGCGAACAAAAAAATGAAAATCGGTCGATAATAGCTCGAGTTATAAAAAAAAATTAGAAATACGCGCTTAAAGTTTTTAGTCTATTTTTCTTTCTATAAATTCATGTATCTGCTAAAATACGATTATTTATACTTACATCAAACTATCGAGTCCTGCCCCGTATGATGGTTCTTCCTCTTTATCTCCAGTGGTGTCCTTGACGTTTGTAATTTTTATACCCTTTCCATGCGATTCTCAGCAACTTTCACCTGGTTAGCGTCGACAGTCGGCCTACCTTAAAAGCCTAACTCAGCTATTTTCGGAATTTCGACCTCAAATTTTAAACACATATTTTCGAAGGTATTAATTTAAAATTGAAACATTTTTTCACCCAATCACAGTGGCTACCCCCCCTTAATCTGAAGTTTTACATCATTGTTCAGGAAACAATAAACATATTTTTTTAGAAATATTTGTGAAATGTATACTTATATCTGTATACGAATCCTGGATTTTCACCTGTGGGTGGTTAATATAAATTTTTAATTGTATCTCAATAGAGACGAAGAAACAAACTGGAAACTGAATATGGATGATCAAGGTGTTTACAGGACTTATGACCTGTCATTGGTTGGGTTAAGCGCACGCTTTATGTAATTACAATATTCCCCATTCCACCATTGTTATTATGATCATGCATGATACATTTTTGGAAGTTGTATATACGAGTATACTCCAAATCCATACCTATCTTCACGTGTCAGTTCCAGTTAGCCATCTATGTAGATTTGATTTATGATCATGCATGATACATACTAACTGAAGATAGGTATGGATTTGAAGTATATATACAACTTCCAAAAATGTATCATGCATGATCATAATAACAATGGTGGAATGGGGAATGTTGTAATTACATAAAGCGTGCGCTTAACCCAACCAATGACAGGTCATAAGTCCTGTAAACACCTTGATCATCCATATTCAGTTTCCAGTTTGTTTCTTCGTCTCTATTGAGATACAATTAAAAATTTATATTTTTTTAGATTATTGAATGAATGATGTTTAGTAATGGCGTGATATTTTTTTCACTTTGGAGTTCAAGTAATCATTTATATACACACGAACTCGATTCGAGTCTTGCGGTTTTGAACGTGTAAGCATTCTATCCCGTACGCCACATAAAAAGGTAATTGTGATATAAATATCAACGGCTAAGTGGATACAATTTTAATATTTTATGAATTAATATTTTTGCGCACTTAGGAGCACCTTTAAAATGGGTAATTCATTCAATACAAAATACATATACACAAAAAATCTTTGGTTTCTTCCATAATTCATTTAAAATTCAAGTCGTGTCTTAGAATAGAGTGTACACAGCTTCTTATAACTAGTACAAAGTAGAAGAGAATCTCTGAATTCGTCCTGTACATCTTCCGTTATTTACCATGACTGAAAATCTCTTGATGTATAATATCCCTAGGCGTTCGCCAAGTACCTCTTGTCGGAGACACGTTCCTGGGCTGTGGACCGCGGAGCGAAGTGGGGAGAGGGCGGAAGGACGGAGGAGACAACTAAACTAGCAAGGTGTTAGAAGACTCTGCTGCTAAATGCCAGTTGAAACTTTCTTGCTAACTGACACGTGTACAGAGTATAACACTGCATACTGCTCGGAGCTTACTGCAGAACGTCGTACCTACTCAACTATCATATTAATTTGGTTTTATTCAATCTTGCCTGAGCAACAAAAAACTCTACTTAAAACGTTTTTATTATTCACACTAATGTATTTATCATAATTTATATAATGGAAAAAAAACTTATTCCTCAGATTTTGATGAATAAAAACCACGTTTTCTCCATATTGATGAGTTATTTAAAATCGATATTTTTCAAAATAACGGTGGTTTGTTTCACGAAAACAAAAAGCTTAGCAAATATTTATGTATACCTGTATGTACAAATACATCACTTACAATATGTAATAAAGATTTTGTAAAAATATATTTTAACTAGCCTTTAAAAAATATGCGAATGTATATGCTGATTAGCGTAGAATAGGTCACATAAATAATAAAAACATAGGAATAAGTAACTTCATAATTTTAAAAGCTCTCAAAATAAAAAAATTATTATACACAACCAAATAAATATAAATTCAAGTTATATTTTCATACATTTCTAATGTTATTACACCTATTTAAAATATATTAATACACCTATTTAAAATAAAAGCATTTTGTATCATAACTAACTAAATAACTAACCATCACGCCATTTCCCCGGAGGGTTATGCAGAGAGGATGGATCGCCACATTGATCTATCCTGACACAACTATCGTGACTCTTCTACATTCACACATCGTGATATGCACGCTCGTCGATTGTTCCTACTTCGAACATGGCCGCCTTTCAGTAATTGTTTAATTTGGTCATGCCATGTCTTCCTTGACCTTCCACGACTTCTTTTTCCATTCACACTACTTGTATATATCTTTTTAACCATTCTTCCCTCATCCATTCCTTCCATATGTCCAAACTATCTTAGTGACCCTTTCTTGTTTTTATTTATCACGCATTCATCCACTTTACATTCCTTTATTACTTCAACATTAGATATTCTATCACAAATTGTTTTTCCGCACATTCTTCTTAGTGCCCTCATTTCTACGGCATTTATCCTACTTTAATCCTTCTTCGGTCAACTCCAAGCTTCACTTTCATAGGTAAGGGTCGGAACTAGAACTCCATTGTGCACTGCCATCTTTGCTTCAGTCAATATATTTCTATTTGCGGTAATGACTTTGAGTGCACCATTTATTTTGTTTCCAGCTCCAACTCTTCTTCCGATATCTTTCTCCAGTTTTCCATCTCTTGTAAACATGCTTCCCAGGTAGACAAATTCGGTAACTTGCTATACCTACATATACAATATATTTAAAAAAAAAATGTATTCAACTTTGATAAAAATATTTTCATAGTATGTTTGCTAAAATAAGAACGTAGAGCATTTTTTTAAATGCACCAATTAAAGGATATATAGTATGTTGCTAGCAGTGGTATGCTATAAGACCCGCGCCAAAGAAATTCTAATTTTCTTAACTCGGATTATTGCGATCCTGCAGAAAATCCTTAAATACAGGTGATATATCATGTTCTCGCGGGAGGAGTCTGTTCGCTATGTTCTCGGTATATCTGCATAGTGTGGACTTGCGTCTTAACCGTAAGATCAAATATATTTTACCGGATTCCAGAATACTAACATAAACCATATTATTAAAGTGTACATGTCAAACTATGAATGTCTCTATTAATACAGTAGTACACCATGTATGATATGCTACATGAAAATAAGTATATCATTTGAAAAATTTTATATGTTAAATATTTATGAAGCTGGATGAAAAAAATCTGGATGCCATTGAAATATGGATATACAGAAGAATATTTGAAAGATCATGGACAATGAGAGTCGTGGAAGTACTGCAGCGAATGAAGAAAGAAAAAGAAATTGTCAAGACCATAAAGGCGTATGAAACTGGAATATTTCGTGCACATTATATGAAATGATTAATACAAATTGCTGCAATTGATTGTCCAAGGTGTCAGGAGAATAAGATAATCCTGGCTAGAAAACCTTTGAGAGTGGTTAAGTTACAGCACCATATCTGTGTTTAGAGCTGCTGTATCAAGAGTACAAATAAGCATGATGCTGTCCAACCTGCGATAGGAGAGAAACAAGAAGAAAAAGAATAGGATTTATTATTTGTGTGTTCTAGTAAATTTTGAGCCAAGAAAATATTCGACAAAAAACGTAAATTTATATTTGTAAATAAAATGTTTGGTTATATTCTCGTAATAGCGAGATATGTATGTCAGGAAAGAGCTTCAAGTATGTTTGCCTATACCTTCAAGGAGACGGCCTGATAGTTAGAAATAATATCTTAATATTATGAACTAAAACTATTGTGTGACGAAATAAAAAAATAGTCCTTTGTTTTGGCTGAAACACTATGATACGTCAACATTATTGACTGTTTAATTATAAGACTCTTTAAGACATCGGTTGGCGTAACAGCTGTTGCAAATAAAATATTTGACATTTTTTTAAATATAAAACAGAGCTTTTAGTTTAACAGAAATAAAACAAAGTGTTACAAAAGATTGCCATCGCAAATTTTCGTGAACATTCTAATCTCTATTACCATCAATCTGTGTTACGCTCTTATTCTCGTTTTGAGCCCGTGTAGAAACTTGGCAAGGAAAATAATGTATAAAGATTCATCTCTTTTCGCGAAGTACGAACCAATCAGCGTGTATTTGTCTACCCGTGGCCTAAACCAACGACATTTTCAACAAAAATCACAATTTGAATACAGATATATTCGCATCTCTTCCGAAAATGAAGTAAAAATATGGCTTTATAGGTACCAACACCGGCATTTCACTCCGAATAAGACTCCTTTTCCCTGCTTACTATATATATATATATATATTCTAGGTACATATTCCTGCGTGGGAAAGTTGGCACGCGTTTATCTTTAGGCGGTATTTTTAAACCAATTCTTTTTTCTGGATCATTGGAATCCTGAATATAATATCACATTTCCTTACCCACACATACATATCTCCATGTTATAAAATAATTGAAACATAACAATGAGACAGAGAAAAAGTCACTTCGCCTTTTTATTTTCAATGAACCAACTGAATTATATTATTTAACGAGTAGGTATGACAAGCTACACAAAATACCCTTATTTTTACACACTTTTATTTACATCTTATCTTAGAAGTTAAATGATAAATCAAACACTTTTTATCTGCTAATCAGAGATGATAAATATACTTTACAATTCAGCATAATTTATAAGGTGTTCTCTCGCTAAGCTAAAGCTAAGGAATAGAGTGCGACCTTTTGTTACTATTTTATTTGATTATGCATAATAGGCGAAGTTGACTTCGTCCCATAAAATGCATTTATAAAATTAATCTTTCTTTATAAAAATAATAATATAATGCTTTTAAGCAGCATAAAATAACAATTTCTGTTATACTATTTATATTATATAACTCCTTGAATACTGCCAATGAATTTAAATTCAAATCATTATTTTGTAAAAAAAAATCATTGCTTAAAGAAAAGATATTTTCAATATCTAGAATTACGTTCTTTTTTAAAAACATTCAATATTTTAAAAATCTTTTATAGCAATCTTTTCTCAGATAGAAGCTGCTTCCAAATAGGGTGAGTTCAAGTTGAAGATTCTTGTTTTAATTTCAAGGTTCTCAATTATTTATTGTCAGTTTTATAATTACCAATTTTATTATATTTTTTTTATAGATGAATCTAACCAACTCACTATCTATTAAGCCGTTTCTCTGGAGGGATAGGCAGGGAGACATATCCTTCGTAATTTCTCTACATTTGGACACCGTGACCATCGCTTTTTAAACTTAAAAAATGGCAGCCTTTTAGTAATTGGTTAATTAGGCCAAACCGTGATTTTCTCACCCTTTCTCTAATTTTAAACTTTTTTTTGCAATACCCGTTTGTTCAATGTCCCATAAATGATCGAAAATATAAAAAAAAAAAATTATTAAATATTTTTCTAAAGTTCAGTAAACAGAAATTATATAATACATAATTTAAAACACTGTTTTTTTCCACTTCTAAGATTATTTTTCTAGTCCTGATTCTAAGGCTTACACATTCATCATTAGGAGAACGATATAAACTTTATATATTAGTTTATATCGTTCTCCCGATGATAAAGGTGAAAGCTTTCGAAATATGTAGAGAAAAATAAACTCAAAAGTGGAAAAAACAGTGTTTTAATTAATAAAAAAAATCGTTATTATGGAATTCTACAGTGTGTTAACGCATTAAGTTTATCTAAAAGAAATTATACAATGTATCTAACTTCACATTAATTTGCCAAATCTTGAAAGTTATTTAAATGAATCGTACACCCATCGCTACTTTTAAATTCATAGTGTACATCATATAATAGAAAGATTTATATTACAATAAAATAGCACAGGTAGACACGCTAATGGATATTTTTTATTTTATTTTATTAGTTTGATAAAGCCTTAGACAGGCGAAACATATTATTTACATTAAATATAATAAAACTTCAATAAAACAAACGTTTTAATTCGCATTAAGTATTTCAATAGAGTGTAATGTACATTTAGCCTTTTCTAACTGATTAAGTACAGAATCAACGATAAAAACATAAAGTAACTCATCAACTTTATTTGTACTTAAAAAATGAACGCTCGCTGTGTTTTAAAATGAATATTCATGTTTTCTTAATAAAAAAAGCATCAAGAAGCTGAAGATGGAAATAAACAACTTAAACGTTCATTTCAAAAGGGCACTTATCTCTTGAACAGCTCTCAATAAAGCCTGCATACTATCTCGTCCATCTCTTCTTCTACGCTTGGGAAGTCGCTACGGTAAAAAATGCCGTACAGCGATGATGCCGCGCTTCCTATCGCGTCCTTTATAATGCCGGCGTTTTTCTACTGAGGCAGCCGGGCCACAGGTGAGCGATTATCGCCCTTATTGTCATTCCTCGGCGCTCCGCTTGAGATGAAGGGTTATTAAGTTTTTTCTCTAGTGATTTTTAATTATCTGGATCAACTTCAAACCGCCATCGAAAGGCGAAATCAATGAGACCTTTGTGTTGCTAATAGACGTGTTCAATCGAATTTATTAAAAGAAGATCATCTGGTTTATCGAGTCGAGTCGTTTCGAATCAATTTTCAAAACTCAGAGACATCTTATTATGTATTTCTCTGAACTAATAAATGATACCAACCACAGAATAACCAATTATTGCTATTTTACTAATATGTAGGTATCAAAATAATTCATACGAATTTTACGGATAAAACTTTTTTAGTTTCAAAACCTTCATCATCGGGAGAACGATATAAACAGTTTATACCATTATCCCGATTATGAAGGTATAAAACCTTCGAAACATGTCGAGAAACATAATCTTTCAAGAGGAAAAAACAGTGTTTGAATTTATGAAAAAAATCATCATTATATTATAGAATTCCACCGTTTTTTTTAAATTCAGTTGAAGTTTCATCGAAGGCATCTCTGTCTTACACCACTTGGAACAGGTTCTGAACCCTCATTCCTGTCCATTCCCTTACATTTCACAGCCAGGACAACTGCCTTCTACCAACTCCCCGACGTCCCTCTATTTTATTCATTGATATCAGCTTTAAATAATAATTTAATAAAACGATTTACTACAATTTAATAAAACGAATTTATTTCGACCGCGATTGATTTCGCCAGGCTAGCTAGCATCGACAGACTAGTGACACTGTTATACAGGTATATTTACTCCTTTAAATACGTACATATCAGGGGTAGTAAACAAGATTCTATGCAAACATAATATTAAAATATAATAATTATGTTAATTTTTCTAAATTTAAATAACGATATCAATGACATTTTAAATGTTGAAATTAAAATCAATATTTAGATTTAGAAAAGTTTACATAATTATTTTTAAACTGTTAATGAATAAACTTCGTTTTTTGTATCAAAATTGTTTCTTATTTTACGCGACAGCTGTTTCATCAACCAATGTTGACATCATCAACAATGGACTATTTAATTATTTTTGTATAAAATATCGTTTACTAGCCCTGATCTGTATGTATATAAAAGAGAACGTTTATAACAGTCTGTCGATGACAATTAGCCTGTCAAAACCGGTTGCTGTCTAAATAAAGACAATTGTTAATAAAAACATCGTTTCATTTAATTATTGTTTAAAATAAACTTCCATCACGAGATTTCAGTAAAATCATTTTGTTTCTTACTTATGTTTTTCATACCGTTTCCATGTACCATCATCGCGATGATTCAATTATAAATATCAGCTTTAAATAATCATCTAATAAAACGATTTACTATAATGAAATAAAACGCCATTTCCCCGGAGGGGAATGCTCTGTCCTGGCATACCTCTTGGGCTTCCTCTACATTCATACATCGTACCATGCACGCACGTCGATTATTCCGACTTGAACCGCCCGAATGTGACCGCCTTTTAGTAATTGATTAATTTGGTTTTAATTACTATAATTCAATAAAACGACTTTATTTCGAGCGCGATCGATTTCGAGGCTAGCTAGCATTGACAGCTCGATCCATTTGATTGGAAATGTATTAACAAGTTTAATCTTCTCCGCATCATAATAATAAGTAATTAACTGATTGATTCGACTATCACTATGACCACAGCAATAGTACAACTCGTAACGTCCCAGCTCTATAACAACGTAGCGGACGCGTGTAAGAGCCCATTTGTTGTTATCTAAATGAGAATAATGCGCCAACTGGCAGCGGCGATCTGGGGGATTATTTCCCGAATAAGCTTATTTACGGTCAAACTGCTCGACAGAACTCGCCACTTAAGTGATGACTGTTGGCGCAACGCTTGTATTGGCACGTGATATCACGTGATGATACTGTATTGGGAGTGTTAGGGATGCAGCATTATGTGATGCGAAAATCAATAGCACTGCGTTTGTGTAGAAGAAATTGCGGCGTTTCTCTGTGGCGTGTGGGAGTTAAATACAAAATACACAGAAATAAACTTAATTATTCTATGAATGACATCCATCAGAAGGAGAAAGACTCGATGAAACATATTTAACATTCAATTAATTTTATTTCGTTTCAACTTCCGATTACAAGGAATAAGGAATTTATAATGAATAAATAATATAATTTATGATTTTATTGGCAATTATTAAGAAAAAATAGTAAAAGAAAGTAGGTATTTAAAAAATAACTTATTCAAGAGCACCTGAGATAAGTTATTTACAAAAACGGCGCTATGCAAATAAGCCTACTAACTATCTAACTAATTATCACGCCGTCTCCACCAAGATGTAGGCAGAAAAAATGAGCCGCCACACAGTTCTTTCCTGATGCTTCTCTCGATTCCTAAATATTCATACACCGTGTCATGCATGCACGTCCACTTCTGCGACTCCTCACGTGGCCGATATTTAATATTTAATTAATTTGGTTATGCCAGGTTATACCCGTGCTTCCTCTATATTTTGTTCCATTTATATATTTAATGTATTCATTCCTTTTCATTATTTTTTAATGCATTTTTTTCATGTGTCCAATCCATCTTAATAACCCTTTCATTATTTTGTTCATAACACTTTCATTCGCACTGCATTCACTTCGTATATTCACATTGCTATTATTATTTTTATTTACAAAGCTCCCAGTCTCTCTACCCAGGTCAGACTGAATAGATCGAGATGGGCCGGTCACGTGCAGAGGATGCCGTCATCGCGAACTTCAAAAAAAATTACTGGAGTGGCACTCAGGTGGTAGAAGACCAATTGGACGACCAAGGCTGTGATGGGAGGATGAAGTTGAGAGAGATAGGGCGAAATTGTTACGAGTGTCAGATTGGAGGGTCGAAGCGGAGGACAGGAGGAGTTGGAGGCGAAGAATACTGGAGGCTAAGGCTCGATATGAGCTGTAGGTCTATCGAAAAAAAGAAGAAGAAAAAGATTTTTTTTTAATTATTTGAAAACGTTGGGTTTATATACATTTTTTGTATTTTAATGCAGGGACTGTTGAAGTGAAAATAAAGATATCTAATAGAAATTTCTAGGAAACTTATGACTGAAACCAAAATTTTGCAGTATCATATCATTGTTCTAGAAACTACAAAAAATAAATAAAGCTTGCACATTTGTCATGGAGAGTAGATTTGTTTCTTTACTTTAAAGTTATAGCGGAGTACAAATATAATACTTGCGAGTACGATGCGCCGCCCCGCGACGGGCGCTGTATGGTGTGTGTGTACGGCGTTGAACTAAATTGAAAACATTTCATTAGCCGTATTAGCCAGACCTCACACGTTCTCAATTAAGGTTGGTATATAAGTCATTAACTCGCGTTAGTTCATTAAGAACATTAATTTACCGCAGTAAGTAGGCACCGCGTGAATAGATGAGCCCGGCCTAACAATCTGAGCGCCACAAAAGAAAACGAAACTTTGTAATTTCTAATCTCCTGGTAACTATTTTAATACGTAATCGTGATCCAAAATAATTAACGTTTTCTATTCATATCTTGCTTACTTATACGCTTGATCTAATGAGGCATATTATCAAATCTAATTATTTTACGATGTCATTACGGGAATCGTAATGGTCCATATCATTTTGTAGACATACACGATTCAATTATTTGAGAAATCAGTAAAAAAGTTCAGGGTTACAAAATAAACTGAGTTCAGAACAGTTTGTTTTGTAACGCAGATGAAGTTCTGATGGAAGCAAAACCGGTTGGTCTGATAAAACAAAAATAAAATCTTAAAAAAACATATATCATATCATGTTTATTTATGGCACACCACAATTAAGAAAAATAATAATAATAATAAATATTCAATCTTTCAAGTTACACTGTAATATTTTATTTTATCTAACAAAAGATCGCGTGAGGAACACTAGAATAAGATAGATATGTGAGGTTAAGGATATAAGTGGATATATAAGATGGAGCAGACAGCGAAAAAGGGACTGGTACGGTCATGTTCAAATAATGGACACCACCAGACTTCCGTATGTTGCATTCCATAATCAGCCTCATGGGACTCGTTCTTGTGGAAGACCTCCTAAAAGATGGAAGGACAGCTGGGAATCTACCTCACAGGAAGAGCAAAACTCTGGAGAACACACCACATAGGTCTATAACAAGGAAGAAGAAGAAGAATTTTAATAATAACTTGGAGAACCGTTGTTTTAAATGTCATTCATAATATTTTATAAGTAGTTTGGTTAAAAATTTACTGTATTATTTTTAAATAATTATAACAAAGTAATATAAAAATATAGTAATTTCGAGTTTTCATTATGTACGATTGTATAGCATAACGCGCCATAAATTGAACGAGAGTTGAAAGAACCTTCTGAATCGGGAATATATTATTCTCTGTAAATTTGGTGATTAGAGGTATTCGGAACTACAATTTATTGGGCTTTTCAACATGGTTGGACCAATTTATTCAAAAGATCTCTATTCTAATATCTTCAGAGGCGAGACATACTATGTCTAAAGAAATACAAAATGCTCGAAAGCCTTTGTCAGCGAAATATGACAGAAGAATGATGACAAAAATAAAGAATGCCGCGCGCGTTGTAACTGAATAGGATAATGTCGTCACTCTAAATAAAATACCGAAGAATAAAAAACCGACCTCTTTCAATGAATTTTTGGAGTAAAGAGGTCATTTAGGTGGAGTTTATTTGCCTCCGAACTGTCGGAGTCTCGGAGGGTTTTTATTCCTTTAATGACCCATAAAAAGATGTGATATTAGTTCGTATAAATTGGGACTCGTAAATTACATAGAATTATGTTTTACCGAGGACTTTTACTGCCTCTGGAGCAGCATGGGTGTAAATGGGTGTTTGATGTCATAAATAACTTCGTTTGTAAAATATTGAACCCGCCGGGGATTAGAATCCTTTCATCAAATATTAAACACGTGACATGTAAAGGATATCTCGTTTCGTTATTTAGTAAATGAAATCATTTTAATGATGTTCAAACAAAAAACACACCAGAGAAATGTGCCATACATGCGACCCATATAATGATTTAACAAAACAATCTATATCTGCTAGGGAAATAATATTGTATATTAAACCCATAATACTCGAACACTTTTGCTTAGTGATTTTGAGATGAATAATATTTAATAATTTCAAAGGCCCTCTTCGGTGTTACTTATTTGGTGTAATTTATAAAAAATCACAAATAAGATAATCTATCTTGTGCTTCTGTAGGCGGGAATATACGTATGTAATATAGTGTAAATAATTAATGTTTGATAGCTGTAAAGCTACGTACAAGAAGGAGTCTCCAATAAATCAGATTTCGAACCAAAGATAACAATTTCATCTCCAGCTCGGACCGAAGGGTAGCTAAGGGGATGCTTATCTCAAAATTACCACCCACCTTATTCACCGTGTATACAAAGGCAATGACGTCATGTGATAGTGTAAATGTATACATAGTACGATAGGGTAAAAAGTTATTGTTTTACGTAAACTTGCGTACGAAACTTCTAAGAGTTAAATCTTGTTTTTTATTTGTCTAGAGAACAAACTTTTAAATTATCAAACTTAATCATTTGAGTGGTAAACGTCAGGTTTTTGACCTTGAGCTAATTTAATTTCTATGACAACTTTTCGTATTATGAGGCTAAGTAATTTTCTTTATAATATTATATAAAAACTAGTTAGATGGTTTGGACATATGGAAAAAATGAATGAAGAAAGAATGGTAAAAAAAATATATGTTAATGATGTAAATGGAACCAGAAATAGAGGAAGACCGAGGAAAACGTGGTACGATCAAATAAATCAAATATTGAATGTCGGCCATGTGAGGAGTCAGAGAAATCGACGCGCGTGCATGACACGATGTATGAATGTTGAGGAAGCGAGAGAAATATGTCAGGAAATAAAAGTGTGGCAGTCCATCCTTTCTGCCCACCCCTTCGGGGAGACGGCGTGATGGTTAGTTAGTTAGTTAGTTAAAAACTAGTAATTATGATACAGTTTTTTTTATTCTCGTTGTACAGATATAATAAAAAATAAATCGTTCCGTTATTTTTTTAATTTACCACATTTGATTACCAGATTGTTCATTGTTATTATTTCCAGTACTTAAGTAGTCTTGGTAATGTTTACAACGAGAGACGTCAAAATATAAATTATATTAAACTAATATACTGAAAAAATGAGAATTTTGCTTTAGTTTTATTTTCAATTGATGAATCGAATCTTAAATCATCAGTGATGTGTTATCGCTGATATGGATTATTATACAGAGAGTTAAAAATGAACACTTGATTTATGTATGAGCTTTATCTATATCCGCAGATTGGTCAATCAGCGGTGTCAACAGATCGATGGCTTTTTTATTAATAAATTAACTGTCTAGATGCCATCAATTGACTAAACGATTAACAATGTAGATGGGTATTTAAATTTTTATTTTTTATTTTTATCGGCCTGATTCGTTAAATTCAAATATAATTCCTTATTTATAAATATGATTAAACTTAAACATATGGAGGTAAATTAAATGATATTAAATAATATTACCTGTTTTTATGAATTTAACACTTTGTCACAGCTCCCTAGAGGTGATTCCTAAAAAAGCGATTCATAAACTAGAAATAATTACAATTTATTATTATTATTATTGAAGGTTCAAACGGCGCTTTCAAATATACACGCCGTTTCCCTTATGGGTAGGCAGAGAGAATAGACCTCCACACTACTCTATCCTGACACACCTCTCTGGATTCCTCCACATTCAAACAATGAGTTATATACGCACGTCGACTCTTCCGACTTCTAACACTTGTAATATGCAATTGGGTGAAAATAAGCCAGAATGAAATTATAAGAAAAAAAAACGTGTTAATGACATCATGGCGTTTTCTCATAAAACCTGAAAATATTGTTTTATTTTAATTTAAAATGTAAGAAGCAATTAAAAATAAAAATGTCACGAATGGAAAAACCCAGATTAATATATTCATTATTCTCTACCGAAATCTACAAAAGCAGGAAGGAAGCAAGCTAGAATGTTGTTGCTAGAAGTTGGTATAAGTATGTACAATACATAGTTTTATTTTAAGTAATTCAAGAACCTGCAAAATAATCCCTAGAAAAATCAGTTTCCCACCTTCGAGGTTGCGGATTCGCTGTTTTGATTTCGCATCTTTTGACACGTTAAGTAATTGGCAAATAGGATCGCGCTCGGGCCGGACAATAAAGGTATACATTGGCCGCGCACCGGTTTTTGATCGCATTGGAGTTCCTACCATTACTCATGCCGGATAAATCCATTTGGATATGAATCGTTTCCTCAGGCCGGGCGCTAGGAATAAAACTGACCTTTTTTAAAACTAGAAACATGTTCGTGCTTTGTACGAAAAATATATCGTTTTTAATTCTAAAAAGGTATGTAATCTTTCATATGTGTCAATCGAATGAAGAATTTATGAACTAACTAACTAAATTACCATCACGCCGTCTCCCCGAAGGGGTAGGCAGAACGAATGGACTGCCACACTTTTCTTTCTTGGCATATTTCTCTCGCTTCCTCAACATTAATACATCGTGTCATACACGCGCGTCGATTTCTCTGATTCCTCACATGGCCGATTCCTCACATGGCCATGGACTTCCTCTATTTCTGGTTCCATTTATATCGTTACCATATAATTTTTTTACCATTCTTTCTTCATTCATTCTTTCCATATGTCTAAACCATCTTAATGATCCTTTCATTATTTTGTTCATAACACTATCATTCGCACCGAATTCACTTCTTATATTTTTATTCGACACTCTATCATACACAGAGTATCTACACATTCGTCTAAGAGATTTCATTTCTACTGCATTTATTCTACTTTCATCTTTCTTTTGCCAGTTCCATGCTTCGCAGAATCGATGTATTATATTATTTCCGTGCATTTAATCTTATAAAACTATCAGTAAATTAAAATTGATAAGTGAAAGATTTTCCTACGTCTATGATATTTTTTTATGCAGCATTTTTATACACGAGTATAAAAATAGGGGGAAACTCAGTTACTTGTACTCATATTCGATTTTTTCCTCTCGTGGGTGTCTTTCCCAAAAAGTTCTTTTAGATGATCACATGTTTATTGTTCCCAAAACACCCATTATGAAAAAATACGTATCAAATATAATTTGTCAAACACTATTAAATGGTCTTTCTACGTTTATTTAGGGGAATAATAAATTATCTCTATTTTCGTTTCATAGAAAAATAAAACCTTTCAAGGACAATGTGACTGTATATTGCTACAATCATTACACAATAAAAACGTTAGATTAGAAAATATATCAAATATAATGAATGATGAATGTAAAATGATTCATACAGCTTTGAATATTGAATATTACTACTTGAATAATGTTGCAAAACTCCTTGTTAAAAAAATAATCTTCTTCTTCTTCGATGGCCCTACAGCCCATATCGAGCCTTAGCCTCCAGTATTCTTCGCCTCCAACTCCTCCTGTCCTCCGCTTCGACCCTCCAATCTGACAATCTTAACAATCTTGCTCCATCTCTCCCAACTTCATCCTCCCATCGCAACCTATTGGTCTTCTACCACCTGGGTGCCACTCCAGCAATCTTTTTGGGGTTCGCGATGACGGCATCCTCTGCGCGTGACCGGCCTATCTCAGTCTATTCAGTCTGACCTGTGTGGAGAGACTGGGAGCTTTGTAAATATGGTACAGCTCGTCATTATGCCGCACTCTCCAGCCTTCACCGAACCTTCACCAAAAAAATAATACTGATGGAAACGTCTATTTTCTTAAATATTTAATGGAAATTGCGTGTTCTGTCTAAATGGGAATAACATGTTTCGTCTTCGATCTTGTACTGATACCATGGAAAGAGCCATGCTTGGAATAACCTTGAGAGACAGAATCAGAAATAAATTTGATCGACAACAAATCAAGGTGACTGAGGTTGCTCTGAAGATAGGCGAGCTGAAGTAGCAGTGAGACCACGCACAGTTGGACGTCCTCCTGCCCGCTGGACGGACGAGAGCTGTTTTTTAAATAAGGGCCGCTTGAAATAAAAAAAACAAACGAAAAAAAATTTACAAACCAAATTTATTTTCAGATTCTACATATATTTTTTTATTTTTCGACATAGCTGCCAAGTTTGTTTAAATACATTTTATACCTTACAACTAGATTTTGAATACCCTCTTCATAGAAACTTGTACCAAACCATGAGGTCACGTTGTCGTCGTTGTAGTGGTTGCCGCCAAGATGATGTTTGAGACAGCGGAAAATATGAAAATCGCTCGGCGCAAGGTCGAGGCTGTAGGGGGGTGGTCCAAAATTTCCCAGCCAAAAGTGTCCAATTAAGCTTGCATTTTTATGGAGTAGCAAAATTCCTTCTGTCAGCATGCCGGGTCTTTTGTTTTGAATCCCTTTGCATAGCTTTCGCAGGGTTTGGCCGTAGGCTACCTAGTTTAGTTATCATAATTATTGCTTCATACTATAATAATATAATAATATTACCCAATGTAGTTCAATGTTTTATTTATTCTTTACCACTTAAGCAGCGATAATTGGACTGTGTTCATTAACATTATACATCATTCATTTGATTTTTTCGGTCAATTAGCAGGAAATGCATTTATTTAGGTAATGTAAACGTCATTAAGTTGACACTCGGTGAACCTGCATGCGGCTCTGGCGGCTGTATCGGGTCCGCCGCCCGCCGCTCGCTTTGAATCGCTTGTTATCTTCTGACAGGAGTATCGCCTCGCCGAATCTGTTTGTGCGTACAAATGTGATCGGAGTGGACCAAATGGAAATCCAATACATTATTTGGGCCTATTGTTATAATGAAATACGATATATTCGCACTAAATAAAAATACATTATGTATGTATGCAAATAAGTTACATACATTAGAACAGATAATAAAACATAAACAATATATGTTATTTTTTAATTTTGAAACACTCTTATTAAAGGTATCATAATTTTTTAAGGATTAATTGTATCTCAATAGAGACGAAGATGTAAATTATTTGGAAACAGACTATGGTAGTCGAGGCGTTTACGGGACTTATGACCTGTCATTACAAGTATTTGTATACAAAAAAACAAATTGTATCATAATTTATTAATTATTTTTATGAGATTGCTATATCGCCAAACTTTGTTGGCATTATCAGGTGTTACAAGTTGAGTTGTTTGTACTGTTACAACACCTAATGCTAACACAGGTTGACGAAACAGCTGTTGCGCCAATCTCATAAAAATATTACTAATTTAATAGTAGTATTTTAAAGTTAAAGCATTTCATATATTTTTGATTCTTGAGCAATGATGAAAAAAATTCTATTAAATAATTCTCCTTTTTCTAAAAGTTTTATTAGAATTTATGCGAATGGCATGTTTCGTATGCTTTAGGCATAAATAACTGGAGACTAAGGCTCGATATGGGCTGTAGGGCCATCGAAGAATAAATAGAAGGCATTATCAAATTTACATTACATAATACCATACTCATTTACACCTTAGATAGGCGAAACATATCAATCACATAA
This sequence comes from Lepidostoma basale, assembly GCA_022606425.2. Classification (NCBI taxonomy): domain Eukaryota; kingdom Metazoa; phylum Arthropoda; class Insecta; order Trichoptera; family Lepidostomatidae; genus Lepidostoma; species Lepidostoma basale. The sequence continues at coordinate 88,784 of JAHDVF020001433.1, read as the reverse complement.
AATATAATAAAACTTCTAGAAAACAGACTTTTCATTCGTTTTACCATTTAATAATGTTAAAGTATCACAGTGTTTGGACCAAAATTATTAAACGACCTTGGTGGACGAGTGGTAAGTGCTTTGACGCCATATCGAAGATCCAGGATTCGATTCCCGGCGATGGCAGTGTGACTGTCGCACTGGCTTTGGTCTGGTGTAAAATTCACGTGACAATAAAATGGCGATAGATTAGCTACCTTGATCACTTGTCTCGAGAATCAATATGATAAGTATTCCGGTTAAACCGATTTGGCTCGCGCTGTAATGATGTAAAGAACGATTCAACAAAATAGCAATAATAATAATAAAATAAAAATAATGGATTATTTTATACATCATATATTTAAACACATGCTATCAGCAAATACAAAATTAAGCATAATTATACAATGTTTTATATCATAATATCATCATCATATGGTCTGCTTATATCTTATACGAGTATATCATCATTTCTTATCAAATCAAATCAGTTTATTTCATCAACAGACATTACAAAATTAATTTTTAAGGCATCTATTGAGAACAGGTAAAATAATATATTGTGTATAGTATACTACCAGAAACGCATGAGAGATGGTTCAACACTAGGAAGACAGGATAAGAGTATTTGCCTTCTTAACGTACTTTCACTAACATGAAATACGTTGATCTCCGAGGAGACCGCGTTCAGCAGACTAATTGCTCTTCCCACCGGTGTCACCAGAGGCAGATTGGTTCTGGCGGCCGGTAGGTAAAACAATCTGTGCTGTCGCTGTCGGAGATATCTATCGGGGATAGATATCTATCTTATATATCATCATCATATGGTCTCCTGGTTATCTCCATCAGCCTCTGTGCGAATCCTATTTATTAAGTCCTCAAGGATCGCCAGATATCACACAACAGTGTATAATATATACAAGTTATATCTTGTATGGCGAAATAAAACAAATATTTCATTTTATTAAGATAATTATTTCAGCTTATAAAGTTTTTTTGAAAGCAAACCAAATATTAATCTTCGTTATTATGGTTCACAGTATTATTAAGAAAATTCAATGGAAACCGTCAGTTTGTAATATTTCAGAAAAAATGAAAAGATTGTAAGAATCATTTCGGGGGAGGAGAATAATAATATTATGTTGGTGGGCCGCGGGTTAGTGATCAGGGGATGCAATTATATTAAGGATATGCCACACTTCGTATGATCCATTGAGAGTAAATGTCTCTGATAAGCAAAACATAATATTGTTTAAAAATATATTATTTTTAAACTAATTTACATTTCAACAAAATGTGCATTATCTCTTGTATCTGGACTATATTTTTAATTGAAATAAAATCAAATTGGAAGGAGAATATGAAAAATTGTATAATCCACACAATTCATTAAATATTGTTCAAAATAAAAATTATATAAAGATATTATCCACAACACGTTTAAGTGTTTCGTAGTTTTTTTATTTAGTTATATTTACACGAGGATGGGAGAGGTTATCTCCGAAACATGTCACTGATAACATTTTGATATAATTTAAAAATACTTCATAAATTTAGTTGGTTTTACAATGGAATTCCACAGTGTACGCCTTGACCTTTAATAATGTAATAAAATTAATAGATATATTTTTTTTTTGATAAGAAGCCATTACTTGGTGGTTGGACATATTGAACACTTAATTAAACACGTTTTGTACTTGGTATACAACCACTTTATTGTAATTTAATAAAGTGGTTGTATACCAAGTACAAAACTTGTTTAATTGTTAGAAAAATTATTGTTTATTTTTTTCACTTATAAAGTTTCTTAGTATTATGAATTATGTGTTACACTGGTTGAAATAAATATTGTTCAATCAAATTTGTCATTAAATTTCATAATTTTATGTAAAAATATATTGAAAAGTATTTAATGTGTTTGAAATGTTACGGACCCGCCCACAATCTTTTTGATTGTCCAGGTAGTAAATATGAAGACAGGAAGTTGAATATTGACCCATGAGAGGTACATTCGATATTTGGGTTGTCTCGAATGTTTCTTCTTCTTCTCCGGCGCTACAACCCTTAGTGGGTCTTAGCCTCCTCCAAGAAACGTCTCCATCCCGTCCTGTCTCTGGCCGCCACCTCCCAGTATTGCTGCTCCAGGACCCGACAATCTGCCACGGCACCATCCAGCCATCGCAGTCTCGGCCTACCGATGCTTCTTCGCCCTCCTGGATTGTCTCAAATGTTTATTGTTAAAAACAATGAAAGTTATAAAAAAAAACTAAAAACAAATATCGCACGTTCTACTAGTATAATGAATATTTTTTAATGAAGCAAAATTAAAAATGATCATGATACGACATACAGGGAGTAGATTTCCTCTGGTTTTCTTTCCTCGACGATACTACAATCTGGAGCATATTGACCCATTCGGTACAAAAGCCTGGCCAGATGATCCAAAGTCTAACTGACGTGTTTGATGATCCATGAAATGTTATTTGATAATAATGAAAATCTAACAAAGCACACGGAAAATCAGCACAATTCATATCATATTTAATTCTACCTCTGGTGGAACGCTGTAATTGAATAAAAATAAAATGGATTTAATTTTTTTTTTGGTACTTTTGCAGATAGTTCAAGTAGATATTGTTCTAATGGGATTTAAATTTGAACAGTGACGTAAAACTCCATATTAAATAATTAATACGTATAAAACCCAATCAAATGTTGATCCGTGTAATGTTATTACCATAAAATTTCTAGAGCTTAAACTTAAGAACTTAAATTTTTTATTTAAAATTTAAAATTTATTCATAATATTTGATATAACAAAAGCATAAACGTTCCAAAACAAATATTTATAACATCTGTCAAAAACTGACCGTATTTGTAAACAATTTTATAATATTATAAATATCTATATAATATCACTAAGGAAGGGTTGGGTAGTCCGAAACATGTACGATATTTAATTTTTTATTTGTTTAAAAAGTGTATATTATTTAAAACACTTTAATTGAAAAGCATTTTTTACTCAGAAGAAAAAAAAATCGATATAGATTTGTGATATTTTTATTTGCACGATGTAGAAACAAAAGATTCTGATTGCATTAATAAAATAATTTAGATAGTAAAACGACAACGAGAAGAAATTCGAATTCCGAACAAGCAACCATGACGTCATTGTCGTGTTTTCTGGAGCGAAGTATACCGCGTTCCTATTGGCCAGGAATTCCGCGATATTTCATTCCGTGCCATCAACATGGAAAAGTGACTACACCGCCTGAATTATTAACGAGGGGCGGACCGGGGCGGCCCGTCTCAGATCAAGAGAAATGAGATTCTAATTGTGAAAATCGTCCTTTAATTAGGTAAACTCCGACTTTCCGAGGTGGAAACCGTTCTCATTGAAGCTCCTTTCATAGAAATTGTTTTACCAATTTTTCTCGAATCTTTTCAACGATAAATTTAATATTTTTAGCTTTTCAACATTGTTCTTTAAATGTGAAAATCTGTTTAAATTGTATTTAATAAAAAAATAAAAATAAAAAAAATATAAAAAAAATGCTTTGTAGTTTGGTTTGCATCAATTTTTAATTTATTTATTTATTTTGATTAATTTCATTTTAACAATGTTAAAAAAAAAATAATTGCAAATAACACATTAAATAATATTAAACCAATAATCTTAGATCCTCACTTACTTAGAAGCACAACATTGAAGGACAGGTCTTCACTACCTGTAAGAGTTATTTCCTTCGTTCTCTATCCATTGCACCTGCTATCCAGTTCGCCGCACCCAGGACAAGGCTATTCGATACCACTTTGCTCATCAAGCGTAACTTTGGTCTTTCTTTCTAAGCTTATACGCAACTGCCCTCGCGTGGGACAAATTGGATTAAATTTAAAAATAAAAACTCGAAAAATAAAGACCCGACTAATTCAATTAAGTTCTCACGAAAAAAAATATCAGTTATAGTTATATAAAAAATATTATACAGATGTATTATGAAATAGACACAATTTATAACATCAAATATTCTTTCAATTCCAAAGAAAGCCACCGGAAACATTATATTTGTAAAACGTACAATGTGGACTTTAATATCAGGATATGAAATAAAAAAAAAATGCTTTCTTTCAAAAACTTTCTTTGTACGCTTTAATACAAGCAGACTCCTGAGAGCAAGACTCTCGCTAGAAACAAACACATCATATTCAGATACACATCGCGCTGAGATTTGAATCTCGGGATGACGAATAATGAAATATATAATGATTTAAGAAAACTGGAGGAATGTACGCGAAAAGGACAATAGTCTTATTTTTTTTATTAGAAATAATTACACTTAAAACAAGCTGTACATAATCTGACATTGCATGTTTTGTTAGTGAAAACTGAGAATTAATTTGAATAATCAGTATTCAAATTAGATTTACCTTTGAAATAAATCTCAATAGAACAAGTTATTCTTTAAAATAACCATGGAAACTTCGGTTACAATGTGTACAATAATTAATAAATACATTAATATACTAATACTATGGTATTAAAACGGTATGAGAAGTGTGATGAAATATCCAATAATTTTATTGAGAATGGAATATAAAAACTGTAGGTAAAAAATATCGAATTATTAATATATATGAAAAAACGATAATTTTCAAGGAGATTTATTATAATGTTTATGGGAATGACATGTTTCGCCTTTCTAAGGCATTATCAAATGTTGATTTGATAATGCCTTAGAAGGGTGAAACATGTCATACATAAACATTATAATAAAACTCCTTGAAAACTATCGTTTTTTTAATAATTTACTATGGAGTTTTACATCATTGTTCAAGAAACAATAAATAAAAAATATCAATATATAAAATTTAAATCAATCAATCGATCAATCAATCGGGTGGTGGGATAGGGGATAGAACGCTTGGCTCCTGATCCAGGGGACTTGGGTTCAAACCTGGACACCACCAGATTCCTTCTTCATAATAATGAGCTATTTTCTGCTCACATTGAAGATTGTAATAAAAAATTCTAATATCATTGATTTAAATCCTTGGTATTAGTCTTTTTTTTTTTTTTAAAGTCGATTGTCTTATACCTTGATAAAATATATACGATGGATTTGGTTTTTATCAATGAAATTCACATATTCGCATTCGAATATTTATGTGATATTTTTGCTCTTAATTATATTTTTGGGTCACACGTCGGGTAGTATTCATTCGTAACGAATATCGGATAGAATAGCGACAATCGTTGCCTTGAGCTACAAACTTTCATACGGAGGGCTTCACGAATTCCGCTCAGAAGAGACTGGGAACACCTAAGGGCGGGCCGGGCCAAATGGGAATAGCACACCAGCGCAGCGCCAGCGCGGGTCGGCTGGGGTAAGACTTGAAAGAAGAGTCGACAAATAGACTGGCTTAGATTAACATTCGCTCTCGGGACCTGACAATTTTATTGAATTTTTTATCGCGGAATCGAGATCTGATCTGTTTTAGAATAACGCTGTTTTATTCGAATCTCCTCACGAGGTGATATTCGATATTGCTTTTGTAAATCAAACAAGCCGTTAAATTAAATTTTCGAGTATGTATTCACAAATATATAGGATTTTCCTTCGTTATTTTATCCCTTGGAGCCCAACATAATCTTTAGTTTGGAAAATATATCTTTAACTTGCACACACCTATTCTATCTACATAATAATGGAAACCACCGAGAGTTATACAAAATTGATATAATAAATGATGTAAAAGATTAATATTTCTTAAAATATATTGTACATTAAAGTATGCTTTCGACAGGATAGCAAAATATGTGTATATATAGCGAACAAAAGACACTCAGGAGCGAAGCCTGTGTTGTGGTGACTATATGAATATGATGTTAAACTTTAAATGCATGTACTTGCACTCTAAGGAAAATCTACAACAACAACAAACCATCACGCCGTTTCTCCGCAGGGGTACGCAGAGAAAATGCATTGCCACACTACTCTATTCTGGCATACTTATGTAGCTTCCTCTACATTCATACAACGAGTCGTCGCATCAGTCGCACGTCGATTCTTCCGACTTCTAACATGACCAACCCTTAAAATTTGATTAATTTGGTCATGACATGTTATAATCGGTCTGCCTCGACTCCGTACTTCATTTACATCATTAACGTATACTTCGTACAGGAAAATCTAAACCCAGTTATTAGGATTACGTATACCACGATGAAAAATGTTGCACTGTAATTTTATCTCATTGAAAAATTAAGCAATGTCGACTCGTGAAAGCTTCTGTACACTTTTATCCATCATCATTGAATTCGAAGTTCTATAGAAGTTAATATAATTCTAATTTATTAAACTAATAATATTTTTATGTTTTTCTTACATATTTATATTAAAAGATTGTCGAAAGCGAAAATAATATTCTATTGACTGAATACACGAGATTAAGATGGATTATTTTAATAAGAAAACGAACCTCAAATTCCTTTAAAAGAAGTAGAGGATTGACTTTGAAAAGTCTAACATGTAACACTCAATAGTACGCACGTTTGAAGAATGTGTTATACTTATATGCATATAACTAGATAAGTAATATTGCTACATTCAGTTAGTCTTATTATTTATATAAGTAGGTTCGATACAAGATAAAAGAAGATATAAAGAGGTTCACAAAGAGTGGTACTTATCGCAGAAACGTTCTTATATTTCTCGGCCCAGTTAACTCAGAACTCACTTTAAAAGCTTTAAATATACTTCTTTTTGGAAGTTCCAATAAAAGAAAGAGGCAACTTTTTCTTTCGACGCACGATCACGCGTTCCTGCTATTCCTCTCCCCTTTGGCCGTTTCCTTGAAAAGGAAAATATCAATCGACATGAAAAAGAGTAATTTCCGAAACCACCGCAAATGGTCACGTGTTAGCCAAAGCAAATTTCCCGCGTGATTTGGGGAGAATAAATATGAAACACGTACTAACAACTAGGGATGTGGTCTCACTATCCGGGTACTGATGCAAGTATCGCGAGTATCGAAAGAACTAAAAAAAAAATTATGTAATCAATATTGTATGTAAATAATATCAATCTGCTCATGGCTAAGAAAAATCTAAAATAATTTGGGTTGAGAAGTAGTCAAATTTAGTAATATTATCATTTTACCTAGGGAACAAGTAAGATGCTTCCATTTGTGGTGTATCTGCGACACCTGGCATCCCTGGATATGGCAGAAGAAACATGAGATATGACACTCTTTTTATGGCTTACATCTTAGGTCGGCAACTTTTTGTTGTGAAGGGGCCAAATATTTGACCTGGGAATTAGTGCAGGCCGCACTTGGGTCACATGTCATTACCTACAATATTTAACCAAACTAACCAACCAGCAAGCCGTCTCCCCAAAGGGGTAGCAAGAAAGAATAGACAGCCACACGTTAACCAATGCGGCATTCCATCCTTCTCTTTTCGCCCCCCGCGGAAGACGCGGTGTGATGGTTTGCGAACCTCATCGCCACCAATAGGCAGCTCCCACTCCTACAATATTTGTGTACAAATTTTGTAGTTTTAAAAATAAAAAGCTTTTTGTATATTTTTATGATATTTATTGAAGTTAATGAAATCAATGAGATTTTTGTGGTTGCATTTGACTTGCAAGTTTTTTTTATATTGCCTTGCATTTTTGAGACGCATAGTATAGCGATATCCGGTAACCGAGAACAGTGTTTGTTTTTTCGATACTTCAGAATTGAAACATTTATCTTATGATCCGTCCGTCGCGTGCCTAACGAATCTTGCGGACTGAACCAAGACGCCTCGCGGGCCTCTAGTTGCTGATCCATGGCTTACATGATGATTTTGTTGATTTCTATAGTGCCATTTTCGTAACAGATTCATTTCAAGGGCACTCTTTGTCTGCAAAGCTCCCCTTAAAAAGGAAGGTTTGAAGGGAGCTCCTGAAAACTATATCTTTCGTTGTCTTTTTTTGCGAATATGGAGTCTATTCAATCAAAATTTGAAGCTCCTTGACAAGGGTTTGTGAACAAGTAGATATAGTTTATACTCAATTCGCCCAGGTAACCTTAATCAGTGAGGTCGGTAGAGCATCGAGGTTACGTGAGTGAATTTCGATGCCTCCGAAATTACATTTTTAAGTGTTTGATAATGAGACCAAGAAGAAGAAGAAGATATGAATATTCTACCTGTCACATTAGATAATGACCCAACATGGCAAAAAAGATCTCCATAACATTAATTTTAATGTAAAGTTTTACACCATTTTGAAAGAAACGGCATAAAGTATTTAAGTAATTTTTATTTCAATATTTTATGAGACATTTTTATGGAAAAAGATTTCGATACCATTAATTAAAAAATAAAGAGAGCCTCGTTTTATTGAGATGTTCGATACTTTTGACCAATCCCTAGCATCACCGTATCCCCGGATGTTCCCTTGGAAGGATTTTTAGATTTTTCAGTATTGAAGCTTCGGCGTGAAATTTTTGTGGCTTTCTGGAATATAGATTGATTGCTGAGGTGGAAGTATGAATAATTTGTTCTCCCACACGGCGATATTCGGGAAACATGATGAAAACTCCGAATTCATAAAGGCTTTTAATTTTTTTTTGGTGAACCCCCGTGAATATTTCAACTCAATTCTGCCCAACCAGAAAAGGTGGTTTTATTATAAATCAATGATTCCCAAAGTCATGTCTTTTAAATATACACTCATCAATGTTCGGTTGCTAGTTTATATTTGATATTCATCCAATTACATTCAATTCAAATGGTTCGTTTCGACGATTCATATATATATTTTAACACATTATTTACATTTCCGACGTGAAGAGTCAATTTATAATTATAGTTTTCGTAAATTCGAAAAAGCAACACAGATTTAAGAGTTATATTTTTGACCTTTTGAGGCTTTTATTAATAATCAAAAGTATTCTACACGAAATTTAATTGATGTATAGTCATTTGTATAATATATAATCGATATAATTTTATTCGAAAATAAGAGTTTATATTTTTGTCGAGCCATTCAACACGGACTCTTGATAAAAAACCGCCTTCCGCCTTCCGAGCTACTGGTTTTGAAGATAGGTATCAAATACGAGGATATTTGGAATAAATATAATAATACTAAACAGTAAGAATGAAAAGTGCTTGGAGGAATATTGGATGTACCGCGGTACATCCATTACTCCCCTCCTTATTGAAGTCCGACAATTCAAAATCATGAAGCGAGATCCTGAATTAAACATCAAGGGATGTAACTTTATTTTGAAAATAAATACATTATTAAGATTTCCTCCGATGTTCGCCGATAAAGGGATGAATGGAAAATTCCCGAAGCGGTGGCCGTCGCATACAATAAAATATTTCCTATTTTTATAGAACGCCCATATACGGATTAAGTTCCGTCCAAGAAGGATGGCCTTCCCGTGACAGGAATGATAAATTGTTCGGCGGAAGGGAGGGGGGAAAGGGTGCGACGCTTCGAAGGGCGGAGGACGGGAGGAAAGCCGGGAATGCAAGGTGCTGAAAAGTCACGATATTCTTCGTAGTCTTAAGACGCTTTTTGAAATTCTGTAGAGTCAATTAATTATGTCTTTTAATAATAGCAGCATTGTAGGGTGTTGTTAACGAAGCAATTTAGAAATATAAATTATTTTACTTGTCAATAACGACAGCATTTGTAGCACATAAAGGTTAATCATGATTCTTAGACAGTGTTACCAAATATTCGTGAGGTGAGAATTCACTAACAAACGTCATTTTTTAAAAATATGTTATAAATATAAATATTTTTTAACCATTAGTAACAAGTTAATGGAATCTTTTACAAAAAATTTTTTTTAGGGAAAGCTCAAGATAGTTATTTATCTGTTGAAATCATACGATTAATATCTAAACGTAAACTTTATATCTTGTTTTGATGAAATATATCGTTTTACAGAAGTTATGTTATATTATACGGGTATGACGTGTTTCATCTTCAAATACTGATTTCTAGAAATAAATTTCATTCGAAAACCACCTTTTAAGTAAGTATAGAATTATAGGTTAATTGCTATTTTTAAAGTTCTGAAAGCTTCATTTATAACGAAGCATTTATCGAAAAATACATAAAGCAACTATCGCATATTTCCAATCATCGCAGCAGTTGATATTAAATTTCCATATAAAAGGGTGAATTTCTTCCAGCCCTGAAAGTAGAGGCCGTGAAGATAGTGTCCTGAACGGCGGTGCAAGAAAACAGCCATTCCTGACTCCTGGCGATAAGGCTGCGAGGAAATATTTAATAAAATTATACCCTCCCCTCTGTCATAAACATCGATTTTCTTTGTTGTGAAAAGCAGAAAAAGAATTTAACACTTCTAAACGCTCGTGTTCATAACGATACACGAGAAAGAGGGAGTCTATCATACAGTATTATTATGTTAGTTAAAAGAAAATTGAATTTACAATATGTTTTGAGTTTTAAAATCAAAAAATAATTATTATTATGAATGAAAACATTCGTTTTCTAGAAAATTTATTATATATTTTTAGAATAACAAGTTTCGCCTTTAAAATACATTATCAAATGTTCACGCGACTTTTGATAATGCCTTAGTAAGGCAAAGTAAGTAATTCCATAAAATATCTTATGGAAATTACTTGCTTTGTTTTATTCTTTCTACGACAATAATATAAAACTCCATATTAAATAATTGATAAGAACGAATACTTCTGTTTTATAAGAGTTTTATTATATTTTAGATGGAATGAAAATTTCGGCCTTCTAAGGCATTATCAAATGTCTTTGGAAGGCGAAACATGTCATTCCATCTAAAATATAATTAACCTCCCAGAAGACGGATATTTTCAATTGTTCAAGAAACAATCAAGCGATATTTAATCGCAATCACATTGATATATTTAATTAATTTTATACACATTAATGCTTACATACTCGTTGACTCAATAGAAAAAATATTAAATTTATTAAATCAATATAGATAAAATTTGAATGTTCATTTGATATTACTTTGTAGAAGTTTACTAAAAACAAGACTAATGAATGATACGGGAATACTCATTATGGATATCTAAATTTAATCCTTAGAGCGTTGAAATGCATGTATTTGGATATTACTAGAGTTCTCGAAGAATAAAGAAACATTCCTATTTCATTATGCTCTCCGCCGAGAACGTAGCAAATTTGTTAATTTACTTGGCGTTATTTTACCAAGCATTGTGATACCCTTTTGGAGACAAATTTTGCTGGTATCTTTAGTCACCTTTGTACTTGTAGTCCTTTTCTATTCGGCGAGAGTCTAAATAAGGTGTAAATAAAAGAGAACTCCGCAGTAAATCTCCTTCCCCTTGGCAGGTACATTCCCGTTTAATTTGTGCGTCACATCAATATTCATCGTTAATTTACTTTGCACGCGCAAATTGTATTTGTGGCATTCTGGGGAGGGCGGAGCGGTGGAGCGAAGTGGAGCTCAAGTAAGCTAGATAAGAAAGCTAGGTCCATTTACAGCGGGATGTTTCCCGTCTCCTAATCCCAGAAAAGTAAATTTTCTAGATGTTCTGTAAGAATTTTCTCTCGCAAATTGCTTAGGCTTTGGTATCTCTTCCGAAATTTTACCAAGTTTCCAACTTGTTTTGTGCTCGGGCTGTAGTAGGAAAAATTGGTACAAATAAAATCCCGGCGTAAATAAAATATTTTGTATAATGTATCACTGGAAACTTTTCGTTAAGTGAACATTTAGAGAGCGTAACATTTCTGGACATTTTTTCTTTTACCCCAAGTTTTTGTCGCTCCTACCTCTCTTCTAGAATTACTTTAAATCATAAGTATACGCGTTTATAAACAAAATATGGGCTTTACTTAGATTACCTGGGATTTAAATATTAAGGAATGCTGATACTTACGAGTACGTTTAATTTATTTCCAAAATCGTAATATCTGTTTGATCAAGCTAATCACTTTCAAGAGCTTATTTTCTCTGAATATTAATATCATCAAAATTGTCGCTAAATTCTACTTTGAAAGTCAATTACTTATTCTCCGAGGGAACTAAATGAAATTCGTACGATTTCTATGTACATTTTAAGAATTTAAACAAGCAGTGTAAATCCAAATTCGTCTTTCTCTTCAGAAACTCATTCAGACTGAATTTGAAATACATAAAACCACTTAATAAAACAAATATCTAGACATCGGAACGTACACCGTATACGCTTTAGAAATTCAAGTTGTAACTTATTTCTGACACTTTGATGTAAGCCATCCGTAAAAGTACTTTGATTGACTGACATACATTTAGATTATTTTCTCTTCCCGCGGGATTACTCGGAGTCCGCTTAGGTGAACAGAAATCTAAAGGGATTGGATTCTTGGTTTCTGTGTGAGATCTCCCGATTTCTTCAAGAAGGACGGAAAGCTGTTTCCGAGCGAGCCCCTCTCTCTGCGATGTTGACTTGTGACAGCTTAAAGCGCGTTTTATCGCCCTTTTATTATTTACTCTCTTCACAAAAAGAATAATCCAGAAGGACAAATGTTTACTCCACACACGAAAATATGATGTTCTTCACCTCTAAATAATATACGAGAAGGCTCACATGTGTAAGGTAAACTTCTTGCTAAACAGAACTTACACCGTATCGTGTCTTACACCGCAAAATCCTTGCTCATACATAAATAAGTGTTATACGCGTGATACATATGTAAGCACGTGTTCATAGTTTCGGGATATTATCCCGTAAATATTGATTATTGTTTTTTTACAAACACGGACTTACCATGTAAAAGGAAACCTTTTTAGATGTCACTTGAACATAAAATCCGAAGCTTGAGGTATTATTACTTTGTAACTTTTCTATTTGGAGATTTATTATTTTTCACAGAGAAATAGTTCAACCACTCCAATTACAAACATTTACGCGTAATCATACGAGTACTTGAAGCAATATTTAAGAAAATCTTTTATTACGATTATTGTACATGTAAGCAGTCGCTTAATTCTATTAAATTAAATTATTTGTTAAATATATCGCACGCTTAATAGTAAACTGACCGATTATGGTTTAGGTCATAATTGAGTTTACATTAGACCGAGGCTAGTGTTAACGCTATTTATTCAAAATTCCGCCAATTGACCTCCATTACACTATATCGGTATTTTTCATTCGTACGTATTTTTCGACTGTTTTTGTTGAAAATGTTGAAAATGTTGAAAACACCGACTCATGGCAGATTGAGCGAAATTAGCTTTTTTGTGTTAGGCCAGTGTTCTATTAAGCGTGCGATATACTTGACATATAATACAGCTTACGTTATGATTCTCTCAAATTAAATTATGAACTGTTATAATTATATGCATTTTGTTGCTCAAATCAAAATTCTATTATTACAACAACATGAAAATGTTTGTTAATAGATCTTGTTTAATAACTAGAATAATATTTTGGAAATGGGTGGGACTCCCATTTGTTTTTTATAAGACACTTCAATGACGTATAACATTCGACACTTTCTTTCAAATTTCTACTTCATTCGTATTTATTCTAGAGTTCTACTTGTGCTACCGGCCGCGACGTGCCTACTGATTTCTTACTGGGTATGCTGGACTACCAATCATTGGAAATCAGACGAACTATCCATTCAGTTGTTCATTTTTTTCAACTGATTCGTGGTCGAATACATAACTCGGATATTTTGAATGACTTGAAATTAATTGTCCCTAATAATTATGCCACTGTGTACAATCAATCTACCTAAGGTAATGCCCGTGGGCAGGGCAATAATCCTTATGAACCGCATCTCTTCGGATGTGGACATTTTTCTCGATAGAGAGGCTACCCTCAGAAAGCATCTTTCTCTTATTATAATGTATTAAATTGATATTTACTTCTCTTGTTTGTACTACATCGTTTATTTTTACTTATTTTTTCTTAATTTTGCTATTTCTATATTAATTAAGTGATAGAAAAATCTTTGACAGATTTGATAAACACAAAAATACAAAATGGCGCCGAAGGCGCATGCGCTCTTGCAGAAAGTGTCAAGTTTCCTACAAAATGGCGCCTAAGGCGCATGCGCTCTTGCAGAAAGTGTCGATCTAAGAAGAAGAAGAAGAAGATCTTCCTCTATGGTTTTATAGAGTCCACAGAAAAAGCAGCTGTTTCCGTTTTCTCCCTTTTCAACTTGTCAAATAGGATCGCGTGGGTGCCTACCTGTTTGTATGGATTATTTTGACTAATTCTTTCTTTTAAATATTTGACTTAGTGACATTGTGTCATGTGAGACAGTGTCTGTATCCGGATAGCCGTCATCCAACAACTCTGCTCTGCCTGCTTGTAAGCCATCAAAATGCCATACGGGCTCAACTAAGAACTTTATAACGTTTATGTGTTATCCTATTTTTATTTTGAAATTTTAGTGATATTAAGTTAATTTTGTAATATATTATATAATGAATAGTGTAATATATTGTAATAGTTTAATTAAGTTTAATATTGTTTAGGTTAGTTGATGTGGATTGTAAAATGTAATTAATGTTAAGGTAGATTTTAGTGGTTGTGGGAAATGCTTAGAGACGGCGATGAGGTCCGCCACCCATCACGTTGCATTTTCCGCGGGGGCGAACAGAGGAGAGTGGAGTGCCGCATTGGTACTTGGAATATTAGAGGAGGTATGGAAGGGAAGTTAAGTGAGATGTGCGATGAATTTAATAACAAGTGTTTGGATATTTTGTGTGTGACTGAATGCATGGTTAAAGAGTGCGGATCTAGAGAGCATGATAATAAGTTCATCTTATGGTCAGGGGTATCACAAGAACAAAGGGGAGGTCAGGGTGTGGCAGCGATTCTAGCTCCAAGGATGGTAGAATGTATGAAAGGATACGAATGTATAAGTCCTAGACTGATGTGGATCCGCTTCAAAATTGGATTGACAAGAGTATTACTCATAATTGGGTATGCTCCTGTTAATAGCGAAGATGAAGCTGTGAAAGATGAGTTCTGGGATAGTGTAAACGAGATAGCAGCGAGTAAGAACGTGAACGAAAGAATTATTTTAGCAGGAGATTTGAATGGATGGGTAGGAATCCAAAGGACTGGTTATGAAGAATGTCTCGGTAAGTATGGTGATAGTAGGACGAACGATAATGGAAGGAGAGTGCTTGGTGTATGCCTGGAGTGGAGCCTCTTTGTGTCAAACACGATGTTTGATCATAAGA
This sequence comes from Lepidostoma basale, assembly GCA_022606425.2. Classification (NCBI taxonomy): domain Eukaryota; kingdom Metazoa; phylum Arthropoda; class Insecta; order Trichoptera; family Lepidostomatidae; genus Lepidostoma; species Lepidostoma basale. Next base: position 73,532 of record JAHDVF020001433.1, on the reverse strand, counting down.
GGATCCATCAGTATACATGGGAGAGAGGGAATGAAAGGACGACTATCGATTACGTCATCGTTGACTCTAGATTACGGACGGACACTGTAGATACCAGAGTGTTCAGAGGGGCCGAACTCGGAACTGACCATTTTTTGGTGGTGACAAAGATAAACCTGTTCCGAGGTTGGCGCACCAAGAAGAACAAAACAGTGACCGCCCCGTCTAGAGTTAAAATAGAAAAACTCCAAATCGATGACGTAAAAGAGAGTTATATGACGAAAGTGAATGAGAGGCTGAGTGGTCGAGAATCTGAATTTATAAGTATAGACGAGATCTGGAACAAATTGAAAGAAAGTCTATGTGAAACAGCGAAAGAGGTATGTGGTACATGTGTGCAAGGAAGAAGGAATGGAGATGCTTGGTGGGATGACTGTGTAAAAATTCTGGTCAAAGAAAAGAAGGATGCATGGTTAAATATGATATCTGTGGATAAAAGAGATTGCGAGAAATATAAAAGAGCAAAAGAAGCATACAAAGTTTGTAAGATGAATGTCAAGTTGAAAGTGAGAGAGAAAAAGGATAAACTGAAGGAGGAAGACGGTCTCAAGATGACGAGTCACTTTCAGAGCAACATAAAAATGTTCTGGAAGGAAGTCAAAAAGGCCCGGAATCCTCCCGAAAATGGTTGTGCGAAAGCAATTTTGAGTTGTGAGGGAAGAATGGTTACTGATTTTGACAGTATACAAGGAAGATGGATGGAATACTTTAAAGATGTATATGGCAGTGAAATGACTGAGAGTTCAATGAGAAGGAGCGTTACAAATGTGAGTTGTACGAATAGCGAAAGAGATATGACAGAAATAAGTTTGAACGAAATAGTAAAATCTGTAAGCTGTATGAAAGGTGGAAAAGCTGTTGGTTATGATTGTGTCGCTTTGGAGTTTATTAAAAACGGTGGGCCGGTTGTTGCAGCGTGGTTATACAGACTCTTTAACCAGTGTTTAGAGGAAGGATATACGCCGCTTGACTGGAGGAGGGCTGTTATCATGCCTCTATATAAGGGAAAGGGGTCTCGTATGGACTGCGGAAATCACCGGGCAATAAGTCTGTTAAGCGCCGTTGGTAAACTCTACGGCCGAATTTTAATAGAAAGAGTAAAAAAGACGACGACTGAAAGAGTATGGGATGTTCAAGGCGCTTTTATGACCGGAAGAGGATGTATGGATCAGATTTTTGCACTTCGAACGCTTGCGGAGAAGTTTATGGCCAAAAACCGTAAGCTTTTCTGTGCGTTTGTCGATTTGCAAAAAGCCTATGATCGAGTGAACAGAGATAAACTGTGGTCAATCTTGTCCGAATACGGAGTGAGCACAAAACTGATACGGGCGGTTGCTTCTCTCTACGAAGGGAGCACTGCCAGTGTTAGGGTAAATGGAGACATCACGCCTTGGTTTGATATCACGAAGGGTGTTAAGCAGGGCTGCGTGATGTCTCCATGGTTGTTCAATCTGTATATGGACAAGTGTATGAAAGAACTTAAAGGTATAAATGCTGGTGCTAAGATGAGTGATTTATCTGTAAACTGTCTGCTTTACGCGGACGATGCCGTTCTCGTTGCGGATAGTGCGGACGAATTACAAATCTTGGTGTCGAGAATGAATGAGGTATGCAAGTCAAATGATTTAATGATGAATGTCGGAAAGTCAAAGGTGATGGTTTTCGAAAGGGAAGAGCAAATGACAGTTTGTAATATAAGTGTGAACGAAGAGAACTTGGAACAGGTGAGGGAATTTGTGTATTTAGGTAGTATGTTCACAGCAGATGCCCGAACGGATAGTGACGTCGAAAGAAGGGTTGGTGCGGGTAACAAAGTGAATGGAGCTTTAAAAATAGTTATTGGAAACAAGAATTTATCAATGAAAGCGAAAACGGCCGTTCACAATGGAGTTCTGGTCCCAACCTTAATGTATGGAAGCGAAGCATGGAACTGGCAAAAGAAGGATGAGAGTAGAATAAATGCGGTAGAGATGAGGTCCCTAAGACGTATGTGTGGTAGAACGATATACGACAGAATCTCAAATGCTGATATAAGAAAGGAATGTAGAGCGGAAGAAGGTATAATGAACAAAATTATGAAAGGATCGCTGCGTTGGTTCGGACATATGGAACGCATGGATGGAGAGAGAATGGTTAAGAAGGTATACGTTAATGATGTAAATGGGGTACGAAGTCGAGGCAGACCGAGGAAAACGTGGCATGACCAAGTTAATCAAATTTTAAAGGTTGGTCATGTTAGAAGTCGGAGGAATCGACGTGCGTGTATGACTCGTTGTATGAATGTGGAGGAAGCTAGGGAGGTTTGCCACGATAGAGTAGTGTGGCGGTCCATTCTCTCTGCCTACCCCTGCGGGGAAACGGCGTGATGGTTTTGTTTGTTTGTTTGTTTGTTTTCTTAATTTTTTTTTTAAATTGTCTTGTGTTTTTTTTCTTACAATCATTTCTTATCTTTCTATTGTATATTATTTTTATTTCTTTATTTAAAAATTGTTTTATTGTTGTTATCTTAATTGTAATTATAAACGAATTGGAACATGCTATTCCGTAATTTTTATATTTTTTTAATAAATTGAAACAATCATTTTGATCCACTATTATTATCTTCTTCTTCCTCAGCCTATTCCCGTCCACTCCTGGACAAAAGCATCCTCCATTTGATTCCATGTCATTCTGTCCTGTGCAGACTGCATCCAGGTTATTCCGACTATTATTATACTGTGATAAAATACAAACTGTTATTATTTATTAATTTATGGATTATTATTTTTCATTCTATAACAGTTCAGTGTTTTTCTACTCAGCATTGATATTGAATCAAGAGTACTCACAAATCACAAAATAGAAAAATATTTTGTAAATTCATAATAGTAATAAATAGTTCAGATAAAATATATAGAATTAATCTAAATATTTATACGGTTTCTTTATACAATACGATACTGCGTTTTCTACAATGTGATTACTGTGCAGCATGCGAGTGAGTTTCATATTAAATTATCCATACGTGAAGACGATGTTAGAATTTTCGCCTGAATTCCTGTAAATCACAGACGTGTGACCTGGGCTGGGAGTGAACCGACTCGAATGCGCATAATACCATACAATAAAACAAAATTTCGCAATAATCGATTCAAGATAAACATTCGCAATCACCTGCCCCGCGTCAATCATCCTCCTCCAGCCGATATGATCGTATGAGCGGAGGGGTACTATTACTGCATGCCAGCAGCCAGCAGCCAGCAGCGCAGATACGTACCGAGGATTGAACAAACAGCTCAGAGAAAATGATTCAAATGCCTTGCCTTCACTTTAAATAGGATCTTTAAAAAATCTGTTATTTGAAAATCAGAGAATCTACACAACTGCAAGGATCACTTCAGGAATAATTGAATTTATTAAACTGGCTTGTTAAAATAACCTCATAATGTCAAAAAATTAGTTAAAAAACATCGTTTTATTTAATTATTACTCATAATGTATTTTAATAACATTTTAAATGTGAAAATTTACTTTATTAATCAAATAGTTGAATTTTAAATATCGTAAATATATATCTTCTTCTTATTCTCTTCTTCACTTTTGGTAGACTAAGTAGTCTGTTATTTCAGGCGGATGCTCTTGAGACTCTGAACTCCAGCTTTCTCTCCACCATTTCGGAGGTCTTCCTGGTCGGCGTTGTCCATTTGGCGTTCCATGGAGAGCTATGTATGGTATTCTATTTGAGCTCATTATTTCTACATGTTGATGCCAGTATCGTCGTCTTTCACGTCCCCATCTGACCACATCTTCGACCTCGCAGATTTCTCGGATTGCTGTATTCCTCACTCGATCACTTAGGGTTTTGGCAGCTATAGCGCGGAGTGTTTTCATCTCGGTTATCCTGAGCATGCTCTTTGTCTTGACAGTGTCTGCCCTTGATTGAATGCCATATGTGAGGATTGGTCGCACACAGGTCTTATAAATGCGTACCTTGCTGTTAGTCCTCATTTCCTTGTTTCTCCATATGACATCTTTCAGTCAGCCTGCAACCGCTGCTGATAATATATATCGTTGTGTAAAAAGCCTAGAATCCAGAGCCGAAACTGTCAGAACCAAAAACCTCCTTCAAACCAGCGAAATTTATATACTCAGAAACATTGATAGCAAAACCTACTTTGACTGACTACGAAACACAGAAATCTAAAGAATATGTAAAGTTGAGAATATTGTAAGATGGAGACGACAGAAAATAAAATTTGGATTGAACATGTGATCAAAAAGACACCGAAAGAACCGCACGGGATAGTCTACCTGAAGGTGAAACATACCCAGGAAAATTCTTAAAATATTGAAGATTATTCAGCTTCCTTAGGGTCGGTTTTGTTCATGTGTTCCTGGGTCGATGCATACTTGTAAATCGGCAACATAAGTGTATTATATGTATTATACATTTGGAAAAATGAAGAATTTAAATGTTGGATTAAGCGTTGGAACTTAATTAATAAAAATGAACACGCCATGTATCGTATCATAGTGCTAATGATCTATCTATCTACTAGGAGTTTTATTTAGTTTTATATGGAATGACATGTTTTCGTTTATAAAATTCAACGTTGTCATTCATATTATTTATTTAATATGGAGTTTTACATCATTGTTCAAGAAACAATAAATAGTTTGAACTTGACACGGAAAGTTACAGGCAAAAAAGATACATCGCAAATAGATAATGAAATGATTATTCTATGTACATTTTTATCATACCGATATACCAAATTTTAATTAAGCTTGCTTTAATTTTCTTTAAAATATCGATTACACATAATTGGATACCGATTACATACAATAAATTATTCGAAAAGCTAATGGTTTTAAAAATATTTATTTTAATTGTTTTTGATAAACCATCACCATAAAAAATCCCATTGAAATGATAAAACTGGTATTTTTATTGTATTGTACCATGTAAAGTTTTTTTTGTCAGTTCCGTTGCTTCAGTTGATTCAGTGGAGGCGAGTTGCGAGAGAATGCTCATTACAGGCCGTTGCGTCAAATACCAAATGTAATGTTTGACTTTACCGGCCGACACGTACGTGGAGCGAGCAGGGGTATAATTTACGCGGTGTGAATTCGCGATATCACTTTAATGGCGGGTAATGGCGACGAGTACCGCAAGGTGAACAAAATGCCCGTTGCAACGATGCCACGAAAAGAGTACTTGTGAAATAGTCACCAATATTATTTGTACAAAAAGTATACTTTTTCTTAGTCATACGGGGTCGCATTGTTTTCGTCGAGTCAATTTTGTCAATTTCTTCCTCAATTTTCCACTTCTTCAATATGAGGATGCAAACAACGAAATAATGATCAGCAATAGTACTCAGTTAATAAGTGAATTATTTCAAGCGATCTATTGTAGAATATACTTATTATTGTACAACTATTTGTGTACATAGGCGTGGTAACATTAAATAAGAAGAAAAAAAAACGATTCGTTAATAAGTATTTTTATTAATTATAACTATATAGGTATGCGCCATGTATTTTGTCGTGAGATAAAAATATACTAAAAATAGCCAATATTGTTGCCTTCGTTGCTGCCATATTCTGAAACCGGTCGAAATCATAAACCTAAGTAAATTAAGCTAAGTATAGATTATATAGGAATTTTAATTTTATGTTTTAATTATTTACATTGAACTTCTATTAAGAAATTTCAATTAACAACATTATTATAGATGAAAAGATATTTATCTAATTTAAAATTAAGACGCATAAATATTCTACTGAAGAAGAAAGGAAATAGATTAATCTTAGTGAATAAATAGCACTCAATAAAATGGAAGATATGGGAAAATTGATCATTCGAAAACGAAATTGCTTTGGTAATAAAAGTGATAAAATATATTAGTAATGAACATTTTTTTGGATTTTTCTAATACAATAGGCAATTTTTTTATACGTTTAAGATCCCTTTAATTCATACACATCAGCGTTTCCCTTGACAAGAGGCGTGTCCGCAGAACAAACGTTTTTCTCTTCGTTTTAGAACCAAAAATTCAGAAGGTCTCTTGTAAAAAAAATTAATAATGCTTTTTCCTTCTCTTCGCTTTTGCTTGACTGGCTCCTACCCGCAGAGGACAAACTTTGAATTATTCGTATGTCGACTATATCTTTGCCAGCCTTTTACAAAGGCGTATCTCCATTTTTGTAAATTTAAGACAAACTTTAAACACTAACTACTCTCCAAGCGCGGCAGTGTACCGGATATGCGACAGCTACAATAAGTATTTTAGTAATATCAATGTTTTTCATCTGAACTAACCTAATAAAAAAATAATAATCGGAGCAAGTTTTCGGCATAAATGAAACCTTAATGTTACTTTACTATTTTTAATTCCATTATTATTAAATAAAAGAAATGAATCCAGTGCGAATGAATGTGCTATGAACAAAATAATGAAATTATCGTTAAGATGGTTTGGACACAAGAAAAATAACGAATGAAGAAAGAATGGTAAAAATGTATATGTTAACGATGTGAAGGGAACTAGAAATAAAGGAAGACAAATAAATCAAATCGAGGAGTCGTAGAAATCGATGTGCGTGCATGACACGATGTATGAATGTTGAGGAAGCGGTATGTCAGGAAAGAAATGTGTGGCAGTCCATTCTTCCGGCCTATCCGTTCGGAGAGATGGCGTGTTGTTTAGTTAGTTAGCTAGTTATTCTTCTTTTTCTTCTTCTTTTGGACTTTTGGTCTGTTCCTGTAGTCAGGATGGCCTCTCTTGGGGGCTTGACTCCCAGCTATCCCTCCATCTCTTCGGCGGTCTTCCGAAGGGACGGTAGCCGACAAGAATCTGATGCGCCATAACGTGTGGGATTCTGGAGGGATCCATCCTCTGCACGTGCGCATTCCAGTATCTTCTGCGTTGTCTGCCCATCTTACGATATTTTATTGCGGGTGGCAGAGATGCGGACGCTGAGGACAATATATGAATATAAGGAAAGACTCTTCGAGATAGGGTGAAGAACACGGCTATCCGCGAAATCTGCAAGGCGAAAGATGGCATATCTTAATATGTTTCGAATAATTAGTATCATAAAACATGTTTGCTTTCTAATTATCATACATATTATAAAAAAACATGTTTTTCTAAGAAATACTTTGTTTTGGATCTACTTTTAGCACCTTTCTGATTTAAGATATTTAACGTTAATAAGATAATTATTTAGTATTCTTTAACAATGTAAGCATTGAATACATTAGTGGATACTTAAATTTTTTCAAAGTAATACTCGTACTTCCACATATTGAGGTTTTATCTCTTGCTCGTTTTTTAATAATATTATATATTGTGCCACATCAATTATCTAAAAAATCATTATTAAGTTATAGTATAATATACGAGTATTACAGCAACAGGTTTGATTCTTGCTACATTTGATAATGCTCAAAAAAGGGAAAATATTTCATTACTAGATAATAAAATAAACCTTCTAGAAAACAGATGTTTTCATTGGTAATAATATTAAATTTTGTTCCTCTTTAAAGTACCCCCTTTTGTTTTACAAAGGACGAAGTGTGTGCGTAAGGTTGCGGGGCGTTTGGAGGACACGGTCCCGCACGGACCCCCTATCTGAACATGCGTACTACAGCGAAGGCTCTTTTCTGCTATAACAGAAAACTTTGGCCACATTAAACAAAGATATAAACTTGAAAACGTATATGAACTCAGACGGAAATGATATTTGCAAGTTATTCCTAAAGAGTGTTATGTAAGGAATTTTGAAATTGAATAGAATGTACTTATTTTCAACCTTCATCACATCATGGCATGGTACTAACCTCAAGTTTGTGTGTATGTTGTACTGTTGTAGAACATGTCAAGTCAAAACTGATAAGGGCAATTGGATGACTCTCGACGTAAAGCATATTCAGTGTCTAGGTTAATATAATAGACATAGAAATAATTAATTAATGTAGACCCCATAAGAAAAATAACTAGTCGGAGAAAATCTCTTCCCGGTCCAGAGTGCGAGAATACTGATAAAATAATCGTTTAGCTTCGCTGCCCGATTTTCACCGAGGTTAAGTTTTAGTCAAAATTCTAAACAATTATCTTATTTTATATCCCCGTTGTTAGCGATGTGCTGGATACATATCCAGACAGGGTCCACCATATGGGTGCCCAGAATATTCCGATGGAAGATTTGGACAAGAAACACGGGAGGCCACATAAATGATGGACCAATGACATTACCCGAATAACTGGGAAGACCTGGATGCACAAGGGACAATTAGGGATAAGTGGAGAAAATTCGATGTGGCCTATATATTTAGCTGTGAATGGAAAAAGAATAAGTTAATTTACAGAAAACAAATGAATGACTGTGGTGTCATTTCCTCGATATCTTAGATATTCTGGATTCATCACCATATTGTTTTTCCATAATTAGCCTCAACCACGTTTATGAAACGTATCATATACCTACTCTGTATGACTTTTTAATCTATCTACTCAAACAAATGTCTGCTAATTTAGTGACGCAAATCAATTCAGAGTTACGTTATAATATTATTTTACAAAGCTTTCGTCTATTCTGCATTTGCCTTTATAATATTGCTACAAATTAATATTCTCCTTATTATATAAAGTATAATAAAATTTCAGAGTAAGAGGCATTTTCATTTTTCATTATTTCGCTTGAAGTGCGCCACAATGTTGCATAAAATTTTAAATATGTATTTCTAATACTTGGCTTTAATAATGTAAACTCTTGCTGGTGCCGAGGTCGATTCAATGGAATTTCTCTCACACTTCTCCCAGTAAACTTTCCCCTTGTCTAACTTCCGCAGTTGAAGGTATTGCTTTTATTCCAGCTGGAATTCATTTCTTTAAATGTGAGACAAATTTCAATAAAGGATTTAAAACGCTCTCAAAGAAGAATATAGATTTCGAATGTGTATATTTTTAAATAAAAATTATATATTTACAGTTTTGTGAAAAATAACATAAAAACCTTATTAGAAACATATCATAATTATCTATAAATAGAAAAGCAAAACATGCCACTCCGCTAAATTAAGATAAAACTCAATTAATACGAATAAAGACGTCTGTTTTCTATAAATTCTATTATATTTTATGGAAATGACATGTATTGCCTTTCTAAGACATCAAGTTTGAAATAGAGTTTTAAATCATTTTTCAAGAAACATTAAATGATACAAGCTTTTGAAATTATAGTTTTAATTTTATTTTATTATTAATTTTTTTTTTATGTACTTGAGAGCATATAATTTTGTATCCAATCAAGTATCTATAATTAGTAAATTAAAAAAAGGAAGAAGGCTATTCAAAATCGATACGTTTTGGGTGAACACGGTTATTTTCCGAAAAAAATACAGAAATATAGTCAAATTATGTTAAAATGACACGCAATAGTAACTATTAGTAGCTAATATCTATCGATAATTTATTTGGAATTACATTATATGGTAAGATGTTAAATATTTTTTTTAAATATACATAATATTTCAAACACGTCCTTCACAATATTAATGTTGTTTTTTGAAATTTCATAGTAAAAAATCAAAATAAAATTAATAATAAATTCTATATAGTATATACAATCTATAAAGAATTTTAATTTTATTTTTTACATATTTTGAAAAATTCTTAATTCACTCCAATGAATGATATTACGTTACATGCTTACGTGTGTGCATATTTTTCCATCATTTTTCACACTTATCAAACTTGTGACGAAATATTCCAAATGACAGCAAAAAAGCAAGGACTGCTCACGGGCGCGTCTTCATCTCCCCGCCTCGTATAATTTATAAACCCATATCCATAAAAAAGACTCGAGCAATTTATCGCGAGTGCGAAGAGGGAAATATTCTCGCAGTAGGTACCTACCTACAAATTTCTAAGAAAATTTTCTTCTTTCAATGTCTAGACGTAAATTTTTCGTGTGCCTCTACATTTAAATAATGCTCCTATTAGTTCCTTTAAATATTTAGTAAGCCATTAAATCTCATAATGATGTTTGTTTTTTCTGTCAGTACGTCCTTATTAAGAAATTTACCTCATTGCCGAGTCTGGTTTACTTGTAACAAATTTACTCCAATTATCTCGACCAATTTTTGAAACACTGTTATAAAATAAAAAACAATTAATTAACTAATTTCTATGAAATTTTCGCGACAGCTGTTTCGCCAACCTATGTTTGTATAGCTTTATTTGCACACCTGTTAATTATGCCAACAGTTATTTGTAACTTCTGTTAATGCCGATATAGGTGGCGTAATAGCTTTCGCGACAATTCATATAAATTATTTAATAAATTGTGATACGTATTAGCGTATCAAAAATCATACTATAAATAATGTTGAATAATCACAGTGTTTCGGCCAAAACAGTTCATTATGGAAGATTTGTTTTTTAACTGCTATTTGTGCTTTCATTGATATATTGAAAATTTTATTTCAATTTATCATTGAAAGCGAAAATGGCCGTACAAAATGGAGTTTTAGTACTAACTCTAATGTTTGGAAGTGAAGCTTGGAACTCTCATGAGAGCAGAATAAATACGGTAGAGATGAGATCTCTTTGACATACGAGATATATGTGATAAAACAATGAACGATAGAATTTTAAATGCATACATAAAATGTAACATTATACACTTTGAAACACGCAAGAAAAACCCTAACATGTGCATTAAAAAAATGACGCAATAACCGAACTCGACTATGTAGAGTACCTAGGACCAACAATGGACAAACAACTAAAATGCACAAAATACATAGACAACCTAACAAACAAGTTAGCATCGCTATACTCCCTCTTCTACAAAATACAAAATTACATACCAAGAAAAGAAAAAGTTACGATGTATGAAGCGTATGAGCGCCGACTGACATATATGATTCCCTTCTGGGGGACAGGAAACCAAAAGGACATCTCCAGACTCCAAAGACAACAAAATAAAATTAGCTTATAACATTAACTATCTTATCCCAACCATACAAGTATACATACAAACAAAACAAATGGACATATCAGACCTGACCAAATTTGAGACTTTGAAAATTGTATACAGAGTGACCGTGGAAGATACGAGTACAACAGACAGCAGATACAAATTAACTAAAAATTACAATTAACATACACAGACACTGGACTATGAACTGTGTCAGATATCACTTACCGAATGCACGAACTAATACAGAACAATTAAGGATATTGAACAATGGACTGAAACTTTACAATGAACTACCAAAAGACACAAGGAGTCTCACTACAACTCAATTTAAAATATACTTGAAACATTACATAATTAAAAGTAAGATCTAAAAATGTATCCAAATAGCCCAATTAGGTTTAAAAAAAAAATTAAAAAAAAAGGAAGGAATGTAGAATGGAAGAAAAGATTATGAACAAAATTATGATAAGATTACTGGGATGATTTGGACATATGGAACGGATGGATACAGACAAAGTGGTTAGTAAAAATGAAAACGTTTACAATATTAATGGAGTACGGAGTTGTGGTAGACCGAGAAAAACTAGGCATGACCATATTAATAAAAAAATTTAAGTCAGCCATGTTGTAAAGTCGGGAAATTCGACGTGCGTGTATGACTCATTTTATGAATGTGTAGAAATCTAGAGAGGTGTATTTCATGATTGAGTAATGTGGTGATTGATTCTCTCTGCCTACCCCTTTGGAGAAACGTCGTGATGATTTGTTATTGTTTATTTTTTTTGTTAACGTTTTCATCTTCGTCTAGCTTCCCGAGTAGAAGCTCTTCCTCCTTCCTGGCTTCTTTCCAGACTGCTAGTCTATCGATTGTCATGTCCTTAGAAATAATGAGGGGAATCATATGTTTGCTAGTAAGAAATAAACATAGGTACTGAATGTAATGTTTATATGGCGGATTTAAAATGTTTTTTATTGTAATTTAGCAAGGGTTGTTTTATATTATTTGCAGATACATGCTTCCTATTTATATGTTATCTGCCCTAATATATCATACTCGAGTCTATCTCAGTCTTATATTGTACACCAAAATGCAGAAAGAGGGAGGGTGATACATAAAAAATGACATGCAAAATGATAAAATGTGTTCTGAGGGGATAGAATTTTAGAGATAAAGTATTCGCAAACATCCCCTACTCTTGAAAACAAGCACCCCGAGCTTATCAAAATCTCATCATTCGTAACACAAAGCTGCCTGGAGCAATGCAACCTGGAAAATATTAGGCGCACAACAAAGAAAAGTTACTCCTCCATCCACCTGTGTGTGGGTATGAATAATTTATCCTAGTGCAAATATGCTGTTTGAGATGGAGTAGTGCCGCACCGAGCTAGTTTATTTGTAACTCGTGAGGCTTTTATTGGACACGGATGTAAATATATAACATAGCACGAGAGGCGTGTTTCGGAAATGTTTGGTTTTCATTCAGAACTGTGTTACTAATTCTATCGTGATGAAATCTATTGCACTATATTACAAGTTACCAATGGCAAAACCGCAGAGTGCTAGTAGAAATTAAAATTCATTTTGGTATCAAGAAATTTAAATAATTTTTATTTATTTATTTGAACTTATGTAATATCTAGCGGTGAATTCTATCAGTCTACACTTTACAACTTGATGATAAATTGGAACTGATGTGAAATATCTTCAAGAGATTACTTATTATTTTAATTTAAGTTACGTATTCATTGAGAATAATATGTTTGCAAACTGTATGATGTAAAATTTTGTAAAATACTCCTGTATTTACCAACTAAAACAGTTTATTTATTTTTTCTTGAACGATAAAGTAAAATTCAATATTTAATAATTAATACGATTAAAAAACGTTTGTTGTTTAGTAAATTTCATTATAATTTATTGGAATAATATTTTAGCCATTCTTAGGCATGATAAAACGTTTGATAATACCTTAGAAAGGCGAAACTTTTCATTCCCATAAATTATAATAAAACTTCTAGAATAAGCTATTCATCGTCAGCCGTCTGTCTTCCACTGCTGAGCGTAGGCCTCTCTCAAAGCACGCCACCGCCCCCTATCCATTGCCGCTCCCATCCATCCATGTCCAGCAATCAGCGGGTAGGGAGACGTCCAACTCTACGGAATCCTGTACGCGGTCTCCACTTCTGAACCCGCCTTTCCCATCGGCTGTCGGTTCTCCGACAGATATGACCAGCCCACCGTCACTTCCACCCGCCTATATTCAGAGCCACCTCAGTCACCTTGGTTTGTTGTCGAATAAATTCGTTTTTGAATCTGTCCCTCAAGGTTATTCCAAGCATGGCTCTTTCCATGGTGAGTTCAGTGACCTTGAATCTGTAGACTAGACCTTTTGTCAGTGTCCACGTCTCGGCTCCGTACTGACTCATGACTGGCAAGACGCACTGGTTGAAGACTTTAGTCTTGAGGCATTGTGGTATTTTAGAAGTGAGAACATGACGTAATTTTCCAAAGGCCGCCCAACCCAACTGAATTCTTCGGCTTCTTTCTCGAAATTGTTTCTACTTAATTGTATGATTTTGCTAAGATATGTGTACCACTTCGAGAGCCAACCCATCGACGGTTACTGATTTCGGGATAATATGTTCATTATACAATACATGACTTTCGTCTTGTCCAAATTCATCCCATGACCCACTCGTCTGATGCAATTAGCTATTAGTATCACCTTTAGTGTTTTTTTATAAATAAGTGTTCTTGTAATATAGTTTACTCAATTTGAGGATATCACGGTGTACGCTTATTTCTTTACATGTATAACACAAAGAAAGCGATATTCGATTAATGTGAAATTATTCGTGAACCTAAAAAGATTATCTTACATAGCTTACCATTTGCGTTTTTCCAACAAAAACCAGATTGTTTTTTTATGCTGTGTTATCGAAGCTCTAATATCGGAAACAAAATACTTCATACGATTGAATACAATAATAGCGGTACTGGAGAATTCAAATATTACACACCCCTCGGCCCTTTATATTTTTATGTGCCCGAGATATTCCGCGTGTGCTCAAATCTAACAATATCCATTCCCTTCACGCGATATGTTTATATCTGCTAAAATCGTAAAATAGCGTTCTACTCCATAAGAAGAATGTTAAAGATCCCATTGTTAAGTTTAAGCTTTTCTCTGATATTTTTATTTTTCCAAAAGCGAGGCTCAGATATACGGAATAAATTTGAATTTGATTTTCAATGTTACGGAGGATATTTTTCTATAAAATATGGAGGTACTTATTGAATTTTCGTAGGTATTCTGTATTATTGAAAATGTGTACTAAATTTCAGTTCACTGTTTCCAGATTACAAAAGGCCCACCGCATATAGGAATCTGTAATGGATTTACGGCTTACATGGCTGGATTTCTTTCACGGCCTTCGCGAAATACGCTACAAGAGGTTATTAATCCCAATAAATTCAATAATTTGTACGAATATTTTGAAAAAATGCATTATTTATTTTACTACTTCGCAGGCATGCTCCGAATGGTTCTGGTGCTTCTTCAGTGAACAAATTATATAATATTGGCACCGAGGAGGCTGAAACCTTTCGAATCATGTCTTTAAAATTATGTGTTGTGTATTGTGAAAACATTTTATTTAAAACACATTTATTTGCATATTAATCCACTTATCAAAACAAAATCAATAATATAATAAACTAATTAAGTTTATCCATAGTCCTATTTCAAACAAAAAAAACATACAAATATAATATATTATTATATTAAAACAAAAAAGAGTTTATTTTAACAATTGGCCATTACTATCGTTGAATATGATCTATTTGAAAAAATAGAAAAAAAAGTTTATCCTACGCTTCGAAGGTTTAATACCTTTATAATCGATAGATCATATTAACTTTATCAAGATATAAATAGCGCTAGTCTATAGCTTTCTCTAGGTGATAAGGGTTTAAAATCTGGAAGAAAAATAATATATAATAAATTTGTAAACACTCTTCATATTTAAGTTACGGTTATTACCTACAAAATAAACAACAAATATGAAAGTCTAATGAATACGAATGCGAATTGAATGATATATTTGAAATACGCAACAATAAGTTATTAAGAAGTTTAATAATAATTCGGAGAGGTCTGAATTAAATATGTGGGCAACGCCCGCTCTAATCTCGCCCGCTTATCCATTGTTTTCACCCCTAATGTGATGTTTTCATTTGTGAATTAATAATGGCGCACTATTAGGTGTGGAGGCGAATAACCATCGGAAGCTGTTACGCATATACATACGTCATTACAATTACATCCTGGGGGACCTTTTCGGATCAGACTTGTAATACAAGGAACTTGGGTTATTACTAAAATACACACAAATGTAATGGCGCTCTATTCAATGCGGGAATCGATAAACGATTAAAGCCCTTAGAATATGACGATAATTCATAAAGAGAATTATTTTAAGATCGCTATTTTGTCATTGAATATTTTGCGTGTAGTGAGTGAAATTATTTTATTATGATATTGAAAAAAATTTCTTATTTAACAATTTTTTTGTGAAAATCTGCTTTAAAGAAAGAATACAAAACGTTGAATATTTTTTCAGAAAATATCAGCTATTATTATACATGTAGTTTATATGATTCTCGATGCGTCTCAGGTGAGTAAATAAACGGCTTCACCATGTACATATTTCGTATTTGCATAACGCTCTAGTTTCACGCGACCCAATTGTAGAATAGTGTATTGATCACAATATTGATTTGGGTCCTTTTCTCTGACTCCATTGATACTCAAGGGTTTGCAATGTTTCTTATTTTATAATAAAATGAAAAATATGTTTGATCTAAAACCCACCCATTGCGAGTTAATCAATCATTCAGGATTAATTGTATCTCAATAGAGACGAAGATGTAAATTATTTGGAAACAGAATATGGTAGTCGAGGCGTTTACAGGACTTATGACCTGCCATTGGTTGGGTTAAGCGATCACTTTATGTTTAACAACATTCACCATTATCTTAATAGATGGCGCTAGTGTAGGTGTCCCTACCAACAGTGAAGTTATTAAAATAATAGTTCCAAAAATTATCAGACGTGGTGTCGTAAGAAGGGGGGAATGGTGATTTTTGTTAAACATTAAGTGATCGCTTAACCCAACCAATGACAGGTTATAAAACTAACTAACTAACTTACCAACATGCCGTCTCCCCGGAGGGGTAGGCAGAAAGAATGGAACGCCACACTGTTCTGTCCTGACATACGTCTCTCGCTTCCTCTACATTCATACATCTTGTCATGCACGCACGTCGATTTTTCCGACTCCTCGCGTGACCGACATTCAATATTTGATTGATTTGATCGTGCCACGTTTTCCTCGGCCTTCCTCTATTTCTAGCTCCGTTCACGCCGTTTACATATACCTTCTTTACCATTCTGTCTTCACTCATTCTTTCCATGTGTCCAAACCATCTTAATGACCCTTTCCTTATTTTGTTCATAACACTTTCATTCGCACCACATTCACTTATTATACTTGCATTTGTCACTCTATCATAAACAGATTTGCCACACATTCGTCTTAGAGATCTCATTTCTACTGCATTTATTCTACTTTCATCCTTCTTTTGCCAGTTCCATGCTTCACTTCCATACATAAGGGTCGGCACAAGAACACCATTGTGCACTGCCATCTTAGCTTTCCCGTAAACGTGTCGACTACCATATTCTGTTTCCAAATAATTTACATCTTCGTCTCTATTGAGATACAATTAATCTTTAAAGATTGATTAACTCGCAATGGGTAAAAATCCAGTATTTGTCTACAAGTATTTGTATACAAAAATACAAGTTTAGTTATTTGTTTAAATAAAAGTTAGAATTGAAACTGATTAACATAATATATTTTATTTTATAAATATTGATAGAATAAATTTCGTATTTATTTTTGCATCTGCATCGATGTTTATGTTATTACAGTTGACACAAAACTGTTTTAATTAAATCGAGAAATTTCCCAACCATTCCCAACTTCCCGGAGTTCGGTGCCATTAACAGTTGGCCAACTGCTCGCACAGCTTAATGCGTTTCGGTTTAAAATCTGAATACGAGCTCACTATTAATTAAAATCCACTGCAATGGATACACTGAACGCAATTACAATAAATTAATTGTTTGAGAAACATAACATAACATACAACACAATTAAATACCGTAAACTTTTAGAACCAGCAATCTATTATATTTCGGAAACCTTTTAATTGTCTGTAAACTTATAGTAGTCACGGATACGGTGAATACGACTCAGTGGTTTATGGCTTTTGGGAGGAGTTTTCCATACACATTATTTAGCTACGGATTGGGGGATGGGAGGATTAATTGATTATTTGAATTGTTGCACAAAATTCATAATTTGTGGAATATTTCAGTCAATAAAAAATTGAATTTATTAGATTTATTACGATCGAAGTGTGCGCGGGAGATGCCTATTGGTGGCGATGAGGTTCGCAACCCATCACATCGCGTCTCCTGCGGGGTGAAAAGAGAAGGATGGAGTGCCGCAACAGTAAAAGTGTGACAGTCCATTCTTTCTGCCTACCCTTTCGGGGAGACGGCGTGATGGTTAGTTAGTTATAAAAGTTTGAAAAGCTTTACAGAATATACAGAGTAATATTCATTACAGATACACATATTGATAATCAACGTTTCTTATTTTTTTTCGTATTCTTAAATTTTTGATAAACTAAAGGCGTGGTCACTGTGAAATAATTGTGATTTGAATTGAAGTGTACGGTCTGTGGAATTCCATAACGATGAATATTTTGTGAATAAATATTTATTATTTTTCTTTTGAGTTTATTTTTCTTGACAAACTGATTTTATATCGTTCTTCGGATTCTAAAAAAACAGTATAAACTGTTAAATTATAAAAATTTCTTTTTATGTATCACAAATTTACTCATATTTTTCAGGACAGCTGCTTCGTCAACCTATGAAGACATCATCAGGTGTTACAATAATATTATTGTAACACCTGATGATGTCAATATAGGTTGACGAAACAGCTGTCGCGAAAAATAAAAATTAAATTGTGATACCTAAAAACGAAGTTTTATAATTTACCAGTTTATAATGTTGAAATTTCATAGTGTTTCGGCCAAAACAATGGACTATCTAAAAAAATAGTCTCTGATTCGTGGATAAATATAATCAAGAAAAAAAGCTTGTTACCTATTCACCATTATTATTTTTCAAATAATTAACATTAAATAAAATGGGCTTAATCATTAAAATTTTGATATATTATTGTAACACCTGATGATGTTAACAGAAATAATGATGAATAGGTTGACGAAACAGCTGTCGCGTAATATAAAATACAATTGAGATACATAATATAAAGTTATTTAATGTAAGAGTTTATGTATTAAAAATTCCCTAACGTAATCCAGTACTTCACTGCTGAAATATTAAGTAATAAGCTGGGAGCCAATTACGAAATATAACTCTTGTTTGTTCTCCAAAAAATGATTGCAGATAATTCGGCGTACTCCGTATCCGCCGATATTGTCGTTGGTAATCCTTTCCCGCAGCAGTCCTAAACCAACAATGGTCAACTGAACCACCTACTCTGGTCAAGGAAAACCCGATGACACGGTGTCCCAAATAAACTCACTTCAGTAGCGGTAGATCTCCCTAGTTCTTTGTTGTGTGCCTTTAAAAATATTTATCGATATTGATTATCACATAATATAATTTATACTAATGAAAGTATAAATTGTATTTCACCCTTTACATCGATTTGGCTTGCGCTGTAATGATGTAAGGAGTTTTTTCAACAAAATAATAATAATAATAATAATAATTTTAGGAATTTGAAAATATTGTTTACTTAAATTTAATAACTCATTCAAATTAAATTTTTTGTGAAATGTTGTAAAACTCCTCATTATATAATTAATACAAATTAACGAATTATTTTTAATTAGTAAATAATTGTTAATATATGTTTTTCTCAGAATCACTTCACTTAAAACACTTAAGGACCATTTTGGTTTATATGACGTCATTAAGTATTAAATACCCATGTAAGCATTATATATAGAACATAAATAGTTATAAAATTCTTTGATTTCATCTGGAAAATACTTTCTAGTTATTTGGGGTTTAACCATTAATTATTGTTTACACTGTATATAAACAACAACACGCTTGATTATCGATATATATTTGATAATATCTTAACAAGGCGAAATATGTCATTCCCATAAAATATAATAAAACTTATAGAAAACATACGTTTTCATTAGTATAAATTGTAAAGTTGCAAAGCGAACCGAATTTCGTCCTTAAAATTCGCCTGAAAAACGTATTTAATATTGCCTACTACCGAAGCCTAAAAGCAGTGCCGCATTAGTGAATTTAATCGCCGGAATGTTCAGCACGTTGCAGCTTCATATCTCCACAGCAGAACTGTAACAACAGCAGTCGCCCGGAATTTTCCAACTTAAATGCTGGCGGACTTAATGTATAGTCTGTTCGCTTAATCGTGGCCAATATTACAATTCCGGAGTGAAACTGTCGCCGTTACGAGCAGCTGGCAGACACCGGACTTGGTTATGGCTTTTTCAAGGTGACTACCCATCCGAGTCGGGAAACTAAGCGAGAAGGCTGGGAAAAAATCGCGCTGGTGTCGCATACTCCGTGGAGAAAATAGTATACTTTTATTACGCAACTTTTTTCATATTTGTTTTGTATTGGGTTGAAATGATATGAGCGTTCATTCTGTATACTCGGAGCAAACTCTTTATCTCTGCTCGCCACCGCTCCCCAGCGGGGTAGTACGGAAGGAAATAATTATAAATCTTAGTATCTTTAGTTGGACTTTTCTCTTATAAAAGATAGTTGAATAGCAGTTAATAAATAACTTTTCTTTCAACTGTTTTTTACAGTAATAGTATTTTGTTTTTGAAGCAATAATTTATTTTTATTTGACATATTTACATCCGAGAATATGAACCCTTTCCTATTTATTTTCTACTATCGGGTATACTACTTATTATAAAATTTAAAAAATACGAATGTTTTTAATAGCATTATTATATAGAGACTAAATTTTTTTTTTCAAAACAACTAATTAAATAGATTATTTTCAAATATCAACTTTATAGGCAATAAAATAAGTGAGCGTACTCTGTATTATTAAACTTTTTTAACAATTACATAACAACAGCATCATTAAATTCCGTTTTCATATATTTAGAAACAGAATGGCATTTAAAAATATTTCAAATGTACGGTATCATGTTCACTCTTGAAAATATCACTTAGTTGGTATAAATATGGTTTCTTGGATCTTGTTATCCTCTTCAACCAACGTTTCGGAGAACGTTTCATCTCCATTTTTAGGGTAGTATTAAAACAGTTAAGGATAGCTAAATTGCTTATCGCTACACACATACGTTGATGATGATGAAGACGTAACGATTTCCGAAACGTCGGTTGAAGAAAATACGCATGATACCAAGAAACATTATTTAAATGTGACATATATTTAAGTAAACAACTTTTTTTATGGTTTTGACTGCTAAATTGCGCTGCATAGTTTTTATTTATTTTGTAGTTAATTTCAAATATGTTGTCTTAATTGCGCATAAGTGTAATAATTGTATTATATTATATATAATATAAGTTTCTTTGAAAAAACACAAATTTGTTTAATCTAACAAAATTGTTTTGTGGCGGATAAGTTTTTCAAGCGTGCCAACAATATTTTATATTCCCGAATTGTCATTCGCCTATTAGAATTATTTCAGAGATCTATTTATCTCCAAAAATATATTCGTTTTGTTTCTTGAAAAAAGATTTCAGGAAAATTGTTGGATTTCGTTCTTCATGAAAAATGTGGATTTGGTTCAGATGGATACATTTCAATTAAATTATAACTCCAATTGTAGAATATACGAGTATATATGCATTATTTGTATTAAATAGCTTGACAGAATTTATGTTTTGTAATTTCCCCTGTAATAACATTTTCTTTCGTGGTATATCGCGCGTAAAAACACAATTATCCGACGGCGGACACGTTAAATAATGTAATATTTTTTGTTGCTAATTTTGCCTGTTTAATAAACTTTTCAACGACATCCCCAGATGTCACCAGTATTAGCTCCGAGCAGATAATATGTCAGTCAGCCAAATTTCACGGTGCCCAAGTTAATTGCTGGTCCGTTAATGGGACTCATACCCTACAAATAACGGCTAGCCCACATTCTATTAACTTTCGATCGAGTTTCTGGAGACTTCGCAAAAAGCTCGTCTGAAATTATGCATGCTAATTTTCAAATTAATGTGGCAGACTAGACCTTCGGTGAGGTGGCTGGAGTTTGTTTGTTGTTAAGGTTAATTGGTGGTTGTGAAGGAATGGCCGAAATGGCCGGTCAAGGGTCGTCCCATCTTGTGACGTGGGACATTAAAAGTAAACGCCACGGGGAAATTAGAGGTAGAATCTTAGACGAGGTGTAAGCCATTATTTCATCTTATCGTGTAAATACTTTACTCATATAGCCCCTTACCGAGAGATCGCGGTATTCGCTACTCTCTATATTATTGTACATTGATAGAGATAATAAAATTATGATTTCGTTTTAATATAAAAAAATACGATTTTATAAATATGAAAATGAAAGCACACTGATACGAAAAACTTATTCGAAAAACATTTTTTAACTACTTTTATCGCATTTTATTTTATTTTAAAATAATAACATGAATATGTTTTAATAAAAAACGCGCAATAAGCACATATAAGGTGTGAGTATTTTTCTAAAGGAATAAAATGGCTATGGTGACACCCCGGTTTCCCGCGCGTGACGGTGACGCAATGTCTGGAATATAAAAGTTGAAAAATGTCGCCAGGAAGGCTGCGTTAAATTTGGCTTTTACACTTGCTTCCCAATTTAGCCTACATTTGTACTTTTGGTAAACTTGGAATTTTATTTGGACCCCTTCGATCTTTTAGTTTTATTGAATTAGGTTTAATACGACACCCGCACTTGTCTTGTTTACCAAAGGAGGTGGTACTCCTACATAAAACTCGGATGGATACAAAAAAGGGGCGATCGAAGAAGCAATGTGAGACAAGTGATGGAATAAGATTACCCAAACAAATGATGTAAGACTTTGTCTCGTTAAATTTCTAAGCCAATACAAAAAAATTAAAATTAAAATTAATAACTTTGATGAACCCAGCTAAGGCGGAAGTAACTATCTTCATGGAAAATAACTAATATGCAATGAAATGTATTATAATATATAAATAAATAAAACGCGATTAAAATATTTCAGTTCTTTAATATATACGTAGATGGCCTTAAGTCTCCAACTATTTCCAAAACGTTGGTCAAAGAGGAAGCCACAAGTTACTTATTTTTCTTCTTCCTCTTAGTTTAGGTCGTATGACCTGTTTGTGACGGTAGGCTGTCCTGGGATGATGATGTTCAACCATCTCTCCATCTCTTCGGCAGCCTTCCTGGTAATCTCTTGCTGCTTGGGTTTTCATCTTTAACAATTTTAGCGATTCTTGGGTTTTCATCTTTAACAAATAATGTATAACGGGAGTTCTTACTTCCAGGATACCAATTTTAAATTAAAATAACATTTTATAACTGTTAATGCAAAAACTTTGTTTTATATTACAATTGTATTTATTTCACTTTACGACAGCTGTTTCATCAACCAATGTTGACATCATCAGGTGTTACACCTGATAACACCTGATGATGTCAACATTGGTTGATGAAACAGCTGTCGTAAAGTAAAATAAATACAATTATGGTATAAAACAAAGTTTTTGCATTAACAGTTATAAAATGTTAAAATATCATAGTTTTTCGGCCAAAACAATGGACTGTTTAAAATAACATTAATTACGGGTTTCCAGAACTTTAATTCTACATCTTCTTCTTCTTCTTTGCTAGCCTTCTTCCCTCCACTGCTGGATATAGGCCTCTTCCGATTTCTTTCCAAATCCCTGGCGAAACCCAGCCTGTTCTATGGGTTGATATTGGTCAAGTTCATTTGTCAGTCTGTTTGTTATGATTTTTGACAATAGTTTATATTGATGTGACAGTAAACTTATTGGGCGATAGTTTTCAAGATTATCGCTGTCACCTTTTTTAAACAGAAGCTTGACTTGAGCATTTTGCCGAGCATCAGGAATTTTTCCCTCTTCTAGACATTTGTTGAACATAATTTTTAAGGTTTCTTTAAGTTTATCACCCCCCATTTTAATTATATTAGATGTTATTTTGTCTTCTCCTGGGGCCTTATTATTTTTCATATGTTTTAAGGCGTGATCAATTTCTTTTATTTCTATTTCAGGTAATTCTTCTGATCCTACGTTTTTCTACATGTTTTATAATAAACACCTAAACTTTCATACTTTAATTGCATCCATTTTAAGAATAAGTTTAAAACATCTTTAAAGAATGTAAATGTAAATAAACAAAACCATGAAACAATCTCAAAAAGTTCCAAAGTTGAACAAATATGGTAATATTGGATCTCCTAAACCAATATAATGAAATTTATTGAATACATTATGATAGAGTATAAAATGCTATTAGATGAAAATGCAGAGCATGCTATGTAAGGGGTCGATATAACCGAGATATGTGCACGACACGCTGTAAAAAACAAAAGACAGATTACATTTTTTTTAACGGCGTTGTAGTCTCTACTCTATGCTTGTCTCTCGTAGGAAGTGTCTTATAAACTAACTAACTAACTAACTAATCATCACCCCTTCTCCCCGAAGGGGTAGGCCGAAAAAATGGACTGCCACACTTTTCTTTCCTGATATATTTCTCTCGCTTCCTCAACATTCATAAATTGTGTCATGCACGCGCGTCGATTTCTCTGAATCTTCACATGGCCGACATTCAATATTTGATTTATTTGATCGTGCCACGTTTTCCTCGGTCTTCCTCTATTTCTGGTTCCATTTACATCGTTAACATATAATTTTTTTACCATTCTTTCTTCATTCATTCTTTCCATATGTCCAAACCATCTTAATGATCCTTACATTATTTTGTTCATAACACCATCATTCGCACCTGAAGTGTCATTATTGTAATGTAAATTAGATAATCCTTTGATTTGGCGCTGAATACTATGATACTTCAATATTAACTGTAATTTGTTATAATATCACAATTTTTTTATTTAAATTATATAAAATATTTTTGATGACTAATATAATAATAAAATGAAATGACTACTTTGACTTGCGGTTTCTTACATGTTAACTATAAAATTAAATTGATTGTAATACTTGATGGTACCTACATTGCTTGGCGAAACAGCTATCACGAAAAGTTCATAGAATTTAAATAAATATTTTCTGAATATACATTTTTTTCTTTGTAACAACATGTTATGTAATAAAGTATTGTTGCAGAGAAATAAAAAAAAAACGAATTCGCAACACAGAGTAATGGTGAATATAGAAAAAATATATATTTTGATATTTTAACAGTATTGTAAATTAAACAGTTAATAAAATATTTGCCCTCTCTAATCAACACGTGATGTGAACCTTAATAACTAATTGCTACCCGTAAAATATTCACGGAAGATTTTCTACCCTTTAAAAACTAGATTCACTGTAAAATCGTAATCATAAATCAATGATAAGTTTTAACTTTGAATGTAATATTTTTTCATTAACATTTTAACAACATTTTAACAATTAACAACAATAAATTTTCCCCTTTTGTTTTAAATAATACTGTCAAACATCAATAATCAGAAAAAAATTCAAAATAATCCAGAAACCTTCTCAGGCATGCGCATCGTGTTCATTTTAAATTACTTTCGGGAGAATCGAAGTATTCCTTTCTCTCTCTCTTGTATTCAAAATATTCTCGTACTCTATCTTGCCGACATATGGGTTTTTGCCTATTTATATTAAAATGTATAACCCTTATGTATGGGGAAGCGAAGCACGGAACTGGCAAAAGAAGGATGAAAACATAATAAATGCAGTAGAAATGAGATCTCTTAGACGAATGTGTGAATACTGTGTGTATGATAGTGAGATGGTGTTATGAACAAAATAATGAAAGTATCATTAAGATGGTTTGGACATATGGAAATAATGAATGAAGAAAGAATGGTAAAAAATATATGCTAACGATGTTAATGGAACCAGAAAAAGAGGAAGACCGAGGAAAACGTGGCACGATCAAATAAATCAAATACTGAATGTCGGCCATGTGAGGAGTCAGAGAAATCGACGCGCGTGCATGACACGATGTATGAATGTTGAGGAAGCAAGAGAAATATGTCAGGAAAGAAAAGTGTGGCAGTCCATTCTTTCTGCCTACCCCTTCGGGGAGACGGCGTGATGGTTAGTTAGTTAGTTAGTTACCAAGATTTTAGATGTACTATGTAGTAAATGGGATAGAAACTGCAGACTAATGAGGCGTTTGAAATTTCTAAAAGTCGCGACACGAACGAGCTACTTACTGTATACTATATATAGTACATAGATAATGCTGAGGGCCATTTGTAATCCTACAACAGAAGACATCCATCCATCCTGAACTGTATGCATTATGAAATATACCCTGCCACATTCAAATGTATGACAAAAAGAAGAGAAGAGTGACAATGGAACGAGAAATTTAAAAATAGGATCAGTGTCATCTTATCCTTTACAAAGGCTCTTCCTAGAACTGACGCGTTATTGAAAAAAAAGGAATTCCTTGTATTATGTTATGTCGCCCCTAATATACCGAGGGATCTGGAATATTTGAATAATTTATTCTAAGGCAATTTTTAAATCGATGTTTGATATACCTAGCGGGCACCTGGTTCGGGATAATGCCGATATGATATGGGTTCGATATATGGAATGTTTACCGATTCCTATTTGGTTCACATTGTCATCTAATTGAAGCAGAATGTTCTATTGTCAAATGACATTCTTAAATGCCCTTTATGCGAGAAGGATAAAAGTTGAACGATCACTTAAGCACATTATGCGTTACACCGGGCATGGTGGACTAAGAAAATATTATTATTGATATAGTCTAAGGAAATGTTCACATGTGATTGTTTAGTACTCGTGATGTACATATGTACCCATAATTAGTTAATTTTTAAATAATATTCTTTTAACTAGGAACTACATCGACTACATTTCGTCAGCAGACCAGTCCGTCGATGACAGCGAGCTTGGAGAAACCGGTCACTGCCGAAATAAAGATAATAGTGAAGGTGTTCTTAAGCCATTTGAAATAAACTCTCAACAAGAGATAACGGTAAAATCATTTCATTATCGTTATTATATATTATAACTTATTTGTTTAAACAGTGGCGCCGTTTTATTATTAGATTTTTTTCTGATTAAAACGAAATGAATAATTTTCAAATAAAGTAAGTCAACGAACGTTGGTACACAAAGCATTCTACTTTCTCAATGATTTATTTGGAGAAAAAAAAACTCTATATAAACCATGGTATAATGTTTGAATTTTTGTGAGAAAGAAATATTATAGTGGCAAGGCGTGGATTGTGAACCCATTTTTTTTGTCATACTAATAAATGTCCAAACATTATTTGATAAATAATTATATATTTTAATATATTAAAACATTGATAGATTGTGACTGTTGTAACAAAATATTATAAAATATCATATTAGTATATATTTTAGAATTCCGTTAAAATTTTCCATATATTGTTATCCCACGGGTGTAAGTAGTCCTGAATAATATCCGTTACAATAATAACAGCCACATGCAAGGAAAGAATTTGTTCATCTGTTTTCAAATAGAAGAAGATATTATGTTTAATTTCCGAGAAGTATCCGAGCCCGTCCCGTATTATTTATTTAGTTATCCGACAAATTTTAATGCGACGCAGAATGTTGTGTTTTTAAGGTGAAATTCTTTGTAAAAAGATACATATTTTTACATTCATATCTCGGCATCCGGAATACGTTCTTTGAATAAGCAATATCTATATCTATATTTAAACAATTTTAACGTTATACATGTATAGTACTTGTATATTCATATTCGCCTTTTAACTGTCGAAAATACTTCATACACGATTAAATAAATAAAATAAAAATCCTATATTTCGCAGCAGATTAAATTTTGTTCCGTAGATATAATTTTAAATCGTATTTTAGTTTTCAAATTCCCATTTGAAAGTACTTCTCACGCCGTTAAATTCGCATGTGTCGGGCGTTAGCCACAGTGAAACCGTTCAAATATCAAAAGTACACAACGTAACGGTGGGAAGTATAAAGCATGAACTTAGCGTAATAACTTGCACATTTTGGCTTGGTGGCAGATTTATTTTTCATATGATTAAAGCTCCAAATAAATCCAAAGCACACAACACAAAAAGCTCACTCCACCACAAGTCCGCGGGCTATGTACAAACACGCGATAGGATGTACAAACACATTAAATCCTCGAGTAAACATTACATGAAATGTCACCGGATTTTTTGTGCCACTATTGTTTTGTTATTCGGTCCCTTTGTGCTCTCGGTAGCACATTCGGTATTTACGTTTCTTCTGATCTGGGGGCATGACGGATGTAGGACAAGCCATAAAATTCGGTTTACGACCTCCCCTCCCTCGTATTATTATTCTTCAATTTGTGTCCACCCCGCCCCGTCCCGCCTTTGTGATCTCTGTGAAATGTTTTTTCAAGAGTCAAGTCTGTTTTGCATGTTCAGTCTGACCTCTGTTATGGTTACAAACTAAATAAATACATTCTGCTCTAAGAAATCTACATAGCACACTTCATTTGCTTACTTTGAATCTATTGGGAACTTTCGCTCGACATAATAATAATATTGATTCGTCGTGAAAATACAGTTATATAGAAATTCCAAAGATTGCTCACTGCGCTCCCAAATTGTTATTGATTTTAGATGTATTTTTTTAGAATAAATTCGAACAGATAATATAAAAGTTCATAATAATAACGATATTATTTCTAAAAATCTTTATTTTCTTAAATATGAGCTATTTTACTTTTGAGATTGTTATACTAAATCACTGTGAAAAATAAACTTAAAAATCTTAACAGTGTTTTAATTAATATTAATAATAAATATTACGTTATCAAGATATCATACCATTTTATTAAACTTTTGTGTACCCCTTCTATCATATATCTGAGAATTGATCATCAACATGATACAACATCTTCTCGGATTGCGGCTCTTCTTAATGTTTGCTTCAATTCAATAATAATAAACGCCATTTGTATATATTAATCAACCCAAGGGCGATAAAATCTAGTGATTAATATATTTAAAAATATTTGAATGCTTCTTAAGCCTGTCCTTCTATACACATCATAAATAATCCTTTATTCTTATAAATGTATTTGTTAAAACGTATGTTATTTCAGTTCTGTACAATCTTATCGTATATGCCGAAGGCTATTGATAGACATAAGGTATACTACATTTATACCAGTATAACGCCCCGACGGGGGTATCGGAGAAGGCGAGCGAGATGAAGGAATTATGTCACTTAAGATGATAATTTCTCAAGTCTTGTGGAAGTTAGCTCTTTAAGAATCCTTTATAATCATTGAAGCGGTTATAATAAGGTTTATGAACTATAAAGAGGGGAATATCATACTAGGGCACTCATTAATTTAATCACGGACCGTCTCTTCTTTTATAGAACACGATCAAATAAAATATAATACTGACTCGACGAGAAGACTTATTTTAATTTGATGGGCAATCCCATTGAGTTACGAACTAAAATAAATCTAATGGATTTGCTTAATTAAAACCACTTTTTTTTTCTTCGGACGTAGGTATAATGTAGCACAACAAAAGTACTTTGAAAATAATGAATACAACTGTTAACCCCTGTATTATAAAAGTTCTACTATATTTTATGCGAATAAAATGTTTTTCCTCACTAATGCATTATCGCGGTATATCAGGCGATCTTAATGTCTTCTGGAAACTTTAATAGCAAACGAATACAGATATGATCCTCGTATATCCAGAAGAATGTAAATTCGGGCGGGTCTCCGTACCAATTGCGCTCCGTGCGGGTGCGTCAGCGTTTATATTGATTAATAGAAGTGATGTAATGTGATGGGAATTTTTATAAAAAATGGTTTCGGCTCGATCGCTCCTACCCCCATTTGCCCCCGCCCCTGACTCCTCTCACTCCTCTTTCCCGCTCCAATTTCCCCTGACTTCCGCTTCCGCTTATCCGCCAAGCGCAGTGATGCTCAAATGTAACAAAGTGCTAAAGTAACTATCATTATTAATATTATAATCATATACATATATTTTTTTAAATTGACATATACTATATTCGTCATCACTTTATGTTGTGGATTCACATTTGATTAACTTTTTGGAAACATTGTATTTTGACAACACTTTTTTGCACTTTTCACAAATATGTTTCGGGACACAAACTTCCCTTCCTCAGTGTATGAAATTCAACCCTTCGGGTTAAGAATAAGTGTATCGAAAACCCGAATTTAACTTTAATCAATGAACAAACTAACATATCCCCACTCCTAAATGTATTTCCGATATATAATGAGATTCAAAGAACTCTTGATTCTACACTGTATTTATTTTAAATTTCAAATGCAGAAGAGAATACATCGATTGAGTCTACGCAACGCAGGAAGGCGATTTTATATAGTTATTAGTTACCTTAAAATATGTAAAATCATTTATAAACAATTTGTAAAAATAAGTTTTTCATAGAAACACTTTATTTATTTCTATCTCAAATAACTTTTTTTGATTTATGTACTCGTATTGTCATTTAGTATTCCTTAACTATATAATATTTGTTATAAAATTTCTTAATGAGTTCCAAGAAATACTTTCCAATATTTCTGGGAGTATCCAAATAATTATTTGTTAAAAATGTATAAAGCCACATAAAATTTCGTTAATTACCATATTCTGCTCATTTACTAGTGTACATAAACAGCGAAACAGTGAAATTTCACCACAATTAATAATGCCAGAATAGCGAAACATGCCATCCCCATAAAATAAAATAAACTTCATATTCGTGCTTTGTACGAAAAATTTATCGTTTTTAGTTCTAAAAAGGTATGTTATCTTTCATATGTGTCAATCGAATGAAGAATTTATGAACTAACTAACTAACTTACCATCACGCCGTCTCTCCGAAGGGGTAGGCAGAAAGAAGGTCTCGCCCTTGCAGGAGACGCGGTGTGATGTGATTCGTATGAATTATTTACCAAAAACTTATTCATATCTTTAAACTAAAATACTCAGAAAAATCCCCATGGAGAGTATTTTAAAACGTTTATACTTCATAATTCACTCCTAGTTTATATTGTACATAAAAGTCCTCTACTCAACATCGATATCGTATTTTGTGTAGCTCGTCAACGCTCAACGACCTACTTAGAGGACGGGATTATATATACCTACAGTGGTTTTCTATTCAAGACTTTTCATTTTAAACATAATTTAAAGAAATGCAGAATCTAAATATTGTATATAACATAAATACACACATTTAAATTCAGTTGTTTAAAGTTGCTTTATCTACAAAGCATTGGTACGTAACACAGAAACTTTAAAAAAAACAGTTCCACGGTTTCCATTAACGATAGTTAGGTTTATATATTTTCTACAATAATTTTAAGAAACTATCACATAAAAAAAATTTCCAAGATATTAAATTAAAAAACTTACATTTCGGTTCAAGCATAAAATACACAAATATTTTAAATACTTAATAAGCAAATTTTGAGAACCTCCTCGCCAGGAAGCACTTTCTTCTTTCGGCTTCGTTTGGTAATGGATGCTTTGGAGTAATAATTATTTTTTCTGAGCCTTTGTTTACAGAGGTTTATTGAAAAGCTAAGTACTCCATAAACGTTTTGAAGTATCTCGAAGTATTCCCTAATTTTAAAAATATAAGTTGCTACTTATAACTCGCGAAAGATACGACCCTAAAAGCCTCTGAAGCAACATAATTTCTTAATAATGAGAACAAAATTCTCCATATTTTTTTTTAACCTAAAACGGTAAAATGTTCTTAAGCCAACGTAGTCATGAAAAGTTAATTAATACAAATTGATATTTAAACAGTCCTCGCAGTCACGGTTCTATCAAACGGTATTTTTGTTTTTATACAATATTTGTCTCTTTTTATTTCGGTAATTTATTAAATATTTCCAGTATTCGTGACCATGAAATTTCCACTTATGCTCATAACAAACCATAACGCCATCTTTTCAGAAAGGGTAGGCAGGAAGAATAGACCACCACACAGTTCTGTCCTGACATACTTCTCTCGATTTCTCTACATTTATACATCGTGTCATGAACGCACGTCGATTTCTCCGACTCCCCGTGACCGAAATTTGAGATCTTTTCTAGATCCGTTCACGTCGTTTACATATACTTTCTTCTCTATTCTGTCTAGATTCATTCTTTCTATGTGTCCAAAACATATTAATGAGCCTTTCATTATTTTGTTTATAATATTTTTATTTGCACCGCATTCACTTCTTATATTTGCATTTCACAATATATAATATACGGATTCGTCTAAGAGATCGCATTTATTCTTCTCTCATCCTTCACAAACACAAGAAAAAAATATATTCCTATTATTATAGACATAGAACCCACCCGAGGTTGTTTTCTCGCTCGTTCTTTTTCTAGGTCCCTCTCCCATTTATCTGGGAGTGGCGTTATCAGTTATTTGATTCGAGCATAACAAATCAAAAGGTAGATTAAATGTGGTCTGGCACCCCCTTGTTGTTGCCGTCTTTAAATGTCCCGGATGGACCGGGGGCAGGCCCAGGGAGTGTACGAGCGAGGCTGATAAAAGGGCGCCGTTACGCCCTATAACAGCCTCGGGTATGTGGCAGGAACTTCTATGTTCCTTTTAAAAAAAAAATCAATGGGCACTTACAAATATAAATACATGGTACATATCAACAAAGGAATCATCTTAACAGTTGGGGTTGGGAGAGAGAATAGTATAAACACAATTATTTTTATATTTATTGAAAGGAACGTAGTTTTTATGTTAACAATTAAACACTAAAAGGGTGTATTTAACCAACTAACTAACCATCACACCCTTTCCTCGGAGGGGTAGACAGAGAAAAAGGACCGCCATATTGCCACACTCTGTCCTATACTCGTATATCTCTCGAGTTCCTCAACATTCATGGTAACATGCACATTCGTCGATTATTCCGACTTCGAATGTGGCCACCTTATAATTATTCGATTATTTTGGTCACGCCATATTTTCATTGGTCTCCCGCAGCTTCTCTTTCCACTCACACTGCTTGTATACAATATTTTTACCATTATTCTGTCTTCCATTCGTTCATCTTTTTTGCAATAATTTTACTTGTGATGCAACCCCTTACATTTCTTCCTTATTTCGTCGTTCGGTATTCAATCATCTATCGTTTTCGCGCATATTCTTCTCAGTGATTTCATTTCTACAGCATTTATACTACTTTCGTCATTTTTTTGCCAGTTCCAAACTTCACTTCCATAAGTAGGATGTATATCGCAAAAAACTAATCAACCCTTAACTTGAGAAAGTGTTACACCTTCTATGAATAAATTACTAAATCAGGCTTAAATCTTTTGAAAAAGGTCTAGAAAGCGAAATTGCTAATAGTGGCATCAGTCGCTGCCGGAAAGTTTTGCTTACTTACTTTAGGAAAATCTGCGAGCCCATAAATCTTCATAAAAAAACACATCTCGATGCAGCGCCAGTAAAAATCGTTTAAAACTCAGAATCAACAGCGTGGGCCATAAATCCGTTATCCCCCGCCGTCCAAGTCGCGCAGACAGCCCCGTGACGTCACGAGAATGTGTTACTCGGGATAGCTAGCCCACCTCGCCTAGCGCGAATAACTTTACACTCATTTCGCACGCGCATTGTTTTCTTATTAATCTATAAAAAAACGTGCCTCTCTGATAAACACACCCAAACCGGTAAACAAAATATGCAAACGAATATTATACATGTACATTGTATTACCCTCATGTATGGAAGTGAAGCTTGGAGCTGGCAAAAGAAGGGTGAAAGCAGGATAAGTGCCATAGAAATGAGATCACTAAGAAGAATGTGTAATTAAACGTTGTATGATAGAATGCCGAACGATGAAATAAGAAAGAAATGAAAGGCAGATGACTGCATCATGGGTAAAATTAAAAATGGATCCCTGAGATGGTTTGGACATATGGAACGAATGGATGAGAGTAGAATGGTTAAAAAGTTGTACACAAGCAGCGTGAGTGGAAAAAGAAGCCGAGGACAACCGAGGAAAACATGGCATGACCAAATTAATCAATTACTAAAAAGCGATCACATTCGAAGTCGGAATAATCGACGTGCGTGCATGGTACGATGTATGAATGTAGAGGAATCCAGAGAGGTATGCCAGGACAGAGCATTGTGGCGATCCATCCTCTCTGCCTACCCCTTCGGGGAAATGGCGTGATGGTTAGTTAGTTAGTTAGTTTTTACATTGTAGTATTGTGGCGCTCTGTTAAATTCTCTTACTCAAGAATGAAATACGAGTAACATCAGATATGTTATATCATCTAAATATTTTAAATGAATGACGTCTTATGCATTCTATTATCTCGGTACGCAAATCTACAATTATGAATATAATTATAATAAAATACAACATTCATGACATGGTATTATCTCCAACACTACTTTTAAAGAAAATATTGTAAATTTGAATAAATCAATACGCTGTTTTTTCCACTTATTTAATCTAAGTGTCTATATACATTATTGTTGTATATTAGATACTAATAGAATAATTAAATTTAGAACAAATCTAACAAACATACCCTCGTGTGCAAATTGATCTCAATGTATTGTTTAAATAACATTATTGTAAAATCCCACGTTAAATATTTAAATCAACGAAAATGACATATCTCTTTGCTAGGTCATTGCACACAAGTAAGTTAATCATGCCTTAATAATACGAAACGTGTCACTATAATAATATATAATACATATAAATATTTATATTATCTTGATCTACTATAATATTCAATGTTTATAAATACATACATATAATCTCATGAAAAGATAAACTGACACAACAAATCTGATCACGTAAGTGCACACCGTCAAGCCATAAAATCATATTCAACCATCACGGAGTAGTTGCCTACCCCTGAATCAGGTGAGATAAGTGCGCTGTAAATTTCATCGACACCTCGCCATGCGATGAGGAGAGTTTGATAAATTTATACACTCTTTTCCTTAAATCTTATCGCAACTTCCAAGTACATACGAGTATACATTTTTAATGTATGTGAATGAATCGTCTTAAACCAACCTAGATTAAAAAAGGTTTTTACAAAGGCATACATTCTTTTTCTTCAAGTGCCCTGTCGGATCACCCCAACGTTGGCGATCACCTCGGCGAACCTGTCCCTGTCCTGCGCCGCTCGGAACAGCTCCTCAACACTTCGGATTCCGGTCCACTCCCTCACGTTTCGCAGCCAGGAAATTTTCTCCTTCCGGGCCCTCGGCGTCCCTCAATTTTTCCCTCCAATATCAGTTGGAGAAGGTGGTACTTTTCCCCACGCAGTATATGACCTAGATATGAGATCTTTTGAATACATACTCCAACAAATTAAACGCAGTATTCTTGATGTATACAAAGTAATATTGAATGATAGACAATATAGTTATTTTATAAACATGTAATATAAATATTAATCTCAAAATTAATAATTTATACGTAAAAATGTTTATTTCGTATGTCTTACTTTAGATTGTTATATATCAATTTTTATTATAAAAATA
Organism: Lepidostoma basale; assembly: GCA_022606425.2. Taxonomy (NCBI): domain Eukaryota; kingdom Metazoa; phylum Arthropoda; class Insecta; order Trichoptera; family Lepidostomatidae; genus Lepidostoma; species Lepidostoma basale. Next base: position 38,614 of record JAHDVF020001433.1, on the reverse strand, counting down.
TTTAATAAAGAGATTGGATGATAGAGTATTTAAAATTCTCCTTCCGAATTCAATATTGATATTATAACAAATTAAATAGTACCTACTAAAATTGTGCATTGTCAATAAGCTTCTCAAGAAGAAAAAGGTTCTCAAGCGTACAACCACATTGGACTGTAAGTAGTTTAGATGAGCTATTTCATATTACGCGTTTTCATATTCGCGGAAAATTTCAGTAGCTTACCGTTCGGTCGCTTAAACAAAATAATGTATGTGTGTAAGCGTCCAGCAGACGGGGCTTACGGAAGCAAAATATTTGAAAGGACGAAAGGCGTAAAATCGCCACTACATCACCCGGAAACATAAATCCTGCCTGGAAGGTTTACGGCGGCTGTTGGGGCCAGGACTCCGAGGATCTGGGACGCCTATAGACACGCTATACGACTGTAATAGACAAATAGATGGAAATGTAAATACATATATTTCATGACTTTATTTCGGCAAGTTTGCAGATTTTATATGTTAAAATCATCATTTAAACTTCCACCTTTAGCTATTTCTTTTGCTATTGAATAGACCTAAATTTCATAAGGTAAACAAATATAAACATAAAGGTAAATTGCTTCACTATATACACCTTATCAGATTAAGCAATCACAACCTTTTTTTATTTCATCTTATTGCAAGTTATTTTAAAATTATATATTTACTTCACGTAAAAAAGAATTATATATAATCCAACATTTTGAATGTATACAAATTCTTGTGGACAAATACTGGATTTTACCCATTGCGAATAAATTATTTTTTCTTCTATTATTCTGTTCCCAAATAAAACAATTTACATCTTCGTCTCTATTGAGATACAATTAATCCTTATAAAAAAAAAATTACACGCAATGGGTAAAATCCAGTATTTGTCTACAAGAATTTGTTTACATTCAAAATGTTGTATAAAAATAATTGTCACAAGTAAGCATAAAAATTGGAGAGACATCTCCAGGTGTAATCTAGTACTGTATGATTTGCAGAAAGTTTCACAGTGCATTAAAAAAGATTTTCTGCTTAATGCTTCCCAATCTTAATAGATAACGCTAATGTAGAGTAAACTAAAAAATGTAAATATAAGCCTGGGATTCTAGCATATATACAACTTCCATAAAATTGTCAGATGTGGTGGTCATAAGAAGGGAGGAATGGGGAATGTTGTTAAACATAAAGCGATCTCTCAACCCAACCAATGACAAGTCATAAGTCCTGTAAGCGCCTCGGCCACCACATTCTGTTCCCAAAAAAAAAACATTTACATCTTCGTCTCTATTGAGATACAATTAATCCTTATATAAAAAAATTATATATAATCGATTTACGATGCAAAAAATAAGTACTTTAAAAATAGCAGGGCTTTCCGTACGTAGTACAATATATTTTTGAATAAAATTTTTATTTATTCAGTTTCTATGAATATTTAATTATATAAGTCGAAGGTTCAATGAATATTATATTATATTAAGAAATTTAACACTGGCATTCTAGATTTAAAAAAATAATTAACTAGATAAGAAAACACATTACCCAAATATATAAAAGTTTCCGTTATTAAAACTTTTCAGACGCTAGTTTCAAAGAAAAGCGTATTTAACGTCAAGAAAAATTGGTGTGAAATAAGCTCCTACTTAATCTGAGGAGATTTCAGAAAAACTGTGTGCACACATCATTCAGGACCGAGTTACGGAGATTACGTTAGTTTTTATGAACAAGTGCGCGCTCGCCGGCACTTATCAGACTTTTTAATGCGACAACTTTTCAGGCTTAGCGGCGGGTGGTGGCTTTTCCTTTTTTTCCAGCGCACCCCTCGAATGGAAAATGAAAAGAACTGCCACAAATTCGTCACTCATTTTCTGATATTTAAAATTCACCGTAATAATTTAAAACATAATACACAGAGACACTCGAGATGTCGTAATAATTTTGGCACGGTAAAACTGCCAAACTTTTACAATCAGTACAAATTTCAGTTTTGTAAATAATACGATTCTTCATTATATTAAATACTGAATAAAGATTTTAAATATAAATGACATGGGGACAGAATACTTGGTTTCTGATCCAGGGAATATGGGTTGTATGGGGCTTACAAAAAAAACTTTAGATTTGAATCGTCAGTGGACTTTTCCAAATTATTATTATGACATTAAATATGTTTTTAACTTCACTCCATGATGAAGATTTATCACGCACTAAAACTGACGAGAAAACGTTCTCATTAAAAATGTATATAAATTAAAAATCACTTTTGCATCAGTTCTTCTAATTTGCTTCCCTAAATAACGACGCTCCATTACTTCGGATGTCTGACTCTTCGACTCTCATTAATTGTCCTCTCAAAATGTATCGGATAACCATAAAACGGAGGGAGGGAGCATAAAGTGAGAATAGCGAGTGGAAGGCTTCATTGGTCGTTTTGAGAACTTCAAGTAGCACTTCCCCGGCACTAATATTGACATTCGGAACAAGATACAAATGACGATTTTCGAGTTCTTGTTTTTGTTTATTTTAAATTTTCCAAGCGAGTAATGGAAACGATTGTTTAATTTATGGATGGAGATGGTTTTGGAAGGGTTATCTAAAATACCATTACGCTATTAACGTCATAACTGTTATGAAACAATATTTATGTTTTAAAATTATTATAAAATTAATCTTCTTCAGCAATTTATTTGGATTTTTTTTCAATCACCATTACCATCCAATTTAATAAGAATAATAGATATTTTTGTGAATGTATACTTATACTTGTATACGAATCCTGGATTTTCACCCATGGTGGGTGGTTAATTAACCCAACCAATGACAGGCCATAAGTCCTGTTAACACCTTGATCATCCATATTCAGTTTCCAGTTTGCGTCTTCGTCTCTATTGAGATACAATTAAATAAGAATAATAGAGTTTATTTACAAGTTATTTCAATGCTAAAACAATTATTCTAAGGCATTATTAAAATCTAACTAGAGCATTAACTTCCGATTAGTTCTGGATTAGTAGATCCATAGTCTTGGCTATTCCAAATGCATATTTAATCAATATATTCTGACCCTTTTGCTAGAACAATAATTATCTATGACTCATATTATTAATTTTGTAAATTGAAATTTCTTAGAGTATATTTTTCTCAACATTTTTTGAAGTTTTACACCTTTGTCATCGGGAGAGTGATGTTAACTGAAATTTCTTGATAATAGTTCATAAGGAATGATGGAAATTATAATAATTATTGTTCGTGATTTATATAATAATGAAAATAATGGAAATTTTTTATGATATATGATATGTACAATTTATTTTTTCCATTTTTACTTTAGTATCGAAGGATTTCGCCAGCTCGCTGACATCTGATGGACGAGAAGATGGCAGCGAACCCCAAAATCCCGTAGAAACTAATAATTAAGTTAAATAAATCTACTTTTGCGCCCTTGAGGTGATTACATCACAAAAAACGGCGCTTCAAAAGTTAGCATATTATTATTATTATTATTATTACATATATTATTATAAAAACATATTTATCGCATTTTTTTATCAGAGAATATGTCAAATACTTCTGTAAAATATTCAGGATTTTTTGTGTATTAAATGAAAACGATTTTTCCTTGAATGTTTCAGATATTAACATTTATAGGAAATATAGCATTTGTTCTTATTCTTAAATCATTTGTGTAAATTAAAAAAAAAAACATTAACAAAATATTGATATTACATCATGACTTGGTTTAAGCAGATATGGTTTCTCCATTCATTATAAAATGTAAGTAATTAAGGTTTTAAATATTTCAAATACAAATATGTTTGTTGTATTTTTTGAAAAACGACTTTGATTCTCATTAGTTATCCTAACGAGGATATTTTATAAAAATAAATTAACAAAAACTTGTTTTGTTTTTTTATATAGTAAAACTTTTGTTGTTATATGTGAGCCTTTATATGAGGTGTTTATTCATGTTCCGATAGATTTATATTTACATTATTTACATATTCTAAATACAGAATACACGCCCATCCTTAATACGATATTACATAAGAGCTAAGGGAGCTATGATTACTCAAAGCCTGTGTCGTTTTTGTGATTAAATCCATATATAAAGCTGCATAATTTACCTACCGCAACTACGGTGGAAGGATGATCTGAACAGACACGTCGGAATAACCTGGATGCAGTTTTCACAGGATAGAGTGACATAGAAGCGAATGGAGGAGGTCTTTGTCCAGGAGTGGACGGGAATTGGCTGAGGAAGAAGAATAAGAATTTACCTATAAGGTTATTTAGTTTTTCAAGTGCATTTTGTTAATTATTTAACACTGCACAAAATACCAAAACATATATTATATTTACAATACGTGAGCCTCAACACTAATTCGTTTTCTTGGCAATACATTTGTACGGTCTGACCGAATAGTCTGTAGAATGAGTCGGCTTGGCACGTGAATCGTACAATTTTCCTTAAACTTGACATATTTTAAAATTATCGCCACTAAATGTTCGGCAAAATAAATCGATGGAGGTTAAATGGACGATGAAACAGTTAACCCTTAAAAGGGGTGAGATTTAATCGTCCGCTCTTTGATTTACAGCCCTTTGCCAAAAATGCTTTATTTGGAGATCCTTGCAGAAGGCAGGAAGGAGCGGTCCTGATTTTGGTTTGGAGGAAAATTTAATGATTTATGGAAGCTCTCCTTTATGATTCATATTCATGAAAATGAAAGCCACTGAAATATGGACTTTCATTCTTTAAACTACTTGAAATGTTTCTTTGTTTCCGAAAAATATATGCCCACATACGGATATTCACGGCCCTACAATTATTCATTTCATTAACTCAACTACTTATTATTGTAGATACTTTAGACATTACCCACCACCAACATTAATTTGTTTTCAGTTAAAATAGGTTAATAAGGTTATAAGGAGTATATATAGAAATGTTTTTTTTGTCAAAACAACAAACAAACAACAACAAACAAAACCATCACGCCGTTTCCCCGCAGGGGTAGGCAGAGAGAATGGACCGCCACACTACTCTATCCTGGCACACCTCTCTAGCTTCCTCCACATTCATACATCGAGTCATACACGCACGTCGATTCTTCCGGCTTCTGACATGACCAACTTTTAATATTTGATTAATTTGGTCATGCCATGTTTTCCTCGGTCTACCTCGACTCCTTACTCCATTTACATTGTTAACGTATACTTTTTTAACCATTCTTTCTTCACCCATGCGCTCCATATGTCCGAACCAACGAAGCGAACCTTTCATAATTTTGTTCATAATACCTTCTTTCGCTCTACACTCTTTCCTAATATCAGCATTTGAGATTCTGTCGTACATCGTTCTACCGCACATACGTCTTAGGGACCTCATCTCTACCGCATTTATTCTGCTCTCATCTTTCTTCTGCCAGTTCCATGCTTCGCTTCCATACATAAGGGTTGGAACCAGAACTCCATTGTGAACGGCCATTTTCGCTTTCATTGATAAATTCTTGTTTCCAAAAACTACTTTTAAAGCTCCATTCACTTTGTTACCCGCACCAACCCTTCTTTCAATATCACTGTCCGTTCGGCCATCCGCTGTGAACATGCTACCTAAATACACAAATTCGCTCACCTGTTCCAAGTTCTCTTCATTTACACTTATATTACAAACTGTCATTTGCTCTTCCCTTTCAAAAACTAACACCTTTGACTTTCCGACATTCATCATTAAATCGTTCGACTTGCATACCTCATACATTCTCGACACCAAGACTTGTAATTCGTCCGCACTATCCGCAACGAGAACGGCGTCGTCCGCGTAAAGCAGACAGTTTACAGACAGATCACTCATCTTAGCACCAGCATTTATACCTTTAAGTTCTTTCATACACTTGTCCATATACAGATTGAACAACCAAGGGGACATCACGCAGCCCTGCTTAACACCCTTCGTGATATCAAACCAGGGCGTGATGTCCCCATTTACCCTAACACTGGCAGTGCTCCCTTCGTAGAGAGAAGCAACCGCCTGTATCAGTTTTGTGCTCACTCCGTATTCGGACAAGATTGACCACAGTTTTCTCTGTTCACTCGATCATAGGCTTTTTGCAAATCGACAAACGCACAGAAAAGCTTACGGTTTTTGGCCATAAACTTCTCCGCAAGCGTTCGAAGTGCAAAAATCTGATCCATACAACCTCTTCCGGTCATAAAAGCGCCTTGCACATCCCATACTCTTTCAGTCGTCGTCTTTTTTACTCTTTCTATTAAAATTCGACCGTAGAGTTTACCAACGGCGCTTAATAGGCTTATTGCCCGGTGATTTCCACAGTCTATACGAGACCCCTTTCCCTTATAAAGAGGCATGATAACAGCCCTCCTCCAGTCGAGCGGCGTATATCCCTCCTCTAAACACTGGTTAAAGAGTCTATATAACCATGCTGAAACCACCGGCCCACCGTTTTTGATAAACTCTAAGGCTACACAGTCATATCCGACAGCTTTTCCACCTTTCATACATCTTACAGCACTTACTATCTCGTTCAAATTTATTTCAGTAATTTCACTTCCGCTGTTCGTGCAACTCTCATTTGTAAAGCTCATTCTTATTGAATCTTCAGTCATTTCACTGCCATACATGTCTTTAAAGTACTCCATCCATCTTCCTTGTATACTTTTGAAATCAGTAATCATTCTTCCCTCACTACTTAAAATTGCTTTCGCACAACCACTTTCGGGAGGATTTCGGGCTTTTTTGACTTCCTTCCAGAACATTTTTATGTTGCTCTGGAAGTGATTTGTCATCTTAAGTCCGTCATCCTCCTTCATTTTATCCTTTTTCGCTCTCACTTTCAACTTGACGTTCATCTTGCAAACTTTGTACGCTTCTTTCGCTCTTTGATATTTCACACAATCACTTTTATCCACAGACAACATATTTAACCATGCATCCTTCTTTTCTTTAACAAGATTTTTTATACAGTCATCCCACCAAGCATCTCCATTTCTCCTCCCTTGCACACATGTACCACATACCTCTTTCGCTGCTTCACATAGACTTTCTTTCAGTTTCTTCCAGGTCTCATCTATGCTTATACATTCCAATTCTCGATCACTAAGCCTATCATTCACTTTCATCATAAAACTCTCTTTTACGCCATCGTTTTGTAGTTTTTCAACTTTTACTCTAGACGGGGCGGTCACTGTCTTGTTCCTCTTGGTGCGCCAGCCTCGGAACAAATTTACCTTTGTTACCACCAAAAAGTGGTATGTTCCGAGTTCGGCCCCTCTGAACACTCTGGTATCTACAGTGTCCGCCCGTAATCTAGAGTCCACGATGACGTAATCGATCGTCGTCCTTTCATTTCCTCTCTCCCATGTATACTGGTGGATCCTCTTATGGTCAAACATCGTGTTTGCACAAAGAGGCTCCACTCCAGGCACACACCAAGCAGTCTCTTTCCATTATCATTCGTTCTACTATCACCATACTTTCCGAGACATTCTTCATAACATCTTTTGTATATATGTTCCGAGACATTCTTCATAACATTCTTCATTCATCTTTTGTCAATATACATCCAAACATTTATTTTTATTTCTATATTCCAGAAACGGCTGAAACAACTTCCTTCTTACACGAAGAAGTAAAAAGTTTCAATTTACAATCTTGTTTTAACATTTTATTCAAATCAATTTGACCAGGTACTGAAATACAAAATATATGCATAATTTGTACTAGCATTAAACTCACATTGTAATATTATACATGTTAATAGAAAAATGTTGGTTGGCACTTGACTATTCCTGAGGTGAGCTATAGTCGAGTAGTTCGAAATGCTTACTCAAGAATCCATTATGTATGCAATTTAATATTTTTGCTTTAAACCTTGTCCCATCTCGAGCGGATTCGAATAATACATCCCCCTTATCCAGAAAACATTTTTCCGCGGTAAATCAAATTTCCTTTTAAATCGTGCAAGTCTAGACCGGAGAGCTTTCGACCTAAATACATAATCAGCTTTTAATACTTCAATGAGGCAGTGAGTGTTTTAAATTTTCCACCCGAATATTTACACAAGAGGGTAGGTACGCTTCCGAACACGTGTCTCGAAAAAGGCTGTCGTCTGTTTTTAATAAACAAAAGAACATCGGGAATTTTCCGGTTTGAAATTCGAATTGTCATTCTTTATCTCTTTTATTCCGTTTCCATCTAACGTCTTGCAATACAAATAAAGGGAATGAGTATCGTATAATTTACAAATATCTTCATGTTTTATTTTTTCTCTCGCAATTTAAGCTGTGCTCAGACAAGAGCACCTACTCATGGCGAGATGAATTGAAATATATCGAAAGGCACTCACCGTTTCGTTTTTCTGTTTTTTAAGTACCTACTTAATATGTTTTATTTAAGTAAAAAGATAATTATGACAAATCTTTTAATATTTTTTGGATATATTATTAAACAAAATTAAGAAATAGTTTTTGTTTAAGTTATTTTGATGTTGCTCGCAGCTCTGATATTAGATAGACAAAACGCTCTCTTTGGTGACATCCTAGGACTGCGACCCGAAACCCAGGAGTTCCCCAACTTTCATAGAGGGATGACATAACAGAGAGACTGGTACGACATGGATGCGTATTGCCCAGTATCGACAAATATTTCTGTCGATACTGAAGCAGACAGAAGAGCCGAGGATAGAAAAGTGTACGGCTATAGGCGGATGATGATGAAGTTTTTTTTTTAATAAATCTGCAAATTGCAAAAAATGTGACCTTGACATTGAAGTTAAGTGAAACAAATAATAATAGGTACCGTTTGCGTTTACAGCATTATACACCGTACACTTTAATGTTTATAATTGGGCTTGCAGTGTGATGATGAAAAAATATGGAACATAATAACGAAAAAAGTGATAGTTGTAATACGATATTTGGTCAACATTTATTTGAAACACGACTATGTGCCAGACTAAAGTCAGGTGCCAGTGTTATGGAGATGTAAAATTGGCACGATTTGTTTAAAAAATAGCAGACATCGGAAGCGCCGAGAGGGCAATAGAGGCGTACGATTTTCGTATCAAGTGTGAACGTGTCAAATGCTCTCTAAGGTAAAGCGACTCTAAAGCGATTGGGAAGCATTCTTGATGGAAGAAGCTGATTTTGTATGGAATAATGGCCAATTTTCTCTCTGTTTGCGAAAAAGGCGAAAACAACATATTCGTATTTACCATATAACATTCTACATATCGTATAATAAAAAGCTTTGAGAATAAGACAGCACGAATCAGAAATGATTACACTTCAATAAAAAAAGAATAATATTGTAAAAAAATTATACATACTTAAGTATTTAATACAGGAGAAAATAAACAACAGTATTGCGATTTCTAAAAGTTTTATTACATTCTATTGTATGCATTTTTGACTTGCCAGGGAATTATTAATTTATTTATTAACAAATTATTATATTTGATAATACTCTAGCAAGGTGATTCCTGTCATTCCTATGAATATAATTATGGATTCTCGAAAAATGAATTTTTCATCAATATCATATTTGTAATTTGGATTGTTTAAGAATAGAAGATAAATCAGCTATTCTGAAGATGGAGTCTGTAATGATTTCATCATTCCTAATGATACTACTAGAACTAATAGTAGTAAATAAACATTTTCTTGATCTCCCGAAACACGAATGTATTTAAAACACCATCACAAAATAATTCGCTTTGATCTTCTGTCATGCCAAGTTCTTCTACTGTTAAATTGAAATGGTTTGAAATGTTGCTGGCGGCACGGTATTGCACTACAACACTCAAGTAAATCGATATTTTGTAATCGGTTACATACGGACACGGTTACATTGAATAACTATAAATACATAACAAGATGATGAGGTGTCGTATAAGAATTTCAAACAGTTGTTGTATTACGAGTATATTGGGTTGATGCAAAAGTTTTGACGTTTTTTTTAATAAAATTAAACTTTTCCATTTATTGCATGTGTTATTTAATTGATCAATTACATAATTTCCATCGATTCTTATAACCTTCTCCAACCTTTCTGTTAACTTATTAATACCGTTAGAGTAAAATTCCGGTGACTTTAATTCGAAAAATGTATTATGGGATGTTTTTACCTGTTCTATTGTATAAACAAATTGTCATTAAAAAAAATTGCAGTGATGTGAATAAACGATAATCAGAAGGAACCAGATCTGAGGAATACGGTGGTTGCTTGATAACATCCCAATTCAACTCATTTAGCATCTCCACATGCGGTCGCGCGTTGTGGTGATGTAACAATACCCAATTTCTGTTTACCATTTCTGGTCAATATTTTCAAGACCGATGTTTAATTTTATTAATTGTTGACAATATCGTTCTGACGTAATTGCATGATTGCGTTTTAGAAGTTCAAAACACACATTACCCTAAAAATCCCACCAAATAACAAAACATTATTTTTTTTACGAATTTCGGCCAAGGAAGTTGTTGATGGGGCTTGTCCAGAAAAAGTCTAAAGTCTTTTTCATGCTATGTTATTGTACGCAACTCATTTCTCATTTCCTGTTACTATTCCATGCAAAAACGGTCCGTGCTTTTGTCTAGCACACAAAGCATCGCATGTAGAAATACGATCCAATAAATTGGCAGTCGATTATTAATGAGGAATTATACGTCGTACCACGAAACCATCCCTATATGTATCTAGTGTCAATTGGTTGACTCCTATCATTAACTCGATTTTCACTGGTAGTTAGACGTGGATTGGTATCAATTGTGACTTTTAAATTGTAGTCGTTCTTTTCAAACTTCAAAGACCGCCCGGCTCGTGGTTCTTGAATTAGTGAAAATCTCCAGATCGGAATTTTGTAAACCATATTTGTGTTAGTCAACTTTGATGACATCTGCTCCATACACATTGCAAAGTTATTGGTTACCACAGTCGCACTATTGGCTTTACGGAATTCATACAGTAAACGATGACATAAATGCACTTTTTCGACCGAATTTTGAAAAAATATAAGGGCTCTTCAATGTATCCTGGCCGGGCCAAAACTGAATAGAAAGTAGAAGGAAAGTATTATTTATACAGTGAAATTATTTTAAATCAGATGTTATTCATTAGTTCCAAGAAAAAAATTCGCTGGGATCATACAAAAACGTCAAAACTTTTACATCAACCTAATATACGCGCCAAGTATAATATTTTCGAAGACATGGTACCCGTTTAATCGTCTAGTATTCGTATTAGAGAGCCACCAAGTGTTATCGATATTTCCCGTAGCAAGCGCCTGCAGAGGGCCGTATACTTGTGCGAGGCTGTCCCAAAATTAATCATAACTTGTTGTGACACAAGCCGATAAGTTGGGCTAATGTTTTCAGTATCAGAATGTCACCGAAGATTCTCGATATTGCCAAGTTATTGATCGCTTGTCACGGCTCGCGTGACGGATCCTGATTGTGCTCGAATCATAATTTATTAAACCGTATTTAAAATGTGTAATTAGACCGGAGGTTACATCTACATATATTATTATACAATGATAGCAGGCTGGCTCGGATGCTTATATAATATGTACCTATGAGTGATGTAATACTGAGACATAATTTAGTAACTGAATATCACGTTTTAAGCCCCCATTGTGCGGCTGGATTCATTTACAGTAAAAAAAAAATGGTCTCTAATTGCAGTTGAAAACATTTGTAGAATCAATCAAAACTATTTTTGGACTGCAAATGTAGCCAGTCGCATAATAAAGGTTAATACCAACATTTTGTTTTATTTTTTAAAGTTTATTTTCCGCCTAAGAATATTGTAATACGTAGTATTTAAAAAACGTAACAAAAAGGTGATATATTGCTATTATAGTCTTAAACAAGTTAATTCGTAAAATCTTAAAACGTAACGTTAAGACTGGCAGGTTTAGACACTTTATCTTAAATTATTAGAGACACTTTATCGCAGACACTTTATCTTAAATTATTAGAGTAATCTTTAAATACAATAATATTATTTAATCTTTTGTATTGATTATGTTGTTTATGTCAATATATAATAGATGACAAAGTATATATTCATTTATTGAATTAAATCGTGTATCTTAGCAAATAACTGTAATCCTAATAGGACACGTATCTCAAACCCGGGACCCTCTTTCTAGTTAAATATCAAATTCCCTTCATTAGTATCTCATTTTCCGTGTGTCTTCTGAGGTGGGAATAAGTTTCAACCCATCTCAGGAGTTGGAAGATTGATAATGTATGAAGGGAGTTTTCAACCTTTATCATAATTTACCTTCTTCTATATATTTCATATTGTTTAATAATTTGTATTTTAAAATAATATTCAATGTTTGAAAAAATTATTTATATGTAGAATGAATATAAAAATAAAATATGGATTTTGTGGAAACAATTTAGTTTTAATTACCGTTGCAAAATAAAATATTTCATTGTATACAGTTGTGCGGCAATTTTGTCATTTACATATTTTTCGATGATTGTGCTTTAAATATGCCTAAATATAAAATACTAAAAAATGCTCAAACATAATTTTTAGAATAGTGTCAAAGAAAGCCTTCTTTGACACTGACACTTTTTCACCGAAAATTTAATATTTATTTACTTGTTAATTGTTCGGTTTTTTGCTTCACAATTAATGAATAGGAATGAGAGCTTGTTGTGTCGCAGGAGAAATTCTCGCTTGGAAACTCTGAAGGGGGGGGGGGGGGGTCTCAGGAGATTAAAAGAAAATGCAGCATTTTTCTTTGATGCCACGAGTATCAATCTTCTTTCCAATATTTCACATATGACGACAGACAAAGTAATTCTGTTCGAAAATTGAACAAAGCCAATTTCCCCAATGCTCTGGATGGCAAAAAGCGATCATCTGGAGTCATTCAAACGAAATCATTTTTGTCAAAGATGGTTCGAGCGAAAAACTCATATGTAATGGGAACAATCTGTTTTTGCTAAGAACTAAGCGATTCCGAGTTGAATAGGATTCCGACGGTTATTTGAAGATTTGGTCCTGCTTATCAAAATGTAGCGGACAAAATATGAAGTACGTTTTTCTTATTAAAATGTGGATATTCAAATGAAACGAAATGTATTTCTGTATAATAAAGTTATTATTTTTATACAAATGTTTCTCGTACAATATTTCCTCTATATTTTTGTTATAGCCATATAAAAAACACAAATGTTATTAAATTATGATAAGAGGAATATAGAGTATCTACGCTGCTAGGAATTAAAGATAAGGGATCAAAATAATTGCTTTCATTGGTGGGATGAGCCTAAGGACTGCCATATATAAATATCCGTTATATGGAAATTCAGGAGAGCAAATACTAAAAAGACACACAACCGAGTTTTTGTCTCAGTAAAAAGCTTTTTCGTTTAGTTAACTATAAGAAATAATATGTTAATGAATTTTTAAGTAAGTATTGTTTGAATTTCAAATTCAAAAATGTTTCTGAAAATCTTTATTGAAATACGGAATGTTGACACCTTAGTTGGATAACAAGGTGAATGTTAAACCAACAATATATATCTTTAACGATTAAAACTTAGGAGATTAATGTATATCTTCGTAACCTGATCGTATGAAATACGTATACCTAAATATTTTGTTTGAAAGCTTTTTTACCTGAAGCTTTTATGGTAAGTTATGACGTAATGCAAAATCTTAATTTTTTTAGAATTTTGCAGTGCACGTCTTTGAACAAGAGAAAGTTTTTACATTTTTTCGATTCACCGACGGTGAACACCGTGTATTCTTATGGAGATAGTAAATTTCACATACGTTTATCATATTATATCGGAACGTATGTTATTCCACGCAAGAAGGATTTTTTGACAATTTCTCCATTACGCGCGATGAAAAAATTTAGGTCAATCGCATGGGAGGGAACCCCGAGGCACATTAGATACTCTTCCCCCAAGAATTATGAAAATCCTATTATTTTTTCACATATTTTCCCCTTTGCAATGTCATCACTCCTTTAGTGAGGCGCTCCAAGAATTTCCTCCGATATAAGAAAATTGGTACGGGAAATGGACGGAATATTGTTTCAAAATATCTATTATATCGTATGATAAAACATTACGCAGCAAATATTCTTATTAGCTGGATTTCACGATTTTATTACGATGGAGGATTATTAACACTTCAGTACTTTTTATTATACAACTTGCATATTTATACAGTCGAATACATACATCATGAATAGCATCTAATAAATGTGAGTACGACTTTTCGGAAGCATTTTAATATTTGCTCGTAATACATATTTTCATACAACTCTCGCTAGGAAGAAAGTCTCACACATAATCTGTCAGTATCTAGTTATTGAAGCCGGTAAGGGGTTTGGCTAAATCTTTAAAGATTGCACTACAATTGCTTTTTGGGCTTTCGAATAATAAAAAATAAAGATACTCTAATTGATATGAAAAAAAGCAAACGAACATATAATATTTAAACACAAAAATGTTCAATATTAAAACTGGTTGGCGATTTGTAAAAGGAAGTGAAAAGATTATTTCACCTAGAAGACAATAAATGTTGAAAGTTAATCTGTATTATTAAAGTAGTTTAATAATAAAACTCCGCAAAATATTCTCGATATCAAAATATCGCATACACGTGTTGGTTTAATTTTTTTTTATTATGCATACATAACATATATATATCAACGTAACCTAGGACAGAAGGAAGTGAAAAGATAAAATACACCTTTTGTATAAAATTGCTTTGAACTTCATCAAAACAAAAGTGCCGCATCTGTAGAGGGGTAGCAGAGAGGTAGAAGAGAAGTATTAGATCAGGGGCTGGGGCAGCGGGAGGAGGGTGAGTATGATAAAGATAACTTGGAAAGCGCAAGACTTGTTCTTTATGCCGTTATCAAAGAAAAGGAAAATGGCTTATATCTGCATTTTGCTAGCAGCGAAAATTTGTTTACAGAAGATGGAAGCACACATTTACATGTTTAAACTTGAGGAATAAAAATTTGTTTGTGTTTTTTGTTAAGAGTTTGTCATACGTTGAAATACAAGTACAATAGTTTTAATCGTAAATAACTCAAATAGATTTTAAGGTGTGGTTTCTCGGGTTGAAATATGTCCTGGTATTACAATTTACACATTACCATTTTAATTACATTTTTTATTGTATATGTATAATCTATTATATATGTGTAAATATTATGTTTCAAATGGTAAAACATTGCTCAATCAAAAGTCAATTATAACGACGGTGCGGTGATAATTTTTAAAGGATTATATTTGGTCATGTTCATTTCCAAATGGTCATATTACATACAAATTAACTCGAAACCCCATTTATATTCTTCTTTCTTCTCTTTCTCAGCCTATTCCCATCCACTCCTGGACAAAGCCCTCCCCCATTCGCTTCCATGTCACTCTGTCCTGTGCAGACTGCATCCAGTTTATTCCGACGTGTCTGTTCAGATCATCCTTCCACCGTAGTTGCGGTCGCCCTGCACTTCTCTTTGCCGTCCACGGTCTCCAAGTCAGCAAATTTCTTAGCTACAACCTGCCCATTGCTGTTTTATTTACTGTTACCTTTTTTTTTTCTCTCACCGTATCGTTTCTGACTCTGTCTCTAAGGCTTATTCCTAACATGGCTCTTTCCTCATTTCATATCTCTTTGGGTCACTTATAGTTTCTCGGTACTTTATTTGGACAATGTAACAGTTTTAAGACCATATGTACCAACTGACAGAATGCAGGCTTCATAGACTTTATAGACTTCATAGTATTTATTCAAATTGGTCAATTGAATATATCAATCGGTCAATGTTAGCTTATTGAAAGTTATAGAACGAAAACACCTTCGTGGCAGAAAGGGAAGGCTACTAAGTTTGATTCCCAATCAAATTATTGGTGTAGCTCAATCGTTGAATACCACTGGGTTCGAGTAAGATAAAAATCTTTTAGTAAAGTTATCATGCCAAGTAAACTTATCAAAATTCGTAGTTCGTACCATCGACATCCCAGGACCAGCTAAATAGAATATTCTACACCATCTGGAGTAATTACAACGATGAACCCTTCAGGAGCATTTGTAGAATATTTATAAGGGGAAAATCATTATACCATTTAATTTTATGGTTATAACTAACTAACTAACTAACTAACCATCACGCCGTCTCCCCGAAAGGGTAGGCAGAAAGAATGGACTGCCACACTTTAATCGATGCGGCACTCCATCCTTCTCTTTTCGCCATCGCGAGAGACGCGGTGTGATGGGTTGCGAACCTCATCGCCACCAACAGGCATCTCCCGCGCACACTTCGTCTACATAATAAATCTAAAACAAATTATCTGAAATACAATGATATAAAATAAAATAACAAAGAAAAATAATTTAACACATAATGTTCTTTTAGATGGTGCACTTGTCGTCAGCTGGACGATCCGGACATTTGTGTTTATTTAATTTTTATTCCACGTTATCCACTGTTTTTATTTTATTTGCTGTAATTAGGCACTTAAAACAATCCAACACCAGCAAGAACTTAAAAATATTATTGAAGAATTTATTCAAATTGTCATTGGAACAAATGAAAAATTTATTTTTACACCTGTCAAAATTATTTTTATAAACTAAAAAACTAAAAAACTATATGGTTATACAAGCTTAATAATTTATTATAAGTGCATATGTAATGTACAGAATATAATATTATCTAAATCTTGAATTCCTAAGCTAAGTTACTGCAATGTTATACTGAGCTGGAATGTTTTAATTGTTCAATATATGTATTTACTTTCAAACATTACTAAGAGAGAAGATTTTTTATAATCATACAAAGGGATACTTACGATCAAATACAAAATTAATAGCTGAACGTTCTACTCAATTCAATTGTAAAAAAATGTAATTGTGTTTTTGCATTTGACCCTGTTTTTTATAAGTTCAGAATCCTAATATTTTAAGGACAGGGGAAATATTATCTACATATCATTCCTTTCTAACGTCTTTGAAAACGGCTTATTTTACAATTCATTTTAAATTTGGGCCATTACTATTCATGATATTGTGTTTAATACAAATGCATGAATTCTTGCCAAGTAATTATTCACATAATCCATTCAAAATTATTCATCACATCTCGAACATTTAAAAAAAAACTCATGTATTAATATTTTATACTTATTATAATGGCAGTTTTAAATAATTTATTTAATGAACGTAATTTTTATTTTAACTCTACTATCAAAAATACATATTTTCTGTAATTCGATGACTCCAGGTAGCGTGGTACGCACCACAAGTAAAATCTAGGCATTGTTGCTTATTAAATTACGCAAAAATCTACATTAAATATTAAATATATTTTAAATAATATTTTTCAAGTTTAGCCTTGCGAGAGCATTGTCAAATGTTTAACTTTCATGATTTCGTGATTCGTCTATTGCGAACCCTAAACGCTGTACTACAAAAACTTAAAATTTCATTCGGTGTGTATTTTACATCGAATAAACATTTTGCCAACCTTCTAAATACACACATTCTGTAATTTAGATATGCTCAGTTAATAAAATATGTGTTTTAATATCGCGCAGAAATATACGTCATACCGTGTAACTCCACGTGCAGAGAGAAATGCTATTTGCGTGGGAAACTGCGAGCAGTCGGAACATTCGCTCGTTTTATGACCGCCACAAATATATGAAGCAGAAAATGAATATTGACATTTTCTTAAAATTTAACTTTACGTCACGCTGTTTGAGTAAATTAACAAAATGCGACTGTTCCGCCTGAAGTATCCGCGCAATTACCTCCAGCGATTTCGCCTCGAGCGCGAGATTAACATTAAAACAAAACTAGGGAGCTAATAAAAGCTTCCTCCTACCTAAACGTCATGCTGTTGTAAGATGCTGCAATCTCAAGGTAGATTCTTATCGGAATTACTGCTTCAAATTTGTCCCGAAAATACGCAAAATCGACCAAGGGGTAGAAAGTGGCGCGATGCGGCCGAGAGCAATGAAATTGTTACAAGGGGGAGGCAATTTTTTTTTACTTGCATCCGAAGCGCTTTCTTAATTATTATTTAAGTCGTGACGTATCTTTACGACGTGATTTGCATACGAACTGGCAGGAGATGTAATTTCTTAAAACAAACAGAAATATTTTTCGCTTTCATTACTTAGCCGCTCGCAGATTAGGAGGTACGTTTTGTTTAGTTCCCTCGGGTAAATAAGTTTGTGACGTCACTCTCCTCTGAGGTGATTCCCTTAAACGAAGTTTCCCAGTCACGTTGCGAATTTATTCCCTTATCTTGTTCTGTAGTCCATGATTCTAAAGTGTCTTATTTGTTGAAGCTTTTACGAACTATGCAAGTTGAGATAATGTTATGTCATTTGTAAGTACGGATTTGATGTCCCAACTTAATCTAAGTTTTTGAGACTAAATTAATATAATTCAATGTGCTTAGTGCTAAATATAAATTATGTTCATAATCAATTATTCTAAGTGGATTTTTGTAATAGCAAATATATGGGTTTTCTATTCGTCACTCCATCCGACTGAATGAATTTCAAAATATACATCCTGTTGTACTTGTGCGACGTAATTTAGACGGCTTTCGTGGTAGAGTGGCAATAGCTATTACTGCCACCCCGAAGGCCCCGGGTTCGATTCCCGATTACAAAATATGATTCCCGATCAAAAATTCGATTTGAAAATGATGTATATATAGAACAATACAACCATCCCAATTTTTATTTATTATTTAAGATGTTATGTACGAAGTTATATAACTTTCATCGACATTTGTATAAGCTCGAGTCAAAATTGCAGTATTTTCTTGCCAGATCATTTAATAAACTAGAACGGTAATTTTAATTTTGTTGGCTGAAATTTCTTGGTTAAAGTTCATCGTCAATAATGATAATATGTATTTAATTTTATTTTCGTTATGGCGAACTATAATACTATTATAACCATACCTCGTGATGTGGTGACCGAGTTTTTCAAGGGTGGTGTAATTCAAAATGAAGTATTTCACCAAATGCTCCCTGCGATAAGCGTATTGTATGTAGATTGGAAAAAGTAGGTCTAGCAGACGAACTCTACATCGCCAGCGATACCTCCAAATTTACACAATGCTCTGATACAAATGGTACTTTACGAAAGATGGTAATTTTACTCGAAAGCTTATCTATAACTTTATTTTTAATTGAATTCTTTAAAATCAAACAATACCTTCCCCCCTTGAAACAATTCACTGTCGACCTTCTTCATAACTGTATCAGACCATTTTATTTCTAAAGAGACGTTTCTTAATATGTTCTTGTTTTTTTTTGGGAGAAAGGATAAGGACTTCTGCATTCCTAGATTGTATTGTTGGCGTGGTGGAATTTCACGGAGAGATGAAATTTTTTAATTTCATAAAATAATCATGAAAAAATTATCGTTTTATGTTTTTTTAAATGTGTATGGGCAATCAACATTTCTGTTCGCTTAAAGTGTTTAATAGCCGTTATAATTAAAAATAAATGAAACGATGTACCAAAAGTATTTTTAATTCGTTTTGCGAAGGGATAAAGGTCTTCAGCATACTCAGAACTGGGCTGAGTTCTATAATAAAATGAGCCCTTTTCATAACAAATCAAAAGTTTCATTAGTTCTGACATAAACGAAGCAGGAGGAAATAAAATAATAATTGCGTGCGGCGCACTTCGCTCATATTACTCAACTCCTTTAAATGCTGAATAAAGAAAAATATTTTTAATCTCGGTTCTGCTGAAATTAATTTCAATTAAATCTTTATTTTTCTTTCATTTTCTCATTTATGTCTATGAAAAATATATAACTCGATGGAAACTTCGGGGAATATTTAAATGGGAAAGTTTACTTAGCATTCCGGACTTTCCCGTTCCTCCCTGAAGGAGAAAGTAATTCTCTTCTGCAGGCTTTTTTTTAAATCAATCCTTTTAGAGAGTATAAAGGTGAATCTCTTTCCTTCTCCTCTTCTTTCTCTTTCTGAAGTTTTTTAAATAAAGTGTACAATAATATGATAATATTTCATGAAATTTAACTTAAAGTTTAATATAATATTAAACTTTATGTTAAATTCAATTTACGCCGTATTGTATCGTAATTGTTTACTTCAGTAATCTGTCGATAGGTGAATCAAATTTGTAATATGTAATGTTTTATTAAATGTTTGATTGTAAAAATAATAATATTATTAAGAAACGCAGTAAGAGTTTTATTTAGTGTTTTATGGTATTATTACTTTCAAATAGCGTAGCTTCCGATTTGCTACTTTCTTACTTATTTAGTAAGTATTTTTATATATATTTCAGCAGTAGCTTCCAATTTGCTACTACCAAAATATTATTATGTATCAATAGCCACCATAGTGAACCTGTAGTTGTTAATAAATCTATTCCTAATACATATTTTTTAATGAATTAAAACAATGTAAATTCTACATGTTTATACAAGTTGTTGTCAACTACAAACTCATTTATTTTCGTAATTTTTGAAGTCATTATAAACGAGGAAGCAAAATTCGTTTCGAAATAAGAAAATCGTGTAATGTCCACGGGAGTAGATCTTCTGGGAGCTTTCCTCTGCTCTGTCTTATCTGATACTTCTACTTCAGAATAATTGGGTTATATTTAAAGTAATCTCGGTCTTCCATGAAAATTTCATATATTTTTCTAATAAAATGTTAAGCAAGTAGACATATGATATGTATCTCAATCACTCTAAAGGAAAAATAATATGTAAATCTGTAAATGTATTATTCATCCAGGATATCCAATAGCGTACAGAGAATATTTTCATGAAAATGTGAACAAAGCACATTCCGGTACTTAATCAGATTACATAAAAGTAGAAACTTGTTTTACTAGAACATGTATCCTGGAACAGAGAGGACATGGAGGATGTTAAGATAAAAAACTGCTTTCACTTTAAAAGGCATGCATATTAAATTAAGCCTATATTTAATAGTATTTTTTTGTGTTTACATTTCGTTTTAATTACAAGCAACTCGAATTACTTCAAAAGAAGTCTTTCATATACGTGAGGTTGATAGTTAAAATATGGAGAAAACAAATTAGTATCTGTAGCGGTGCGGAGCGAAAAGCTTTTTTCATTATGAATGAAATGTAAGTTCAGTGTTCTTCTTCTTCTTCTTCTTCCTTATTGTAGACCTATGTGGTATGTTCTCCAGAGAGTTGCTCCTCCTGTGAGGTAGATTCCCAGCTGTCCTTCCATCTTTTAGGAGGTGTTCCACGAGGACGAGTCCCATGAGGTTGATTATGCAATGCAATATAGGGGAGTCTGGTGTTCAGTGTTGCATATGCTAAAACCACTGTAATAATTTAGGCTCATTTATTTAACTAATTGTAAGGCATCGGAATACGTAAAATGAACCATCGGTTGACCGATTTGTATGTAAAGGTTGAGATGAGAAAAACACCTGTGGAAACAGAATCCAACTGAGGAATGCCGGGCAAGTTTTAATAATGTGTGTGCAAGTATATAATGAAAGACTACTAGATATTGAAATTTCAGTTGGCTGATTGAATCTTAACACCTTAATTCACAAAACAATTTTTCGGGTGTAGGTAAGATTCAAAGATATAATGTAACATATTTGGCCTAATGGGAGCGTTTTAAATTGGGGGAAAGTGTGATGAAACCCTCGTTATCCAAAATATTCTATTTCATCATTAATTACTTCCGAATATCTCCATAGAACCCCCGAGCCTCCCCTCCGCAGGCGCCTGAAGGGATGCGAGTGCACTGCAGAGACTCAACACCGGGAAAATAAAAAGTGGATAATAACCGCAGGTAATTTGCATACGGCCGCTCGCTGTCACACTCAGACAAATGGGTTTCACGCTCCGATCGCCATTTGCCCACCCCGCAGTGGGGCGATTGCATTTAGGATGGGGGTGTAATTTGAAATGGTATCACAACTCTTTTCCCTGAAATTCGATCCATGATTCGAATATCCACTCCAATAAGTGTTCGTTTTATTAATGAGCGATTTGTTAAAAGCTTGTATAATATTATGAATATTATAATATATATGTGGACAATAACCTAAGATGGAATTCACATATAACTTCGTTCACCTCACGTGTTAGAAATTTATCATAGGCTTTTAGAAGCCTGCGAGAAATTTTAGACCCTAAGCTCTCTAAAGATGTGTATTTCGCTCTATGTCAATCTGTGATAACCTATGGGATCTTGAGCTGGGGTGCTTGCGCAAAAACTACAATTGACCCCCAAATTAAATCCCGTAAAAATATATTGCGCATTACCTATTACCAGAATACCCATTAGGCATCCTTCGTCCTTGATGTTCAAAAAATATCAAATCCTTAGTATTCGACAACTCTACATAAAAATATCAGCTATTTTCTCCAAATTTAAAATTTCGAATTCGAGATCACAACAGAACTGTTCCACAAGATATTCCTCTCATCATAATTTTACAGTTCCTCGCTGTCGCTCAGCTCTAGCCCAAAAACAATTTACATTCTGATCGCCCTATATTTTCAATCGTCTTCCTGAGAGTCTCAAATCAATTAATGACATAAAGAAATTTAAACGTGCTCCAACCAAATATATAAAGGGGTCAATCGTAGATGTAGAAAATGTTTTTTTCTATTAGATTTAGAAAAGATTTCCTATCCTAGTATGTAAATATACTATTACAACTTCTTAGTATTTAATTTTAATTATATCATCATGTTACGATAAGTCGCTTACGAATGTTAGCATAAGATTTCTAAGAAATACCAACAAACCGCCATGTTACTAACAATTCCACTAGCATGCTATTTTATGTAGTTGTCATGATACAGGCCATGCCTAGTGTGACATGTACAGTCCATAAACATTCTTATCAAATTTATATCATGTAAAAGTAAAATAAAATAAAATAAAATTATATCGTAAATCTTGTTCCCAGTATTTTTTTTTTCAATTACTTATTCCATTACGGTTTAAAAGCATGTATTTCAAAATTATGTAAACACAAACCTGTGTGCTTTTATAACAAAAAATAATACTTTATATCATACTTAGGTTAATGTTATGGTGAAAACACATTTCCTTTGTAAAAAACGTTTTCTTCGACAAAGTATTTTCGTTTTCCTATACATAGCACATTTAAAATATGTATCTTACATGACAAAATTTAAAAAAAAAATTTTTCGCAATACCTTACTACACTCTAGGCAGATATGCTTTGGATTGTTCTCATATTTCTTGGGTGTAATAATTTTAACAATAACATGTTACAAAATCGCTTAATACTAACTCAATGAAGGTAGTGGTTATTGTTTTATGATTAGGACTGTACGAGTAAGGGAAAATAAAATATTAACTATGCGACTTTTAGCTGAATAGTGTATATATTGTTTCTTGAATACCGGAGTAAAGCAAGCACATCTACTCTTCTGCACTTCCTAGTATATTTTTCTGATATTGAATTAGATTTTTCCAAATTCTTGATTCAGCGTAATACATTCAATTCATTCATGTTATATATAGGTTTCATATTTTTTATGAATTAAAACACACTATTGATTTCATTTTTCTCTCGATGATGAAGATGTAATATTTTTAAAATGTGTCCAATAAAATATACTCGAAAATGGAAAAACATGGTTTTGATTCAGAAAAAAATCTTCTTTTTGTTAGATTTATCAAAATTACTTTTAATTTAAAAATTAAAAAT
This sequence comes from Lepidostoma basale, assembly GCA_022606425.2. Lineage (NCBI taxonomy): Eukaryota > Metazoa > Arthropoda > Insecta > Trichoptera > Lepidostomatidae > Lepidostoma > Lepidostoma basale. The sequence continues at coordinate 14,849 of JAHDVF020001433.1, read as the reverse complement.
AATTTCGATAAATACTCGTATAGCAAAAAGATGATTTTTTTTTCTGAATCAAAACAATCCATTAAAATGGATGAAAAAATTACAATCCCGCTATATTATCAATGATCTAACTAGTTTTATCCTGGACAAGTTTTGTTATAAGGATTATGTGGGTGCTACCAAAAGTCATGTTAAATATCAGTTTAGAAAAAAAATTGTGCACATTAACTTGTATAATGCTAATAGAATAAAATCATTCCCCGCGGTTCTGTCTTCCAGATATTTGTTATAATATCAACCCTCCGATGAAGTGACTCAGATTGATCACGATTGTAGAAAATGGCATATTTTTTAGAGCAATCAACTATGACGATAGACACGAATCGCGAAGGAACTTAGTACCAACAAGAAGAGTCATCGCCGCCGACTCGTAAGACACGCGAAAGGTCTCTCGTCCCTACATCCCCGCCTTATTGCAAATTTTAGCATCAACGACATGACATTCGCATTTTTCCGCAGTCGGCGAAAAATTTATAGTAGACAAAGCGAAACATTTATTTCTGAAATGTAGACAGCTACAGCAGATAGCGGTAGTAAAAGCTTTGCAGAAAAAATCCACGCAACATGTAAGCTGTCACATTCACTGCATACCAACAAATAAAAGTCACCCCAAGAGTGTAATGTTTCCCCACAGAGCTTTCGCGCCCTCTGCACTCGCCCCCTTCCCCCACTGCACGCCATTCTAGTAGTACTTTCACTATGAAATTTGACTCGCCCTTAATTAAAAGGCAGGAATTTACACATTATTCGTTTAAGTTTATTTGTTTTTTTTTTCAGGAGGGTGTGTCGAAATGTTTTGAAATTAAATTCAGTATTATTTATCTTCTTCAAATGCTTGTATAATATATTATTATGCGTATTCGTACATGCATACAAACAATCACCCTATCGTATTATAATGTTGTAGTTAATAAAGAAATTTGTTTTCTCCTCAAACAACATCCCAAAATACTGTTTTTGTGAATTAAATCTGATCACTCAGGTTTATTTTGAAATAAATACTACTTATCTATGCTTACTATAAAATGAATAAGTAACTTCTATTATATACCTGTATTTAATGTCATTTACCTTATTCCTTAATGCCGCGAGTCAGATGCTGGCGATTGATTCTCAACTCTCTCCATAGCTCGCACCTTTTAAGCTGTCTTTTGTGTGTTCTTCGCTGTCCTCGCACAAATTTTGGCGACGGTAACCACACCTTCAACAGGAACAATCTACCTGCAGACCCAATGAATTGAGAATCGGTCAGGGCTTAGATCAAAACTTAAAACACACCTTTTCAAATTATTATATCCCGATGTATATGTTGATTGACTGCATCATATTTATGGTTTGCAGTCCGCAAACTCAAAACTAAATATGTATAATATTTTAACTAGTAATAAGTGGAGAATTTTCTCCAGTGCCCTTGAGATGATAAATTCATAAAAAGGAGCTCTATAAATCATCCAATGTATTTATTTTAGGTTCATCTTCATAATTGTCTTTAACATGATTCAACCTATTTCATATAATTTTCGCGTTGTTTTATAATTTGTTGTTTTACTCAAAGTAACTGCACCATTGATGCTATCAATCGCGTGGCCTGATCAAATCTGAGTTTTAGTCCCGGCTTGCGCAAGGCGTGGGAACAAGCTGCCCCAACGAGTCCTCGCCCCGACCCACTACTTATCTACCCCAGTTGAAATTGAAATATCAATTTTAATTTCATCTTATCCGTCAGATCTCCAGCGTTTATACGCCAAACAAAAGGGGAAATGGGGGAAATTCGCGTGACAGTCTGTTCCCTTTGTGCCTCACCTTTTGCCTTGTCACCTTCCCCAAATGGCCGTTTCTCCAACTTGCACCCTCTTCCCCCAGATTGCCGGCCTCTAAGTTTGTCCCCTTAATTGTTGTATAGCGCCGTGCCGCAAAATGGAAACGGGGTAAAGCGAGAAGGAGGATGTCTATCTTTTTCCTTGTTTTATTTCCATGACGAGTTTCAAAGGCACTTTATATAAAGTTTTCTAGTTAAAATGTGACATTATCTGGAAATATTTTATTATTTCTGCTTCATTAAAATACACGAAGACCAATTTAAGACACTTACAAGATTTCATAAATTAAAATTAAATACATTTTTGTGACGGGGAAATTTTGCATTAAAAAAAACTTATCTTCCAATTCGACCTAAATCTTAGGAAATTGATATAAACACTATTGGAAAGGTTCATATTTGATCCAGAATGAGTCTTGTCATTAGTCCATACGGTACTCGCCTTTAAAATATTGTCATTAGCAAGACAGTATTTCTATAAAGTGAGAACTGAACGATTGCCTTCGCTGATGTTTCTCCGTTTCGTCACCGCATTCTTGATTAGTTGGGGGTGGTTTCATATTTTCTCTCACCACTGCCTGAAAAGTTTCCCCTAAACTCGGCGGCAATTCGACTCACCACTCACCTCCCTTAATAAGAAATTCAGCAGAAATACATAAAAGCCCCTAATGTCTGATGACATTTTTCAAAAATACCTCTTTCACCGCTCCCTCTGTGGTTTTCTTTCATTTTCGCGCTATAAATGTGCTTGTTTTATTATTTCAACGAGAAGTGATGGTTGCTTTGATAACTTTTCATGACTGTTAGCTTTAAGTATAATTGAAAAAGTTTTGAAAGATATTTCAAGGTGTATAATTTTTTTAATCTCCTTTCCTTTTTGGCCAATTTTATGATCGAGGTGGGAGGAAATTTAAATATTTTGTGTATTAATTATCCAGGGATATAAAACCATTCGACGCGAGTCTTTTCAAATTACTTATACTTTACTGGGTGGATTTTGATTTCGTTCACGGTTGGCAAAGATTTTTAAAGAAAGGCTATAAAATTTTAACTTATTAAAATCTAGCGTTGTTATATACATACAAAAAAATAGTAAGGGAGAATCCATAGTCAAGCCGAAGGAATACATATATTGTAATTTATCTTGATACAGGAGTCTCTAATAGTTGGCTGTAACGCGCCGTAAGATAATTGAATAGTCTACAGTGTCTGCACCACAAACCCCAACATGACTGTTTAGATATTCACAAGTTTTGCAGGGTTCATGTATGCATAACTAATAAGAGTATGTGCTGCTTCTGAGTACAACACACACACACACACACACATATGGGTATGCAGATTGTATACGTATAGTTATGTTATTTAATTTCGTCCTAAAATTTATCAATTTAACGATTATTAGTTACAAATTTAAAAAATATTTAAATATGAGGCCACGTGGACGATAATCAAAAGTGAACCTCAGCCTGATGATATGGTTAAAGCATGTTGGAGAACAGGGATATGTAAAGAAAAGGAAGAAGGAAGGAACTAACAATCTCTCAGAAACATTGTTAATTTTCTTACTGCAATGACAAGGCTGCAACGAAGAAACGCTGGTACCGCTGCAGAAAAGAAACACTTAAGGGTAGGTAAGTTTTTAGCAGGTAGGTTTACCTACTGGCAAGATTTCTTACTGAGACTGAGAGAGACTGCATTCGTCCATGAGGATTTTTCCCTATTAAATGTTATTAAGCTTTGATTTCTTAAATATAATATAAATACAAAGGTAACCTTGACAGTGTGATTCTGGCGGAATCTGTGGGGGAGCTAGAAGGCATGCTAGATGAACTGAACACTGCATCCAGACGAGTGGGTCTCATAATGAACATATTATCCCGAGATCAGTAACCGTCGATGGGTCAAAGAATTCAGTTGGGTTCAGTTACGTCATGTTCTCACTTCCAAAATACCACAGTGCCTCAAGACAAAACCCTTCAACCAGTGCGTCTTGCCAGCCATGACGGATGGAACCGAGACGTGGACACTGACAAAAGGTCTAGTCTACAGACTCAAGGTCGCCCAGCGCGCCATGGAAAGAGCCATGCTTGGAATAATTTATTCGACAACAAACCAAGGTGACTGAGGTGGCTCTGCGGATAGGCGGGGTGGACTGGCCATATCTGTCGGAGAACCGACAGCCGGTGGGGAAGACGGATTCTGGGGTGGAGACCGCGTATAGGATTCCGTAGAGCTGGACGTCCCTCTGCCCGATGGACCGACGATCTGAAGAGGATGCTGGACATGGATGGATGGGAGCTGCAATGGATAGGTTCGGTGGCGTGCTTTGGGAGAGGCCAACGTTCAGCAGTGGAAGACAGACGGCTGATGATGAAGCCTTAATTATTGTGATATTCTTATATTTTCATTCATCATCTGTGAACGTATTTGTAATGATTAACAATCTCAAATTAATACGAACCAAAACGTCTTTTTTCTAGAAGTTTTATTATAGTTTATGGGAACGGCATGTTTCGTCTTTCTAAGGCATTATTTTAAATTAGATATTTGAATATGCCTTAGAAAGGGGAAGAATATCATTCCCATAAACTATAATAAAACTGATATAAAACAGACGTTTTCATTAATATTAATTATTGGATATGGAGTTTTACATATTTTTTTCAAGAAACAATAAATATACATATTTTTAAAATTTGATATAGCTATACACGAAGCTTAACCTTACCTTACTTAAAATAATACATATCAATATAACAGTTTGAAGAGAATGCGTGTAATTATTTTTATTTCCCCAGCCCCTGTGCCCCTTCACACGATACATCACTGGCCATGACATAAATAATTAGCTGGTAGACAAATTACTCCGCACAGAAGTAGCCAAGTTTCTGGGGGCATATTCGCAGCTAAACTAAGTGTATTAAATGGCCGACTTGGATAGCCGGAGGAAGCGGGAGCAGAAGACCACCGGGGGAGGGGGGTGCTGTAACTTGACGAAGCATTACTTCTGCACTGGACAGATGCAGCATCGCGCCAGCAAGGACAAATTATAATCACTGTGCTGAGCTTCACACTTTATTCATTGTTCGTGTTCTTGACTGACACCACTATAACCTACTAATAATTCTAATATACATACTTTGTGATGAAATGTAACAAAGCGATACGAGTATCTGTTATGCTTGTTTCGAAAGTATGAACCATATACATTCGTTGGTTATTTTAAGTAAATTTTTTGATGATTCCAAGACTGTATATTTTTTTCTTGGAAAATAATATTAATAAAAAATTTCATTTCATTTATTTCATTTATTTATTTTAAACATATCTAAAGCATTACAGATTTTTTTTTCCAATACACTAAAGATACAAGTTAGAGATAAAATCTGTGTGTTTACAACAACAACAAACCATCAAGCCGTTTCCCCTGAAGTGTAGGCAGAGAGAATAAACCGCCACATTCCTCGATCATGACACGCCTCTCTAGGTTCCTCCATATTCATACAGCGAGTCATACGCGCACGTCAATTGTTCCGTCTTCCAACATTCAATATTTGATATATTTGATCAAGCAAGCAGTCTCTCACGACTCCGTGCTCCATTCACATCCTTAACATATACTCTCTTAACCATTATTTCTTCGTCCATGCGTTGCGTATGTCCAAACCAATGCAGTTATTCATTTATAATGTTGTTATTAATACGTTCTTCCTCACTAAATTCCTTCTTTATATCAGCATTTGAAATTCTGTCGTATATCGTTTTACCACACTTGCATCTAGGGGATCTACAGCATTTATTCTGCTGTCATCCTTCTTCAGCCAGTTTTTGGAATTCTTTTAGCAGGATTACAGTAAAAATTGCATAAACGTTACATCTAAATAAATCTCTATTATGGACATATGCATGTATATTCTTGTTCGTTATCTAAAAAAATATTTTTTTTTCATTTACCTACTCGACCACTTTTCAAATACCCATGGATGTTATTTGAAACAATGTAAGATTATTTGTTCGTTTAGTCTAAAGTGAACCACATCCTCCATTAAAGGATTGTGGATTAAAAACATCATTTCTAAAAACTGGTCTGTATGTCTGCAGGCTCGAAAGTATAGCAGTGTTCATGAAAAAAGTATGATAATAAATTTAACCGAAAAGATTGGTACCTATTTCCCTTCAACTCTCCACAAAGAATATTAAATCCAACCGAGACGAAAAATTCACGAAAACTGAGTGCTACGTAAATTAACCGAATAATACATGATTAAATTCCTAAAGACGGAGCAGAGGATCTTAATAATACAATAACAACAGCAACAAAAAAACAATATCACGGATTTTTGTAAAACACGCGATGAGAAGTAGAAAAAGTGGGAAAATAATTAACCTCACAATTACGATGATAAATTGGGGCAAAACGCTAACATAATGACCACAAAACGCATGAAAACATCGCACAAAGGAACAGCTGAACCGCCGTGAAATCGCGTGATTTTCATACAAATGTCTCCATCGGTCGACCCCTACCGCGCCAAATGGCTAGGGGTAGTCAATTACACCCACATAAATTAATAAAGGGTCACCTACCAGCGCAAAGAACGGAGCGCTGACGCTAATCAAACTCATTCCAGACTCGAGAGACAACAATCCTAAATCCTTTCATATTTACATATCTAGAAGCATCATATAAAAGAAAAATTTGGCCTAAGACCTGTCACACATACATGTGTTTGAATATAAGATTAAGCAACTTAACATTCATCGAGCTAGTGCCTCCACCGTAATCCCCTGATGACGTTAATAATGAATGTACTTCGTGGGTATTCTTAATCGGCAAGTGTACCTGCACAGCAACTGACAAATGTTTCTTTGGCTTTAATTACTACAAGTATATGATACCTTCAATTGTTACACTTGAACAACCGCTCTAAAACAATTACCGTCGTTTTTTACCTAACCATTCCAGTGCAAACATATGCCTTAGATGTCCAAGAAATAGTTCAAATGGCCAAATTTATATTTAAACAATAATGGCATAAAATTATGTATTAAATAAATCCAATATCATAGACATGTACATTATTTGAATGCTTTTTTTTTATTTCAAATTTGTATACCTCTAAAAAAAACCTTTATGTAACAATGTGTATAAGTGCGTTTTTTAGAGGTATACAAATTTAAAATGAAAAAAAAAATACATTGAAATAATGTTAATGTCTATGATATTGGCTTTATTTAATAGATAATTTTATGCCATTATTGTTTAAATATGATTTTTGGCATATGAGTGCCACGGCTAGCTCGAATGAAGCGCAATCGTGATGTCTAATTTTCGACAACTTTATCGAGCAACTAAGTAATGGCAAAACGTACTGACTACAAATCAACTATCAACTGTCAAATTCACAATCTGTAGAAACAATATGGCCAGTTTAAAAACCAAGCCTCTAAAAAAAACACCCTATTAATGTCGGTCAAAAATTTATAAAAATATATATACACTATAGAGAAAATGTATCTAGAAATTCAAAAGTATTCGACCTTCAACATTGGGAAAACAAAATTAATTATATATTTAGTGTATCGACGATAAAGGTACCCTCGAAACATATCAAAAAATATGAACTCAAGATTGACGAAGAAAAAACATTTCAATAAAATTTTGATACGAAGAATTCATTTTGCGGTCAAACATTTTAAAATTAAAAATATATGAAATAATTTAAAACTTCGTATTTATACCATGCTAATAAAAATCTTTAAACTACAAACGAAACTCTTCTTCAGCTTGTCTTCATCCACTGCTGAACGTAAGCCTCTCCACCCCCACGCCATCTCTCTCGGTCTCTCGCCAGTGTCCTCCCGCCGTCCGCACAATATCATCGCTCCACCTGGTTGGCTGTCTCCTACTACGACCACCACGTCAAATTTTCGAAAGATGTATATATGCTCCTATATTGAGACACACTTCAAATTTTTTAGGTCAATCTACACTAGCACCATCTATTAATTATGTAAGCATTAAGTAGAAAAACTTTATTAATGCAATGTGAAAGGCTTCGCAACTATGTAAGAAGGGCGGAATGGGGAATGTTGTTAACATAAAGCGATCGCTTAACCCAGCCAATGACAGGTCATAAGTTCTGTAAACGCCTCGGCCACCATATTCTGTTTCCAAAAAAAAACAATTTACATCTTAGTCTCTATTGAGATACAATTAATCCTTAAAAATGATTAACCCGCAATGGGTAAAATCCAGTATTTATCTACAAGTATTTGTATGCATTCAAAAAACAAATAAATAAATTATTAATTGTTTCATGAACAATGATGTAAAACTCCATATTTAATAATTATTACGAATGAAAACGTCAGTTTTCTAGAAGTTTTATTAAATTTTATGGGAATGACATGTTTCGAATGTTCAAATGTTTGATAATGCCTTAGAAGGGCGAAACATGTCATTCCCTTAAAATATAATAAAACTTTTTTAAAACTGACGTTTTCATTCGTATTTATTAAATATATAATATTATTTATGATTATTTATATTTTAAGTGCGCCATTTTGTAAACTCGCTTGGAAGGAAACACAAAGGCGCTTGATATTGATGTTCGTTTTTGACTAAGGATAAAACAAACAAATTAAATCTATCTGACACATCAAAATAAAGTTATCAGCGGAATTTTTATTATTTTTCTAATACAAATATGGAGCATCTGTCCATCTGGCTGTTGGAACACATTTAAATTTTTGACATTTAAAGGAGAGTTAACTTGACTAAAAATTTTAATAATCATTTGGAAATGCATCACTAATAGTATAACTACAAGCTTACTCTATCGTTTCTGCAAACGGGTTAATGAATATCTCATTAACCTCAATTGTTCACACAAGAATTTAATTTGAACAAATATTTACAATTAATTTCAATTAAAACACGAGAACGTATCAAAAGTGTACGTTTGATAAAGGGGACTAAAGCTTTGGTCCATATTTTCTAATGAATTTGTTTGTGCTTTACCCGTTGGCTTGCACAGTTTGAGAGCGTTCAATTCACATATTTGCTAATTATTCTAAATATGTCCTTCGCAGTAAAGAATCCAGATATGAAATGTGCCTACGCTGATATTCCCATTAAATTCATTTGACCCATTTAACGATGCTGCGAATATATATGACACAATGAAGATCTTGCCAATTTAGGTGTTATTGTATAAATGCTAACCTCTGTAATTAAATAATTGTTCAAATTGTATGTGGGATAATTTTTTCAGAGTTCTTAGAATTCAAATGAAACAAAATAAAAATATGAATATATAGTACAACTATTGTCACAAGATTCATGTTGATTATTTTATTATTGAAAAAGAAAGATACAAAGATTTGGATGAAAAATTTATTTCATATAATTTGAAAAAATTTTACCCGTCGAATTGCGAATGAGAATAGTTTAATGTTACGTGCTAGCCGTCTTGTTCTATGATATGGAAACCTGGACCTTGATAATCACTAAAAGCTGGATGCCTTTAAAATGTGGTTTATCATAGAATATTTAAAATATCATGGACAGAGAGTCTCAAACGAGTAAGTTTTGTGGCGAATGAAGAAGGAAAAAGAATTTATCAAGATCATAAAGCGCAGGAAACAGGAATTCTTCAGCACATTATAATAAACGATAAATGCAATGTGCTGCAAGTGATTGTCCAAGGTAAAATGAACAAACGTGACGGGAGAGGAAACAAATCTTGCCTTGAAATCCTTCGAGAATAGTTCAGTTGCAACATAGCATCCCTGTTTATAGCTGCTGTATCCAAGATAGAAATAGCCATCATGCTGTCCAACTTCCGATAATAGAGGATCAAGAACATGAAGAAGAAGAAACTTTTTGCAGTGTGACTTTATAATTAAAAGTTTAAATACATTTTGTAGGTAACACGATTTCAAAGATTCGACCAGATTCGCTCTTGACCAAGGTTCTACGTATCGGTAAGAATAATGGATTGATAAAGTAAAGAGAACAGAATATTTAAGATGATAGGAAGGGGTTAATTTATTTTTTGGCTAAGTAAATAATCGACCGTCAACCTACACAATTTGGTAAGAAGTAAGGTTTATACGTTTATATATAAACGAAAAACATTGCTTCGTAGTTTGCTACGAGATGTATCAAATCAAAACAAGGAAAATGGCGTAGTCGGAGAGTTATAGGCCTGTAAATCTCAAAACAAACAAACAAGGCTGTAACTGTAGTTCCAGACCACCGTGTTGCCTGGATTCGGTTCTTGGTCGAGCTCAATTAAGTATATGGACTTTTATTACAACAAAAAACCCATAAAAACATACAAAAGTGGGCGGAAATAGCTTTCATCGCTCTTTATTTATGCAAATAGGAGTTAAGGAGCGCTTTTATTGCATCTAGGCCCAATTATCCGGCGGACATATACACCGGAGCAGCCAGCCCGACTGGATTTATGGGCCAAATAATTATTGTTCATAAAGTATGCGAGTATCATATGGTATCGGACTTAATTTGATCGGCCCGTCCAAACTGGTCGTCCGTATTTGTCTAATTACTGGAGAATTTCAATCACTTATTAGCTTTCCTTATTTATTAACCATTTATTATATCGCACGTCAAATTAAGATCTTGCCATGATCACAAACACATTTCTCAAATCAAAGTAGTATTTTACGGCGGAATCAGTCCACCTACATAATAACGTTTTTTGTAGATAACGTATTTATAGGAAACATGTTGTGGAAATACCAAGTGTGATATTAACCATTACCAATCTTAAGTTAATTTTAATAGGTTTATAATACCCGAAATATTTAAGTTTCTGGTGTGTAGTGGAAAAAGTGGCCCCCTGTTCAGGGGGCCGATTGTTCAAAAAGCTTTACATAAGCATGAGAGTAGCTTGAAGTTTGCAGAAAAAATCTTAACTAACTAACCATTCCAGAGGGGTGGGCAGAAAGAATGAAACGCCGCACTGTTCTGACCTGACATACTTTTCTCGCTTTCTCTACATTCATACATCTTGTCATGCACGCATGTCGATTTCTCCGACTCCTCACGTGACCGACATTTAATATTTGATTGATTTGATCGTGCCACGTTTTCCTCGGCCTTCCTATATTTCTAGCTCCGTTCACGCCGTTTACATATACCTTCTTTACCATTCTGTCTTCATTCATTTTTTCCATGTGTCCAAACCATCTTAATGATCCTTTCCTTATTTTGTTCATAAGACTTTCATTCGCACCACATTCATTTCTTATACTTGCATTTGTCACTCTATCATATACAGATTTGCTGCACATTCGTCTTAGAGATCTTATTTCTACTGCATTTATTATACTTTCATCCTTCTTTCGCCAGTCCCATGCTTCACTTCCATACATCAGGGTCGGTACAGAAAAATTCTTAAAACACTAATTCATATAATACATTTCAACGTTCTATCTACGTGAATGTTATTGGAAGGTGAACATGCCCATATGGAAAGTAATTTTACCGTAAGCAAACAATATTGTTATTTTTTGCCTGTGGCCACCCTCACAAAAATGGAAAATGCATCACGGAACCGACCCCATAATGTTTATCAATCGCAAACGTAAAAGCTTGGGAATGGTAGAGCGCTCTCGTACAATGGCACGCACTGCACGCACCCGAGGCTGGAGCCGCCCGCGCCCCAGCCCACACGCGCGAGGGTTCGACTATTCCCAAAGCATTATTGTCACATGCAGCGGGGATATTCAATGGCAAAACAAACAAAGTTATTTAATAACTTTAATAGCGACATTCGCAGCACTGAAATAACCATCTGAGTACATAATAATATTATGCTCCAGAGCCTAAATAGAGTGTTCGTGTTGTGTTAGTCAGCTCAATTTGTTTTTACTTGTTGTATTTTTAGTTTTCACTTGATTCATCAATTGCTCATGACACTTTTACTAATCAATATAAATTAAAACGTCGGTTCTTTTATGGAAATGAATTTGATAATGCAAGTCGAAACATGTTATTCCCATAACATACTCGTATACTAACTAACTAACTAATCATCTTGCCGTCTCTCTAAACGGGTAGGCAGAAAGGTTTACCACACCACTGGTCTTTCCTGACATACTTATCTCCTTTCCTCAACATTCGTACATGGTGTCATGCACACATATCGATTTTTCCTACTTTTCAAGTGGCCGATATTTAATATTTGATTAATTTAATCGTGCCCCGTTTTCCTCGGTCTTGCTCTGTTACTTAGTCCATTTGTCGTTTACGTTCTTATATTACATTACATTATTTTTAATTCTTTATTTAATATGGAGTTTTACACAATTGTTTAAGAAACAATACACTTTTTTACTTCTGATAATATATAGACGTGGAGGCGAAGGGACGGACGGAGGGAAGACCTAAAAATCTTGAATGTACAATTCGTGTTATTGTGTGCAGTGTACATTTATGCAAATAACTTCTTGGTACTCGGTATACACAGGACACAGTATCGTACAAAGTATTTAAGAATTATTTGAAAATGTGTACTAAACAATTATTTCCATAATCAACATCAATACCCACTTTTTGCCAACATTACAAAGCATAGTATCTATTTAATCACGCCCAACATACATTTATGTGAGTTGTTTATAGAAAAAAATGCCAGAAAAAATGTGCTTCGTTTTTTCGGTTTGATCATTAAATCAACATATGACACGTCGCATGATGGTTCGTTTGGCCCTTTAGATTTGGGTAGACGTGGTATGGGAAACACGTGGCAAGTATATGTTATTCTAAGATTTAAAATCAGAATCTTGCTTTTAGAAAAACTTTTATTTGGTTAAAACAAATTATTAAAACATAAATCGTATTAAACGATACCATAGTCAAAATTATAATATAAAGAGCGATCAATTTATTATCATTAACAACATCTAGAGAAGAATATATTAATAATTTTACTTATGAAATTATACACTGACTAACAACTGTTTCTTCCACTTTTGAGCTGATATACAATTGTATTGATCAAACGCTATTTGATGGCTGATATGGCCATTTGCTTTTTGTCTTAAAATATTAATAGTTCCTTTGCTAAATCGATAGTTTTAGTGTAAAAAATCATCCTCAACCCAAAACATCCATTAAAAATTCATTTTCAGTGCATAAAATATTACAATGTCAAAATCATCGCATTGAAAAAGATCATTCATTCAATAAAGATATATTTTTTTATGTTAATTATAGAAATATAACTGTGAATAATATTGAAAATTTAGAAATTAAAAAGGCAACAAGAAAATATTATAAATAATCAAATAAATTTTAATTCAAGTCCAATAATTGATTTATTTCCTTTGTTGCAAGATTAATACCTGGGCCCCAATACGAACTATAAAATATTATTTCAGATTAATTCAAAATATTTGTTATAACAAAATGTTCGAAAAATTCATTTTAATATCTGAGAAAACTGACCACATTCATGAAAAATTTGTTTGATTATCTATTTTGTATATACAAAACTGACAACACACTGATGAAGGAGTTTTGTGTCCGAAGCATGTTTTTATTTTTATTAAAATTTATAATAAAGTGAGTATTGTTTACTAAGTAATAAACATTGTTCATAAAATATTAATCCTTCGAGGTCTTGTTAATGTTACGTCCTTGGTGCTTTAGCTAATTTTAACTAGCACATGTTACATATGTTTTTAGGTTCTTTTATTTTATTTGAAAATATTTTTGAATTACTTTTTGATAACTTTGTATCACAACACTTTATTACACTTTTTTCAGACATGTTTCGGGACACAGAAGCCCCTTCTTCAGTGTGTATAAATTTTAACAGCTAAATGAGACAAAATCGTTACTTATATACTAAATAAAATTAAAATGGTAAAGGAGGAGTGGGGGTGGTTTCAAGAAATAGTGTTAATTATATTTTAGCCGGAATAATGGGACAGGGGAAATAAATCTAGTATCGGACTGGAAGTTAAATTAATTTGATTATTTATAATTTCTTCTTTATTTTTTATCGACTTTTTATTTCTAGGATTTCAAGGTTGTTTAATGTTACTTTTCTATTACTGATATGCAAAACTTCAACGCCGTTATTTTTATCGAAGGAGTGATCTTTTTCTATGAGATGATTCGCGAATTCGGAAAAATTATTATTTGAGAGACACCTAATGTGTTCCTTCATTCTTAAATTAATGTTGCGCGTTGTTTTTCCTATATAATAAGATGGGCAATCGTCGCATTTAAGTTTGTATACTCCCGATTGGATTAGTTTGTCTTCTTTGTCTTTATTATTTATTAACAATTTACCTAGATTATTATTGGTATAGAACGCGGGTCTAATGTCTAACGGAAGATCTTTAGAAACTATATTTGTTAGATTATTAATATATAAAATTCTACGCCATTGATTATTTTTCTGATTATAGTTAGGTGGAGTATACAAAATTGTTTTAGTAAACTTATTTTTGTTTTTTTTATTTAAAATATTATCGATTAGATTATCACTGTAACCATTATTTTTAGCAATATGTTTTATTGTAGTTAGTTCTTTATTATAATTTTCTAGTGAAAGAGGTATATTAATTAAACGAGTCAACATGGCATGGAAAGCTGAATGTTTATGTGACCTCGGATGATTGGACATATTATGAATTACATTATCTGTATACGTGGGTTTTCGAAATATGTTAAATTTGATTTTGTTGTCTATTATATTTAAGGTTAAATCTAGGAAGTTAAGTTTATTATTATGTCCGATTTCTAATGTGAATTTGATATGTTCATGGAAGGAGTTGATAAGGGTGAGGAAAGAAGTTAACTGCCTATCCGTGCCTGTCCAAATACAAAAAATATCGTCTACGTATCTTTTCCAAATGAAAACATTTTTAATTAAATTGGAATCACATTTAAAAAAAAAATTTCTAATTAGAAAATAAAATTTTTAAATGTGATTCCAATTTA